>JACMZG010001863.1:58569535-58672937 GCA_018340805.1 Microvelia longipes
TGTTCCCAGTTTTCACTAGACTATAAGAGTCAGTGAAAATATGTATGATTGCTTGAAAAATCATGAGAGGAACCATAGAAATTCACGGCTCTTCTGTGTAGATTAGATGAAATATACCTACACTTGAAATTAAAAGGAGTAGAACACTATCTTAGGGATATTTATATACTATATATATATATTATATATATATATATATATAATATATATATATATATATATATATATATATATATATATATAAATATATAATATATATATATATATATATATATATATATATATAATTTATATAATATATAATATATATATATATATATATATATATATATATATATATATTACAAACTTTGTTTCTAATTATATTTTGTATTATTTGTTTTAGGTAAAGAACAAATGAAATTATTATGTAATTCATTGCTCAGTAAGTCACATTACTATTTTTTTAAAAAAACGTATTTTAAGTTACTTTGAAGCCATAAATCTTTATTTTTTGTTCCAAAAAATCTCCTCAAATGTTCTGAAGAGATATTGCTGGTTACGCATGCTTTTAAATCTTAATTATTATTCCAGACACATTTGTGATATCCTACTGCGTATCAGGACTTTTTTGTAAAAATTCTATGCACGAGAGGAAAAATGAAAATTTATTACTTTTTAAAAAAGATTCAAATAGATAATTTTTAACTTGCTTGTCTTTGTCGAGAAAAGATATAAAACGAATTTTCTTTTCAAATGCGTGCTTTATGCTTAGCAATCTATTTCTTTCAGGTATGTGCTTTATAAACAAGCACTAGCGTCACAACTTGTTATTTATTTTTCCGGATTTTTAAACGAAAATGCACGTAATTATTTATGCCGTAGATTATACATTACAATGGTCATCATCATCCTTTTAAAATCTGCACTGCAAAGCTTTATTCATTTCATTTATAGCTCTGTTTATTTACTTTTTAGCTCATTTCATTAAAAAGTCCCTAAAAATAGTTGTGAAGATACTGTTCAGGTCATAAAGCATTGTTCGAAAACTAAAAGAAGAAATTGATAGCTTAGCTACAAACCACGCATTTCAGAGGAAATTCGCCCGGTTTGCGGACCTTTGCGCCAAGATTACGTAGTAGTTGCATTGTTATTATTTTGTTGTAGTTTATAGTTGTGTTGTTATCCTATATAGTGCGAATATGACAATAAAAAAAATATAGCCGGTACCAAGATTTGAACTTGAAACCTTAGCTTTGAGTACTTCGAGTAGTCCAATTGACTCCGTATCGGTTTTATTCGATTTAGCACCCCCAAAAACTTTAGTCTTTACCAACCATATTCAAATTGGTCCCGCTATTTGTTTTTATTTATTCTTCTCTTAAAATGGTATTATCGCTACCCGACTGGTTCCATTTGGTCCAGCGCCTCAATAAACTCAAGAATTATTATAAACTTAAAATTTTTTAGATTTGAATATTCACCTAAATGGTTTAATGACGTCACAAAAACATGGTTTTTAATAGGAAAACTAATCTTTCAAAAGAGGATTCGAAAATATAAAATAATTTATGAATTAGTAGGCAAAGTGTATAAATTACACGTACTTTAGTCGTCCCAACTGGTTCATACTTAAAATCGTCCTTTAATGAGGTCTGCGTACGCCTGCATAACCAGTATAATGACTAAACCAACGCTACATTATCGTAATGCATGTTGTAGTTATAACTGCTTTTGTTAGGGCGTAAAAGGTAACATTAAGCAAGCCTTAAGTTGTAATTGACCTTATAGGAAAAACGCTCCTCTCCTGTCAATTCAGTAGTGATCCAGCTGTCGTAGCGTTACGATCGTAGAGTAGATGTAGTATAGTGTAGAGTAGTTAAATAGTGTAGTGTTAGTATTAAAATAATTGACTCAATTTGCTGACTTTGCATTTAAAGAGTTTAATTGCAATATTTAAAAGACAATAATTTATTTTTATAAAAATGACGACACCGAGCGGTATTGACCTACTTAATTGTGTAGCTTGTGAGAAAGGCCTCTCTGGCCAAAATAAAGACATTATCTGTAAAAAGTGTGGCTTGGGGTATCACTCTACTTGCACAGGACTGAGCAGAGCCGTAGCCAGCGCTCTGATTGAAGGTAAGACGCCCGGGCTTTCCTGGTCTTGCACCAAGTGCCTAGGGGGGTTAGACCTTTCTGTCATTGACAATTACGAGATGCTGATCTCGTCTGTCGTAACGAGGATGCTCGCCCTGGAAGGCGAGGTTAGAAGCCTAAAAAAGGCTATCAACAGTAAATTAGTGAAGCCAGTTGAATCCAATCCCGCTTCTGACGAAGCTTTAGGTGAAAAACATGTAGTAGATGATACAAAAAATATTGATGAGGGACAGAAGTCACCCAACTCTGTTGAAGTTGACAACCCTGGCCCAGTGCCAGACGACAAAAATGACGAAAAAGATTCTAACTTGAGCTACTCTAGTGCTGTAAAGAGTACAAAGGGTAAAGGAAATACCCAAAAAGATAATAAGGCTGAGGAAAAGACCTCTAAAAACGGACAGAAAAGTACCCCACAACCGACTAAAAGACTCA
Source organism: Microvelia longipes (assembly GCA_018340805.1). Classification (NCBI taxonomy): domain Eukaryota; kingdom Metazoa; phylum Arthropoda; class Insecta; order Hemiptera; family Veliidae; genus Microvelia; species Microvelia longipes. Next base: position 58,572,107 of record JACMZG010001863.1, read on the forward strand.
AGAGGACTACCACGATCTATGGAACTGGAGAATCAAAAATTGATTCGCTGTCGGGTGCTCCGAGGACGTGTTGGCTGTATGTGGGCCGAACCAACAAAGATACTACAAAGGAGATGGTATTGAGTTACCTAGAAAAGCAAAATCCTTCACACAAGTTTGACTGTGAAAAACTTGAAAGTAAGAGTGTTTTACCGAGTTTTAAAATTGAAGCTCCGTATGAGCTAAAGGCCTCTCTTCTAGAACCTTCTTTCTGGCCGAAAAAACATCAGGGTAAGACCTTTTTTATTCAAGAGACGCTCTGTGGACTTCAAAACAAATAAATACTCAAGAAAACAATTCAACACTATATATAAGCAGACAACAATAGGTAATATTAATAATTCTTGACAATTCTAATGTTAGAAGAAATAAGGCTAACGAGAGCAAATTCTTTTTTGCCAATATTTTATCGGTGAGAGAAAAATTTGTTGAACTAGAATCTCTAGTACATAATAATAAAGAAATAAAAGTAATTGGTTTAGCAGAAACCTGGCTCAAGTCCAATCAAGTAGAGACGTATCAGCTAGCTGATTTTAATATTTCCTCAAATTTTTGTAGAGAGGATAATACCAGAGGAGGAGGAGTTCTAATATATACTCACAAGGACTTGGGTCAGCCAACTGTCATTAGCCAAATAAACCAACTTTCTATTCCTTTCGTATGTGAATTAGCAGCTGTGAAGGTCGGTGACTGCGTTTATATCACTGTATATCGAACGCCTGAACGAGACTTTCCAACCTTTCTCGAAATTCTCTACGAAGCAGTAAACATAGCATATAAGAAAGGAAATAACATCATAGTCGCTGGAGATTTCAATATTGACTTGTTAAACCAAACGAATAAAGATACACTAGCTTTGCTCGATTTAATGAAATCATTTGGTCTGCAAACAAACTTTAAAGACGTCACAAGGCCTAGGAGTAACAAATGTCTCGATAACATCTTTTCTTCTTGGGAAGGAAACTGTGAAATTCATCCTTACAGCTTCTCTGATCATCAAAGTTTATGGATCAGCACTCAAAATAAAACCAAGAAGAAAAGACAAAAAAAGATTATCCGCACTAGACCCATTGACGGGACGAAATTAAAGTTGTTTGAAGACAAATTGAAATCACTAAATCTGCAACCATCATCTTTCGTAGAATGTGAGAAAAGTTGGTCTGAGTTCATTAATATTAGAATTATGTTTTCCTATAGTGGAAACAACTGCCAAACCCAGAAAGAAAAAACTTTACTTTTTTAATGAGGAATTAAAGCAAATGAGAGAAAAACTCAAATACATATAACTCATTCAGTAAAGATTTTCAATCTGGTTGGCTGGAAAATAAAAGAACACAACTTAGAAACGCTTATAGAAAGGCTCTAAAAACATGTAAAAAGAAAAAATATATAGAATATGTAAAATATAATGTAAATAATCCTTCAGCAATTTGGAAAATGGTTAAACAAGAAGGTGGTTTGGAGGCAAAAACAAGTAGAAATAGATTTAAAGCCAGATGAAATTAACAAACATTTTGCTACTATTGCAGATAAGCTTCATGCTAACCTGGCCAAGCCATCTAACTCTACTCCTAGACAGCATCTACAACCACCTCCTTGTCAAAACCAAATCCTTCTATCTTAATTACACAGACAGTGAGGAAGTTAAAAAGATTACATCCTTGTTAAAGAATTCAAATAGTTTTGACATTTTATTACTTTAGTAATAATTTATTAAAAAATTATCTCTTATATAAGTCCATATTTAAGTCATCTAATTAATAACTGTATCTTCCTAGGTTATTTTCCTTCTTGTCTTAAAGTCAGTAGAGTCATACCAATATATAAAAAGGTCCTGTGAGTGATCTTAACAATTTTCGGCCCATATCTATCGTTCCAATCTTTTCAAAAAATATTCGAAAGAATCATAAAAAATAGACTTTTAAAATTTTTAAACAAAAATAACTTTTTTCATGACCAACAGTTTGGATTCAGAGCGAATCGCTCTACTTATAAGGCACTTCAAACAATAGCAGAAGACATTTATGACGCTTTCGAAAACAAAGAAGAATTGCTTGCTCTATCGTGTGACATTTCAAAAGCCTTTGACTGCATTCATTTTCAGACGTTGAAACTTAAGCTGCTGAGTGTGGGGATAAGGGTCTCCCTCTGGAGCTCATTATGTCATATCTCACTAAAAGGATTCAACAGGTACACGTTAACGGAAAACTATCTGACGCGAGAGAATTACAGTATGGAGTTCCTCAAGGATCTGTTCTAGGCCCCATTCTTTTCTTATCTACTGTAATGATCTTCCTGACTTCAGCCATAGGTGCATTAGATTTGCAGATGATACAACGTATTTAATCAAGAACGCCAATAGACAGACTCTATTGAATCAGAAAGATGTAGTTATAAGTAGAGCTAAAGACTGGTTTTCAACCAATTCACTGACACTTAATGATGAGAAGAGTCAAGTGTTGATATTTTCGCTGAAATCGCCAGATAGAGAGAATTCGCTGAAGCTCCTTGGAGTTACTCTGGATTCTCTACTCACCTGGGAGAAACATACTTCTCAACTGGCAAAGAAGCTATCATCAGTTCTCTTCCTACTCAGGAAATTATCAGAAGTATTGGATGTGAAAACCATGATATCAGTGTACTATGCCTACTTCTTTTCAAGAATGTCTTATTGTGCTGCCTTGTGGGGAACCAGTACTAGTGCTCTAAAATATTTTTCTACTCCAAAAAAAAAAGCCCTGCGTATAATTTTTAACTTACAATATTCTGAATCGTGTAAGCCCTATTTTTAAGAAATTCTCTCTTATGACTCTACCATCTTTTGTTATTTATAACTTGCTTTTATTTATTCACTCGGAAAGTAACCACCATAGAAATATTGATAATCATAACTATAATACTAGATATAACCATATGCTAATAGTACCTCACTGTAGACTTCATAAAACTTTAATTCGCCTAAAATAGTTGCCATTAAATGTATAATTGCTTGAAGCCTAAAACTCAAAACTTAGAGTTAAAGCATTCGCTAAGCAAAATAAAAACATATTTGATTACGGAAGCTTTTATTCTATAAACGATTTTATAAATAATTGTTCTTTGTAATTAAGTTAAGATTTTGACTCAGAGACACACAATTGTAATTTTACTTTTGTAATTTATGTATTTGTATTAGCTCTTAGAAAATAAATAAATAAATAAATAAATAAATAAATTACTTTGATTTTTATTAAAGTGTTTAACTTATTTTAATTGTTAAAATATTAAAAATAAAGTTCCTGATAAAGTTAAAATATCACAAAACTTCTTCTTTGACTAGATTTATGAGGAGAAACCCCACCTGTTTAAATAAAGTGAATAATCGTGATTGTTGAACACTATAGTCTGCGATGTACCACCGAAGCATGTCAACTGGACTATGGGTCCCTTCAGCATATGTTATAATCGGGTACCGTCCTGATGGAAGAACCATAGCTGATTAGTTGAGTGATACAATTCAAAGCCCTTAGACCCCTCGAAACCTTGGACCCAGTTTGTGTTGTTCAAGTTTAAATATGGTGTTTATTGGCATTACTGAACAGTTACGTATTTAATAAGGAGCATTTATCTATTTGTTATCTTTCCAATACTTAAAGTAAACATCATCGAACGTAGTCAGTATTTATATTTAGATGAATTAACGATTGAGAATTACAAGATGTAGCAGGATAAGTCCACTAATTTCGTCCGAATCTATTCTGTATTTGGGCACAGAATAGATTTCTCGTTTAGTACTACCTATGCTTTAAGATGAGTACACAGTCTCAATTAGCTTGAGAGTGTCTCTCAAAATCTTCGAATCGTTTATTAGAATATTTGCACAGAAATTGCCGTACTTGAAGTAGACTTACCCCTTAGCTATCTCGGCATGTATAAGCCAGGGCTCAGAGTGCTTCGGCCTCTGACACGTTCTGCCTCTGTAGATTAATTTCCCAGAGAAATCTAAAACCTGAACTTTCTTAGGCAGCATCTCGAAGACGTCTAAATCAAAGAGAACTTCGCTCGTTGTGACTAAAACTTGACGTAGACTCTGCAACATTCATTTATGAAAACTGGTTACTAAGAACATTTCCAAAGGGAGTAATGATAAGGGTGGGGGGAGTTACCAGTGCTTAATAATGTAATAACTAAAGGAATGGAGGGAGCTTCATGTGAGACAGGATAGTAAGGATCAGTCTGGTACATTAAATATTAACATATGCAGAACTTGATTATGTCTTCCAAACGTAAACAAAGCAACAATTTATTGGATTCTATTTGCATTTTCCAATTTCTTTTTATTATTTAGTTTTTCTGGAGTGATTTTATCAAATTTAAAAAAAAACTATATTTTAAACGCGATATAGTCTTATACAAAATTATAATATTTTAATAATAAAGATTTAAATTACACTTTTTACTATCAAAATTTTGTTTACCTTACACATTCTGCTGACAAAAGCCCATAATTATTTTGTTTACCTCATAATTCCTGTTTGACAAAAGCCTATAATATTTTTGTTTACCTTACACTTTCTGCTGACAAAAGCTCATAATCATTTTGTTTACCTTACAAATTCTGCTGACAAAAGCCCAAAATAATTTTGTTTACCTTACACTTTCTGCTTACAAAAGCCCATAATAATTTTGTTTACCTTACACTCTGCTGCAAAAAGCCCTTACCTTACACTTTCTGGCTGACAAGCCCAATAAATTTTGTTACCTACAACTTCTGCTGACAAAAGCCCAAAATAATTTTGTTTACCTTACACTTTCTGCTGACAAAAGCCCATAATTTTTTATCCCACGGTATGATGGCGATTTTGATTTTTGGTGTTAAATAGATTGCCATACTCGGCTTCCAGCTTGACTTCTCTTCGTATGCTTTAAACATCAAGCTCTCGACGATTTCACGTGCTGAAACAATTCGTCATATGAGATTAATAACACTATATAAGAAAAGGGATGCATATTTTATTAAATTATAAAAACTCGTACATGATTAGATTCATATAAATAAGTAAAGAGTTGCTATATTAAGCCTAATTTTATTAGTGTCTAAATATTTCTAATGAAGCGTAATGGCGACAAATACTAATAATACTTAATTTATCACTACTAGTTCTATAATGATTTACTACAGTGTGTAATATAAGGTAACATTAGCTTATATTGGGATATTGTAAATAAATTGAGATGATCCGTTGCAATAAGTGCATTAATTGAAACAATCTTTTGGGTATCATAACTTGTAAAATGTCATGAAACTGAAAAAACAAAACACCTTATATTATACCTGATTTTATAATTCAAACTTGCTATAAATGATAGTACTTAATATTAATTATATGTTGTCATTAGTGTGGACAATGATTATGAGCATTTACTAATAAATACTACGGTACTTGTGACAACGCCATATTTTTTTTTACATGGATTATGGGTGACTTCAACCCATGACCAAACTAAAAGTCAATATATCATGTTTTATTCTCACTTGCGCCACAGCATTTATTTCAAAGTTGTGTACACACACACATGAACACATCATAAACATCGAAAACTCCTAAATTGCTGTTATCGCAAGTGGAAATAGTTATTTATGTACCAAGGGAGGAAACAGAGTCATTACACCCCGGTTTTTTGTTGAGTCCTAAGGCGTAAGCAGAGGGAACCATTATATTTAAACCTGAGGCGTAGCCGAGGGGCTTAAAGGGGTGGCTCCTGAGGCGAAGCCGAATAAATCAGCTAGTTTAGCATGGGAAAATGAAAGATATGTGTAATACTACTGCTTTCACCCGTGGCACGTACAAGATTTTTCTTCTAGAAAGATGAAAATTATTTACACAGAACATTTTTATTTTATTTATTTTAACAAATAAAATATAACTTTTATTTTATTTATTTATACAAAGTATTGCTTAATTTAAACTACTTACTCACATTAATATCACTAAATACACATAAAAACAACCAAATTGTTATTTACCCAGCAACATATGAGTGAAAAATAAAATAAGAATAACAGATAAATGAAAAAAACACTGGAGTTGGCTTGCTTAGTCATTCAGATTAACAAATTAACAGTAATGCCATCTTAAATTTTACTTTTAATTAAAAGCAAGATTTTTTTTTTAAAGAATAACATTCGAGCTGTTAAAACATTTATCAATTAATAATATAAACATTATCTTCGTTATATTTTATCTTTTTCTGTATCTTTCTTCTTTTTGGTTATTCATAAAACAAAGATTTTAAGTCAAAGTATGACTACAACACTGTCAATGGAAAATTATTTATTTCTCCCTTCTAGAGAAAAAATGACTTCACTCGGTCTTTTAGGAGGAGTAAAAAGTGCAGTTTAGGACAGCTTGGAGTAATATTCGAGGACGTGTCCGACCATAGTTTTTACTTAGTTTATATATATATATATATATATATATAATATATATATATATATATATATATTATATATAATATGTGTGTGTGTGTATGTGTGTGTGTGTGTGTGTGTGTGTGTGTTGTGTTGTGTTAGTCTTTAATTAGTTTTAAAAATGGAGTGTAGAATATAATTGCATAATATTGATAAAAAATGTTTAATTTTCATTTTTTCAAGTGAAATACATTAATTTGATTAAGTGTCTTTCTACATTTTTAAAAACTCAAATTTGTTTTTTCTGTGAAGCTTTTTCTTTCAGGATGAAAAACTTTCCTAAATAAACTCAAATATTTGTCGATTTTTAATTACTAAAGATCTTCTTCAGCAATTATTTTTTCTTAAAAACTCAACAAACTGACGATATTTTCAAAGGACGAAAACATGGAGTTTGTTTAAAAGACTTTTCCGAGAAAAATATTTTGGTAGCAATTTTCTTCTTCTTTTTATCTAAAATTGAGGAACAATATTTAGTAGGCAGAGGTTTAGTGGGAAACAAAGCAGTGTTGGTTTTCCAAGATTTACTTTTATTTTTTTCTTTTCTAAACCTCAGGAACCCTTAGAAGGTTTTGAGTTTTTCTAAGCACATGATCATAAATCCCTTCCACTAGAATTTTTCTTTCTCTTTATACGGCTCTAAAGGGGGTTGGGGGAGGGGGGGGGGTCTGTAACCACAAAATGGTAATGGCCTTTGTTCAATAGCCGTTTTTTATGCCCGTATAAAGGACGGCAGGAACGGTTTTGTTTCGATGCGTTGCGGTGGTTCGCTCTACCCAAACCTTTTACTACAGATGAAGTATATTTTATTAGACAATAATTTTATTATATTTCTTTCTGAGTTAGAGAAATAAAAGAAAGTTTGGAGATCAATAAAATATATTATTTATACGCAATACAATATTTGTTTAAAAAATGGCGGTACAATTTATTCCACGCATAAGAAGGCAGTTTGGGAACCTATTATATGACGTACAATTTTAGAGTTTCAATTGTATACAATAGAGAAACAGGGTTGCTCGACAACTCAATTAAAGCCGAGTGTTACTATTAATTTTCTAAGTATATTCGATTATTAGAATTTATCTTTGAATTCAGATGGGATAAAGAAAAACCTTTATACAAAAGAACTTTTTGTTCCCTTGATATTGTTTTGCAAATTGTTTATGAATAGATGCAGAAAAAGGAATATCCTTGACTATTATATTCCTTTGTGAATGTATTGACAAAGGTACCACATAGCTGCGTTAACTTGACATTTCTTCCATTGATTCGAAGAAAAGAAAAAGAGGTAGTATTGACAAAGGGATGTTATGAAGATTTAGGTCTTCCGGTGGTGACCGCGTCAATGTAGATGAAGAATCCGACGTTTCGCTTCCACTGTGGGAGGCATCTTCAGGGATGTAGGACATCATGGATAGAAACACAATGCTCTACAAAACTGAACTGTTCAGTTTTGTAGAGCATTGTGTTTCTATCCATAATGTCCTACATCACTGAAGATGCCTCCCACAGTGGAAGTGAAACGTCGGATTCTTCATCTACATTGACGTGGTCACCACCGGAAGACCTAAATCTTCATGACAATAACCGCGGAAGCCTACGCAGTTTATTAAAGGGATGTTAAACGTGTAGGTCGTAAACATATTGACAATGGGATTAATCTATTAATCTCTATTTAATAATTAGGTTATTAAACAGTCTGCTTATTTTTTCGTATATTTATTGACAATGGGTTACTAAACAAACCATATTCCTTTGTAAACTCACTGACAATGGTGACAATCATCAGCATATTCCTTTGTCAATTTATTGACATCGGGGTACTAAACATGTGGGACATTCCTTTGTAAATTTATTAGCTATTGGTTACTAAACAAGCTGGATATTCCTTTGTCAGTGTACTCTACTGAAATATTGACCCCAATATTTTTAGACGTTTAGATTAGATTTGAACTATGCTAGATTCTATTACATTATAAATGAACTTGTTCCATTATAAATTGTCCGAAAGCCAGGCCTAAAATGTGACTCATTTTGTACAACTTCAAACCAAATTTTCTGAAAATATACCTTAAAATATAAAGGAAAAGCATAATCTGCCTATCTAGAGTGGAGCCCTTCATATGAATGCGCTCGCTCAAAATATTAAAAAATTGCACAAATTCTAGTTTTCTTGCAATAATTGATTCCCTGTAGGTCGTGTCTAAAACATGAAGAGATCATTATTTAAAGCTGATAAAATTTCCTTTAAAACGTTTGTTTTTCGTCAAAATCGGATAACTACAACAGAAGTTATGACATTCGTTAAATGACCGAAAATTGCACTAAAAGCCAATATTTTTCCAAAGTAATTTGCTGACTGCATAAATTGACCATTTTTTAGTGTTTTTGAAAGAGCCATAACTTTTGTTGCTGTTATCCGATTTTGCTGATTAAACACTCGTTTTATAGAAGATTTTATCACGTCTAAAAATGGTCTCTTCATGTTTTGCACACAACGCACAAGGAACCACTTATTTCAAGAAAACTGAAAGTTGTGCGATTTTATAAAATTTTAAGCATGCGCGATCTTATGAGGGGCTCTACTCTAGAATGGCAGACTATGTTTTTTTATCATAATTAAAGGTACATTTTCAGAAAAATTTGGTTTGAAGTAGTACAAAATGAGTCACATTTTTTCAGGTCCGGCTCTTGGACTATTATTTTTCATCACAAAATGTCGCGTCTGATATCTTTTTAGACGAAGAGACCAGTTTAGTAGATCTCTTTGTAAAATGAAAGGCTGTCTTGGGTTAGAATGCAAACATGCGCCTATAGCTGATGAAGATTTTTACAGATTTTTTTGTCATTATCGTTTATTAAAGTTTTACCTAATAATTCTACTAACTTGTAAAGATAAAAATAAACATTTTCATAATTTGTTTTTAAATTATAACCAAATGAAACAAAAGAGGAAGGGGTTGTTTGAGAGTGGAATTAAATTACATTAAACTAAATGAAAAGATAACTTGATGGAGTTGTAAAGGATTAAGATGGGGCAGACTGAGTGAGAGGGAGAGCCTTGGGGGGGGGGGGAATGCTTTAAAGGGTTTAAGATTCCAAACCCAAATATAGAGAAACCAGAGTATTGTGTCCCTCGGCATCGCCTCGATAGTTCGCTAATCTTTTCGTCTACGGACCAGCTTGGTTTTTGGAAAATCCGTTTTTCCATATTGCTTCGTTTTTACTCCGAGTCTTAATGCTTTTCGTTACAACCACGATTCCGTCCTCTTGATCCTTTTGATAACACGCTCTGAATATTCATTGCGACAAATACCCCTCCCTCTTTCTGACACTAGAAGGGAGCTTTGTTAAAGACAAATCTTAGTTTAACCGAGCAGATGCTAGTCACTGAGATTTCGTTTAATTTGCACTGGCTGTGGTTAAATTATAACGCTCTGTGACAACTTTTTATCTGTCTCTGTTTGATCGATTCTTTCTAAGGCTCTTTTTATTTTCATATCTACTTTTGTTCATTTCCCTCATCTCCTACCGTACGTATATAGGAAAAATATTGAGTTCACCTTAAAAATCCGAAACCGAGATCTAATCAGGATTATCTGTATTTTCTTGTGACCCCGGCTTTCCCAGTTTAGTAGATTTAACATATTATTATTATATTGACAATACTTTCTCTTAACCTGCCGTTTTATCGTTTTCTTTCTCAATACTTATCCTTCCGTTTATATCGTTTCATTCTCAATACTTATCCTTCCGTTTTTATCGTTTTCATTCTCAATACTTATCCTTCCGTTTTTATCGTTTTCATTCTCAATACTTAACCTGCCGTTTTTTTCGTTTTCAATACTATCCTTCCGTTTTTATCGTTCTCAATACTATCCTTGCCAATTCTCATACTTATCCTTCGTTTTAATTCTCATACTTATCCTGCCCGTTTTTTATCGTTTTCTTTCTCAATACTTATCCTTCCGTTTTTATCGTTTTCATTCTCAATACTTATCCTTCCGTTTTTATCGTTTTCATTCTCAATACTTATCCTTCCGTTTTTATCGTTTTCATTCTCAATACTTATCCTGCCGTTTTTATCGTTTTCTTTCTCAATACCTTATCCTTCCGTTTTTATCGTTTTCATTCTCAATACTTATCCTTCCGTTTTTTCGTTTTCTTTCTCAATACTTATCCTTCCGTTTTTATCGTTTTCTTTCTCAATACTTATCCTTCCGTTTTTATCGTTTTCATTCTCAATACTTATCCTGCCGTTTATCGTTTTCTTTCTCAACTTATCCTTCCGTTTTTATCGTTCTCATTCTCAATACTTATCCTGCCGTTTTTATCGTTTTCTTTCTCAATACTTATCCTTCCGTTTTATCGTTTTCATTCTCAATATATCCTGCCGTTTTATCGTTTTCTTTCTCAATCCTTATCCCGTTTTTATCGTTTTATTCTCAATACTTATCCTTCCGTTTTTATCGTTTTCTTCCGTTTTATCGTTTTCATTCAATACTTATCCTTCCGTTTTTATCGTTTTCTTTCTCAATACTCATCCTTCCGTTTTTATCGTTTTCTTTCTCAATACTTATCCATCCGTTTTTATTGTTTTCTTTCTTATTGCCAGTTTAATAAACTTGAAAATGATTCCGGCACAAATTTCATTTTTTCTCATTTTTTTCTTTCTCATTGCCTATCATTTTTTCAAACATCCCCTGTCGAATTTCTCATGATTCACTTCTCTGCTGTTTCTCTCTCTCTCTCTCTCTCTCTCTCTCTCTCTCTCTCCTCTCTCTAATATTGTCTATTCTTCTAAGTTCTTTAATCTTAATCAAAATTGAAAACAATAATAATAATTTTCTGAAAGAAAGACAAAAAACGATAAAAAAACAAAATGAAGCTAAGTTATCCTTTAATTTTGATAATTTTAAACGTCTTTCATAATTCATCATATTGAGAAACATTTATTTCTCAGTTTTAATTTTAATATTTTAAACCATTAATTAATAACACGATATAGAAAGGAAAGAAGGGGATAAGAATGGAATTAAAACTAAAACTAAGCTAAATCGACTTTTTATATTTATCATTTTAAAATTTCTATTAAAATATTAGATACATTATTATATTAAAATAAGAATGCATATTATGTTTGATAAAATTATATTTGGAAACATTTGAAACAAAAACACTACAGTATTATTAAAATCATTTTTTTTACTTTTCCTCACCTTCTTATACAGAAGGTATATAGAGGAAAAGTATTGGTTTCACCCAAAAAATGTTAACCTGAGATTTCACTTGAATTATCCATTTTAGGTGTTTTTAGAACCATCTGCACCGATTTTAGCTTGATATCTGTGTATGTGTGTAACTCTCACTGTGTTAATGCTAGATAGTTGAAAGTGGATACAAATATCAGTCTTTGGGTCTAGTTCTGCTGCCCGGAATATCAAAATTTTATGTCACCATTAACCCTATTTGCTTAGTCAGCAAACATTTTAAAAAATAAAAAAAAACGAAAAATGACCCGATGAACTTAAAATTTGGCAGGAATATACCTCTCAATATGACAAACAAATCTTCCGAATTTCGTTTTGATATTGGCCGCCATTTTATAATTATTTACTTTTTAAATTTAAAATTTTGACGCTTAATAATACCAAAAGTATACACGTGTTTTTGACGTTGGAACGGCAAAAAAATAGGAACAAATGTAAAAAACTCCGATCAAAATCTACTAATTAGTTAAAAAGTTATAAGCGAACTTAATTATTCATTAGTGCGACACTTTTGTTAAACGTAAAAGCTTGTTTACATTTGTCGAGGTTACAAATTTCCGCCAAAAATTCAAATAGTTTAATAAAACCGAGTAAAAATTGGAACTTTTTCTCTTTAAGATTATGTGAAGTTTAACGTTCTTGTATGCTATTCTGAGGACGAGCGAAGCGAGTCCAAGGGTGAGGAAAAGTTCCGAGGTACTCTGTACCCAATTTTTTACTACTTAAAAATTTAAGCGCGGAGGTCCGCTGGCCAGGAAATTTCTATCCTTGCTAAGAGCATTGCTCACCAATTTATTTATTGTTCAAACTTTCAGGAAATACTTCGTAAACCAAATAAAAATCGGGTACGTGTTGCCTCGGAACTTTTTCTCTCCACATCGAATTCTCTACGCTCATCCTCTCTACTTCGGCATCGCTTTTCTTATCCTCAGAATGCATGCAAGTTGCGGAATTTATACTGAAATTTATATCATCGGATGCGTTTTAGTATAAAATTTCAGTAGAAATTTTATTGCTAACGGTCACCCGTCTGGGCACTGAACTCGCTTGGTGTGCTTATTTTTATGGTCCTACAAATATCATAAATATACTTGCCGTTTTGAATTAAAACTTAGTAAACTGATTTATTACGTAAAAAATTACTTTTATACTAAATTTGAACTTAATAAAATTATTTTTAACCAACAATCTAGTTAATAATTATATTTATAATTAAAACTAAGAAGTTATTTCATAAAAAAATTGATACAGTATTTGCGAAACTGATGCTGATAAAGGGAGCTTTATAAATGGCTATATGCGAGCCAAATCTCAATATGATAGAAATATTTTCACGCGTTTTATGAATCTTCGTTTTTTTTTTATTTCAAATTATTAATTCTGGCTTGCCAGAAAAGTAAATCAACTTTAGAGGTAGTGTTGGCAATGGTATATAGGTTGTAGTGCCTGATTATACCGTACCTTTATCGTTTCATTCATTTATTTCTTTTGTATACTCCTGGATCTATGCAGGTAAGTACAACTGATGCAATTGTGGCAACTGCTAAAATCTGTTGTATGATTAATCTCCACGAACACCTGAATTGTTTGGTATCTCAAAATATAGTAAAAGAAGCTATACTGTTAGTTCACACTGCTGGCTTGCCGCCAAGGAGAAGAAGCTGATGATTGCCTCTCAGTTTAAATAAGACCCTTTAGTATTAACAACCTAGCAACTTCACTTTGAAACGCAAATGACCGTCTCCATCCAGTACAAACATGACTTGGCGGGACAGAAAAGTTTATTCCCCTACTTTTTTTGGACCAAAGACTTGGTGGGGAGTTTTTTTTACCACGTAAGTGGTTTTTGGTAAGATCAAAATGTGTTCAGTAGGTGCGTTTCCGTATAAACCTATCGTTCGCTAGCTTAGTTTTTCTCTCCGCGTTCAGCGTAGAAATGTCAAATTTGAGATCTTTTAGGTAGGAATGCACACGAGCATAAGACAAATCCAAAAACCGTTCAGTACGTCATACGTCAAAATCCGTTTAGCAGTTTAGGGTGTAAGTGCGTCAACACAAAGTTCAGGAAGAATAAGAATAAGAAGTCGGCAAAAATGCCATTTTCAAACCTCTTTTTCTCCACTTCTGCTTAGCCGATTTGGATGATTTTATTTTTATTTTAGATCTACAAGGCACGCCCTTTAAGGATATTATACTATTATTTTTGTTCACATAGTCGTTTTCACGCTACAGACCCTAAAAAACCCTACTTTGTTACGTACAGTATAATATGCACTAGCAGATTTAATAGGTTTTTGACTTTTTTTACTGACTAAGCTGGATATTTTAACTTTCCTTCTTGACTTGGCGGGGCGGAACGCTGCTGCGTTTCTAAATAAAACAAAACGTATGTAATCATGAAAGGAGCTAATTAAAAAGATTAAACATTCTTATACCTCTATTAGCTCATTCTCTCTGTTTAACCTTTTTTCTCACTTATATTTAGTTATTAGTTAAAAAAGTTAATTACTATAAACCGCGGGTTTTATTTATATATATTTTTACTTCTAAATTACTTTCATATTAATTCCCTATTTTGTTTTAATCTGGTTTAGTATATTATTAAGTAAAAAATAGCTTTCATAAATTTTTGTTTTATTTATGAACAGATACGATTTTTTGATATATATATATAATATATTATATATATATATATATATATATATTATATATAATAATATATATATATATATATTATATATATATATATATATATATATATATATATATATATATATATATATATATATATATATATTAATAGATACATATTTACCCGTGCAGCTTTGGGTGGATCCACCGTACAGCTGTGGGTGGATCCACCGTACAGCTTTGGGTGGATCCACCGTACAGCTATGGGTGGATCCACCGTACAGCTTTGGGTGGATGTTTATAAAAATATAGATGAGCACTTAAGTTTTCACTACGCTAGCAATAATATACGCCACTATGTTTTTGAAGCCTGTAAGGCTGCCTAGTAGCATGATTAACAGCTTTGTTATCATAAATATCATATTTGTTAAAATATTTTACCTAAGTTATCCAGTGGTCCATTCTTATCTGAATACCACCTATACTTGTTACCTAGCGCTTCCAGCATAGGCTGCAACGCCTGCATGCACAGATCAGTTAACCTGATCACAGCTATCGGACACTTCCTCGGTGCCATCTTAACCAATCCAAAAAGTTAAATAAATCAAAATATTTAGAGGTTTGATCTAATTAAAATGTTTATGGCCTGAAATAAAGTAATTATTTTTATGAATTGAAATTACTTCAATAACTTTACCAACTATATTAGTATTTTATTTTTATTAATTATTTATTACTAATACATTGCTTGTCTGTTATACATTATATTAATCTCTTATTTATTATATCTTCTAAAGTATAATAATTGTTAAATTAAAATTATTTTCTTTAACATTTATTAATTAATAATTATAAAATTAAACAAAAAAGTATAAGAACAGTATTTATATCATTAATGTTTCATAGACTCTAAAAACATATTTTTATTTTATATCTTTAAAACTTATCTGCAACTGCTGAAAATTATCTGTTTTATTTAGTTTAATAATTTATAATTTTTTTTAATTATTTAACAATATCATAATAATTCTACTTTCTGTATTGACTTTTATATTAATATTACAAATCACTAAATATATATTTTTTTAACTATTAAATATTACTTGGAGCCATAGTTTATTGTTCATGGGTCACTGATATCTATGCTACTGTCTCGCTGTTAAATATTCCTTGAGGTAGACTGAAAAAATGGAAGGATACGTCAAGTATTAAATTCTGTTTATGAAGTATGAGAACAGTTACAACTTTGAGAACAGTTTAGAATGTAGTAACAGTTTATAATTTAGTTCTTACTTAACATTGTCATAAATTGTTAACGTGTTCGTCTTTAGTTTCATCATTAGTGGTTGACATATAAAGGTATACGTTTAGCTTTATTGCTGGTTAAATAAACTCAATATTTGGTGCTCGGTAGTACCTGTGTCTCGCAGCCCTCTTCTTTTACTGGAAATTCATTTGAAAGTTTTACTCTGAATGCAAGACTAGGTTAACTTGATTCTTCTGTTCAGGTCGATTCTACGCAATTCATTCGAGTCCGGAGTGGAATTCAAGCTCTGCGTGGTATCGTAGAGTTAGTAGTACCGAGTTAATTTTTACTTTTTCTCATTGTAGTACGTAACACGGATAAAATCAGTTGACAGCGTGGAAAAAAATGCGAGGGAGCCAATGAGGTTATTCCTGGATGTTAAACCCCGCCACCTATTTTAAATCAGGCCAACCTTATTGGTTTCTCAGCACTATTTTCCCACGCTGTCAACTGATTTTAGCCGTGTGTCGAACTATAAAACTGTAGGTATAAGGAAAATTATTGTGCTTGCAATAATTGTCGAAACCGAGATTTCACTAGAATTATCCGTTTTGGGTATTTTAAGACCTCCTGAATGGTTTTTACAAAGTTAGGTAAAAGTAGGTATTGGTGAGTGAGTTTTTTACATATCAGTAAATTAGGAATTGAAAATGGAAGAACACCAGACACATCAGCATAATTTACTCGGCAAGGGAACAAAATGTCAAGTCTCCTAAGACATAATGCCAGAGCATTATTGTACGGATAGCGCTGCCTTAAGAAGTATGGACAAGATAATATTTATGCACCAACGGAGTAAAGAATGACATTATTCTGTGAGAAATAAGTTGACTTCTACGGTGAAAGCCGAAGGAGCTAATGCATTTAACTCCTGAGGCTAAGCCGTGGTAGTTATGACAATACACTCTCAAAGCTGAGTTGTGGTGGTTATAACAATTAACTCCCGAGGCAAAGCTGGTAAAATCTTCAAACGTAATTTTTAGCCAATATTTTTCCCCTTCTCCTCTTAAAACTGATTCAGGTGCCAACTAGAGATTTACTGTGCTTAAGCATTGTATCTATATATTTGTTTTTCATACTTCTATATCAATATCTAAATATATTGTAAGTTTTCAAGATAAAGTTGTCGTAGAGTTATAAATCACGGACTAACTTTATATTTGTATAGCTTTGTCATTTTCACTGCTTTTCCATCGCTTTTCTCCTCTATGTGACTTCACAAACTTTACTATTTTCTATTTACTGCTTTTAAAATAAATCCCTTACTCATCCGTTTTATTCATTTTTGCGAATTCACTTTGAACAAATAAAGATAAAATCTAGATTTAAGAGTAAAATAAAGCGTAGACACAGACAGAGTGATTAAGTGCATACATTATATTCAAGCAGTGTAGTTCTTTTTTCTGCTTCCGTTGTCAAGGTTAGAGGGTCAGTATTCATACTGGCCTTTGACATTAAAGAAGTCTAAGGTTCGCATCCCAGGCTGTGCTCTCAGTATACAAGATTATTGAATAATTTAAACAAGATTATCTCTCAATTAAATTATCGCCAACTTTAGATTACACCCCCCCCTCTAGGGTTTCTTCCTGATCAGCCGCAAGGCTCTAAACGGGCATTATTATTATTATATTGTTTTTTAAATGCTTGAATACAAAGTAAAATAATTTAATTTAAAGTTGTTTTAGCTTGAATATGTGTCTTAGGCCTCTTTGTTTTAAACATTCTCAAAATTAGAAAACTCATCACACATCTTAATCTAGCGTTAAATTTAAATTTCCAGATCAGCTTTTTTCGGTAACTTTGGTTACCAGCCTCCCCACGTCAATGTAGATAGAAAACCCGACGATTATCTTCCTCTATGAAAGTCTTATGCAGGTGTATTATATACTAAAACATAGCTCTTCACTTCTGGAGCAAATTCAGTTTTATAGAGCATTGTGTTATCATCCATGATGTCCTGCTTCCCTGTCGATGTCTCTCATAGTGGAAGTGATGAATCCCATTCAACATCTGTATTGATAAGCTCGTCACCGCAAGCCGTAAACCAATAAGCATATTTCATTTCAATAATATATCACATATAGCGACCAACTAAAAGTAGGCTCAAGAACAGACAAGTAATGCTGTTAACCATAACCGACTTCGTTTGCAAATTAGAAAGTAATATAAAGTAAATAAACTCAATAAAAAAGAAAAATAATTTGTAAGGTTAACAATAAGGGATTATTTATTCTATTCATTGTGAATTTCTTTAATTTATTTAGTTCTCAGGTAAATTTGTATAATAACCTGTTGCGCCAGAAATGATAAAATCTAAAATGAGAGATAATCTTCCCTCTCTCAAGAAATTTCTTCTCTAGTGTGGCTCACTTTGTCTCTGTTTTAAAAATTAGTAATTTTTTTCCAAGGATCTTCGCTAAAATAAATACTCTTTCATTAAGACTAAGTAAAAATAATACTTATAATAAATTTGTTGACTGCGAACCACGAAGGATAAGATCTTTCTGTAGTGACCAATTTAATAGAAACTGTTCAGTTTTATAGATCATTGTGTTTTCATTTATAATGTGCTAACCACTAAAGATGTTTCCCAAAATGGATGTGAAAGATCCGATTCATCGTCTACATTGAGTCTATTGTCATGGCAACCCTCATACATTATGTTTACCCATAATGTGTAGGGGTTTCCATGATGAGTTTACACATTTCGCTGTGAAAGCGACACGTCAGAATTATCATCTACGTTTAGCCGGTCACTATCAAATAGCAAGTAATAGCAAGTAAACATATAGAGAATCAGCTGTATTTGTATTTTTTTAATCAATAACGCTAATCTCTTATTTAAGCATTAACTTTTCGAATAATAAGATAATTTATTTATTTGAATAAATAATTAACGCATACTTATTAAAACTATTTCTTAATAATTAATAATAATTGATTGTCATAAATTAAAGAATATTTTTATGAATAAATAGCGTAGAAATTTTGGTGTGTTGGACTTTTTTATGGATCAGGCCCTTTGGATTGTTTTTTACACAACGCTAAGTGACTGCATTTATGTGACGGACTCTGTGATTTGTGAAGGTCTTGTTTAAAGTCACATACAAGGTGGGCTTTATGGGACTTAATTCAATGCGGTGCGACATGGGTTGTATATTAAATACGCCGACTATTCGGGCCCTCCCATACAGTGTCTCTAGATATACATCTCATAGGCTACATTAGCTTTAGCTTTGAAACTACACCATTTACAATTACGCAACTAAAATCTGAATTCAATTCAGAAATAATAAAATATCAATTTTAATAAATTTATCCGGTTAGTATGTATGTCATATTAGTTCTAATTCTGTTTAATTTCTGCCCGGTTTCATCTTTGTCAATTTTGAAGTAAGTTCAAGTTTAAAGTCTAAGTTGAATCGTGCTTCTTAAATAACCATCTATACTGCATGTTCTAAGTTACAAGTAGGCTTACCTAAAAATATAATTAAAGCTAGGAGGAAAATGCCGTCTTTCCGTATTTTTCTCAGAACCGAAATTCCATTTAAAATAAATTTAACCCTTCCCCGCCCCATTTTGCAGAAGAGTTTGAAGCAATACCATATAAATACGAAATTCATTGTGAGTCCGTATTAATGTTTAAAAACCCTTTTATATATTTTTAAATACAGAAGTTAATTTACGAAAAGAAGGGATTAAATTCTACGTACTAAAGATAGACTTAAAACAAACCGGGTCGCAAGGGAAACTGAATTTAGAAAAACTCGCAAGGAAGTGTGTGAAAGGGTTTGCCAACCTTACCATACTTAACTGTGGTTGGAGAGCAAGTCTTTTTCTAATCGCAGAAATTCAATTTTAAGGTATTATATATTGTCGAGCATGTTTACTGCTTTATAAAAGCAACATACTTAAAACGCACGTTATAAAGGGTTGGTTGGTTTAGAATAAAGGAATATTTTCCTACCTTGTTGAGTTCTAAGTATTTCTTTTCAACCTTTTTATACCTTTGGCATAATTTATTTAAATATAATAAAGAATGATTAATTACTAAGGGCTTATGCCAAGCAAATAGTATTTATTTAATGTGTGGCTTTTATGTCTATACGGGGTTTGAGTACTTGAGATGTTTAAGTCCTTTAATTAGGGTACATTATAAACGGAACGAGGGTGGATTACTGTGAGGTGTTTTATTAATTTGGAGATTATGTTTTGATAATTAGATGAGTAGGTAGCTTTAACTTAAAGTTTAGTATTCAAATTAATATTTGTACTATAAAATAAAAATTAAGTTTAATGGACTGTGAGAAATCTTAATTAGGAATAGTAATAATGAAGACATCAGTCCGAGATTCTTTCTCCTAATTATAAAATAAAATGCCCCTTTTAGGGCCTTTCGGTCCATCAGGGTATTCACCCTGTGGTAACCACCCCAGGTGGGTTGCATAGACTATACTCTAAGAATTAATTAAAGATGGCAAAATCTTTTAATACAAATACTATTTATATTATCTAAGAGCATAGCTTATATAAATGGGCTGCGAACAACGGACATCTGGTGTCAAAATTGAGTACCTATATTTGCGCTGTAACAAGGTTAATATAACACGGGTTATAGAGGTTACTCTGTGCTTTAACCGAGTTAAAATAACCTGGATTTTACAAACCGAAAGTTACGTAAAGATGTTATAACCACAGTGCTCAATCGGTTGAGTTTTGAAGTAACAAAAAAGTTAACAGAACATCTTTGATTAATAATGTAATAAAATAAACAGAATACAAATAATAATGACTTATATAACCTCCTGAATATCTGTATTAATTTGTGTTTGTGTTTATATAACCATAACGCCCAGTGTATTTATGCTTGAGAGTTGAAAATTGCTACAAAAAATAATCTTGTTGTGTAAACAAATGGAAAATGCTGACTGCATTAACCGAGTCATCATATTGATGACTCAGCAATATTTTAGAAAATTCATAAAACGATGTAAAGCAAAGTTCAGCTCGCATGTAGACACATATAGGATCAACCAATCTGCTGAGTTTTATCTCTTAATTATAATTTGTTTGATTTAAATCGAATAACATGAATACGTTTTTTAAATTGCTTAAAATCGAAAAAAGTCTTATTGGGTATAAATTTGGTTAGATTTTATATGCTTACGAAGTTCCATTCCATACCGGTTTGTATATCTACAGTTTATATTGTATCACTAATGTTAAACAGGATCGCGCGAGTTCAGTACGTGCATGGGTAACCGCTGAGAGTAAGACAAATGTTTTTAATATCCGAGGATTAGATAAGAGGGACAGAAAACAATACAAATATGGCAATTCTCATATTCTGAGGTGGAACGTAGCTAATCCGAAGTATTGAAGATGTGCGTAGAAAAATCGATGAAGGAAGAAAAAGTTTCAAACTACTCCAAAACCGATATTTTTTAAATTTTTTATACATTTTCCAATGATAAACTTCTTTATTTCCAACATTTGTTTACACAATATTACTACAAAAATAAAATTAATTTATATTTATAATTGTATAAATTTTAAATTTGAATAAAAAATAGTTATAGTTAGGGCCCTTAGTAGATAGCAAGTATTTAAAGAAACGGCCCCATCTTTTTAAAATTATTTTTGCGTTAGTGTTTTATTTATGAATGTGTAAACTATTAGCGAAACCTATAATTGGACACCGTTTTGTGAATGTGCCGAATAAATAAACTCTAAACACAATTTTTTGTAAAATGATGATCTTACTCAGAAGAAAATATAGCAAGTTAAAAAATACTGTAACAACTAACATTGGTTTTTTAAATTCTGGAACTGGAACACTGATAAAAAATCGGGATAGATGTCGCTTCTCATATCATTTTTATATATTTTACTAAGCATATTTTCTATAGAGCAGGCACTGGAAATGAATCGATATGCATTTTACTCCAATAATTTGTTTGTGTGTGTTGGAATTAGATCATTCCTCGGACTTAATATTTAACTGACGGAAGTGACGTCTCCTCGAATAATGGAGACGCGATTCTGTCAGTGACACTCTGCCATATCCAGCCTTGTCTAATGAAGTAGAAGCCTTTAATATACCTGGATAGAAAGCCTTTATAAGGTTAAATAACGCATCTCATTACCAATGTCTCGACCAAACCTATTGCATAATTTTGATGTTGTTTTGTCTTATGGCTGGTATTCCTTCTGTTCTTATCATGAACATCTGTTGTTGAATTACTTCATCTCTTATTATCTCTTGGTTGTATACAGTAACTTTTTAAATCTGTTCTTGCTTAACATTATCTTAATTCGCTTAGAATATTTTAATTTACTATTTCCCTATCTCATATAATTAAAATAATAAAATATAAATAAGCAAATATATTAAAGCATTGTAATAACAATATATTAATATTTTTCGTAGATATATGTTTGGTGCCAGGAAGTCAAACTGAATCCGAACAACCTCATAAGCGTCATTTTCATCATAAAAATTCGCTATAATGTTTTTAGGAACGCCCACATTATCATAAAATCTCTACTTTTTAGCACCAAATTGCAAGAAAAAGATAGCGAATTTTCTGTATGCGTAGGATGATAGACAATTGATTTTTTGTGAACACGATACAGATCAAACGGATAAAACACATTAACAATCGTACGGTTTTTATGCGATTTGAATTAAAGTAGGTACAAATATTACTAACCTTTACAAATAAAATGACATATTATAGAGAAATTTACAACTGGTGGCTTTTATGAAATGAAACACATCAGCTGTGTAATGAGATAATTATAAATAATGCGGGAGATAATGATACGCCATGAATAATGTAAACATTCCTGACGTTTCAACTTCCTTCTGTACGTCGTTGGTATCAAAAGCTGGATCATCTCATTGGATTAAACTTGGTGGAGAAATTAAACCCGCGGAGAGATGTGATGGATTTTATACTGATGGGAATTAGATGGAGGAGTAGCATTAGCGAAGAGACGGTAGACTAATATTGTGGAGAAGAAAATTGAAAATTAGATTATAGAATCCAGCTAGATAAGGAGAAAATCTCATGATTATTATTCTTCTTACCCAAATTATTCAATCCTAACCCTAATTCTGGATTAAAGCAATGCTTGGGATGAAAATTAGGGTGATGGAGGAATGGGAGCAGAGGTTAAGTTGAGAGAAAAATACTAGGGTTAGGCTGGGATGTAGCGAAACATAATTCAGGTTAGTCAGGTAGTATGAAGCGAATCATATTGAAATCACCCCAAGGTTTATCTTTCTAGGTAAATAGATTATCCCTTTGGGAAATATCCTTTTCCCTACGTATTTTTCATTTACTTTTCTTCCTAAGCTACTTGATAATTTGAAAATAAGTTGTATCAACTATTAACTTTTTGTACCAATTTAAATGAACGAAATAAGTTATAGTCAAAATGGCTCATATTTTGATTAGAATGTACTTGTATGTGTATTATACTTACTTGTATATGTATTATATGTAGTTGCATTTGTATTATTCTTTATGTCGTATCAGTACTACTCGTATATGTTTATGCATTACACTATGTGTTATATACGTTATATGTGTTATATATACTATGGATGAGCCATTGAGCAATTGTTATGCATGATAAACTAACTTAATTTCTAAGGCTTTGAGGCGTAATATTGTCTTAGCATAATAGCCAATGCCTGTTCCGGCTAGAAAGGTATTGTTTTACTTGCTTTGGCAGCACATGGTGCGCTTCTAGCGTTCTACGGCCGTATTGAGCAAGTAGGCTACTTATTGTAGGCTAGTGTTCGATTGCTTCTTCTTTCCTAACATTATTATTTTAACACAAGTAATGATGACATAATATCAGCACTGAAGAATGATTGTTACACTGTGAAGATGTTACTTATAGAAAACAGTTTTATGATAAACAGTGTTAAGAATATTTGTGAAAATTAAAACATTTTTTATTAAATTTTGACGTTGGGTATCAGAGTCTCCTCTATGGCCGAGCAAAGCGAGAATATATTTTCACAAACCTTTAAGAAATGTCACGTACCTAGTTTCCTTCTGCTTTAGACCCTGTTTTGCCTATAATTACCCTTTAATTCCTTCAACCTCATATATAACATTTTTTGCAAATTCGCTAAAAAAAGACAAGAAAACAAAGAGTGAACAAAAAATTTCAGAAAAAATCCATATGATTTATAGGGTTGAAATACGGTTTGATTCTTACAAAACGCTTTATTCAAACTTTTATAGAATAAAGACGAACTAAACTAGAAGCTTTCAATGCAGAAAAAAGCTTTTAGACTTTGAGATGATTTCTCTTTTTCACTTGTAAAGTCTGGAGAAAGTTTAGTCACGAATTTTTCACAGTGAATCAAGTACATGAATATCTTTGTTATTATCAATCTTTTTTTCTTTTCACGTTGACCTATATCTCCAATTGACTCTTTAATGTTCTTTCACTTATTCCGATGCAATATTTTTTATGAAAAAAGAAATTATTTAAGTTGCAAGGAAAAAATGTGTCATGCAATGACTACTTTAACCTAATTATTCCCTTTAACTTTTTTATGAACACAATTATGTTTTAATACAGATAAGGGTGAATTAATAATCTTATGTGTTCGATCTAACTGTCAAGAAGAATTTCTATATTTTTTACTTTTTAGCCACATCCATAGGTGAGGAAGAATACTTGATTCATTCCATAATAAAAAGTTCACATTAAACCAATTTAAAATGCATTAAGGTAAAGTGAAAATTAGCAGAATTAATTTCCAATTAATTAATTGTAAACTTCAGAATCAGTGTCATGATAAAGGGATCTTACATACTGTATCGTTACTATCATTAATTCTTAATAGAGCTACCATTAATGATTGATGGGAACGAACACTAACCTGGCTAGAACCCTGTCGGATACACCGAACTTTGCGGTGTGCTTGACATGTAATAAGCAAGGTAAGATATTGATGACAACATTGTTCGTAGTAATGGAACAATAATGTTTGTTCTATCATAAGATTGTTTCGATTAGTATTCACCATGCTTAGCGTGTACAGGAAAAGAAAAAAGACTTCTTTTAAAGTAATGATATTATAATGTATTATTACTTATTTTTTGAAGGTATAAGTTTAATATAATAAATAAAACTAATTTTGTCGAGCTTTTTATATAATTTTTTCGTTCAAAACAAAAACTTTTCTGTTTTTTTATGGAATTTTTGTTTGTTACTCTAGTTGTATTCCAAACATCTATCTTATGCCACTCATGCAACTGTAACATTTTGTTTATTTATTGTATTAAAATTTTGTAAAAGATAAAATTACATCGAATGCTCGGCAAGTTATTTGTATTTATTATTTTGGACTTATTCTTTTTAAAAATCAATAATAATTTAAAATAGAGGTCCCTATAAAGTTTCTTTGTGTTCTGATGTATTTATTTTATGTATGTGGAAAAACAAATAGTGTAATGTGGACCCGTAACTTTAGATTTAGTTCGTGAAGCTCAAGTTGTATAGAAAATGTACTCGTATTTTGTAAGAGAATAACTAAGTTAAGTGTTGACCTCTCTCTATCAAATGATTTAGTGAGTGTAGTTTTAGAAGGAAATCACATTTTCACTGGTTTTACAAGACTAGAGGGATTTTCATTAACTCGCCAATACCTTCATATAGAAGCCAATTCCCCCTACTCTCCTTTACTCTATCCTCTCGAAAATCACAAAATCAATCTAATGCCATGGAAAACTTTTCCTTTTGGACCAGAAGTAAACTTTGATTTCTTAAGAATTACAAAGTATATTCGAAAATAGCATTAATGTCTAAAAATTAAGAGATTGGGTAAAAGTATAAGTCACTGTTTGGATTAAAACTTTTACTATAATTACCATCATTTAGGGATCAACATGAGATATTTGCTTTTTTGCGAAAGTAGCGCAGTTATAGTTATAGAACTGTAATACAAGCACGAAGTGCAGGTTTAATCTAATCAAGTATTGTCATTTAATTAATAACCGTATACATAATATCGTGATTATCTAATGGGATTCCAATAAGAATATTTAATTTTATTTATTAATACTAACAAACTTTATTATCAATAAATATCAAACAGCAGGCATCGACGGTAGTTGATTCTTCAACTTGCGATGAATGTAACCACTAAAATTTTAAAATTATTATATATATTTGTTTAATCAATATTTAAACTGATTTAAACTTTTAAATCAATATTTAAAAGTGGTTAGTATTATTTACTAATTATATTTTAAATTAAATAAAGAATCTTAAAATAAAGTAAAGCTCAAAGAAATAAATAGAATTCTAAAAATAAGTTGATATTTATTATTTCAGCAATGTACATTGAGAGCTATAGAGAAGGGAATTTTTACCTCTGCATCTTTAATTTGGTTTTGACGTAACTCTCATACGTCATTCTGTTGTAGCGGCTTACGTCATACTTGCGGGGGCCAACCCACGCTGCTAGGCTAAGCTTTTCATTTTTTAATCTACATGATTGCTTATAATAAAATGAATTCATTGTGTTTTAATTGCATTTCCTAGTATGTTGGGCGCTGTTAGATTAAAAATCTCATTAAAATAGTGTTAGTTTGTTTTTGCATACTTACACTATTAAATAGAATACCCGCTTGGGTATTCTATTTCTATTCTTCTTACCTACTCGAATGTAAGTATACAAAGTTTTTACGTTGTAATTTGTTCTGCGTTCACAATTAGATTGTTATATTCTACCTGAATTATTCGATTTAGGTGTTTTTAAAACCTCTCAAGGGGAGTTTTGCTTTGTTTTCTGTGTATGTGTATGTGTATGACATTAAAGTTGGAATAATGTAAAATCATGAATCAGTATGCAGTTTAGTATGTCTGTGCTTCTACAGAAAACCAATAATGTACCAAGAAACCTTTCCTATTATAGTGTATCCTTAGAATAATACTAATATAGAAGGAGCACAGGACCGTAAACACAATGTAATTCCACTGATAACACGAAAGCTGGTTGACTGGTGCAACTAAGTAATGCTGCCAACCTGACAACAAATTTTTTTGCTTTTATGTTGCCATCCTTACATAGTCGGTGTGCTAGCCCCATTATTTAAATTTTTTATTAGTTCCTGTCGTATTTAAATATTTTGACTCCCCCACTATTATAAATTTAAATATTGTATGATAGCAATACAGTAACAATGCAAGTATCCAGTTCTGACGTCATACAATAGTCTCATATACTATTTTTGAACACAAAGATACACATTATTATTTATTTCGTAAACTAAAAATAAGTTTGTTTCATTTACATACGTGGGTAAACACGGATCTATTGGAGAAATTTTGTTTAGTAAAAAACAAACTATATTTTCATAAACACGAGAAAAGAAATAGCGTAAAAATAATATGAAAAAATAGTCCCTCTGTAAATGACTTGCATTATTTTAAGTAAACACAAGACGCATCAAACTATCGGCATCTCGATAATGCATAATTAAAATTTTCTTGTTATAATCGTTCAAATACATTTTCTATGCCTAAAATATTATAAAAACCATTTTATACATTTAGAATTAATAAGTAATGAAGCATTAATCAATAATTTAATTAAATACTCAACAACCGGAATTATTGCCAACTTTGTTAAAAAAAACATTTTATTTTGTTAGGTTGGCAGCATTACTCAGTTGCACCAGTCAACCGGCAGTAGTGCTCCTTCTATATAAAGTATTATTCTAAGAGTGTATCGTTTGTAAAATTCAAAACAGAAGAAAAATGATGAGACTAGGAAAATGAAGGTCTTACTGACCGACATCATGTATTTAATATTTACTAAACCAGGGTTCTTAGACATCCTATTAATAATGAGAGACACTTTGAAATTGTATTTATGAAGCATGTTTATAATTGCAAGAAATCCTATATTTAGCATAGATACTATTTGCTCAAGAGAAACTATTAATCCAATAGCCGGCCCTTAAAAAAATGTGACTCATTTTGTACTACTTCAACCAAAATATTTTTTAAAAATATACCTAAAATATGAAGAAAAAACAAAGTCTGCCTATCCAGAGTGGAGCCTTTCATATGATTGCGCATGCTCGAAATTTTATAAAATCCCACAACTTTCAGTTTTCTTGAAATAAGTGGCTCCTTGTACGTTTTGTGCAAAACATGAAGAGAACATTTTTGTAAGCTGATAAAATGTTCTATAAAACGAGTGTTTAATCATCTAAATTAGACGACTACTACCAAAGTTATGGCTCTTACAAAAACACCTAAACAATTATTAATTTAATCGAAGAATCAGCTACCGTCGATACTTGCTGTTGATATAAATATCCCTGGACGGTTTCGGCATAACGCCATCATCAGCAGGCGGGCAACACTCGAGCTCTCAACTAATAAAGTTAAATCAGTGATTAACTTCTAGTCTCAATGAGCACGACGAGCCCTCTGAAGATGAGCCCTCTTCAACTTGCGGTAAATATAACCTTTTTAATTATTAATTTATGCAAAGTCAGCGAATGTCTTTGTAAAAATATTGGCTTTTTATGCATTTCTTTGGCAATTTAACAAATGTCATAACTTTAGTTGTAATTACATCGGATCCGATTTTGACAAAATAACACTCTTGTAATAAGAAATTTTATTAGCTTTAAGAAATGTTCTCTTCATGTTTTGCATACGACCTACAGGAAACCACTTATTGCAAGAAAACTGGAATTTGTGCGTTTTTCTAATATTTTGATCGAGCGCATTCATGTGAAGGGCTCCATTCTGGATTGGCAGACTATGCTTTTCTTCATATAATAATAATAATAATAATGCCCGTTTTAGGGCCTATCGGCCCTTCAGGGTATTCACCCTGCGGGAACCACCATGGGTGGGTCACATTTACCATGCTCAAAATAAAGCTAAAGTTGGCGAAATCTTTGTACATCAAATTCTATTCATAAAAACTGAGAGCATAGCCCAGGTTGTGAACCCCGGACCTCCGGTCCTGAGGTCCTGTGCTATTTTCTTTGTAATTTAAGGTATATTTTCAGAAAAATTTGGTTTGAAGTAGTATAAAATGAGTCATTTTTTTAGGCCTGGCTCTTGGACTATATTAAAATGCGAATTTTAGGTGAACCCCCAAGAGTATGATAACTCTCTGTCCAGTGTGTACTGCAATTACAAATCCCGCTGATACTTTGGTTCCAATGTACTTCGTATCGAAATGTATCTTGGTACTTGATTCCTAGTGTACTTACATCTATCAAAAATCATACAAAAATATATCATACAAATAATTATTAAAAAACCAAAAGATTACGCTACTAAACAACTATCCATTGACTTTTTAGTCTTCATGTTTAATCTATTAAACAAAAAGTTCTTACTAGTGCAGTTTTTCCAACTCGAGATACGAGTCATCATTCTTACAATTATAATACTAGACAAAAGACTGGAAGAGGCTTACCGAGGCCAAAAATCCTTTTTTTGGGGGGGGGGCTGTAAATTAGGCATTTTACATTGTCAAAAAAGTAGATGAAACGCGGTTTTATCGTCTACGACAGTTTTGTACTGTCGGCGATAATAAAAGAGTTTTTGTACTGTTGCTGGTGTAGGTCATCAATTGCCCACTAGGTAGGCGCTAGTAGTGCTAGTACTACAAGGTTATAATATTACCTTCCTTGTTCTTCTTAATTGTTTTATTTATCAAATAAATGATAAAACATTTTGTTAAAGAAGTTTTGTTTTTGTCGGCAAGTGAGTTATTAATTATTTAGTATCAAAAGTTTAATAATATTTAATAGTGATTCGTACATTGATATTACGCCGCCATCATTGAAACTTTCGGCCAACGAGGCGATCAAAAGAAGTGTAGCGGCAAAATTTTATACATAATATTGTTTTTCTATTATAATAATAATAATAATGCCCGTTTAGAGCCTTGCGGCTCATCAGGGAAAACCCCTGCGGGAACCACCTCGGGTGGTAGTAGCAACCATTACGCTCAAAGTGTATTCTAAAGTTGGCGATAATTTATCTAAACAATAATCTTCTATAAACTGAGAGCGTAACCTGGGATGCGAACCCCAGACCTCCGTGGGTGTCATAGATCAGTGTAAAGACTGACGCCTTAACGACCTCGGCCACGGAGGCGGCTGTTTTTCTATTGCCTCTCTTTATTTTAATATTATTTTATAGAAAGAACTCTCAAGTAGTAATAATTTGTATTTTACTAAAAATAAAATTATTTTTTAAAGGGTACAATATAATGTGTTTAAAACTAGCCTCCTTATTTGTTGAATTTATTTATCCATTTTATTTTAATAAATATAGTCCTCTTACCACCAACATATTGTAATCATGAAAGAGTAAATTTCATGGACTAATTATTAAGATAAGGCCGTGTTTAACAAAGACTCCACGCCCCTCTCTATAGGTAATTAACAGTTATACATTTTTACAAAAAAAAATTGTTTTAAACAAATTATTTATTTGCTTGAGATACTGAAGTGTTTATTATTGTTGATCTTTTATTTATTGTTATGTAATACTCTTATGAAATAAAGAATATTATTTTATTAGACAATTACTACGTACACACAGCGTATTTAACAGGCGATCGTAATGCATACGTATGGAATACGGTCAACTAACTTCACGATTCTTACAGCGTATTTGGAAGAGATGTTGGAAGAGCAAAGGAGATGTTGGAAGAGCAGGAGTAAAATCTCCTGAAATATCTCCTTTTTCCATAAAAAAAATGTCATTTGTTTAAATGTTTTCGCTCATCTATTTTATATGGAAATAAAGTTTTTATTTATTTATTTATTTATTTTATTTGTTTAGTCGATCGAGTGAGATTACGTGATCCGCCAAAACATGGCGTCTTTTATAGTGAAGGTTCACTTTTGGTTATAAGGAAGTTTAAAACAGAAAAATGATTTAATTAAATTGTGATTTCTTTGCATAATAATAAAGTTACACTAAAAATAATATTCCAAATGTTTTTTGATCAAAAACGGTAATATAGAAGTGAAATAAAAGTTCGACGAGAAGGTTATACGTTAAATACGATCGTCTCTAAAGGTATATACAGCGTATCGGGGGATCCATTTAGATTCCATCTCCCTAGTTCTAGCGCATGCGATCGGATCCCCTCCGCATGGTTCATACAGCTAATTCTTCCGTATTGAAAGATCGTATTCTATACGATCCGCGGATCTAAGTGTGTGTGAACGTACTAAATGTTGTACAGGTATCTCTTACATCGGTTTATGCTACCTCTTAGCTACCAACATCATCAGATCACTTGTGACGTAAGCTTGTATAAGGTAGTTTCGAGCATGCGCATTACTTGACTGGATTACCGCTGCGGTTACGACCTTATTCTATTAAAACTGACTGTACAAAGTGACTTTTAGCATCTGCAATGTCGCACCTGGTATTGGGAAAAGTTAATTTAATTTGCATTTTACTTTATTACTAAATTAGTCTAGACCATTTATTATTTAAAAACAGACATTTTAAAAGTAAAAACTTAATTATCTTAAGTAGTAAAATATTAGCGTATATCTATGACTTGTGCTAATTTAAATGTAAGTGTTAAAGTCTTATGAAAGTTATAATTCTCTCAACTTTAAGTGTCGCTTGTAAAACTTTATGATTGGCTTTTGAAGAGTTGTAAAAAGTTGTCAGTTTAATAACGAGACGAAAGTTTAGAAAATGTTTTACAGCGGTTAAAACATAGGTTTCATAGGTTCGGCTTTTTATTGGTGGAGTGTGAAAAATCATATTGGAATATTTTAACTTTTATTGTTTTATTTCCATTTTTTTTATAATTTCTTTGTACTTTAGTGGAGCAATTTTAGATATATTTTAAGCAAAATTTCAAAAGTATCAAAATGTATAGGCCAATATTTAAAATGCTCAACTTTTGGCTATGGAAGGATTTAACATGGCTAGTATTTTTTCTGTCAAGTGAAGAGATTCCTGTTCCGATGTTCCGAACCGATCTGACTCTAAAGAACCGGTCAAAACTACGATGAGTTTAATACTACTCACCGACATCGTCGAGTCGAAAAAAAAGAGAAAGAAAACTGCGAATTCCACTATTTGACTTGTATTTACCTTTAATGTCTTTCTCTAAGCCGTTTATTCTTTATGTTATATATGGCACTGATGATGGTCTCTTGTTAGGTTGAAAGCGCTTTGAATCTATTATTGTTTTGTGAAGAGACTTTTTTCTTCGTTTTTTCAATATCAATAATATTTTTTCTTAAAACTTAAAAAAAATTTTTGTAACCACTTGAAAGTAGATATAAAAGTAAGCATTAGCACAAAAAAACAATAAAAGCGAATAAGACACTGTAAAACACCACGGAGCGAAATAATCACGTTTAAATAAATAAATAAAAGCATTATTTGCATAAATACTAATAAAAATATAATGACAAATAGTCAAAAACAGCACGACAGAAAATTGAAAACTAAATCGATATCAATGTAGAGTATCAGTTATCGAAATTGAGCTAGATATGCTTGGTGATAAGAATTAAAGAAGTAACAAAAGGTGGTAAAAAAGAGTAATGTTCATATCTTAGTTTTATTACATCCTGTCATTGAGCGGCTTTGATTTGATTTGAGCGGCCTTATCTTATCTATAATTATTATACTTATTAGTTTAAACATTATTCATCTTTGGCCACCTTTTTTGATCCTTTCATACATTTTTTTCAATATTTTTTTAAATTTTATTTTCACTTGTATTAATATTTGTTAATATAGTTTAACATATTTTTAGGCGTATCTTTTGTTAGAGTCTCGCGTACCTCAGTTTGTAGACCTCTGATGTAGAGTATATGTAGATATACATGTAATATATTCATACATACTGAATGGATAACCTTGTAACCTTTCTTAACCCATTGCAAATCCAACACCAGTGCAGTCTGCAGTTTCGTATTCATTCATCAATATTGCATTGTATAGACATGGCAAGTGTTAATAGCCCTTGCAAGTATTAATGTATCATAGAATTATGTAGCATAATATGATATGATGCAGTATAATATAGTTTAGTATGATGTAGATAATAATATAGTATGTATAGTATAATATAATATAGTTTGTATGATGTAGTATAATAAAGTATAGTATGGTATAGTATAATATAATATAGTATGATATAGTATAATATAGTTATGTATGATGTAGTATAATATAGTATAGTATGGTATATTATAATATATTGCAGAATGTAGTTGTATATTATAGTATAGTATGATCTACAGTGGTTCCCAACCAGGGGTCCTGGGACCCCTTGGGGGTTCCAAATGAGTTTTTAGGGGGTCCCGGGAGCAATTTTACAAACTATATTGTAAAAGAAAAAAAATAGATTTTTTTTTCTTTTTGTGTGTGTTACTTCAATAAATAATTAAATTATTATTTATTTATATACTGATTAGAGTTAGAATTTTTATTTAATACTATCCGTTCACTATAAGTGTAAGTTATAAATTATATTAAAAATTGTTACAACCTATCTTTGTGAGTTTGGGTTTAATTTAATAGCAATAAAGACTAAACAAATAAACAGGCTCAATCCAGAATCTGATCTGCGCCTTGCAATCAGTGAAAAGATTCCGCATTTTGAAAAAATAATTAATGAAAGGCAGCAACAAAAGAGCCACTAATATTTTCAATAATATTTATTTTTTTTTATTTATTTATATTACAATACAACGTATTAAAAAAAAAATAATTAGACTTACAAAAAACAGGAATTGTAATTTACCTATGAATGTTTGTTTAATAAACCTTAGTATTCTTTATATCGTCTTTTTGTATTTACCTTGCCTTTATATATGATAATAATAACAAATTTAATATAATATTATATATATATATATATATATATATATATATATATATATATATATATATATATAAGTATTGACTATATAATAGTGAAAAAAAGACAAGAGATGAAGGGAAAAGAATGCTAAAATAGAGTGAATGAGATAAAAGATAAGGCAAATTGTTATCATGTTTAGAACAATCTACGCAACTAGACGGAACAATCTACCCTTTGAAGAGGGGACAATCTGCCCTTTGAGGAGGGGGCAATCTGCCCTTTGAGGAGGGGGCAATCTACCCTTTGGGAAGGGGCAATCTACGCGCACTAGGGGTCTCTACGTACCAGGGTTGGCAATCTTTAACATCCAGACTCAAATTAGGCTATAACGCCACTAAATCTACTTTTTTCCTCCCTTGGGAGAAATTACACTTTTTCTTCAAAATTATTCAAGATTTTTTTCTCGTTTTTTCAAAAAGTTTGTCAACACTTGTGTTATTTTTACTCAAAAGTTTTCAACGTTGTTGTAAGAACAAATTTAATCAAGTCTCGTTATGGAAGGCTTTTGTTTTTATTAAATAAAATGTATGCGCTATTTCTAAAAGTATCAGCGCATTTATTTTAATTCCAGAAAAAAGATCACTCAAACATGTAGGATTATTTCTGCGTTACCACTCTCTCGATTGCATCTCTGCTGATAACCCATAGAGATAATGCACACACTAAGTTAAGTTTTTAAGTTAGCTTAAAAATTATCTTCAAGCAAACTAATTAAGCTTAAAACTTGTCTTCATAAAATTAAAAATTTGAGTTTAATAAGCCAGATGGTTGTAAGCTAAATTTGGTCTTGGTAATAGTTATCTTATTCCCCATTGAATTTAACTTCTACTACGGGACTTGAAGGTAGTTTATTTATAAGCGCTTTCTAAATTACACCAATAAAAGTTGTTTTTATATTGTTTCCCTTAAAATAGTAAAAAGTGTTTGTTAGGCCCAAAGTTTAGTTTATTATAATTTTAGTTATGAAGTTTAAACAAAGTTTATTTAAACGAACTAATAAACAAAAGATTGCCAAAATGTTTTCAAAATAACTTTTTAGTTTGTAAACTCAGATGGAGAGAGTTAAGCTGTATATAATAACAAGAGAATAAAAGGAATTGTTACCTCTCTATGGATGCTATAAAAATAATTAACGGAGATATAAAGCCAAATTCTGACTTATGAAAATATATAAATTTATTGTCTCTCTACGGTTTATAAGATTACCAGATGAACAATGGGAAAACGAATGAGGGTAAAATAAATAATGGTATTATAAATTATAGCTAAACGAACAATTGCAAAATAAATTAATAACCTTTAACTGATCAGAAATAACAACAAATGAAACCGAGCTCTATCATAGCATGTAGATGGCATGTACTTAGAAAACAATTTATATGACATATACAGAGAACAATGTAGATGACATGTACATAGAGAGCAATGTAGATTATAATTATAAACGAACCTGATGATGGGAGAAGTACCTGCTCCCGAAACGTCGTTAATTGTAAATAGTACTGACAATGGATTACGTCCAACTAATTTTACTCAGCAATGTAGATGACATGTACATATAAAACAATGTAGATGACATGTACATAGATAACAATGTAGATGACATGTACATAGACAACAATGTGGATGACATTTACATAGATAACAATGTAGATGACATGTACATAGATAACAATGTAGATGGCATGTACATAGACAACAATGTGGATGACATTTACATAGATAACAATGTAGATTACATGTGCATAGATAATAATGTAGATGACATGTACATAGATAACAATATAGATTGTTTATTCTTACGTCAATGGCATAAGCTTTAAAATGAACTAATCATAGTGTCGTGTCTTTTATGCTCAACAATTATCATTCACTTTCTCTGCAAGTACTTAATTGGTACCATATTCTTGAAATCAAGTGAACTAAATAATATTCTATGAATCGTTATATTTCCATTAATAGAGTAAAAGATATTCCAGTAATGAAATTAAAAATATGATGATGTTATAGCAGCAATAGAACTCATCGGTCCTAACGAGCGTAAACCATTAATTTTAAAACCCGGTTTTGTTCACCGATGCCTAATACCACATTTGATGGATAGCACTCCACAGCACCAAACTGCTTTCCCTATTTCCGAGATCATTCCTTGACAGAATGAGACCAACACAAAACGATTTAAGAGCTATATGTATTTAATATTTTGTCATATTTTCATCTAGGGATGCGTTCAGTCACACTTGCTAGTCATAGGGCCAGTTTTAGGGTCTTTAGATCCTTAAGGGTATTTATCCTGGAGAACCACTTCAAGTTATTCGCATTTACTTTGCTCAAAGAAATAACTGGAGAACCACTTCAAGACGCATTTACTTTGCTCAAAGAAATAATAAAAATTTTGCGTTATTTTAACTACAAATACTATTGATACGAAGTAAGAGCATAGATCAGGCTTTTAGAGATTGACAACTAAAGTTTAAAAGATCATAACCGTGGAGACAAACATCATAAACTAATTTCATTCGTTTTTGTTCTTGCTTAACGAATTCGAGACCTGGCGAATAATTATAATGTTGTATATATTTGTAGGTATTTTTAACTACCCTATAAGATTTGACGAATAAATAATGGAATATTTAATAGAAGTAGGTCGCATAGAAAGAAGGTGTATAGAATGTATGTAAACAATGAATACTATGAATTCCACCTATTATTCAATGGTATTTGCTTAGCACATACTATTGAATGAATTTTATTCCTCCCAAAGTTTAATTAATGTTCTTAGGTTGGAATCATTATTCCTTTTAATGTCCCAAAAATGTTCCACAAGGCATATTACTCATTCATTAAACTACGTACTCTTTAATTGTAAGCCTTACACAATAAGAATAACTTTTCCACTCTTAATTAATTTAATTCGAGACTTTTCTCTAAGTAAGCATCCTCATAAACTTTCCATCAAGTTGTAACAACTCTTTTTATTAAAGCTGTTATGAAGCAAGTCGTAGATGTTCAACACGCGTGTAATTTCACTTGTTGATAGCTGACATTTTGACTGACATCGTCTCTCTTGTTATTTTCTTAGAAAACTTCTTTTCCACTTTTCCAAGTTTTCTAAAGTAATTTCAAATATGTTAAGCCTCCGATGAAATAGACTTAATAATATAGAGGTAAAATTATTCTTGGTCTTAAAATTAGCTCTGAATTTTCCAACTCTTCATGTGTACTTAAGTTTTAAAGTTTTAAGTTAATTATAAGGGCTTTAATTACACTTGATAATTATAATAAGTGTGAGTCTTTATGAAATATTTTATTATACTCGCATATATCTATTGTTCGACGCGTAGGTCGTGCATAAGATTATGACGTAAGCAATCTATAAATTTAACTCAATCTATAAAGATTGAGCAATCTATCTCAATCTCAATCTATTTAAGCAATCTATAAAGGTTTACTCAATCAATTTTTGATAATTGTACTTCATTAATGTGTTTTTTTATCACTGTATTGTTTCTAAAACAAGTATTTCCTTCCACTGCGCTGTATTAGCTCAATACTTCGTCTCCAACAATCGTCTCCCTGAATAACTCAACAATAAATTAATATCTTTGAAGGAGTAGATCTAGGATGTCTCGATAAACATGACATTTTTCTCCCAAGACATTGTTAAATTAGGAATGCAGCAAAATGCAATGTTTTGTCCATTTTTATGGACTTTATTAACATATATTAGAGTTTATAAAAACATATTAATCTGTAGTTACTCAATAAGGATTTTTTAGGAACTTTCAGCACATACGTTGTCAAATGAACAATCTGACGTTTGTTCATCAAAAACTCACTGTGATTCGTTCGACAAGAACTATCATCTGATATTCCGTCTTCAAGATTTTTTCATAAATAAAGCTATGGACTTTCATAAATAATTCTTTTATACAAGAAATATGATATTGATGCATTTTCTATTATTAAAAATTGTTTTTTTGTGTGTTTCAGGTTAGTGTAACTTTCAAATTATCATTTCTTTTTCTGTAAGTATTCAATACCAACTATTATAGACCAAGACCCTGCGGTGTTTTGTTAATAAAAAGTGTAATGGCTGGAACCGGTCTCAATTTTTCGTAAATATCTTCCTGAACAAATAAATCAAGCCCCACTTGTAGCCCCACCCATCACTCGTATCGGAAGAACGCACTTCAGGTCAAAGGTTCTGCCTGGGACACCCATCCGATACGAGTCGGCAGAATTGCAGATCCTTGTTCAGGAAGGTATTTACAAAAAATTGAGACCGGTTCCAGCCATTACACTTTTTATTAACAAAACACCCCTGGGCTCTTGGTCTATTAGTAGGACATTTGAAATTATGGTGATAAAATAAGCTGTTAAAAGTAAAGACAATACGAAATCATTTCATGTCACATCCCATCGAAAAATAAGATGCACGGCTACAGATGTAGATAAAATTTAGATGAATCATCATGGATGTATAGGTTTCATGACTATGTGAAATTCAGGGTCCAAGTTTATATTATATATATATATATATATATAATATATATATATATATATATATATATATTATATATATATATATATATATATATATATTATATATATATATTATATATATATATATGTGTGTGTGTGTGTTGTGTGTGTGGTGTGTGTGTGTGTGTGTGTGTGTAGACTGGCTCAAAATTATTGTGGGCTGGCTCTAAAGCAATGTGGGCTGGCTCTAAAATGTTGTGGGATTGCTCTAAAGTATTGTGGGCTTGCTCTAAAGCAGGACTGGGCAAACTTTTTTAGCAAACGGGCCGCTTAGTCTTTTTACAGCCAGTCGCGGGCCGCATTCCTTAAATTTTAAAGTATGCTAAACCCGCTACAAATTGCAGTTACGCTGGTGTTTTACTAAAGTCAAATTTATTCTCAAAGAATAAGAATTGGGGAACTTTAGCATTAAACGGAAAAAACAAAACGGAGTATCTTCGTCAGATCTTGAAATATAACTGAAGACAAATTTTGCTAGAATACTAGGTGTAAAAATAATTTTAAAAAGTATTCCTATGAAAAAAACATCAAAGGGATTGTATTTTATCAACTCCTTTTCGGCAATTCACAGAAGGCAAAATATATTTTTTATCTTATTATTGTGAAAATAAAAATTCGCTAAAATAATTAGAATTCGCCAAATCCGACAATGAGAATTGATATGAAAGGAGGCCGCTCTTTATGTAATTGTTTCTTATCTTACTAGTTTTTGTGTCTCCAAACTTAAAAGTTAAAATAACAACCCATTATTTCCTTATCTTGATCTATCTTTTCATAATAATTTTTAATTAAACAATTTATTTGCTCATATACCTAAAATTTTTGTTATTTTTAATTTATTTTATCTTTTTTTCCAAACATTTTAATTTTGCCCGCGGGCCGCTTGTGGCCCGCGGGCCGTAGTTTGCCCAGGCCTGCTCTAAAGTAAAGTAATGTGGGCTGGCTCTAAAGTATTGGTGGCTGGCTCTAAAGTATTGTGGGCTGGCTCTAAAGTATTGTGGGCTGGCTCTAAAGCAATGTGGACTGGCTCTAAAGTATAATGGTCTGGCTCTAAAGTATTGTGGGCTGGCTCTAAAGCAATGTGGACTGGCTCTAAAGTATAATGGTCTGGCTCTAAAGCAATGTGGACTGGCTCTAAAGAATAATGGTCTGGCTCTAAAGTATTGTGAGCTGGCTCTAAAGCAATGTAGACTGGCTCTAAAGCAATGTAGACTGGCTCTAAAGCATAATGGTCTGGCTCTAAAGTATTGTGGGCTGGCTCTAAAGCATTGTGGACTGGCTCTAAAGCAAGTATTTTAGAACCGTATTTTAGCAAATTTACAGCAGGAAAAATTAGCTTATTTCTTAAACACCCTCTGTATTAAGCACGGAAGCAAAATAACATATTTAAGGATATTTAGACATGGTCTATTTAATAACAAAAAAACTCTATTTAAATCTATTTATGATGTACTAAAACTTTCATGATTAATAATTCTGATAAATTAATGTCACAATTTATAAACATTAATAATTGTAAACGAAAAAAAAAAACATCCAATGCAACGTAACCTGTCAAATCATTAATGATTAATTAAATTTAAAAAATAATTAAATACATTTAGTGTTTTTATTAACAGAATATAATAGCTAATTATAATAGTATGTATACTTATTATAAAGGAAACCTAGAAAAAATAAATTGTTATTATTTGAAGAAAGTTGTCTAAAAATTGACTAATTGTTTTTCTTTTTCTTCTTCCTTTCCCATATCAATGTCATTTTACTTTATTTATGTCTGCATATTATTTTTTAACTTTTTAAAGAATCATTTATTATGTTTCTTTCTTTCTCATTCATAACAACATCCCTTTTATTATTTTTTGTTTAAAAATCTGTCCTGAAGTTTTCTTGCAGTATTTGAAAAATGATAGTTAAAAGACGTATTTTAGTTGGATGATAACTTTTTTAAAACTCAATTCTTATTGTTCTTAAGAGTTATCGTAACAGCTTTAAACCTACGTTTTACTGTATTAGTCTAAAAGAGTTATAGATTTATTGAACCTAAACGAATAATATATATGACTGTTACCCTAAAATTATATTATATTGTATTAAGTATTGTTGATACGGCATATATTTGTCTTTATCGTTATAGTTATGAAACTAATATCACATGACATAGCTAATATCTGAAAACCTACAACTCTGTGTTCTAACTTTGACACTTTTTATACTATTTCTGTTAAAATGTAATTCGATGGGATATGAACCCAAGGATGTTTTCTATAGGTTGTCTTAAGGATATTTTATGACGTCATCAAAGTTTAATTTATTACTTTGAGTTACTATTATTGATAATTGAATTGTAGGTAAGCATTTTGTTATTTATTTGGAGCTCTTATAAATAAATAAATAAATGCCCGTTTTAGGGCCTTTCGGCCCATCAGGGTATTCACCCTGCGGGAACCACCTCAGGTGGGTAGCATCTACTACACTCTAAGAATTAATTAAAGTTGATTTTAAAGAATTAATTAATTAATTAATTCATAAAATCTTAGAGCATAGCCCGGGCTGCGAACCCCGGACCTCCGGTGCCGAAATCGAACGCCTTTACGATCACGGCCACGGAGGCAGATGGAGCTCTTATACTTTTGGCAAATAATATGTTCCCATTTAAACTTTTCCTAATTTCTACCGACAGAGTAGGATTAAAGGAAAATAAGTGTGTATGCAAACTTTTTTTGTTTTTAGTTGTAATGTATGAGTGAGTGAGTGTGTGTGAGTGTGTCTGTGATTATCGTAGCACCCACTGTATTTATGCTAGAGAGTTAAAAAACTTGGTACGAAAATCAATTTTTAGGTTTAGTTGTGCCATCCGGAAAATAATTTTTATGACGTCATTAACTGGTAATAATGAATCGACGAAAATTCATAAACGTGAAAAAATGTTTCGATCAGTATAAAATTTATCGGATGTATTTACTATATGAGGACAAGCGTAGCGTGTCCGAAGGTATGTTGCTGTATAAATTTTGCGAATTAAATATACTGTGGCGAGCGAAGCGAGACCGAAATAGGGAGGATAAGCTTGGCGAATACGGTGTGATGTACCCTGTTGTACCCCGTACCCGATATATATTTTAATTATATTCTTATTACTATTGTATAACTTTATCTTATTACCGAATTTTTATCATGAAAGTGGCGCTTCTATAGATAAACAATATTAACATAGATGGCTCACTCAAAGATTTTTTTAAAAAAATAGTTGATGGGATGCAGGAGGCTCAAGTAGTACAGTCTAGTGGTGACAGTTTTAATTATTTATTTTTATTCAACCAAACAACGAGCTGTTGAGGGTAATCAAGTCTTTCCATCCGCTTTTCAGCGCTAGAATGATGAGGAGTCGATGGATGAGTGATCCCAAGAAAGCTCTATAAGAATTTCGTATAGATTGGTAAAAAGTGAAAAAAATTAATTTCTCACTCTTACTTCACCCATTCTGTCGTCCCCCTTGGATTTGAACCTCTAATGTCAGAGTTTCAATTTTTGTTTGTTTCCTCTACTTATCCGTCATCAAATCAAATTTAAATGTTAAGTCTAAAACACTAAAAATGAATTATTGTTATTTTTTTAAGAAAACGATGGTGCTCCTTCGCGTGTTGAGGCCCCCAAGTTTTGAAAAACAAAAATATATCGCGAATACTACAGCATACTATAGATATTTGTTTACTTTTATTTTATTTTACTTAACGATTGGCAACTGTTTGTATTTAAAAAAATACTACAGCACAATCTAGTAGAGAATAAAGCAAATATATTTTTACTACTAGCGCTCTTCAAGACTCTAGTGATGAGGCCCCCAACTTAAATCATAAACACAAACTTGTCAATTGAGTGTTCCTACTACACTCGGGAGTGAACCATCTATGTTAATATTGTTTATTTATGGGCGCTTCTTTCTGATGTTTATTTTTTGTTTACCTGGCATTACAACAGTTTAATATTTTTTATATTGATTTGCGTCATGCCAATTTATTTGTATTTTTTATTAATTTATTCTTTTAGATTTTATTCATTCATATTTTCGTTGACTTATTTGATGATCTGTTAAGATTGAAAGCTTGCTGTGTCATTGTATAATTATTTATCATTAGAGAGAGTTTTTTTTAATTCTTTATTAGTGGACTCCTCAGCTTTATGTACTAATATTACGTGTAAAAAAACTTTTAGTTTTAAAACAAAGTTTACAAAACATCTCTGAAGATGATCTTACTGTGGAAACTGGTCAGCTCCTTAATGGCTAACCTGATACGTTTTTATATTGTAATCAGACAATATAATTTTATTTCAAAACTAAATTGTTGTTATAGTTAAATTACCGTATACTAAATGAT
Organism: Microvelia longipes; assembly: GCA_018340805.1. Classification (NCBI taxonomy): domain Eukaryota; kingdom Metazoa; phylum Arthropoda; class Insecta; order Hemiptera; family Veliidae; genus Microvelia; species Microvelia longipes. The sequence goes on from JACMZG010001863.1 coordinate 58,614,663, forward strand.
CACTGTCAAAACAATTAATGACATAACCTCTTAAGTGGTTTATTCTAAGTATCTGTATGTGTGTGTGTTTACATCATCGCTCCATTTATGTTTATGTAAGAGAATTAAAAATTAATACGAAAATCAATCTTTAGGTCTGGATGTAATATCCAGAAAAAAAATCATAATACGCTTAAATATGATTGGGTAGATATGTAATTCAGGACGCATGTGTATAAGCACATGAAGTGTGTCAAGTTTCATCTCATTATTTGTATTAGTTCACTTTACCTAGAATGACATCTATAAAACAATAATGCAATCCACTTGAAATTTGTCACCAGTGTAATCCTTTTAATAATAAATGAGTACACTGGGTTTTATTTTAATACCACCACTTTATCTACGATTTTGTCAGACTAATAAGTGCAAAACAGCATCGAGCCAGATAACTACTTGGATAGGTAACCGATAATATCAAACGGATATTTTTACTGTCCGGGGATAACTGAATTGAGTCCGAAGTAGCAATTATAAGCGTAGCGAATCCGAGTTATTATTATTATTTATTATGTTTTATATGTTTATATATATTTATCTATCTATATATATATATATATATATATATATATATATATATATATATATATGTGTGTGTGTGTGTGTGTGTGTGTGTGTATGTGTATATATATATATATATATATATATATATATATATATATATATATATATATATATATAAAATATCTGTGTGTGTGTGTGTGTGCAATATAAATATAAAACTAAGTTGTTTTAATAAAGTAATTTTTGGTTTGAAGCTTTAGATTTGTAATGAGGAGCCCTTTGCAAGTTATACATAAAACCCTTATAGAGAGTATTGAAGGGCTTTCTGTCACGAGAGATGTGCCTGAGCTTTCCCAAGTCCATTTGTCAAATAGATTGATGATTCTTTACTATGTACACATTCCACACTCATACACACACACACACTCAGCACCTTACTTGACTTCTAAAGCTAACTTACATCACAACCAATATACAGTCCAAATATCTTTATTTTTCTTGCAGTGCAAATAAGATTGACTTAGACCATTTACGGTTTAAAATCAATATTTATTATCCGCATAAAAAACTAATGTAACAAAATAGGGCCAAATTTAGCAGCCATAACAGATTATGGATCTATATTTTGTAGGGAAATATTCTTATAATCAAATTCGCACCACTTGGGGTGGTCCAATTGAGCTGGAACCAGTCTCAATCGATTTGGCTTACTATATACTTGAAAATGTGATACCTTAGGTTTTACCGGCACATGACTTGAAGTACATTACTCTACTTTGCTCTATTCTTTCTTACTCTTAAATTTTTCATTTGGGAGTAATCTTGGGTAAAGTAGAGTAGTAGTAGTAGTAGTAGTAGTAGTAGTAGGGGGAGTGGTAGTAACTACCAGGCAAGTAGGCCACGTTGTGGGACCCTTTTTGCCAGCTCCCTAAGATAGTGTTCTACTCCTTTTAATTTCAAGTGTAGGTATATTTCATCTAATCTAGACAAAAGAGCCGTGAATTTCTATGGTTCCTCTCATGCTTTTTCAAGCAATCGTACATATTTTCACTGACTCTTATAGTCTAGTGAATACTGGGAACAACACGTGATCTCACTGTTAAACCAAACCTCCACACACTTTAAACTACAAGGCAAAATCAGTATAGTATTATAATGAATCTACAATGAGGGTCCTAAATTTCGCCTATACCCAGTTTCATTTAGGGTAAGGGATCTTTAACGAGTACCTGACAACGCACAGGCTCGAGACCACCGGCTTTTCGTCCCTTCTGAAGGACGTGGTACGCAGAATTTGTATCCCTCTCATAAAAATCCTAGAGGCCCGTGCTGGGATTGAACCCATGACTGAAGTCCATTCACTCTGTGTATTGGCCGCGTACCTTATCCACTACACCACGGGTGACCCCCAAAGTAGAGTAAACTTAGGATTAGATGAGTGCGCCAACAGAACAAGGGAAAATGTGTAAATAACCTTCCTGGGTTATCTATAATCTTTCTAGCTAAACAAAATATGGTATTATTGGATACAAATTTTAAACAAAGAGGTCATCTTATTTGTTATTAGCCTGGGGAAGACATGTTTGATTTTATTGAAATGCATCTCTAATTACAGTTGTTTACTTTGCTATTCATCAAATTACGATAAAATCAATGTAAGAGTTGTAAACAAATAGTAAATCGCTATAGAAATTAAATTAAATCGATTTCTTTCCATACGAACCTTTGATTAACACCCTCTGGTTAACAAACATTGCTGCTCTCTGGCTAAGTTTGATATGCTGAAATTTGCTGAAACAAATTCAACGTTCTACCTATGCGATCATCTTCAGTGATAGAGAGAAAATATATCCATAATCTCTATCTCTCTCCCTCTCAATGTATCTATCCTCAGTCTCTTATTATATAAATCTCTCTCTCTCTCTTTCCCCTTTTCCATTACATCTCTCCCCTCTTAAGCAATATTATTATTAATTATATTAATTATTTTTCATCACGTTTTTAATTAAATTATTAAGTTGATATTTTAACATAAACACTATAGTTCTTTAAGAAATATACGGCAACTAAGCAGAGACCTCGCACAGGCTGGTGCCTTGAGGTGCTCTTACATAAGAAATACTTTAGTAAAAATAGTTTTTGTTTTATTACTTATATGTGTAAATAAATAAATAAATCATATGCCCATTGATATGGATGTAAGTACTTCAACTTATGGGAATTAAGGAATAATATGGGAGGAGATTGTATTTATGGGTTAAATTTTACTTTCAGAGTACATGACTGTAATATGTAACAGGTTCAGGTCTCGCAAGCAGATCTGAGTTATAAAGATGACGTCACAAAGAATTTTATATTGAATTAAACAGAAACATGGTTGACATTTGTCATTATTGTTGGGTTCAACTAAATTTCCCTCCTAATTCATTATTTTCTCTTTTGTTTGGCTTTTCTTTAACTTTTTAAGTCCTTTCCGTTTCTCTAGGACTTTGTTTTGTTTATTTTACAATTGTGGGAGTAGCGTTGAATTGAATTTCAGTGGAGGATTGAGTTGAGGTCAATTTCCTTGTCCCCTGGGGCGCGCCTGTAATTTTGACTTTTCTTTTAACTTGTGGGTTTGCCCCTTGCTGAATGTGGTTAGAAGGGGACAAATTTTCATCTTGTTTTTCAAACTTGATGTTTTACTTAGTAATTTTCTTTCTTCTTTTTACGTTTTAAGTGAATAAGAGTATTAATTAATTGGCATAGTGACGCTTTGCAAATGAACCCCAATTCAAATACATGTTGCTTCCAAATTAGATTGAATTTTGTCAGTCCTGAAATTGTTTTCAAAAGATTTCTTATTGTAATTCTAATCGATTAGCATCATTATAGCGTTTTTAAGGCACCCTAAGTGATTGGTTATACAAAACTATGCCTCTAAAATTAGTTGTAGACACTCTTATTTGCTTTACTTCTTATTGGTTTTAGCGCATTTCTTTTGACAAAATAATTTACGAGCAGTGTTTGTGGTTAGTACTGATATATTTTAAAATAAATAAAAAAGAACCGTGTTTACACGGATTCGAACCCTCGTACACAGCATTTGAGTATTTTGAGAGCTCGTATCGACTCCATACCATTTCCTTTCAACTCACATGTCCGAAAACATCGAAATTTAGCTCCCCCCAAAAATAAAAAAAGAACCTTTATCGTGACGAAAAAATAACCTTAAATTTTACAATCTGGGTTAATGGCGTCACATCAACCTGGTAAACAAACCGGTTCGTGTCCTTAAAAGGTTTATATTTGTACCAAGTTTAATTAAAAAATATTTATCTGTTCGAAAGACAGCGTTTTTACAAGATATAGGCTAAAAAATATATATTCACACTCACATCTATATATATATATATATATATATATATATATATATATATATATAATATATATATATATATATATATGATACAATTGAACTTACTTACTTAATTTTTAAAATTTAAATGACAAAAATTAGTATAACAGCTGTTTGATAGTCCAGCTGTATCACACATTGTTTATTCTAAGGACGAGCGAAGCGAGTCCAAAGTAGGTAGGATGAGCGTAGCGAATCCGATGTGTTGAGGAAACGTCCCGAGACACCCCGACCCCGATGATTCTTATAAATTTGTATAAATGTCTAATGTTTTAATTATATACTTTACCAATGTTGCCACTATACTTTAGTACAACTCTATACTATAGTACAACTCTATATTATATTACAACTCTATACTATAGTACAACTCTATACTATAGTACAACTCTATACTATTATAAAACTCTATACTATAGTACTACTCTATACTATAATAAAACTCTATACTATAGTACAACTCTTACTATAATAAAACTCTATACTACCTCTATACTATAGTATAACTCTATACTATAGTACAACTCTATACTCTATATCAAATCAGACTTTTTATTGTCAAATAAACTTTTTATTTCATTTTTAAAATTCAGTTTAATTTTTTATATAATTATTATTTTAATGTTTATTCTGTGAGCGAGTAAAGCGAGTATAGGAAATCCGATATGATTAGAAAAAGTTCCGAGGTACCCCGTACCCGATTTGTTAATATTTTTCCGTTTTGGAGAAACATAAATGCGGTAATGAATGTGTATGTGAATTTATGCGAGCAAATTTCAGTTATTTAAACAAGTAATAGCTTTTTAAATGTATTACATATATTTGTATTTTTATTTCATCCGACCATTCCCTCATAAGTTTAATCTTATATAAATAATAAATCAATAAAATTATTAAAGAATAGATAAAATAGATATGATACAAATAAAATATAAAAATTGAAAGAGTATAAGAAGAAGTTATTAAATTTATTTATCTTAACTGATAACTGCAGTTCTTTAAACAGTTTCAACTACACCTGGTCTCATTACCTTAACAAAGCCCTTAACTGATATTAAAAACTTTTTATACATTTTAATACAAGTGAGCTTAAAATAACAAGACTTCTAATCGGAGGCTCTCGTTTTCTTCTATTCTATTAAATGCTCGGAAAGTAGAGATTCGATGTAATATCTTGTAGGTAAAAAAAACAATAGCTTTTATCTAGAAAAAAGTTAATTTTTCTTAATAGCAGATGTAATGGTTAAAAATAAAGACTTTCTATAAAAGTAAGATAAAATTTAATGTTTATTAAGGATTCTTTTTAGGCTTTCTGTTGATTATTTTTTATTTTAACTAATATACAAGCTATTTCTTCTCCTTAACAGTTAAACTTAATCTATCCAACTTGCAACTTTCATTAATTTTTTTTTTCCTTTCTGTTTAACATTTTTTTTATTCTGTTGAATCCAGTTTATTTAGAAGAAAAATCCAAAAAAGTAATGAAAAGTTCCTGGAAAATCTCATCACGATTCTTTATAAAGAGCATCTTAATAAGGATTTTTTTAAAAAAAAAGAAAAAAGGTCTATTTTCTTTTATCAAAATACAGAGGAAATCTTGGTTGTTGTTAATAAATATACATCTGGCTGTTAAAACGGAAAAAGGTAGATTTAGATTTTATCATTTTTAACTGAGTAAAGTGTTAAAGTCTCGCTATCTGAGATTAGATCCAGTAGTAAATTATGTCTATTTTAACTGTTTTTCATTAATATGTTTTCCTACTAGACCAAGAGCCCGGGGGTGTTTTGTTAATAAAAAGTGTAATGGCTGGAACCGGTCTCAATTTTTCGTAAATATCTTCCTGAACAAGGATCTGCAATTCTGCCGACTCGTATCGGATGGGTGTCCCAGGCAGAACCTTTGACCCCTAAAGTGCGTTCTGCCTGGGACACCCATCCAATACGAGTCTGCAGAATTGCAGATCCTTGTTCAGGAAGGTATTTACGAAAAATTGAGACTGGTTCCAGCCATTACACTTTTTTATTAACAAAACACCCCTGGGCTCTTGGACTCACTCTACTGAAAAGTTTGAGCTATATCACTTAACATATAATAATGCATTCTAACCCCCTCCTTGGAGCAAATTTAATAAAGAGTTAGAGTTTTAATAATTTTTAAGTTGTCTCCTGTAAGGAAAGGAAAGCAATATAAAGTGATTTTTAGAAGGAAAAAATTAGCTGTCGAAATAAAACTCGAAGAGGACTCGAAATAAAACTTAGTACATTAAGCAACCTGGTTTATGTCCCGAACTCTATTGTTTATAAAATATGTGTGGCGTCACACATTTAAAAAAATTACAAATCTTTAAAAAGTGTTAAGATCGGCCAAAAATTTTTACTCGTACAACTAAAACACTAAGTACGGGCAACAAAGTACCAAGTTAGATTTAAATATCAGTATTAGTTTTGGTTTCATTCATTGACATACAATATAATGTAAACAAATCAATTTTTTCTACTGTTACATTAGATAATTGGCTTATATCGAGGGAGTATGCTACTTATATAAACTAGGAATATGACCAACTGATATAGGACAACAGCCATATGGCCGTGCAGCGGCCCCCAGCTCCGATGTCGCAAAGCGACCATGAGGCCATAACTGTTTTATTTTAATTTTAAGGTTACTTAAATCTCAACACACATCACAGGACAGGCACAGAATAAATTTAAGGCATTGACTAGCAAAATTGACTAATCCGTGTTACAGGGGTAAGTATGCTCCTAGTTCTATATCTCAAGTTCTTCTATGGGGTCAGCAAAGTTCCTTAGCGCGTCATGCCCTTCATTTAAGATTCTACTGGATATACGCTCTGTTTGTTAGTTGCTCAAAAATGTGGCAAAAACGATTAAAATGGTTACTTTTTTGCTGTATTAAGTTTTTGGTGCTATTCTTGCCTTTCAATGAGTTCCAAAAAACAAATATATATATATATATATATATATATATAATATATATATATAATATATATATATATATTTGTTTTTTGGAACTCATTGAAAGGCAAGAATAGCACCAAAAACTTAATACAACAAAAAAGTAACCATGTTTAATCGTTTTTAATAATACTTAAATTTTAAGTTTACATAGAGGCATATCTCTCCTCTAAGGAATAAAAAATATTCTTGAGCCGTGGAGGGAAGTATTTCTATTCACATAAAGGCGTTGTTAATATAAATTTTAGCTTAGGTAGCTGCCCTATATATTTTAGTTTAAATTTTTTTTAAATATTTTATTTTTAGTATTTGGTTGAAAATATATATCTATTAAGACGATACAAAATTGGTAATTTATTAATATTTTTTATCTATAGCTGTACAATATAAGAATAACTGTTATCTTTATTATATTGTTGATTTTTTTATTAATAAAGCATACGCACATACGCATGCACACACTCATATACACACACACCGCACACACTGTGGGTGAAGAAGGAAAAAGGAAGTAAAAAAAGTCTATTTCTAAAAGAGGTTTTGTTTACGAGGACATCTGCCTTAAATTAGGTCCAGAGTTTGGGACTAAATAACCTCATGCCCTCATAGAGGAAAGAGGGCCAAACAGAGGCAAATTTGGCTCCATCTTTTAGAGAGTTCTTGTTTATTTAATGAATGTTACAAGCTGTAATTATAAAATTATAGGGATCTAAGTTAGTTTTGTATGCACGTCTCTACGTTTTCAAATATTATGTTCAGTTTCTTCTCCTTACATGTATTACTGACGACGTCACTCTATTCTCCTCCTTGCATGTATTACTGACGACGTCACTCTATTCTTCTCCTTACATGTATTACTGACGACGTCACTCTATTCTTTTCCTTGCATGTATTACTGACGACGTCACTCTATTCTTCTCCTTGCATGTATTACTGACACCGTCACTCTATTCTTCATTTAGATAAATTAATCAGCTCATATCTTGTATAAATGTATTTAATGATCAATCCGTGGCGTGACACTTGGTAGCAACTGGTCCGCGGGACCCGCCACTCCGCGGAGTGGCGCTTGACACAGTAGCGCTTGACAGGCACTGGTCCGCAGTAATCATCAAGAAACTATATAATCCCGGAGTTCCTGTAAGCTTTCAAAGCTAGACGTGATGATAACTACATATTACATTACTTCCTTAAATAATGTTACCACTAAGGTAAGAAATAGGCCATAAAACCGCTATGTTGTTAACGCATAGAAGGGAATTATGCTTGGCAAGGCAAACACTGGGGAGATTGTTAACTCTAGTATAAATAATTTGTTCTAAGTTCTTTGCTTAGTAAAGTATTGCTGAAGGTTGTTAAGACCTTGTTTAGACTCGAGTCAGGTTCTAAATTAAGTTTCAATTAAAGTCTTTTATGTAAAGTCAGTAAGGTGAAGTTGGTTAGGGGGGGTGTTAAAGTCATCTACAGACTTATCAAATTTACTTTTCTTTCCTTCGCTTTGTACAAGTAAGCCAGTGTTCTAAACGTTAAAGATCTTTCGCAAAAGTCTGCCCTCCAAGTTAGTCGACTCTTGTGGCTTTAAATACACCAATATCTTTGATTAATTTCGTCAAAGATAGTTATGACGAAAACCACGCTTAAAACTGATACAATTAATGATGATACGAGAAGTTTCTGATTTCTTATAATTGTATAATTTTAACGAACAGTAAGGAAACAAAACTTGATTTTTTCACTAAAATTCGAACGGGTCTGCATAATAAGGCGCGGTCGAATATCCACGGCCTTCTAGAACATTGGATCACCAACAAACTTTTTTTATAACTTTTTTTTCAAATTTTTCAGTAATTAGTCGGATTTGTGATAAATGAAGCCTATTTCCATAATCTGCACGCTCTTTTGGTTAATCTCAAAGAGTATTTACATTCACTCAACGATTTATTTTAATCTAACTTGGTATATACATAACTACTGTTAGACGTCAATGTCAACAAATATAACATGTCAAAATATAACACAAATCAGGTAGATAACATTGACGTCTAACAGTAGTTATGTATGTACCAAGTTGGATTAAAATAAATCGTTGAGTGAATGTAAATACTCTTTGAGATTAACCAAAAGAGCGTGCAGATTACGGAAATAGGCTTCATATATCACAAATCCGGCTAATTACTGAAAATTTTGAAAAAAAAAGTTATAAAAAAAGTTTGTTGGTGATCTAATGTTCTAGAAGGCCGTGGATATTCGTCCGCGCCTTATATAAATTAGATCCTGTAAAATAACCACATTTTCTAACAACTTGGAACAGGACTTTCAAACTAAATTTAATATTTTTATAATTTGTTTCAATGCCAAGTTGATAAAGATTTCCCTATATTACGTATAGGGAAAGGAATATTAATAAAGCACAAAATACGCTTTGGTTTAATAAAGAACTTAAAGACTTAAGAGACAGGTATCACTCATACAAACAGTTACATGAGTGTTTAAACCCAACTAACTCTGGCACTTGTTTAAAAAAGAAACATTGAATAAAATTAAAATTGAATATCGGAAAGCAATAAATTTGGCAAAAATTAAATTTAATGACTCAGAAATTAATAATGCAACCAACAAAACGAAAAAAGCCTGGCAAATAATTAATAACACTCTATCTAAAAACCAAGTTCAAAAAATAAACAGTTAGCTTCAATGTGCCCAAATAAGTTTAATTCTCTTTTTATCAGTTCTGTTAACGACATAGTTTCCAACGTAAAGCCCTCTATAAAAACTTATGGAGAATATTTGCAGAATGTAGAGAAACCGTCATCTGTGTTTAAATTGCAGCATGTCACAGTTGAAGAGGTTTTCTCTATTATCTCTAAATTAAAAAATAGTAAAGCTAACGATGCCTTTGGTGTTAGTTTCCGTATACTAAGAAATCTCGCATACTCATTAAGTGAACCATTAACTCATTTAATTAATGAGTGCTTCGATAAGGGTGAATTTCCTGACACGCTTAAAATTGCCAGAGTTGTGCCCATTCATAAAAAGGGTTCTAAATTAGACTACAAAAACTACAGACCTGTTTCTTTGATTCCCTGTATAGCTAAAGTAATTGAAACTTGCGTGAAAAATAAAATGGTAGAGTACTTTGAGAAGAATAATTTGTTTTATAAAAATCAATATGGCTTCAGATCAAATCATAGCACCCAAAAAGCAGTGTCCAACTTTATGAACGTAATATTAGAAAACTATGATAGTTTCAAAAAAGTTTTAGCGAAATTATTTGATTTTTCAAAAGCATTTGACTGTGTTCAAATAGAGATTTTAAAGGCTAAGTTGAGGTACTATGGTTTTGACCGATTCGCAGTTAACTTTATTGTATCCTACCTCTCTGGGTGGCTACAATATGTTGATTTAGGAACTTCTAAGTCGCATTTAGAAAAAATTATACACGGGGTCAGACAGGGTTCTATTTTAGGACCAATTTTATTTTTAATTTATATAAATGACCTCCCCCTCGCTGTAAGATGTAAAGGTGTTTTTTCGTTTCTCTTTGCTGACGATTATGGAACCATCATAACGTCTGAAAATGATGAGGACCTTGAATATTTAGAGTGTTTAGTTACCAATATTATAGCGGATTGGTGTAGTGCTAATAAATTAATGTTAAATTCAGATAAAACTGAACAAATTTACTATATTATAGAGCAAGCATTGTTAATACTGTTAAGTTTTTAGGTATAAATTTAGACAATAAGGTTTCATGGGAACCTCATATTGAGTACGTGTCTAAAAAACTAGCTGTAGGTATTTATATGTTAAGAAAAGTTACCACTTGTATGTCTGTTAAGTCTGTGTTGTCCGTTTATTATGCTTATTTTTTTAGTCATTTGTCCTATGGTGCTATAGTATGGGGAAATGCTCCGTCTGTGATAAAACTATTTGTCCAACAAAAGAAAGCTATTAGAGTCATTTTCAAACTTAATTCACAGCAATCCTGCAGAGAGATTTTTAAAAAACAAAGAATTTTATCTCTGTACTCATTATTTATTTATCAAACATTGACGTACGTACACGATGTACAGGACACCTTAGTTAAAATAATAGTAAACATAAATATCTCACTAGACAGTGCAATAAAATATCTATAAAAAAGAATAGACTAACTAAAACTGCAAGACTCAATATTAATCAATTTGGCCTAAAAATATTTAATCATTTGCCTGATTGGTTGACTCAACTAAGTAGTAAACAATTTGCAAATAAAATCAAAAGGGTTTTATTAGACAACCCTCTCTACTCGGTTTCAGAGTTCTTTGATATAGATTTTAATCAAATACAGAAATAGTAAATTAGTAAATCAGAAAATTAATAAATTGATTATTGTAATAAATTTATGCTATTTGATGTATATTGTCTGTTAGTTATTTAACTATTACTTACAAAGTTTCTTTTTTTTACTGTTTTCCTTGCCATAATTAGTTTTATTGTATATATTTTTTTAATTTTAAGTTAGTCTTCTTGGTTAAATTATTTACTTATTGTAATTATTTATTATTATTGCCATTGTACATAATATTTATTTAATCAAGGTTCTAGTCATTTTTAGTAAGTTCCCATGTTGTTATAGTTCTATTAATTTATTATTTTTTAACTACATATAATTATATAATCATGTTTTTTTATTGTTTATATCTTAAATATAATTATTGATATATTAATTTTATTTTTATATATATTTTTTATTAATTAGATATTCTTGTTGTTTTAATAGTTAAAAAAAATTGTAATGTATGTGTATGTATGTAATAATATGTATGTGTGTGTATGTATGTATATGTGTATGTATGTATGGGTTTGTATATTACAAGATTAATGGTGTAGTTTTTTAAGTCTAGATGAGGTTATTTAAATATTACGTACAATTATTTAGATTTTTGTTATTTATTTATACTATTAGTTTATTAATATTAAAGCTTAATTTAATGAATAAGATTGATGATTTGACGATTGATCGTTTACAATGCAATGTTGTATTTATATCAATAAAAACATTTTGTATTTGTATTTGTATTTGCAATTAAATTAAACAAAAAATTTAAATAGATTGTTAATTATTATTACTTACTTTTCTTTAACTATAATATAACACACGGCTAAAGTCAAATGACAGCCCGCCAAAATCTCAATGCTTTCAACCCTCTTTTTTTAACAAAACAATCCCTTCTTTTAAGTAACAAAAAAATCCCTACTCTGGCAACACTGTAAGTCAGGTTATGTTTTGAATTTTATTATTTGTTTTTATTTGATATCGTATTTTTTTATTTTTTAAAAACTATTTATTTACTTTTTAAGTAGGAATTAAAGTGATGTAGAAATTCACACAGTAGGGGTGGGGGCGCGGGACACAGTGGTCTAACTCCCCCGGTTTTAGCTACTTTAGATGGACCTGCCCTGAGTTCACCCTTTCTCCGCTAGTGGCGGGTCAGTTGACCTTGTCCCTATATATAAAATAATTATTTCTTCAATTCTAAGGTTAAAATTATTTAAAAGGGTCTTTAACAATGTTAAAAATTGTATTAATTATTTTAAAGATATAATTTTCATAAAATGTTATAAAAATATAAACGCTGTGTTAATTTTAACTAGACCTGATATCGTGATAACCATGATTTGTAGACAAACATCAAAAATGTTTGTAAACAAACATCAAACCGGGAAATTATAAATTTAATTTACGTCTTCGTTGTCTCATTATAACACACCTTTCGTAACACACGTTATCCTATTTTCTAAAAAAAATATCTTATAAACAACTAAAAAAGAAAAAAAGTCAATGAATAAGATAAAAACTGTCTTGTTTACATTTTTATAAACATAAATAAAAGTATCGATTTAAAACTGATAACAATAGTGATAAGGGGACAAGGTGAAAACTAGCGCTCGGTGCGGTAGTTGATGCAACTAATTCCTGTTTTTCTCGGAGACACCTAAAACCAGGGAGTTAGACCACTGTGTCCCCCCGCCCCGACCCAAACTGTATGAATTTCTACATCACTTTAGTAGGAATATTGTTGAATCTTATAAATTTATCAACACGTAGTTGGATTAAAATTTGTTCGGGAAGTATGGATTAAGTGGAGTTAAAGTTTTTAATTACGTAATGTAATGGATCATAATAGTTATATATATGATAAAAATTTAACGATTTAAATAAATCGTCAGCTATGATTACTTTTTTCCAAAACAAACTGCTTTTTGTGTCAAGTTTGTATAATTGAATGCGTATTGTTTCACGTTATAAAAATAATATGACACAATATGCATTTATGACTTAAAAAAGTCAAGACTCATCTATTGAAAGACATGTCATTTCCCAAAAAAATGCGCTGTACTCAAATAGCAAGAAATGCTTGAAGAATACCTCAATGTCCATGCGTCAAATATAGGCACTCAGATCATATCAACTCCGCAATAATTAGATGAACTGAACAGATTGGAATGAAACGAAACGAACTCAAACAGATCAATATGCACAATGAGGGAAATAAAAGCGACGCGAGGTTACAAATATTTACAACCAGTGTTGTCTTTTTATGATTTTATTTACGAAAAAGGTATTTTTTGTACCGAAGTTGGCATGAGGTGGAGGGGGAAGGAGCGTGGTCGATCTGAACCAATAGAATGCTTTCCCTCACAGATTTTTGGCGCGCTGTCAATTGATTTTAGCCGTGTGTCGTATTATAGAAAGGTTTCTATTATACCTTCAATATTATTAAAAATTTTCACCCTTGTTCTGTTGGCGCACAAATCTAATCCAGAGTTTACTCTACTTTAACTCTAGATTACTCCAACAAGAAAAATTTGAGTGTAAAGAAGAATAGTACAGAGTAGAATAGTGTACTTCAGTTCATAGAGATATATACTAGAGGGGGCATAGTCTATCTTAATACATTGAGAGGCCTGAAACATTTTCGGTGAGGCTCTCAGGGGCTCTGTGTAACCTCATTGAAACCTCCTCCAAGAGAGAGTAGAAGTTATAATAAATCTAATGTTTTCGGCTTCCCGCAGATTGTTTGTGTTGTGATTTGTATTTTAAACATTCTACTATATTCTTTACTGTTTTTTGTTATGTTTATTTGATGATAATGTTAATCGAATGTGGTCAGGTTACTTTTTCGATGTTTCAAAATTCAACCAATAGGGCCCCTCTAGTAATATATCTCTATGCTCCAGTTCATGTGCCGAACAAACTTATTTGTTACGTATCATTTTGTTTTCTTCCATTTTATGTCTTTTGCCCATTAATTTAAATCATTATTTATCCACGAAGACAGCGGTCTTGTGGCGAGAACTAAATTCGCCCAAGAGTTCCAACTCTACCTAAATTAGCATGGAATTTTTCATTTATTTTCACGATTTATCATTATCTTATCTCTTAGAATAATCTCACCATATTTTAAATTCTGAATTGTCTAATTAATAGAAAGGACTAAATAGCTATGAAAAAAGTAATTTTGATATCTCATTTCTTTACAAGAACCGTTTATATTAAGATTCCACGTTAAAGGATAAGCGGGTGGAGTTATTTGGAACGGAAACATAGAAGTTTTAAGAAATAGAGCGACTTTATTTAAATCCTCCTTTTCATGAAGAGTCTGAAAGGTTCCCTTTTTTAATCGTCAATTATGATTTATAATTTATGGCTTGTATAATCGGGTTCCGAAAACCCCGGAACCTTTCCCCAAAGAGTATAAGGTAACTCTCTTCTGGTTCATTTGTCTATTCGTTGATTTTGTATCGAACTGCTAACAATAGTAATAATAGTATTAGAAATAGGGCAACCCTCCCCCCTTTATTGAATCCTCTGAAAGCTAATCCTGTCCTGTATTAATTTGATTCAGCTTTGTTGCTTTATACTATAAAGAAACTCTTGTGTTACCTTCTTTTAATATAGTGTGAATTGCAAAAGTACTAATAGATACTTAATGTGTTTCTAAACAGCTGCAGGGAATTCATTTTTTATCAATCAATTTTTGTAAAGGATTTTGAAAACTAGTAAAAAGTTATGAGGTTTTGGTCATGATAAAAAAAACAACATTTAAGCTTTCGACCGTATGATTAGGTCTTCATCAGAAAGTGTTTAATAACAAACTAAAGCCGTTAACAGAAAGAAACAGAGAAGGTATCTAAACATAGCTATATAGCTGTGTATACTATCGAAAAATGAACTACAAACTAAACAAAGATCTAGCCCCGGGGCTTAACATTAAGGTTGTATCTATAGAAAATAACTATAGAAAATTTACAATTTGACTAGTAATTCTATAGTTATTTTCTATAGATACACCTTAATGTTAAGCCCCGGGGCTAGATCTTGTTTAGTTTGTAGTTCATTCTTCGATAGTATACACAGCTAGCTATGTTTAGATACCTTATCTGTTTCTTTCTGTTAACGGATTTAGTTTGTTATTAAACACTTTCTGATGAAGACCTAATCATACGGTCGAAAGCTTAAATGTTGTTTTATTTATCATGACCAGAACCTCATAACTTTTTACTATTTTTCTATACGTATGGTCAATAAGTGCTATTTGTTATTGATTTTGAAAATCTCAAACATCAAGTACCTTAGAGCTTTTTCTCGCTATTCATTTCCTTACAATGTGTATATTACCTACAAATGATAAAAATATTTGGCACCAAATATTTGGACTTTTAATCTCTGAAAACAATATATTACGGACAGATGCCATCTTAGCTGTACAGTTTAACTTTATGGGCCTCTTCTCATTAAATTAACTCTTCTTTAATAATGGAAAAGAATGTAACTCAGACTTATTCTTTAATAGCAACGAAATATGGCATCATCCAAACATTTATTTAAACTTAAAAACCCGGGTACGGGGTACCCCGGAACTTTTCTACATCACATCGGATTCGCTACGCTTGTCCTCAGAATATTAAATTCGTCAAATTTATACTGCTGCATGTCTTTGGACTCGTTGCGCTCGTCCAGATGGTACACGTATCCGTGTCATTCTCAGCGGTCACCCATAGAGCACTGACCGCGCTCAGTGCTCTATAGCTTTCATGATGCCACAAAAATCATAGATATACTGGCCATATTGAAAAGAAACTTAGTGTACTTATTTATAACATGAAGGTAAATGTGTACTTAATTTCAACTTAATTAGATCATTTTAAGATTTTTCTTAATTTTAAAAAAATGTACTCAAGTCACTTATAAAAATTAAACTAATGCTGATAATGAGATGAAACTAGGCTATGTATAAGAAATGTTAATGTTATACATAGCTACATGTAAGTAAAACTAAAACTTTTAATCTGATCGCATCATTTTTTAGCGTTTTATGATTTTTCAAAATTTTTGCTGAGTCGTTATTGCGGGTTAATGACGTCATAAAAAATATATCCCGAGTTGCTTAACTATAGTGATAGACTGATATTTGTACTATGGTTCAATCCTCTAGCATAAATTTACTTGGAGCTACGATGATAACAACCACCTCCGTGGCCGAGGTCGTTAAGGCGTTAGTCTTAAAACTGACCTTTGACACCCACGGAGGTCTGGGGTTCGCATCCCAGGTTACGCTCTCAGTTTATAGAAGATTATTGTTTAGATAAATTATCGCCAACTTTAGAATACACTCTGAGCGTAACGGTTGCTACTACCACCCGAGGTTGTTCCCGCAGGGGTTATCCATGATGAGCCGCAAGGCTCTAAACGGGCATTATTATTATTATTATTATACGATGATAACAAACACACATACATCCACACACACACACACACACACACACACACACACACACACACGCACACGCACACTCACATGCAGACGGACAACTTTGTCAAAACTACTCAGGTGGTCTAAAAATACACCTAAGACGGATTATCCCAGTGACATCTCGGTTTCGGATTTTTCGCGAACACAATAATTTTCCTATATGCCTGTGGTATGAATAAGGGAAAAGTAAAAATTATCTAAATACCATGACTTTACGTACTTAGAAACTTGAAATAGATAAAGAAAAAGTTGACTAACTTTAAGCGGATATGGTAAGTACATAGTCGGGGGAGGGAAGGATCTCACTGCTGGCAAGTTAATTGCGAAAAGCTTTAAAGGAGCAGCTTGCACACTGGAGTAAAATTACGAATGAATTTCCTAAACACCTTAAAAGTAATTATTTAGAGTACAGTAAGTTGGTTAAGAAGTATAAATATAACTTGGATAGTAGATATTGTCTAAAAATATCATTTATAATTAGAAAATTATTCAGTTCTTCTTTAGTTCTTGTACCAGACAACCACGAACATTATACTTGTATCAATTTCCATACTATTTAGTTATGATTTTACTATAAGTTATTTGTGAAAGTATTCTTTATGAATAACATATATGCACACACACACACACACACACACAAATATATGTTGTATTATTATATATATATATATATATATATATATATATAATATATTATATATATATATATATATAATATATATATATATTGTCATGTCGTGATGACAGATATATTTTTATCTGCCACACAATTTTATATTTATGTTTTAGTTATATTTAGTGACAATATATATATAATATATTATATATATATATATATATATATATATTATATATATATATATATATATATATTATATATATATATTCACTGTCGTGATGACAGATATATTTTTATCTGTCACACAATATTATGTTTTAGTTTAGTGTCATTGTTTAAGCTGTTACTTTAATTCTTATACGTTATAAAGTAATAATGAGTAATACAATAGTTACAAAAGTAATAGTGGTTCAGTAAAAGATTAAAGTAATTAAAAGAGTTGGCAGCGACACACACACATAAATATAATATATATTATATAATATATATATATATATATATATATATATAATATTATATATATATAATATTATATAATAATTCACTGTCGTGATGACAGATATATTTTTATCTGTCACACAATATTATGTTTAGTTTAGTGTCATTGTTTAAGCTGTTACTTTAATTCTTATACGTTATAAAGTAATAATGAGTAATACAATAGTTACAAAAGTAATAGTGGTTCAGTAAAAGATTAAGTAATAAAAAGAGTTGGCAGCGACACACACATAATATATATATATTATATATATATATATATATATATATATATAATATATATATATATATATATATATATATGAAATGAAATGCCCGTTAAGGCCTTTTGGCCCATAAGGGTATTCGCCCTGCGGAAACCACCTCAGGTGGGTTGCATCTACTACACTCTAAGAATTAATTAAAGTTGGCGAAATCATTTTAATACAAATACTATTCATAAAATCTTAGAGCATAGCCCGGACTGCGAACCCCGGACCTCCGGTGCCGAAATCGAACGCCTTTACGATAATTAGCGCGGCCTCGGCGCTTTGCGGCCATATGGTTGTTGTCCTATTTCATTTTGTCATATTACTAGTTTATATAAGAAGCATACTGCCTCGATATAAGCGAATTTTCAAATTTATTTATCGAAAAACGTTTATATTATGTTGCATATGTCAATCAATAACACCGGAAGTAATACAAATAAAAAATAATTACGTATTGTGAAAAACCGTACATTGTAAGACATGAGTAAATTGCAGCTTGGTCTTAACTCTTTTTTGAAAATTTGTGATTTTATGACATTTTTGTAAGTTCATTATTGATGAGCTTGCAAAAATCTACCCCTTCCATGATTCCAACCTCATAAGTTTATTTTTTCTTTGAATATTCCCTAAAATAAACATTTCTAAATTATTTATCTGTAACGGTAGTTTAATTTTATAAAAATAGTTACTATTAACTTGAACAAAGGTCCTGATGATAATTGAGGCGCGCTATCCGACTAAATTATTTCATGTCACTGTCCTAGAGTGATAGTTTCATCAAAATTGCTCGAGTTGGTCAAATTTGTTAACTCTTGTAGAAACAGTTTAGTTTTCCTATTGTAGGGAAAAGCCGGTGAAAAGCTGGGAAATTTATGATGAGTTTGGTGGGTATTATAAATCATTCCCTATATAACTAGCTGTTGTAGTTCTAAACTCTATGGTAACCATTTTTCCTCGCTTCAGCTATTGTAAATAAAGATTGACAGTAACTTTCAAAACAAGCCAAATTTTGTTTTGAAAATATGAAACACCTTTGAAGCATTATTAATCTATCAAAAACATTCGTGTATCAAAAGTCTATTTCTCTATTTTAATATGTCTATTATAGAGATATAATACTAGAGGGGGCATACCTTATCTTAATACGTGAAGAGGCTTGAAATATAAATTTTTTCTGGAGTTTCTCAAGAACTTTGTGAATAACCTCATTGTATCATCCTTATGGTTAGGTTATTGATTATCCTTATATTAATAATTATCCTTATAATTATTTGTTGTCACTTTTCAATTATTTTGTATCGTATTATAAGCATCTATTTTTATTATTTTGTATTGTATTATAAGCATCTATTTTTATTATTTTGTATCGTATTATAAGCATCTATTTTTTAAGTGACTATAATATTGTACTGGGCAACTAATTTTATTATTTACAGTTGTATTTTATCAATAATTGACAAAACATATAATTATTTTCGACTAAGAACCTAAAGCGTGTTAATTTAAATTGATTTTATAATTATTTATTTATTTTTATTTATTAGAACATCAACGATGAAATAATGACATATATTAATAATAAAATAATTATGAATTATTTGAAAGGTTTTATTGAACTGTACTTTTTTGTTTAATTTGATGGCGCATTCAGTATCAGAAGGTCTCATGCTGTAACTTTTAACTGTCATTAATTTTATAATATCCTTCTATTTATTAATAGAATTATAATAATTTTCTATAGTCCGACACACGGCTAAAATCAATTGACAGCGCGCCAAAAATCTGTGAGGGAAAGAATTCTATTGGTTCAGACCGACCCCGCTCTTTCCCCCTCCACCTCATGCCAACCTCGGTATACAAAAAATACCTTTTTCGTAAATAAAATCATAAAAAGGCAACACTGGTTGTAAATATTTGTAACCTCGCGTCGCTTTTATTTCCCTCATTGTGCATATTTATCTGTTCGAGTTCGTTTCGTTTCATTCCAGTCTGTTTAATTCATCCAATTATTGCGAAGTAGTAATATGATCTGAGTGCCTATATTTCACGCTTGGACATTGACGTATTCTTCAAGCATTTCTTGCTATTTGAGTACAGCGCGATTCTGTGCTCTGTCAACCAAAAGACAGCATTTTTTTTTGAAAATGCCATGTCTTTCAATAGATGACAGTCTTGAATGCATATTGTGTCATACTATTTTTATAATATGAAACAATACGCATTCAGTTATACAAACTTGACACAAAAAAGCAGTTTGTTAGCTGACAATTTATTTAAATCGCCAAACTTTTATCAAAGAACTATTATGATTCATTGCATTACGTAATTAACAACTTTAACTCCACTCAATTCATACCTCCCGAACAAATTTAAAGCAACACTTAGTTGGTAAATTTATAAGATACAACAATATTCCTTCTTAAAAAGTAACAAAATAATTTTTAAAAATAAAAAAATACGATATCAAAATAAAAACAAATAATAAAATTCAAAACATAACCTGACTTTCAGTGTTGCCAGAGTAGGGAATTTTTTTTGTTACATAAAAGAAGGGATTTTTTTATTAAAAAAAGAGGGTTGAAAGCATTGAGATTTTGGCGGGCTGTCAATTGATTTTAGCCGTGTGTCGTATTATAGTTAATCTTTTGTGCAATTTTTGTAAATATGTTTCTTTTTTTAAATTATTTTTGTAATAATTGTTTTTTTTTGTATTTATTAATGTATTTTTTTTTTTCATAAATGTCAATTGGACCCCTGGTCTGTTTTTTATATTAATAAAAATAAAAAAATAAAAATATCCCATAAATCTAGCAAGTATACTAAGAAAATACTGCAACTAATTGAATAATGATAATAATAATAGTATTGTCGATATTGCGTCCCAAACGCTCCTAATGTTATACAAACAATAGAAACAAAACATGAAAAGTACAAACAACAAGACATAGAAATACAAAATATTTGAAACATTAAGAAAATTACCAGAGTACCAATAGTTATAGCCAGTACAGGAACCATTTCGAAACAACTCTACAAATTTAAAGACTCTAGACCTCCCTGACCAAACATATATGAGAATGCAAAAATCAATAATTCTACAAACAATTGATATTGTTCGACATTTTTTGAACAACAAATAATTCAATAGCACACGAAGACGATTAGCAATAGAAAGTACGACTGAAACCGAATAAAAGACGATACAAATAAAATGGCACCTTAGTAAAAAAAAAATGAGCCCCTGTCACCTTAAAAACCACGGTTTTCGTTGATTGACATTAAACTAATTTTGAAGATATTTTCAACTTTATAAATTTTAAAAACGGAGACCGCAATACTTAAGAACTATCCTATCCCAAAAGATGAAATACAGCCCCACTATATGTTGCTTGCTTGCAGCCTAGCTCAACAATATATTTCTTACTCCCAAAGATAGAGATGTATTGTAAGTCTTTCATCATTTGAGATGTGTTTCAGGCTTGATAAATTTCAATTAGTAAAGACATGTTTGGAAGATCCGTGGCTTATGAATGCTTTGTGTCACTAACCCGTGTTAAGAAAGTACTTATATCGACTGGAGAAAACTATTGTCCTAATAGACCAAGAGCCCAGGGGTGTTTTGTTAATAATGAGTGTCCCAGGCAGAACGCACTTTAGGGGTCAAAGGTTCTGCCTGGGACACCCTTCCGATACGAGTCGGCAGAATTGCAGATCCTTGTTCAGGAAGGTATTTACGAAAAATTAAACCCGTTTCCAGCCATTACACTTTTTATTAACTAGGGTGGTAAATTTGACCTGTAAAGTGCGTTCTGCCTGGGACACCCATCCGTTACGAGTCTGCAGAATTGCAGATCCTTGTTCAGGAAATTATTTACGAATAATTGAGACCGGTTCCAGCCATTACACTTTTTATTAACAAAACACCCCTGGGCTCTTGGTCTATAACTTTTGCAAGTGCTGTAAACCTTACCTGTGATGCTTGTATGTATTTTATCAAGTAAAACATGTTGGCACTCCTGCCTTATAAGTCAATAATACCACAAGTCATTCTTACTTCATTAGTTAAAAATTAAATGTTCAAATATTGCCTCACAGTACAAGATTTTTCAATTCTAAAGTGTGGCATTTAATCCTTTTAAAAAAGATATTGTTAATATAATATTGTGATATATTCTGTGTAAATAAAGGAATTTGTTTTAAAAAAATCGTGAACACCTGACTGTCAGTTTCGGCTGATGATAATAGATATATAATTGACGGCTATAAAGTTATTGAAATACTGTAGACTTTATTGTTAACAACTTGATCAAACTGTAGTACAAAACTGTTGAAAGTTAATATTGACTGTCATGTTGAGATGTTGACACTTAGCTTCGTGGTATAACATGATAAGGCAGGTAATTACTGTAGACTAACAGCGCTTGATGGCTTCCAAAGGGCTTATTCTAACCAAATTTAATTCTAATTATATATAACTCTCAAAAACATTTGTTATATTCAACTTCTATGTTTTTATATCATATATTTAAAAATTACTAAACTTACTGCTTCACATTATATAGAATTCATTGTTTAATTTGGTTTAGTTATTATTTTATTGAGTGACATATAAATGTTAATTTTTTTTTTTAATGGATGAGGCTTCTGAAAGACCCTTAGGTAGTGATTAAATATTCCCCTCGCAATATTGTGATTCTACTCTATCTCTTAACTACTGATAGAGCGGTTAGTGGTTTGATAATAATAAGAGACAAGTTAGTCTCTTCAAGAGTTACCATCAACATTATAATGGAACTCGTTGAGATTGACGTCTGGGTAAAATGTATTAGGAGTTATCGTTTCTTGTTAACTTTTTGTGAAAAAGTTTGACTTTTGTTATATTTAAATGCAGTTATGATTAGAACAGAGAACCAGAGGAGTTTGTGCATAAATAAGTAACTAGTCTATCAGCCATTGTTTTAAAGCCACTTTTGTGGCCCTCATCAAGCCACAATGTATGTAGGGATGAAGAGAAGATCGGATAGTCCATCATGGAGATATGTCTCCAGTGCAGGTTTTCAGATAACTGATGATACCCTATGCAGTTGAAAGGTCTGGGTTTTCCCTGGGTAGTAAATAAAGAGATGTATTTAATCTTAATCCACGGATCCAACCTAAATTGAACGTGGGTCGGGATTGCCGGTATTGTTATGTTATTTTAATACATTATTACATGGAATTTAAATGATTATTCTACAGATGATTATTTCTCTGATATATATCATTATACAAAAATATTTTTTCGTAAATCCTAGACAGGATGTATGTATAATAACTTGCCCATAAGTATTCTTTCCACTTTCCCTTACAAAACCTTTAAAAAGGAGTTAAAAAAATTCTTAGGTACCTTATATTGATATTAGGCTATACATTTTTTTATTTCCTTTTTGCTTGTTTGGACTTTTTTTATACGTTTTACTTTATTTAATTAGATGTAGGAGTAGATATAAGCATTAGATATAAGGAGTAGACTCAGTGTCGCGCACAAGCCTTGAGCTTATGGCACACAAATGGGCAATATGTATTATTTTATTTATATATACTTTGTAATTAAATCATTTTTTTAAGATAGTAACCCTATCTAAAAAGCATTTATTTTATCACATGCCCCATTTAAAATATTACATGTGTTATTAGATAAACACTTCTAAAAGAACGTGAATTTTAAATATTGACTTTTTAAATTTATAATCATGCAAAAAAACTCATTAATTTATATTCATTTATATTTAATACACATTGTTATTTTATTATTATATTTTATAAAAAGTCATACTAATTAATATAATCCAACATATTTAATTAATTATGCCATTAAATATATATGAACGAAATAAATATAAATGAATATAAATTAATGAGTAATAAATAATAATAAGTAATTAATGAAATAGAATAAATTGAAAGGGAAATAAATATTGAATCGATAGATGGTGGTATTTAATGAAATTAAAATATTTTATTTGAATAAATCAAAATCAATGGAATTTATGAATTTAGAAATTGAATTATTGTAAACAGGTATTTAGATATAAATAAACTATTAATTTAAAACAAATGGGAATATCACTATTAGGTAATATGGTTATATAACCAATAACAATGTAAATAGCGGTAAACACAATATATTTGTGCGGGAGAGATTTGGCAAAACTTAGTAATGTCAAGTTATACCAGGACTCGGGTAGTGAGTATGGTAGTTGACTTTGTTGTATCAAGTCTGTATTTAGAACTCCGGTCAATACGAAGTATATCCATCGAAGTATATGATTTTTGTTGGATAATAAAATTAAACAACATCGAGCGTGGTCAGTACCTGGTTGGGTGACCGCTAGGAATAAACGGATGTATTTACTATCTGAGGACAAGTGAAGTGGGTGCGAAAACGTGTTGCAATATAAATTTAACGATTTGTATATTCTGAGGATGAGTGAAGCGAGTTCGAAATATGGATGAGGAGCGTAGCGAAGCCGATGTGATAAGGAAAGGTTTCAAGGTACCCCGAACCAGTTTTTTTTAATATTATTTATATTTATTAATTTAAATTAATAATAAAACCTTAGTTAAAAAAGGAATACTTATTGAATTGCCCATTATTTAAACTTAGCAAGATTTTGTGCAATAATTATTGAATTTTGTGTTTATCGTGGACCTATATTCTGGGAGTCAATAGCGATGTTAATAGTATATGATGGTATTCAAATGTAGAATTAATATTATGAGGTAGCAGGTAGGTAGGGCTATGTAATGGGGACTGATAAAGTGAGAAAGTAGATCATCACTATCTCAGTTTAGAAGGTTAAAAGGAGTAGGACTTAAGTAGCGCGATCTGTTGCACAGGGGTATAACTAACTTTCTACCCTGTAGCCATCTCTGGGTGCTTGGGTGTACTACACATTTTCATTCCCCCGTATTTTGACCATGCATTGCTCCTCTACCTATATACTCCTTGCTCCGGTGTAGCCACGTAAACATAGATGATTACGATGTTTCATCAAAACGTTTCATAGAAAAAGTAAGAAAATATGACTATAGCATCAAATATCAAATAGCATCAACGTCTCAGTTAAAATCAGTGTTTTTTTCTGTTCAGGGTTTCTATTTTCCCCTTGCAATCGCCTTCCTTGGCTTCGCCTTTCGAACCTCTGGAACAAAGAAGTTTAAGTCTTTGGTTCTCTCGCTCCTTAAGAACCAACTAACTGCTCAGGGAAATAATAGCGTTTTTACTCCCTTGGTGCATAAATGCCCAAGGGAGTATACTTTGTAAAGTATAATAGTTATACTTGAAAAATTTATTGGCTTAAAACTAGTCTATAAACATCTCATTATACACAGTCTGGAGATAAATAGTAATATTTGATTGATGTCTATTTACCTTTTTATCTTTCTTAGCTTTAATTACCCAATAATAATTACCAATAATTACCAGTCAATAACACCCTAGATATTTGGTTACCTAATAATTCTAAAGTCGATCGTTGCGAAGCCGAAGTTAAAATATTAAATGCTTCGAATAACCACTTCAGTAGATCAACACTCGACCTCAGCCATTCCGAAGTTACACCAGCCTAGACTTTGTAAAATCATATTATTTTGGTTTTACAAAGCCAACAAAAATTTTTGTTATAAAGTAACCTTAAGTATGTAAATAAATAAATAAATATCTAGCTCAATTTCGATAACTGATACTCTACATTGATATCGATTTAGTCTTCATTTTTCTGTCCTGCTGTTTTTGACTATTTGTCATTATATTTTTATTAGTATTTATGCAAATAATGCTTTTATTTATTTATTTAAACGTGATTATTTCGCTCCGTGGTGTTTTGCTGTTTTACAGTGTCTTATTCGCTTTATTGTTTTTTATGTGCTAATGTTTACTTTTATATCTACTTTTAATTGATTACCTACATTTTTTTTAGTTTTAAGAAAAAACATTATTGATATATTTTAATGTTAAATCGTTTTTCATATGAATTAAAATATATATAAGATTATAACAAAAAGTGTGCAGGGGGGGGGGGGCAAATGTTTCGGTCAACTTTAAGGGGTACTCGAACAAAAAAGTTTCGACACTCCTGCTCTAGAATCGTAAAAAATATTGAATGACGTGTACACCTTCCTTTACAATCATATATAATCTATGAAGGTATTCAATTCAAATTCACAACTTTTTAACTCCATTATTTTGTGTATAAAAAGTTTTACTTGTAGAGAGTTTGTGGTAAAAATACTTTCTCTTGTCTTGAAGATATAAAGAAGAAATAAATTTACATAGAAAGTTTGATTTAATAAGTTTCGGTGAAATTTGGTTGTTTTGAGTTTTTTGAACGAAATAAATTATTAGAGATAAAACAGTGGGGTATCTGTTATCTTGTTTCCAATAGATTAAACATAGGTAATTAGGGTTGACCTCAGAGGTCTTCTTTTGGGCTGCTTTACGCTCTCTCTAGGCTCTTTTTAGGTTCTTATGGGTATTTTTACCTCCAGTGAAACCCACCCCCCCCCCCCCCCTCACCACTCTCCCTACCTACTGAAAACTCTGTGTGGTTTTTTTCTCTTAAAACTCGGGAAACCAAAAAGCAAACTCTAGCTTTTAACAAAGAGGTTTTTATCGAATGTTTTTAAAAGGGGTTCTATGCTTTAAATGAGTTGCGTGGAATTGATGTATTGACATGGAAGGTTTGTGCAGGAAACAGAAAGTTAAAAAGAACTGTGCTGGTGATTGTAAGATTTCACTGATGACACCTGGTGTCACTATGGCCAAAACTCTACAGAAATAAACAATATTTTTAGTATTGTTTTAGACCAAGAGCCCTCGGGTGTTTTGTTAATAAAAAGTGTAATGGCTGGAACCGGTCTCAATTTTTCGTAAATACCTTCCTGAACAAGGATCTGCAATTCTGCCGACTCGTATCGGATGGGTGTCCCAGACAGAACACACTTTACAGGTCAAATTTACCTCCTAAGTTAATAAAAAGTGTAATGGCTGGAAACGGGTTTAATTTTCGTAAATACCTTCCTGAACAAGATCTGCAATTCTGTCGACTCGTATCGGATGGGTGTCCCAGGCAAAACCTTTGACCCCTAAAGTGTGTTCTGTCTGGGACACCCATCCGATACGAGTCGGCAGAATTGCAGATCCTTGTTCAGGAAGGTATTTACGCAAAATTGAGACCGGTTCCAGCCATTACACTTTTTATTAACAAAACACCCCTGGGTTCTTGGTCTATTTGGCTTGTGTAATAAATAAATACAACAAATGTCTATAATTTCTAAGTGAATTCTCTTCAGCTACTTGATATTGCTTTAACTATTACTACTCGATATGATCCCTATGGTAGACCTGCTTAGAGAGCAGTAAAGCCTCTCTACTTATATCACAAGAGAACACCGATCTATAGCATTAAATAGTACGTTCACACACACTCTAGATCCGCGGATCGTATAGAATACGTATACAATACGGTCAACTAACTTCACGCTTCTTGCAGCGTATTTGTTTAGTCGATCGAGTGATAACTGTTCCCGCCAAAACATGGCGTCTTGTATAGTGAACCTTCACTTTTGGTTATAAGGAAGTTTAAAACAAAAAATATATTTAATTAAATTGTGATTTCTTTGCGTAATAATAAAGTTACACTAAAAAAAATAATATTCCAAAAGTTATTTGATCAAAATCAGTTATATAGAAGTGAAATAAAGTGAAATAAAAGTTCGACGAGAAGGTTATCCGTTAAATACGATCGTCTCTTAAGGTACACACACAAAAAACAGCGTATCGGGGGATCCATTTAGATTCCATCTCCCTAGTTCTAGCGTATGCGATCGGATCCCCTCCGCATGGTTCATACAGCTTAAATTACCGTATTGAGAGATCGTACTCTATACGATACGCGGATCTAAAGTGTGTGTGAACGTACTAAATGAATTATACCCATGAACCAAAAACTTGATAGGACCCTAATCTGATCTTGATCTTATAAAGGTCATAGAGTACTTATGTATAAGTACTTATTGATTTGTATGTCTCTCTGTTTTATTAGAAGGGCTGAATGAGTTTTAACTACTTTTTATAATAAGCAACTACTCGTCACCTAAACAGTTTGAGTCAAGAGTATAACCTGTTTGTGGTGATGATGATGATGATGCCCGTTTAGAGCCTTGCGGCTCATCAGGGATAACCCCTGCGAGAACCACCTCTGGTGGTATTAGCAACCGTTACGCTCAAAGTGTATTCTTAATCTGGCGATAATTTATCTATTCTATAAACTGAGAGCGTAACCTGGGATGCGAACCCCAGACCTCCGTGGGTGTCAAAGGTCAGTGTAAAGACTAACGCCTTCACGACCTCGGCCACGGAGGTGGCTTTCACCTGTTTGTGGTAAATAACTTTATTTTAAAGGTTGTGCCGTATTGTTGTCTAGTAGTCGACTATGTTCCATGGTAGAGGAAGCATTTCGTCTTGAAAATTTCATTCAAATTTCAATTTGTGAAATTCATGCCAAAACAAGTTAAACCTCCACACATTATCACTCTTGAAAATATCTTCTTACAAGCTTTATTATAGAACAAATAAGAAAA
Organism: Microvelia longipes; assembly: GCA_018340805.1. Taxonomy (NCBI): domain Eukaryota; kingdom Metazoa; phylum Arthropoda; class Insecta; order Hemiptera; family Veliidae; genus Microvelia; species Microvelia longipes. The sequence continues at coordinate 58,643,370 of JACMZG010001863.1, forward strand.
TGTCTTCAAAGGCGGAAAATAGAAAATTTTGAAGATTCATAATGGTTTAAAATAAGTTGAAATTACCAGGATATAGCAGGGTGGCAAAATAGTAAAACTTTTATACTTACCTAGGAATAATAAATAACTCTATTGCTATTGTATTAAGCTCAGGCTGCCAACTTAACTACAAAGTTTCTTAAACATTAATTTTTCGTAAATAAATTATGTTTTCGTCATGATTTTAGGAACTATAGTTTTTCATCGAATAAAGAAACTAAATGGTATATTTTGCTACTAGGCTGTGGAATGAATTTTTTTTTTACCTAAGCGACTATATTTACTAGCGAACAAAGCGAGTCAGTAAAAGTGGCAGATGTACAAAAATGAAACATATGGAAGATACAAACTCTTTTGAAAACCAGGTTGTTATGACGTCATTAAACCAAATTGCAGTGTCAGCAAAAATTTTAAACATTTAGCGAAATTCAAAGTTATTATTTTACGCTGCGAAAAAGGTCTTTATTAGTGTTTTGGGGCGCAGAATCGAATAAAACCGGTCCGATGACCACTCTCAGTGACCATAAGTCGAAAAAACGAATTAAAATACTAATAAAAACATATAAAATAACATATAACATATTTAATGAATATTAGTTATATGAATATTAAGTCGTTTTCGGTGTTTTTGGGCCGGTGAGTTCTACAAATGATCCGGAGTCGACGCGAGCCATGATTCAAAGCCATGATAACTTGGTTCGAATCCAGGCTTACCTGGATTCCAACCAGGTAAGCCTGGTAACCAAGTAATAATCGTCCTTAGACGATTATTTGTTATCATTTCTTACATTATATAAGTTTATAAGTACAAAGTAATTCTAGTGCGGTGGCCCGCATGTCGGGCGAATTTCCTTTGGAATGCGTGTTTCCGTGCTTAACAATCCATTTGTTGCTTAAGGATCCGGTTTATGCTTTATAACTTGAGCAGTTACTGTTGGTTTAATAAAAAGCAGGAGGCTGGCTTCAACAGATACTTTTCATTTATTCCAAAAATTAAAACAGAATTAATGAACACTTGATAATAAATTTCAACATGGTTGTAATCTTATATATTTTAAACTCGCAGTGTTGTCATTTTTATTGATTAGAGTTATGGCTAAACTAAGACTTATTTTATATTCAGGGCAGAGCCCCCACCTGTACAACAATAGTTACTCAATTATCTTTGTACTAAAATCTTTAATGGAAAACACTAACTGGGCATTAAAGTAGTGCAAATAATTGGGTTCGCCCATATACAATACAATATATCTATACAATGCAGAGTATTGTATATCCAATAGTATAATTATGCGTATTTTTGGTTTTCCGGTAATTTCTTATGTTTTTTTTACTTATTGGCCACTTAGAGTGGTCATATCGACTTCGGACCGGGTTGTTTTTGATTTAGCGTCTCAAAATATATGGAGAACGACACCCTATATGAGATTTAATTTTTATCAACTCTAATTTTGGTTTTGGTAATTTATTAAATTTTGTTCGACTGTTCGGTCACTTAAAGCAGTCGTATTGACTTCGGATTTGTTTCATTCGATTTAGCACTTCAAGTAACAAAAATATGTACTTTTTTCCGGCGAAAACAATAATCCTGTTTTGCTAATTTCTATGAATTTTTAAAAAAAGCAAACCGTGTAAATGACGTTACAACAATCTGGTTTTCAATAGGGTTCGTGTCCTCTTTGAGGTTAATTTTTGTATCACTGTGCTAACTCTAATACTTGTAACAATCACAATTGTTGTTGTAGTAATCAATAAATAAGTTTAAAAAAGGAAAGAAAAGAAAAAGATTTTTTTATTAAGTTTGATTTAAATATATTTATGTATATTTGTCCGTTCAAAAAATATCAAATGATTTATCAAGAAATACATATTCCAGCAAAGACACACACACACACATACACACACACACACAACATATATATATAATATATATATATATATATAATATATATATATATATATTATATATATATATTATTGTGTGTGTGTGTGTGTGTGTGTGTATAAAGTTCACGAAACGTATTATTTGTGATCAGGGGCATCTAAAGGTCCGAATTTAAAATCCTGCCATGACGTCTCTTCTATTAGCGAATTGTTTCCAAAGGAAATTCGCTAAAACAAAACCATTGCTCTGAAACGGATCCTTTCATAAGAAACAAAAGTTGATATTACGGGAGTAATATTTCTTTTATCCTCGGTTTTCTCTTGAAAATAATATGCAGAACCCCTTCTCCTGTATCGGAATTTAGAATTTTTGGTTATTCGCTCCTCCCTAAAAAAATAATCTTAAATGGTGAAGGAAATATTGGCAATTGTAGTCCTCGAATGCATACAAAACTATTAATGATGTTATATTATATTTGTTTGTTTGGACGTTGACCAAAAAGTTATAAAATCTGAAGTAATGCAGGGTTATGGAGGAAGAGGGACCTCCTTTCTACTTTTTCTCACCTAATATGTGGTTTTTAGGAAAAGTATTGCAATGGCATAAAAAATCCCGCAGATTTTACCGTAATCAACAGATCAAATCAAAACAAGTTGTTTTAAAATTTCCTTGGTAATTTTCTTCATGCTGTCTGTCTGTGATAGTAACACTAAAGAAATATGGAAACATATTGACAAAGTAAACCAGGTTCCACTTACCGAAAGTTGAAGAATTAGCTAACGTCGATACTTGTTGTGAGATACGATACCCCTGACAGAATTATTCATATTCAACAGCAAGTACCGACGGTAACTGATTCTACTACATAGATTCTATTTTTTAAATGCTCTTATCTGTATAGCAGGTTTAGCCTATTCACACTGTAAATGTGCCAGACATTGTACTCTTTTTTTAATGTTTATTTTATCTATGGCTAACACTCGTTTCATTTTTTAAAATCCCCTCTCTATTCAATTCCAATCTCTTTTGTCATGTAAGCCAAGCTCCAACCTTGCTCCACGATTCATAGACCCTCCCTGCTTTATTCATGTTTTTCATATTTTTCATCCCTACCCCCCCCCTCCCCGTGTGGTAGAGAAATAACGATAATGGGATCATAACAGTTTGAGAATTTTTTATTTTTTCCTCTATTTTTTCTACCAGTTTGAAACATAAATATGCCTAAAAATTAAACAAATATATTTTTTAAAAATAAGTGGCATTGTTATGAAAACTGATTACATTCCGAACCTGTTGTTTGTGTACCTGATGAACTGTTGTTGTTTGTGTACCTGATGAACTGTTGTTGTTTGTGTACCTGATGAACTGTTGTTGTTTGTGTACCTGATGAACTGTTGTTGTTTGTGTACCTGATGAACTGTTGTTGTTTGTGTACCTGATGAACTGTTGTTGTTTGTGATGAACTGTTGTTTGTTGAACTGATGAACTGTTTGTTGTGTACCTGTACCTGATGAACTGTTGTGTGTGTACCTGTTGTTGCTTGTGTACCTGATGAACTGTTGTTGTCTGTGTACCTGATGAACGTTGTTGTTTGTGTACCTGATGAACTGTTGTTGTTGTGTACCTGATGAATGAACAGTTTTTGTTTTTTTCTTATTTTTGGACTGTTAATTGTTTACATTGTTCTATGAACTGTTATTATTTATTTGTATGATTTACAAATATATAGTTCTTTTGTCATAATTGATATTTATTATATTTGCATAGTGGAATGTTTGTTTACATTATCGAAAGTTGATTGGGTTATAATTATTGGTTTTTAGGCAATGAAGAATTTGTTGTTTTAATAATAAAGATACGTTGTTGATTGATAAGCAAATATGGTTTGTTTGTATGATATAGTTTTACGGTTGAACCCTAAGGATCATTCAGCTCTCCCCCTCCTGAATGTCACTCTAATTATTAACCTCTCACTACATCATGATTTAGACTAAAGTAATATATAAACCAAGTAAGGAAACTCCTATACTGACACATGTAAAAAAATTCAGTCCTGCCCGATCAGTCGTTCATAAAAAAAAATGGCCGCGGTCATAGAAAAATTTGAGTCAACTCCCTGGTGGACAAATTGTGAACTACATGCCAGGTCTGACAGAAATCGCGTTTGTTTCCCTACTTGGTTTATATATTACTTTAATTTAGACTTACACTGCATTGAGCTTAACCCAGGACACTTCATCCAAGGAATATGTATAAATACTCAACATGTATCTAGAAGATACAGAATCCAATCCTTCATTTGAGTTACAGCCATGGATACACGAGAACCCTAAGCTGTGTTGGCGGCCTTAAAATCAAGACAGGCCAAGAGAACTGTACCAGAGATTATTTTATATGAGATCCAGGCAAGCTTTGAACCATTCTGTGACGCTCAGGCGATGTGTGTGATATTACAGACCCTCTGTAATACAGTTGTTAATAATGTGCATAATAAATATTCTGATACATATGAAAACTAACTGAAGAGATTAAGTATTACAGCAGTGTCATAAAATTAACAAATTAATAAATTATGGAGTATGCTAAAATGATTAATATTATTATGGTTGATAATATTGTTGATTATTGTGGACTGTTAATAATAATTATAAACAATTTATTAAAGAATGCAGTCCTTATAAAAAAATTGATTTTCAAACTTATTAAAACTAAACGTTTCAGCACCTTAAAATAAATACCTCCTTCTGCTAATGTAATTCTGTCTTTAGCTCATATTTTCCCCTCATTTCTCGCCGTATGTAACCTTTTTTTTTGTTTATAACCTCTCTTGCCATGTTTACTATTTTTGTTCAAATTCGCTAAAACAGTCAAATATTGTTATTTTTGTATGTTTTTGGGTTTTTATATGTTTTTTTTATTTTTTACAACTGATGATGGGGAGTTTCACTCTGCAAACCGTTTAGCTTGTTTAGCTTTGTTTAGCTTGTATACGTTTTAAATAAATGTTTATACCTTTTAGACCATTGCCACCTATAAAACCTGAAGACCATTACCTGTCTTCAATCAATTATTTATCATTTTGGTACTTGCTTGAATAATGGTTAAAAATATAATAATACTATTTGTTCGCATGCCAGAGAGCATAGAGTTTACAACAAGTGCTACTTGAGGGTTTGCAAGGACTAGGGATACTTAATAAAATAAGTTAGCACCATATTTTATTGTTGCGTTTAAAACGATGGTATGGTTTTGGCAAATTAAAATTAAGATAGTCTTCTAAGCATAAAGTCTAGGGTCGGGACTGTAGACTTAAGACTCAGGCATGATAGGCTGCAAGTCCTGTAGTTAACAGGCCTTGTATCGCCTTCTGGTCATTTACAGATAACGCAACTAACTTAGAAAATTAAATTTCCACTTAGTTCTTTAGTTTACTTTTCCTGAACAGGAAAAGCATTTTCCTGCGTTTGCAGAAAATTCAAAACCAGGATTTCACCTGAGCTATCCGTTTCAAGTGTTTTTTAGACCTCCTAATCGGATTGAGATTTAGCACAATTGTAGCCATGTAGAAGACTAACATACATGCCAAGTTTCATCTCATTATCAGCATTATTTCAATTTTTATCAAAAGACATATATATGTTTTTTTTTTCAAATTGTAAAACATTAGAAAATTATCCAATTAAGTTGGGACATGGTAGAAGTATATACCTTTACGTAAGAAATAAGTACAGTAAATTTTCTTTCAATACGACAAGTTTATCCATAATTTTTGTAGGATTATATAAGTTAAGAAGCCTTGAGCGTGGTTAGTGCTGTATAGTGCAGGTACGTGGTACCTCAGATTTTGCATAATAATCAGGTACGTGGTACCTCAGATTGTGCATAATAATCAGGTACGTGGTACCTCAGATTTTGCATAACAATCAGGTGATAGTACTCAGATTTTGCATAACAATCAGGTACGTGGTACCTCAGATTGCATTCAGGTACACTCAGATTTTGCATAATCAGGTACGTGGTACCTCAAAATTTGCATAACAATCAGGTACGTGGAACCTTAGATTTTGCATAATAATCAGATACGTGGTACCTCAGATTGTGCATAATAATCAGGTACGTGGTACCTCAGATTTTGCATAACAATCAGGTACGTGGTACCTCAGATTTTGCATAATAATCAGGTACGTGGTACCTCAGATTTTCCATAATAATCAGGTACGTGGTACCTCACATTTGATATGCTTATCCTTACAACTTCGGACTCGCTTCGCTCCATTTCAGAATACTATAGTCACCAAATGTATAGTACAAGACGTTGTCGTAAAGTAAACACATTTCTTTTATTCCAAGCACTGACCTTCAGCTTAACTTTTATGATTCATTAAAAAATCGCAGATTTACTTGCTGCTCTGATGAAATGAATTTTCATGCAGATTATTACTTTATACTTTAGAGATAAATTGTTACAGGTGAGAGATGTATTAAATAAGAAACTAAACGCTGAGATAAAATTATCTATTGAACTGTTTATAATCCCGTGTTGTCTAATGGTAAACTCCAACTTTCTCATTCTCAGACGGGTATCGAAACTTAGATTATTATTGTATATTCGACAGAATCTAAAGACGTTTTATTTCTATGAAACCTATTTTAGAATTACTAGTGAAACATAATTCCTAAATCCGATTTACGGTTTTAGTTTCTGTCGCGTTGTTACGTAAAAGGAAAATAGTTTTCACAAGAATTTCAAGTAATTAATTTTGCTTTTCCTTTTTCTGCTTGGGAAGGGAAGCATTGTGGTAGCAACCATATACTTACCAGTGTATTAAAAGTTAGAGAGTTGAAGCTTGCTACCAAAATCAATCTTTAGGGCTTTCTCAGCTATCCGAAAAATAATTTTATGAAGCCATTAATTATTGATTTGGCACGCATATAACACATATGTGAGAACAACATAAGTACTGTTCAACAGGTCTATAGAATTTTCAGGACTATAGAGTGAAAAACCAGCGATATGGTGTGTTATTTCGGGGCTGTACAATATGCTGACTCCGATTTTTTTTTAAAATGACTAGGAACTACTATTTTATTTCTAAAAAATCTGGAAAAAGTGGTCAAGCAAAGATTGTTGTGTACAAGTTGTAGTACTTCGAAAACGTTTGTTTTTCTTGGTTGGGAACTCTGAAACGGATTTTGTTCACACTCCGAAGTTTGATTTCTGCCATGACGCCTACCCCATTAGCGATTTTTTTCTAAAAAAGATTTCATGGATTTACATCGTTGATGAAATGACATATTGCAGCATAAAAACATTCCAGTGATGCCTAGTTTCGGTTGTAAATAGATAAAATACGTCAGCGCCTTCACAATAATAAATAACTAAAATCTGAGCCGATATGTTTATAACCTGACGATAAGAAGAATGCAGCGGTGTCATGTATGTCCGAGGGAGGAGACTACGGGTCCATGACACAATTGAAAAATGCGACCCTTTCCATTTAATTTAAATAAACTGGCAGATGCGCATCATACTATCCCAATTTCAATAAACTCTTCCATTTCTCCCAGAAACTAGTTCCTGGGTGATATATATATAGGTATGTATGTATATACATATTGGGCCGACAGGGTCAAATATTGATGCGTATTTGCCTCGCAACCTTTGGAATGACTAGTTGTTCATTCCTTAGAATCAAGACGTTCTATTTAATGCAAAATGCAAAGACATTTGTTTGATTTTGAATTCGTAATAACAAGGAACCAGCTTTGCTAGTTTACTATGAGTTTCTTAAGAAATTACAACAAATCTTGAGCACAGCGAGTTTCGCATGCTTTATATCGCTCCTTAAATCCAAATTATAAAGAAAACTAGAGAAACTAGGCATTTAAACAAGAGAATTTCCCTGTAATTTGTTTAAGTTATAATTCTTACTCAAAGCTTTCAACCTATTAAATAAAACCCAAATTTGAACCTTCTAGTGAAATAAAGTTAGCCTGGTTATAACCGCAAGGGGAGTTGCTCTGAGCAAGGTTTTATTGAAAGCCATTACAATCAACTAAATACTCCACTAATTACAGATAATGGTCGCTTTCTTCTCCGAGCGGATTTACTTGTAATTTATCGTCGTTTAAACTGCGATGTTTCTCTATCTCTAAATGTGGTACGTTTTGTAACCAATTTTCAACTAACATTTAAGAATGAAGATTTTCTGACAACATCAAAGAAGGAATAGTTGTCTTGGGACAAAATTATTATTAATTAACCTCTATCGATTTTTGTTTGGTATTAAGACCGTGAGTTGGTTTTTTTAAATGAAAGTTTTTAAGAGATTTTTCTTCGTAGCTCTTACCAGCTGCTCTTTCAAAAACATTTTCTTCAATTATTGCATTTTTTAGCTATTGTTCCGAATACTTCGTAATCGGTTAAGTCACTATTATGTGACTTAACCTGCTACATATCCTGCTACCTCCTAATATTTATGCTGCTAAAGCAATCCTACCTTCCTGATCTAGTTCTCTATAAGAATTGTAAGCATAACTTGACTGACCTGTAAAAGGGTGGTATTAAAATTTCAATACCGTTGCTGCAAAATCATTGGAAAGATGCAACCTTCCATTTTAGCTTGATTTTCTAGTGGTGCAGTAGTATTTTCTTCATGAAGCATGGGAGGTAGAAGATAACAGGTATTTGTGTCATAGTTTTGTTAGCCCCTTTTCCTATTTTTCTGAGCTACTTCTTCAAAAGTAGAGATCATAACAAGGATAGCCTGCTGCTAACCCAAACGATAAAAGTGTCGCAGTTCCGTCAAGAACCTGACATTCATCTATGGAATATGATACTTTAAAATCGACTTACGAACAGTTAAACTAAAATACATGAAGTCCATGATAATGTAAATTTAAGAAACTGACTTTTTCTCAATCCTACGTATAATAATGGATTTATTTAGTAATAAAGAAGAAAAAGATTTTGGCTTTGTCGTCAGTATGGCTGCCGACATTATGACATTGACTCAATGTCAAAACAACATTAACACAGCCGCCTGCTACGTATTCAAGAACTTCTTCAAAATTTTAGCGAATTTTATTATAAAATAACGCTTGAGATTGCGACGCATGCTAAGGCTGGGAGTGGGGGATCGATTCAAATAGCTTCGTGATTCCGAAATTTATATATATATATATATATATATATATATATATATATATATATATATATATATATATATATATTATATATATATACCAAAACGTAAAAAGGTGATAAGTCGAAATAATGCAACTTTTTCAGGAATCTCCAAAATCGTTTAAAACCAATCACAGTTTTTTATTTTACACATATTATATTTATAATATATTAATATGTTCTATATAATTTGAAATAATTTGGTATTTAATTATAAATAGTTCTTGAATATTAGCAAAAATTGGGGAAAACCTACTGACTTATGTCTTTTTCATTGGTTTCAAAAAGAGAGTTATCCCCTTTTGACTGCTATTTCGACGTTCCACATATTGTCAGATAGAAACAGTTATAATGAATCCTGTATAATAATGGAACAGCTGTAAAACATCCATACCAACAAAACTTACCTTTTTCGTCTGAGCAGTTAGTATTTAAAAATAAATACCACTGATATCTGCAATATATACTAAACCTTCAGTGCGTCATAGTATTGCGTTTTAAACAAATCTTTCTCAATAAGGAGATAATAAAATATCAATATCAATAGATGTTTCAATATTTTTATTAGTAATGCAAATTGATACGAAATGACTAAATTACTAATCTCTTAAATTGTAACACACATTAATAATTAAGTTAAGAATCATTTTACTTAAGCTTTTTATTTAATATTTTAATTCGTGTAAAAACCCTATCGGTAAACAGGCTGACAGAAGCCAGTCTACAATGAGTAGATAGTATGTTCCTCACTACTTAGGCTATGTTTATTTAAAAGCGTTTCGCCCGAAATGTCTCACCTACAACATATACCACAGCATATAATACTCATGTTAAGTAAATAGAAAGGTTTCGAATTTCTGCCACAATAAAACAACTTTTTAACACACTGTTATAAGTATTACATACCAAAACCAACCTCACTACTTTTCTAAACTTAAAAGTATATAAAAGTATGTCATATACAAGATAAGTATATAAGTATCAATAAGTATATAATTCGTTGTAGAGTGGTTATTTGCAGGAGGAAGAACAATATTTAGTTTGAGAGAAAGCTTTATAGAAGGAAATGTTATCGTCAGAGTCAATATTATCTCTGTCGTGTTATTTGTTGATATTTATTCGTTACTTTCATTTTCAGAATCCTTCTCTTTTTCTTTACTCCCCATCTTTACTATTCTCTTGAAGTTATCTTACCTGCTGGCAGACAAATATAACCTTAATGCCTGTATTTTGGTTGCAATGTGTCTTTTGTTGTGAGCTACAGGGAGATATGAGGTTACTCCATGTTGGCAATTGTAGCCCATCTTAATAAATAGGCAATATTCATTTAGTCCTATTTATGCTTAATACTTGCATTAATACGTGCTAGGGAGCCTCAGAAGAAAAAATCAATTAATTAAGTTTTCCTTTTATCAATATTTTAACAGTGGTAGATATAATTTTAATAAATATTTCTTTTTTTTGAGGTAGTACGTAATTGAGCACTTTATTGGACCGTTTTTAGGATGAGAAGCCAATCATTATTGTTATAGGAGGTTATTTAGTACTTTTCACCTCCGAGGACAATAATGAATGTAAAAAAAATTCCTAGGACGTAAAAGTAATTCATATGTTGCCGCCATTACTGTAATGTAGCGTGTTCAAAAAACAATCTGTGTTAAACCTTCATGAGTTTTCTTTAAAAACGTTCATTTTGTCTCTGTTTTTGTTCGTAGACTATTTTTTTTTTTTTTTCATTTTTAAAAGGTGTTCTAATTGACAATTTTTGTGTGTTTATTTGTAAAGCTTTTACATTTTTGAGTAAAAGTGTGAAGCTCTGGATGAATTTAATGACGGCGATAATATGGAGTTAATAATAATTGGACGTTTTTTTTTTCAATTAAGTATATAGCGCAGTTTAATGAGTGCTATTTTTAGATTTTTTTAATGAGTGCTACCTCAAAAAAAAAAGTGTATGCCATCCGGCTGAGAATGTCTTTATGTCTTGGCAATTTTTCCCGACTCGCTTCGCTCGTCGGTAAATCTAATTGCCGTGACATAAAGACACACTTCTCAGCCTTATGGCATAAATAACTATTAATTCTAATTTTGTATTAACCATATCCATGATTATGTACAAAATAATAAACGAAGCAGTGTAAAAAAAGTATGTACATAATTTTGTAATTCACAGATAAAATTATGAGAGATAATTAATAATAAAAATAGGAAGGAAGATAAAGAGTGTTGAGGGGTTTTGCAATACCAATGCCGACAAAGAGACCTGTTTCTACAACTAACCACTAGACGGCTCTGATTCATTGCTTTTACACTTCTCTTATCTTATAGTGATTTTTTGTTTGTTTTGGTTTAAAGTATTGTAATCCATACTTTTTGTAATATTATCAGTTATACAGGGTGTCCCAGGATCGACTTTACGAGACGTGTAAATGATAAACAATTTCATTTTTCGAAAAAAGTCATTTTTGGTAAAAGCTCCTGCATGTTTTCTCACTAAGATTTTTTATTTTTAATGGTAGACAAAAATTGCATTTTTGTTGAATGAACGAAGAGTAAAGTAGCCTCAACTTTGACTTCTCAAAAAAAAGGTATTCTTCATAAAATTGTTTAATTGTCCCTCTGAGACATTTTTCCTATAAAAAAAATTAAAATTTTCAATATCTACCCCTTCCCCTCACAAGAACAATAATTATAAAAATATTATCTCAGTTAGTCTTACTTAAATCAAAGTTTACAATTCTTCCATTTCTGTTCCACTAGTCAAGATCTTTAAAGCGATGTATCATTTATCCGATAAATCATTTAAAGCGATGTAAATTTGGAAGTGGGGGAAGGAGGTAAATTTTTAATTTTTTTTTTTTTATAGAAAAAATGTCTCAAGGGGAAAGTTAAACAATTTTATGACGAGTATTTGTTTTGGAAAAGTTAAAAATTTAAAAAAAAAAATTAAAAATTGCAGTTTTTGAGTCTACCCTTAAAAAGTAAAAATATGATAAATCCTAGTAGAAAACATGCAGAAGAATTAGAATACCTTTTTTTTCGAAAAATGAAATATTTTGTCATTTACACATATCGTTAAGTCCTTCCGGGGACACGCTGTAAGTTAGTGTTTTTGACTTGTATTGTGTTGTTTGATTGAAACTCATTTATACGTATGACTGGCGCAGTTAGTAATCTCGATATTATTAAAGTTCATAAAATAGTACTCCTGCGTTATAAAAGTTTAATGTGTGGCTCTACATTTTAACTGTATTTAAAATAAAAAGGTACATACATACATGTCAAATGTCAGCGTTTAGAATTTATTGCAAGTAATTTGTATTTATTATTTTAGATTTTTCCTTATCTTTCTAAATTTTAGAAGTATACATTTTTGTGTACAAGTCAAGTAATTTTAATAAATTATACTAAACCCGCAAAAAGAAAGGGATTTGTTAGTTTGCTGTGTACAATTGACCAGAGGGGCCCAGCTAAATTTTTGCTGGGGGGCCCTAAATCTAAAGTTCTACCACTGTATAAAAACGATGCCCATTCTTCTAAAATCTGTTCTACACAACATATGCCTCATGTATAATTAATAAAGTAATGATAATTTTAGCGAGTAATCAATAGAAATCTCACTAATCTGGTCGCCGGCATAAAAAGCGGCCAGGGGACGGGGGAACGTATATATCCTGCTGCCAAACACACTCACACATATTGTATATATATATATTATATATATATATATATATATATATATATATAATATATTATATATATATATATATATATATATATATATATTATATATATATATATATATATATATATATATATATATTATATATATATATATATATATTATATATATATTATATATATATATATATATATATTATTTATTTATTTATTTATTTATTTATTTATAACTATGCGTATAAGATCCAAGGTTGAGCTGCGGCTAAGAGGCCAATGGCATTTATTATATTAATAAAAATACTTATATAATCTAGCATTAAATGCAAGATGTGTTGTACAGCCGTCTTCTGACATTATTTATTGTTAGAATTATTTATGTTTGGGATAAAAACAATGTTGTTTATTGAGAATAAATCACTGACGCGTGATGTTAGACCACTCTGACAAATTAAAACCTGTGATCGGTTCTTATATTTATTACCGTCATAAAGTCAATTTTGCCTTATTAGGGAGCTGTTTTAACACCTCTTACCTATGTTAGCTACTTTTCACATTTATGTAAACTTAAATGAAAATATGTAAAATGTATGTAAACGTTAGATCTTTACTTCCCTCCGTATTTAAATAAGAGGAGGGAAAAGTGTGTAAAATTTGGCGGCGTTTACTTTTGCAACTCATGTTATCAGTAAATCTGCATAGTTTTGCTTCTATGCTTTATTCATTGTAAATATATAACCTCAGAACCTTCGGTAAGTTTTCATTTAAACAAGTATATGTCAATCAATATATTGTCAGGTATATGTAAAATTTAAAGACACTACTCTGAAAAATTTACTGCCTCATTATTTAATTAAAGTTGTTTTATTGTTTTACCATGATTACACGAAGTGTCTGTACGTCCGTACACATTATTGTTACCGGCGTATCTCACAGGCCGATAGCCGGATTTTATTGAAATTATTATGGAATGTTGGTTATTTGTAAGGGAAGGTCCCATAATATTCCTTAACATATAACATTGAAAACCCTTGTTTAGGCGGATCAAACTAGCGGCCGTGTAAAAATGTGTTCGCTGAGCCTTTATATGTCACAAATATTTCAAAGGGCCAAGTAAGTAAAGAGTGATACATGTATATTAGCGAATTTTTTTTGGGATTAAATTCGCTATAGGGATAGGCGTCATGGTGGAAGTCAAACCTCGGACTACCACACAAATCCGTTTAAGAGGTCCCTAATGAAGAAAACGTACGTTTCAAACTGTAATATTAATATATATTATATATATTATATATTATATATATATATATATATATATTATATATATATAATAAAAAATATATATATATTATTTTTTATTTAAATATTATATTATATAATATTACTTATAATATTATAATAAATATTAATAATATAATACTGAAAGAATCAGGATAAGGCTACCTAGCCTTATCCTGATTCTTTCAATTATTATATCTTACTATCAAATATATATATATATATTATATATATATATTTATTTATATATAATATATATATATATATATTACATATAATATATTAATATATATATAGTTATAATATTACATATATAATATATATATATATATATAATATATAATATATTATATATATTATATATTATATATATATATATATATATAATATATATATATATATATATATATATATATATATATTTATATATATATGTACGTAATATATATATATGTATGTATGTATGTATGTATTTCTAGACACTTTCTTGTAAATACGCTATCTTTCAAACGGATATATACTTTTAATCAAACTTAGTACAAAAAAATCAACCTTGGGAGGACAGAACCCTATTGAACACCAGGGGCTTTGTGACATCATTATTATCCCGGTTTGCTGAGTCAGCAAAATTTTTTCAAAAAATCGGCGAAATTCAGGGTTAATATTTTTGCCGCAAAAAATGTCTATTTATATGTGTTTTAGGACGCTTAATCAAATAAAACCAAGCTGAAGCCGATACGATCACTTTAAGTGACCAAAGAGTCGAAAAAACCATTGTAAATTACCAAAAACCAACATTTTGGTCGATGAAAATAAAATTTCGAGTAGGGTGTTGTTTTCTAAGTATTTTTGAGAGCTGAATCAAATAAAGCCGGTCTGAAGTCGATACGACCACTCTAAGTGACCAAAAAGTCGAAAAACGATGGTCAATACCAGAAAACCTAAAATTTGGCCCCTAATCAACACATTTGTTTTTTGGACCTGTGAGTTGAATGGCAGTGGTCGTCGATACGAGCACTCAAACGCAGGGTATCTAGGTTCGAATCCTGGTAGCGACTATAATTTGTATGTTTTTTTTAAAATTTTGTAAGTTTATAACTACAAAATAATTCTGACGCGGTGGTCCGCATGTCGAGCGCAATTTATTTGAAATGCGTGTTTCTGTGCTTAACAACCCATTTCTTGCTTAAGGTTCCGGTTTATTCTTTAGAACCTAAGCAGTTACTCAATTGTCAAGCTCTGCTCCCAACTCATTTTGTCTGTATTTTTCAAAGGAAATGCGCTAAAACCTTTAAAAATAAACAATAAATAAGCTTTAAACAAGAGCAATTAATAGTGCGAACTGCTGTTTTTAGAGGCATAATTTTGTATTACCAACTGAATAGTTATGCGCATTTTGCTTTATGAAATTCAGACAAAATGAGTTACGAGCAGTGCTTGACAATTGAGTAACTGCTAAGGTTCTACAGCATGAACCGGAACCTTAAGCAACAAATGGGTTGTTAAACATGAAAACACGCATTCCAAATGAAATTTGCCCGACATTCGGACCACTGCGCCAGAATTATTTTGTAATTAAAAACTCATATAATGTAAAAAACGATAAAAAATTATCGTCCCTACCAGAATTGTTGTAGGGACGATAATACTTCCAAAGGAAATTCGCCCGACATGCGAACCTCTACCAGAATTTTTATTTATTAAATATCCTAATTTGACGATATATTGAAACGTTAGTCGTTTTATAAGTACTAATATTTCGTAAAGTATTTAACTACATTTAATAACATTTAATAACTGAATAAAAGAGGAAGAAGTTTCTCCACAAAAATATATTCTTTATATCAAAGCGCTTCTATCACCCTCTTCTTTATTCAACGGTATTTTTTAATTTTTTTCTATTGTCTTTCTTTTTAATTTATTTATTTGTTATTTTGTTATATTTATTTATTTTATTTTATTGACTTGTGGTTTTAATCGGTTTACTTGATTGTTTATTTATTTTTCTTTTTTATAGATTTTTCTGATTCATTATATTATTTTGTTTGTTAGGCTAGCACTGATGATGACCTCTTGTTAGGTTAAAAGCGCTTTGCTATAAAGAAATATATTTTTGTGGAGAGACTTCTTCCTCTTTTATTAGGATGAACTCCATTATCGCTCACCTTAGTTCTTCTTATTTAATAACTGCTTTAAAATGAGTTGAAAATTTACGCAAATATATTTGCGTAAAATGTTTAATCAGGTGTATACTTTATTATTCTAAATTTAAGTGTAGGGGGACTTAAGCCTACTCCACAACACTAGGTAAATGGAAAAAAGCACCGAGGTCCCCCTCACCCAATTTATTTAATTTTTTTAAATGTAGATTAGTTTGGTATGTTTTGTTAGTGGATATGGTGTAGATTTATGTTCAAGGGATTATTCTTTATTCTGATAATTTATTGTTATTATACGTGTTATTTGAAAACACATTATGTCAGTGTGTGTATTTATAACATAACGTGTGTTTTATGAATACAATCACAGGTTTATGGGCTTATAATGACATTGCTCTTAGTCTGGTCTTTTGAAATAAAAGATTTATTGGCATAACTCGACGGATCAGCTGTTACACCTCATTAAGGAAAACTGGAAGAGAATGAAAATGTTTGTTTAATGAATAAAAACCATTCATAAAAAAAATTATTTTGTAAACAATAAATCGGGTGTGGTGTACCTTAGACATTTTTTATATATATATATATATATTATATATTTTTATATATTTTATATTATATAGATATATATATACATTATTATATATATATATATATATATATATATATATATATATATATATATATATATTATATATATATATATACATATACATATATATATATATAAATATATATATAATATATATATATATATATTATATTTATATCAGGTATATAAGGCCTTCTACGTTGTTTTCACCAAGTTGTCTGTCTGTGTGGCATGAGTGTGTCTGTTATCATCTTAGTTCCTAGTTTTTCATTTATTAATAGTATGGTATAGAATTATACCGGTATTTTAAATACTAAAAAGACACAATGTGAAAAATTGTCTGCGTGCTTAAGGAAAACTATATACAAACATTATTCACTTTTACGCATATAGAGTGTAAACTCTATACATACTTTGACGCATATAGAGTATAAACTCTATACATACTTTGACGTATAAAACAGCAACAAAAAAATCAAATAAATAAATTAAACAAAAGTAAAAAAATAATCTAAAGAATTTTAAAAATATATAAAAAATTTAAAAAAAACGTAGGTGGAACAAAATTCGAAAAATAAATAAACTCAGAGTTACGTCTCAGATAAAAAGTCTGCACAGTCTATTGTTAGCCAAAGAAATATTTGGCATGGTTTTATTTGTTTTGTTTCTCATATGATTTAAGCCAGGTGCATTGTTTTTAGAATGTTGCACAAGAGATTTATCTGCCAAAGATAACTAAAGAAGAAAAATTCTGAAAATATATTTGTTGTAATTTTTCACAAAATATTAGTTGTTTATTTAAACATGCACGTTGCATTAAAACGATAAATATTTTTCTTTAGTTTCTTTGTTGTGTACTCGATTTCTAATTTTGTTTATAAAAATATGTATTTCTATTTCTTAACGACCTTCATTTGTGACATTAACATGATTATTCAAGCTAAACCTAGAGATGGTTTAAGTCAATATTATTACAATTCGTTCAATGCTTGTTCCAATTAGTTTTATGATCAAATCTGTTTGTTATTTTTGTATGATACATGTCTGACGTAACAAGGCTAAGCTATGAGATTTCACTGCAATTTTTAAAGAGTCTAGATGCATTTTATACATTCTTCTGATGATTATTTTACAATGATAAACAGGATGTTTGTATTAGTTTTTGAGCTTGTTGCCTTGCTTGTCAAGTCAAGATAAGCATTTACCTCATCTACTAGAGACTTTCACCCGTGGTGTAGTGGTTAAGGTACGCGGCCAATACACAGAATGAATGGACTTTAAACTTCCGAGTTTATTTAGTCATGGGTTCAATCCTAGCACGGGCCTATAGGATTTTTATGAGAGGGATAAAAATTCTGCGTACCACGTCCTTCAGATGGGATGTAGAGCCTGTGCGTTGTCAGGTACTCGTTAAAGATCCCTTACCCTAAATGAAGCTGGGTATAGGCAAAATTTAGGACTCTCATAGTAGATTCATTATAATAATATAGTGTGTCTGCCTTGTAGTTTAAAGTGTATGGAGGTTTTATTTAACAGTGAGAGCACGTGTTGTTCCCAGTTTTCACTAGACATAAGAGTCAGTGAAAATATGTATGATTGCTTGAAAATGCTTTGAAAATTTTGTTGATTGCTTGTCTTTAAGTAAGTAACTCTTAAAATAATTGGGAGCTCTTAATTCAGATTTCTTCATATTATAAAAAAAAGTTAAAATTTTCATTTTTTTTAAGAAACCCTAAAATTTGGAGCCCCCATTGCCCCCCCCCCAAGGAGCGGTCATAGAGTAAAAGTGTCAAAGGGCCAAATGTAGCTCAAAGCTTGCTTTAAATAGATCCGTTCATATTTTTGCTGTAGTACAAGCGAGAACCGAGTATCGGCTGCTTATCTGAAGGTCAAAAATCACTAAATTTTAGGGTCGGAGGACCATAAAAAAGAACGGGTGACCATAAAAAATTTATATTGGTCATTTTTTACTCACCATAGATATGGGTATCAATAGCAAAATAATTATCAAAATCTTTTTTAGAGCACCCAAGTCTGGGACACTTGATATGGATTGACCCAATATCATTATTATTATTAATTGGAGTTGGAGTCAAGAGTGGTCCCCATTGGCATTGCGACCAGAGGTCTATTGTAGAATCCCCTTAAATATTTCAAGTCAGAATTGTCGCTAAGCGATGCAATAAATATAGTTTTATTTTGATTTATTCTGTCAATTGTTATTAGTCTTTAATAAAGATTCATTCGAAACGGTAACGAATACAATTAATAAAGCAACCTTAAAATAAGAATAATCCTTTCCTCTGGACAAGGTCCAGGATCTTTTTAACCAGTGATTCATTGGTACAGTCAAAATTTGTATAAGAGTGCTACCACAAAAAGATGGAGAATATTTCAAAGGCTAGGGCTTCACAATCTCAGAAACATGTGAGGGGCAGTTTAAAAGCATACAAAGAAATCAGTGACCAGTAGGTACTAGTAGTTACTAAAGAGTTACTGAGCATGATTTTTTTGTGATTTGTGCGCAAAGACAGTGTACTGTCAACTGTATCGAGCTCAGGAAACCTACTCTTGTTGTTAAAATAACTTCAGGCCAAATTTTGAAGCAGATGACTCCCCCATCTTACTCCCTATTAGATCTCTCGTGTCAAAGTGTTCGGGTCAGCTCTACACACGGCAAATAATGTAAAAAACTAAAGGCTTTCGTCCTCTTTGCCGCTCTTCCGCCGGTACATGGTGCCGCCGGTACATGGTTGTTTTTCTATGGCAATTTTGTCGTATTAGTAGTTTAATATACGGCTTACTGCCACAGTATAAACGAATTCCCACAAGCAACAGTAAATTGAAAGTCTCAAACGATAAAATCAGAATTCATGTCGATAATTAAATATAAATTCATACATGTGTGTACCGAAAATATGTGCTTAATCATATGTGCTTTAAATTTTTACTTGATTAAGTAACTTTTTGAGGTTAGTGAATTAATGAAATGTTTGCTAATTAATGCGGGTTATAGATGTCATAAACACAGTTCAAGCAGCAGGGTTCTGAATATTTATAGGATTAATTTTGTGCTGAGTTTCATTTAGATCCGAAAAGGCGTTCGACAGTAGTTAACATCTCATAGGACTGAAACATTTTTATATTTTATGCATATATATATATATATATATATATATATATATATATATATATATATATATATATATATATCCTGATACCAAATAAGTCTATGCCGATGTTGACTTTACCAATATTTACGGTAGATTCCCCTTCATTTTTAATTATTAATAATGCTTTCAGTTGATTATTATTGAAGAAAAGGTTATGATATTTCATTTTTTTCTGTTTTAGGTATTTAGCACATTTTACTCTTCATAAATGTAAGTTTTTTAATATAAATAAAACTCGAGGATATAAGTATGTATAGCCAAAGTCAGTTTGCTGGTGCCGCCAAGCATTTTAAACTTAGAAATTGAAAAACTATCTACCTGATCACAAGGAGAGGTTATATATAATATATATATAATATATATATATATATATATATATATATATATATATATATATATATATATATATATATATATATATATATATATATATATTAATAAAAAAATAAAATGAAATGGAACCCCAGGTGGGTTGCATCTACTACACTCTAAGAATTAATTATAGTTGGCGAAATCATTAAATACAAATACTTCATAAAATCTTAGAGTATAGCCCGGGCTGCGAACCCCGACCTCCGGTGCCGAAATCGAACGCCTTTACGATCACGGCCACGGAGGCAGACATATATATATATATATATATTATATATTAATATATATATATATATATAATATATATATAATATATATAATATATAATATATATATATATATATACATAAATTTATTTATTTGTTTATTTATTTTTGTTTGAATGAAAATAAAGTAGACGGTAAAGAATTTAATTTAGCTCATAAACGGCATGTCTTTAATTCAAATTTCACTGTTTAAAAAACTGTAATTACTATTGTGAATTAATGAGTGCATTATTACTGAGATAAAAATGCACAACATGAAGGTCGGTATTGCGCAATATCCAATACCAGAGGTAAACATTTATTATGTTTTTCTCTCTAATTACATGTAATTATGCAACGCGTTTCTTTTTAAACGAGCATTTTCAAACAACATTCTGTTTAGTCAAATCAATTTGTATAGTATTATTTTGTGAAACTGTGCTTCCGATTTTACACTGACATGCCTAGTAGTACTCTACTACTTATTGGTGTGATTTCGTTCCGTCGACAAATCATTCCGTCGACTAATTTTTCCGTCGACAGTTGACGGAAAAATTTGTCGACGGAACGAAACGAGTTGTTGCGTCGACAAATCATTCCGTCGACAAATCACTCCGTCGACAAACTCAAATAATTTGTCGATGGAATGATTTGTCGACGCTATGATTTGTCGACGAAGTGATTTGTCGACGGAACGATACGGTGCCTTAGTTGCGAAACAAAGGGATATTGCGATAAGTTGTTTAAAATATGGGCCTTTTTTATGATCCTCATTATGATCTGGCGGGGAAACTATTAAATGTGAAAGGAAAAAATGCTCCAGGTAGAGTGTGTGTGTGATATATGTGTATTAGATATATGTGTCAATAAAAATTAAAATTATGAAATTAATTGACACTCATATTGTAGTTAGTATTGGATTGGAAAGTCATTGGATGACAGGCCTTAAGTTGTTTTATTTTTCTTATTTTTATCGGAGACGACGGAAAAGTATTCTGTTTACACGAAAGGATCTGAAGCCAAGATTTCACCAAAATAATCTGTTTAAAATGTTCCCAAACCTTCGAAATGGTTTTTCCTAGCGGTACTTTAAGTCTTTAGTTTACTGACAGCCATTGTACACGAGTCTGGTGATTGATGATTCCAAGGTTGGTGAAAAGATTTCAATGATAAGTCTACTCACCAGGCTTGTCTGCTGTCCTGTCTTACTAATGACATATTTTATGTCATGTTTTGTTGCTAGGGTTATCTGGCAACATAGCATGGCGTCACAAGACGAGAGGCCTTCGGTCTCTTCACCGCACAACGGCAGAGGCGCGAAGTTCCATTCATTCCTATAAGTTTTTCGAGAACTGCGCGAGCTACAGATGTGGTTAAGATCCCTTTGAATTCAAGTACGGGCCTTCGTATATCCTGCGTTTAGCTGCTTTGCGGCCACATTGTTCTTGTTTAGTATAATACAATTTATAACAATATTTGTTATATAACAACAATTATTAATATGTAACTACAATTATTTCTTGTCACATTTCATGGCATTTTGCCATGTATTCAGCAGATATTCCTCGCTTCGCCCTCCTCGCTCGCTCGATCCCTCTCCCACTTCCACTTCTGTTTTCCGAGCAATCTCATACGCGTCATTTTTATGTTGAAAATTCCCTTTATCTTCAAAACGACATTAGAAAGATGACTTTTTTAAAATCTAACGAAAGGTCGTTTTGATACGATGGACTGACCCCAAAATTTTATTGGTTCTTTGTCTAATAGGATATGATTATTATGAAAAGTATGATTAATCTTGGATCAGTTGTTTGAGCTGTTCGCACTGACACCAATAGTGTTTTGATTTTTAGGGTCTTTAGGTCCTGAAACGTTGGCTTTTTATAAAACAAGAGGGTGGTCGGTTGCTGATGCCTCTGGCATCTTCTAGGAGGTAGACAAGCAATATCAATTAGAATAATTAAAGAAAAGACGTTTGGTTTTTACAAGCGCGCTTCTCAAGGAAATATGAGCATATGAAATCAGGGCCATGAGGGGGGAGAGGAGGTGGTTTTCCAAATGGGGGGGGGGGGGGAGACTCACTGATCAAGATATTTATATTCTAGGGACCGCTTTGTGGCTCTCATTGCTGGCGTCGCGTATTTTAATAGAAGTAATCCTAAAATATGTATAAAAGTATATGTCTATGTAAAATATCTAACTTCCTATGTATGTATAATTTGAATAAGTAATAATAATAATAATAATATAATAAATTTTTATTTTCATCCATTTAATTCTTAAAATGTATATAGTATTAATACAATTAAAAAGTTTCTTTTTTGTGGACTTATAAAAAAATAAATAAACAGATTAATTACACAAAATTCCTATATTTTTTTTTATTAATATAATATAATAATTAACTAAGCTTTTGATCAAATATTAGTTATCATCAGAGTTTCACAATATAAAATATAAAAAAATTATGCTATAAATATATGTATAAAATTTTTTTTTATATTTTATATTTTTAAACTCTGATGATGGCTAATTTTTAGCCGAAAGCTTAATTAATTTATATTAATTAAAAAAATATA
Organism: Microvelia longipes; assembly: GCA_018340805.1. Classification (NCBI taxonomy): domain Eukaryota; kingdom Metazoa; phylum Arthropoda; class Insecta; order Hemiptera; family Veliidae; genus Microvelia; species Microvelia longipes. The sequence goes on from JACMZG010001863.1 coordinate 58,666,556, forward strand.
GGACTTATGTAATTTATCTGTGTTTATTTAATAAATACAATATAATATAAATGTATGGCAAATAAATGAACAAAAATATAAAATTCTTCAGGTGTATGGATGCATATACTCTGAGCATATAATAGAATTAGTTATAAATTATTGATCCGTCTCATCATGTTATAACATAGAAGCGTTTAATTAGGTTATTTTACATCGCTGTAAATTATGTTAGTAAACACAGGAGATAATAAACTGCAGTTTCAATTTGGTGTCGTGTGATTAGACAATGTTGGCATTACTGCATACCTTAGCAATGATAAACATTGCATTACATTGCGCATGTCATTGTATATGTGGGACATAACATGAACACAGATAACATGTTGTGAGCGTGTGTTGCAGGTAAATAGTAGCGACACTGGGTCAATATTTACAATCAAATAGATTGTATCGTGTCATATAGGGCGATTTTAAACTTTAAATTTATAGTCGTACAATAAAGTAATTAAATGAAAAAATTTCCATTTAAAATTCGTACATTTTACTATTTTTAGTTTTAAACTAAGCAAATACTAAATTATTTCAATAATTTTATTTTTCCCGCTGTAACAATGCGTCCTCAGTCGCTATTCTATAAATAGACAAACAAATTCAATTAATGAAAGCGTTGTTTTCTTAATGAAATCGCTAAATTCAAGTACACATTTCGCAAAGATCAAATATCTTATTTCTAGTTTCATTGAAAAATTTGTTTATTTTGAATTTCCCACGAGTTTTCCCGTATAATGCGTAGTAATACGATATTACTGAGTGAAAATAACAATGCATCATGCTTTGCCAATACCTGCAGTGTCTACTAATAAATTTCCCTCTTAGGAATTGTTTTAATTAAAAATATCTTTAAGTAAATAATACTTGTAAATGGCGTATAGCATGAGTGAGAGGGGGGGGGGGTAAATGTACCCTGTATACTCTTAAGAAAAATCTGGCGCAGAGATTCGCTAGCCCGGCATTTTTTTTTACAAAAATCCCAGTCTTCCATAAGTTCCTAGTTTATGCCTTATAAACAGAGCTTTAACTTCTTCTTCTGCATGTAAGCATGGATTAATATGTATTTACTAACAAATCAAAATTTTGTATATGAAGTACTAATGTTATATAAGCGAACTCATAAAACCACAGCTCCGGCTGATTTGAATGTATCTTGCATGTTAAGTTATATGTATCTTGATTTTTTTTCATTCAATAAATGGTTATTATTATTATTATTATTATATATTTAACTTCTTACAAATTTTGTTTGGAATTTTTTAAAGTGAATGCGCATATGCACATGTACAAGTTAACCAAAACTATGGTCATCAATCTAATGTCGACTCTGTGAAACAGTTTTGGTGATCAGATAAATCTAGGTCATGCAAATTTGTTTAGCGCATTTCCTTTGAAAAATCCAAATAATTGTGTAAGGACTTAGTCATGCTATGGCCCAGGTATAAGACATGAACCGTAAAGTAATTAACTAGACATACAACTAGGCATTGCAAAGGAAATTCGCCCGGCTTGACATTCCAGCCGTAATTATTTTGTGGTTAAAACATTTTATTGTGTACACATGATGTTAAACATTACCTCCAGTAGCAAGATTCGAACCTGAAAACCATAGCTTTGAGTACTTTGAGTGGTTTTATTGACTGGGTTTATTAGTTTATTAGACTCAGCAAATAAAAAAAAATTGAAAACTACACCCTACCGAAATTATGTTATGTTTGATTGATACATTTCCTTACCTACTATCGTAGGTATAAGGAAACGCATTCTCTTGAACCTAAAAATCTGAAACCAAGAGGTTCACTATAGTTATTCGTTTCAGGGATTTTCATGATTTTCTGAGTTGTTTTCTTCATGCTCTCAGTATGTGCTCTCAGTATGTGTGTCTGAGTCACACATAACTCTTGTTGTATTAATTAGCATGGATTTGTATATAAACAATTAAATAAATATATGTACGCTCTTCCTTTAAAACATAGAGACAAAATAAGTTACGCAAACTGCAGCACAGTGCTTATACTGTATGTATAAAGTATATGCATATGCAGTGCTTGATATATTGCTCAACTTATAAAGCATAAACTAGAATGGTAAGCAAGCAATGGATTGTTACAACATTCCAAAGGAAATATGTCTGACATGCGGGTCAGAATATTTTGTCCATGTTTGATGCCTTGTCCATTTATTCCTCCTTTCATTGCCGTAATCTGCTGAACCACATCTAAGCTAATAAATTTAATTTTATTCTCTAATATAAAGGTATTATATAACAGTAAAATCTGGTTGGATAAATAGAAGTGATTGATAAGGTGGAGGCCCGACCCTGAAACATTGGGCTACCTAGACTCATCAAGGGACCACATCTAGGCCTCTTGGGAAAATTCACCCCCTACCTCCAGGGAGAAGGCAGGTTAATGCTGGACCCTATTTCCTCAATAAAGTCTCATGACAATGTCCTGGAATTCCAGCCCTTTTTAGTAAGTTCCCAATTTTAAAAAAAAAAAATAAATAATATTTATCTCCAGAAGGAAATAATCAAAACATTTTGGGGCTTGTTTTTATGTAATAATGACCGTCATTATAACACGGCGGGAAATAATAATTTATTATTTCCCGCCGGGTTATAATCCAGCTTAGCCAACTTAATTATTGAGTAGTTAAAATTACAGATTCAAAAATCTACGTAAAGAACTTTGAGTAAACAAAGTTATGTTGGCAGCACTGATTCATTAAATTCCACAAGAGTCTAGCCCGCAACTGTGCACGGAAAAAAATATAATGTTTTGACCCAGGTTTAATGTAAATGTTAGCGTTTATTTAAACTTTCAATGCGAGTTTAATCTATTAAATTATTTATTGTATTAATTTAGTATGTAGAGTACCTATATAATAATATTTGTTGTGTTTAGGCACTCTATATAGTATTAAGTAAATCGATACATAAAGGGTCAAATGTATTAATGACTTATACATGTTACCATCGGTTTGACTGATAAATTAATTAGATATTAAGCCTTAATTGTGTACATAAATTATTAATCCACTCAGGAGGCCTTAAAAACGCCTGAAACGGATAATTCCGGCTTCATACCGGTTTCGGATTTTTTGCAAACACAATACTTTTCCTATCCTACGGTATAAATGAAGAAAAGTTAAAATGTAATAAAATCCTGTCAGGCTTAAAAGAAATTGTTGTATTGGTGCAATAAAAAATGGCAATTATTTTTTGGGGAAAATTCTGACATTTTTGCATTTAAATTGCATGATCTAAAATAGACGAAGTATAATATCCGTATTTAGTATAATATCCGTAACTAGGGGCCTCATGTTTATTTATAAATACAAAGTAGTGATACTTGGGAATTAAATAACAACATAATTCAAGCCCAATAAAAACAAAACAAACAGTATATATATGAATTTACTTTTAATCAAAATATAGTTTTAAGTCGTCTGTTATGTATAGATATTAATGAGCCACCCGGATATTACAAGATATTAACGATAGGTACCAGTACATTTAATCATACACATAATTTTTTAAGAATAATTTCAGATATTCTAATTCACATAATTATCATAGAAAAAATGTAAAAGAGCTTCTTAAATAGATCTTTCTATCTTAAAATATTTAAATAAACAAAGTATTCATGTATATGTAATAATTAATATATACTTATTAAATATTAATAAGTTTAAATTAAAAGTTAATAAATTACTATTCTATAGAAATAGAATGAGGAGTTAAACCCGGAATAAAAGTTTAAATATATGAGAATATTTAACTAAACCTGGGTCATAACTACATATTTCCTTGATATTTTTCTTCGTGCACAGTTGCAGGCTTAGAATAATACTATATATAGAAGGAGCACAGGACCGTAAACACAATGTAATTCCACTGATAACACGAAAGCCGGTTGACTGGTGCAACTAAGTAATGCTGCCAACCTGACAACAAAACATTATTTTAAATATTTGTCATAAATATCTATTAATGAAGAAAGATCTTAAAAAACAAATATAATAACTTAAAACACCTGCTGAGTATTTAATAAAACTGGTCTTAAATGGCAAAAGGGTGGCGGAATACAAGAATCTACATTTAGTTGAAGAGGACTACTTATTATATATAATTTTAATAAATACGTTAAACTACAATTTAAAATGCTTTAAATATTGTAATGCACCGATATTTATATTAGTATTTTATGAATAATCAATCATTAATTAATAATAGAACATAATAATTCAGCAACCGGAAGTATTGCCAACTTTTTTATAGAAAATTGTATATTGTTAGGGTGGCAGCATTACTTAGTTGCACCAGTGAACCGACTTTCGTGTTATCAGTAGTGCTCCTTCTATATATAGTATTATTCTAAGGTTGCAGGCTAGACTCTTGTTTAAATTCCAGCTGTCTGTAAACAAATAATTTCTTTATTAAATCTGTTTTGACGATAAATACCTACTTTTTTCTTATCTTTCAAGTAATATTCCTGTTATATTTATCATAAAAGGATATAGTGCGGTTGTTAACGATGGAAAGTGATAATGAAATGATAGTAAACGACATAGATGAATTGTTTCCCGAAATCCCCGATAATCCTCAACCGTCTTGTATAGATGACGAAGCAAATACGGTTTATTTTATTAATAGAACATTTAGGTATTTATATATTTTTGTTTATTATGATATTTGTTTGTTATGTATGTATGTGTGTGGTTATGTTGTATGTATAATATATTATACAATGTATTTTTGTTAATTTTGCATAAAATAGTATAATTATGTTTCACTGATTCTATATATAAACAAATACAGTTTTTTTGTTTCATATATATTGTTTTTCCTTCTGAAAATAAAATTTTGTATGCACCACGTGAATAATGTCCTATTATAACCCTCGTCAAATTATCTCCCTCGGCAAGCCTCGGGAGCTGATTGTATTTAATCCCTCGGCTAAAGCCTCGGGATTAAAATAAACATTCCCTCGGCTTACGCCTCGGGATTTATAAATCATGATTCCTTCGGCTTTCAGCCTTAGGAATCATTACAGTGACCAGGGTTATAATGGGGGTCATTATTCACTAGGTGCATAAATAACTATTCATTCTCTGTTTATTTTTTTACTGTAGGTATATAGGAAAAGTATGGTGGTTGTAGTAAAAACCAAAACTAGGAAGTCACCACCCGTTTCCAATGAGTTAAGATCCCCGAGTGGTATAATATTTATTTTTAAGGAATATTTATTTATTTTTCTCATTTCCTTACACTTTTAATATCTCGTAAGCCATTAAGGTTTTTTATGAATCATGAACGATATACAACACGATTTTTTGCTCAAAAATTTTTTATCCGGTCCGCCATATTGGCCGCCATTTTGAATATATTTTTCGGAATATTACCAAAAACTATACAGCTCTGACATATAGTTAATTTTACTTGTATAAAAGTATCTAAAGTATATTACAATAGATCTTTATCTTGTAAATTCTTATAAAATTAGTAAAAACTAATTATTATATTAAATTATGGCCGCCATGTTGAATTTTTCGGAATTTAATATATAACATTTTTTGTTCTTCTAATCAAGAGCTTTACAACGATATATTACTCGAGTTATTCCTTCAATTTTAAATTTTTTGGGTTCATTATTTTAGCCGCCATTTTTAAATTTTTCAAAAAATTTTTAAATTTTGACCATGAAACATATATCTTCTTTTTCTACTCTTTAAGAGCTTTCAAACGATATACAACACGATTTTTTCGCTCAAAAATTTTTTTTATCCGGTCCGCCATTTTGGCTGCCATTTTGAAAATATTTTTCGGAATATTACCAAAAACTATACAGCTCTGACACATAATTAGTTTTACCTGTATACAAAATTTTATCAAAATCGGTCAATTTTTACGGCAGTTATCGCGACACGTACAAACAAACACACAAACACACAAACACACAAACAAACGCGCCGTCCCAATCTTCTGAAATGTAAGAACTCACTTACGTTCGTTCTACTATAAATAATTATATTTTTTTGTATTGTCTGGAGAATTCGTGCATACTATTATAGTTTAGTAAAATATATCTCGTAGAAAATTAGAAAATAATCAAGTCATCAGTCTTCCTTGAATTCATCAAGTTAATTAGAACTTACTTTGTTTTCATTGATTGACATTTATAATATTAATTCATTTTAAATGTAGTTTATACTTAGTTTAAATTCCACTAATATAACTTTTATCGAAATTTTATTAATTTTGTATTGTATTTTATGTAAAATATATAAGTATTTTACAAGCGTATTAAATAAAATCAAAATTTCACTCAAAACAAGCTACCAACTT
>JACMZG010001863.1:58672964-58747964 GCA_018340805.1 Microvelia longipes
AATATGCTATGCTCAGTGTGGAGCGAAATATAGTTCTGTAAAAAACAATATTCATAGTGTCTCGTTTGCGCCCACTCATCACTACTAATATATATATATATATATATATATATATATATATTATATATATATATATATATATATATATATATATATATATATATATATATATATGTGTGTGTGTGTGTGTGTGTGTATATGTATATATTGTACAATGTCTATGAAAATAAAAAATTGCTAAGTACTATATGGTAAATTAATACAAAGTACAACAATCTTGCAATGAAGCGAGTGCACGAGGGGCTCAATTTTTTATTTAATGTTATAAGATGAACTTAGAAATATTAAGCAACATTGTATAACATACTATATAGTTACATTGTATCCATAAATTTAATAGACAGTTTTATTAGATTATAAGTATTAATTACATTTGAAAGAGGTATAAATAAATTACAATTTATGTATGTTAAAAGTACAGAAAGTCTTTTGCTACGGAGCCCCTGTTATTTTATAATATACTATACTGTATTACTATGCAGCAAAATGGAATTTTGCTGCCACTAAAGAAGAAACTCATAAAAATAATCGATACATATTTGTTTTCAAATATACCGTGTTTTTAAAATAATAAAATATAAAGATAAAAGGGTATTTTAGCAATTTGATAAAAAGTAATTCTTTATTATAATTTATTTTTTTGTTCCTCATATTAACTATATTAATACTAAGGTTGAACACTAAGAGGAATAAAATAACTACTGCTGTCTACTAATTCATTATATTTCGCCCTCTACCTCAGGGCATATTCATGTAATAAATTAATTTTTAACATCTTAATGCTAATTGCTAATAAAGATATAATTTCAAAAAAACCAAATAAATTAAACGGCAAGACCTGTGAGTATAAAAAAAAATATTTTTTTATACTCACCTGTTCATGTGTTCTTACAGTTCTTGCCGTTTAATTTATTTGGTTTTTTTTTGAAATTATAACTTTATATCTTTATTGACAATTAGCATTAAGACGTTAGAAATTAAATTAATACGTAGAGGGCGAAATATAGTGAATTTGTAGACAGCAGTAGTTATTTTATTCCTCTTAGTGCCCAACCTTAGTATTAATAAAGTAATGATTTAAATAAATTACAAGGCACTTGTGTAAGATTTGATGTCTCTAAGTCCTATTAGAGAATACGAAGACATCACAGTGTCAGTACATCCTAAAGTAGTCTGGACAAATTATTGTCTGTTTAATTTTGATCTATGTAATATGTTCCCTGTGTACTTCTGTACACAGGGAACACATGCGTAAATTCCATGGTTCTTAGTGTTTGACTCCGTACTTATAGTAGTTAATGCGTAATTATGGTAATTAATTTAATTAATTACAATAATTAATGGATTGTAATTAATGCGTAATTATTGTAGAATTTTTGGGTAGCATTTAAAAGTGAAGATAAGGCCCGGTAACAATACTTTATTTGCATAGATATATTATTACTAGAGTGGCCCTATAGGTTAAATATTAAAACATTAAAGACACCTTCGCTTATAAGTAAATCGGTGTGATTTCGTTCCGTCGACAAATCATTCCTTCGACAAATCACTCCGTCGACAAATAATTTGTCGATGCAATGATTTGTCGATGGAATGATTTGTCGACGAAACAACCCGATTCGTTCCGTCGACAAACTCAAATAATTTGTCGATGGAACGATTTGTCGACGCAATGATTTGTCGACGCAATGATTTGTCGATGAAGTGATTTGTCGACGGAACGATACGGAGCCGTAAAATCAAATAATCAGTACAAAATTACAATTACTTATATAGTAAAACTTTAAAAATACAAAACAAAACACAAACAATGTGCGGGAAGCCGAAATCAATTGATTTATTACTACCCGAACTTACTCTTGTAGGAGGTTTCAATGAGGTTACACAGAGCCCCTGAGAGCCCCAAAAAGATGTTTCAGGCCTCGCTATGTAACGTATTTATGTATGTACGTATGTAATGTATCTTAATAGGCTATGCCCCCTCTATAATACGACACACGGCTAAAATCAATTGACAGCCCGCCAAAATCTCAATACTTTCAACCCTTTTTTTTAACAAAAAAAATCCCATCTTTTAAGTAACAAAAAAATCCCTACTCTGGCAACACTGTAAGTCAGGTTATGTTTTGAATTTTATTATTTGTTTTTATTTGATATCGTATTTTTTATTTTTTTAAAAATATTTATTTACTTTTTAAGTAGGAATATTGTTGTATCTTATAAATTTATCAACCAAGTGTTGCTTTAAATTTGTTCGGGAAGTGTGAATTAAGTGAAGTTAAAGTAGTTAATTACGTAATGCAATGCATCATAATAGTTCTATGTGTCTAGGCATAAGAGTTTTACAGTCTTTGATTTACCCTCCCCCAAGCCTTACCTTGTAAATCTGTTAGTATAAATGTAAGTTATTCAATTTATATGTCATTATGTAACCAATATACTTGTTATTTTTATTAATATGTAAAATTTAACTTTGCGTAATTCTTAATTGTCTCTTGTTTTATTAGTTTTAATTCGGGCAACGTCCGCGCTTCATCTACAATCACATCTTAACTTTAAATTAAGTCTCTTCAGTATTCAACTAGTAATCACCAGGAAATGTACACTTTTAATGGAAATAGAAGAAATTTAATCTCAAGAAAAGACCGCCATAACCTGAATTCATAAAAATACGTAATATCTTCTGTTTTGTTCATAAATCCATCACTCTTTGCTGGGTTGGCGATGCATTTATGGAAACATGCTATCTTCTGTTTTGTTCATAAATTCATCACTCCTTTGCTGGATTAGCGATGTATTAATGGAACGGTGTGCATTCAAAAAAACTTCAGTGGTTTTCACGAATTAGAATGGTGTTTGATCTTCTAATTTTGCACAAGTAATAATTATCCAGCTCAACTAATTTCTTGTTTACATCGTAATTAAATAGCTATTTGTTTATATATTCTTCTCAAGCCTACCAGGTAACGATATTCATTCCTTTTAAGTATCAACAACGGATTACTCTGCAAGCCATGCGGCAAGACGGCCTCTCATCAACACAGACCACGCCGCGAACGTTTCGTCATTACCAGTGAATGCATTCATTTAGTTACGTAAAGGCCTATGGGGGTTTGAATATCTATTAGCATTAATTAGTAACATCTAATATTGTACTTAAAAACTATTTAACTAAACAGATATCTGTCAGTTTGTACTTATTTAGTTTGGTTACCTTGGTTACATAATGTTTGTTTGATGCCTTGTATTATTAATTAATTACAGTTTATGTCTGTTATACCATTATTTGTTTCTTTGTCCATCTCGGACTGGTCCTTCTTTATTTTCCTTTAACTTTTGGTCACTTTGGTAAGCCATGTCAGCTATGGAGCCCATGGTCCCAACATAATGGTCCTTCGAGCCGGATACTACTGCCTTATGTTTAGGTTAATTTGAGTTATTGTAAGACTTATGTGTTTGTGATTTAAACTTTATATTAGTATTAAGTATTATTATTTGTTTGTTTATCTTTCAAATTGGTGTAAACTTAAATTTTATGAAACCTAGTCAATAGCTATACTTAAAGTTTGAGTTTCGGATTGTTACTTTGTGCACCTACGCTTTGTCACTACTAACAGACGTTGCCACTCCGTCTAGTGAACAATTAAATAATATAACGATTTATAGGATTTAGGGCCTTTACGAAATGTATTATAAGGTACCTGTCTACGCACACCTGCACTTAACTTGGTCTGACTAAAGTGTTGACAAGTTATTTATGTACGCTGGAAGTTAAAATTTATAACATTCCTTCTTTCTTGGTTGTACAAGACTTATTACGTGTGGCATATCCACTTATTTACTGTTTACGCGTGGCATATCCACAGATATTTTTTAATTTAGCAGTGCAGGTCTTCTTGTACAGATTAACTTTTTTTCTGTGCTTATTATACGCTTGGTATAAGTTTTATACCCATTTAATTGTAATTACAATTATTATTTTTATTAGTATTATTAACTTAATTATTTCTTATCCATGGCCATTGGGATGTTGTATTTTGTGAATAAATGTATATATTATTAGTTTTAAGGATCCTTATTACAAATTTACGCTGTTGAATCAGTTCATTGTTTTGAATTGTATTATTTATATAATAAGTTTTTGTGTGTTAAAACTATATTTAATTAACATGCCAGAGATTACTGACGCTCCGCGGAAACAACCCGATGAAGCTGTAAACATTCGTCGTAAGTTGACCAAGATACACAAGGACTTGATGGCTGCAAGTGAACAAGGACGGTTGGCAATAACTGATGTATCTCAAGTTGCTCTATTTAAAGGTATGCATATGTCATTAGCATCAGATTATGAGCAATATGAGTCACATTATGATGATCTCTGTGAAATAACATTTGAGGATGGTGAATCAGTAGCTTTAGAATCTGATCACACAATGCGGAATAGTACTCGACGTTATTTCCATGAAGCCAACGGTCATTGGGCTACATTGACAGACCGTGCATCTACTTCTAATGATACATCGCAGACAAATACTAGTGTTAGTCATAGCAACAAATCAAGATTGCCTAAAATACACGTTTTGCAATTCTATGGTGAAAGAAGCAAATGGTTAAGATGGAAGGCAAATTTTACAAGTTTAGTTATTAATGATTCATCGTTAGAAGATATCGATAGGCTACATTTTTTAGTTGATAGTGTTAAGGGCAAAGCTGCAACAGTTATTGCTCATGTTCCTATCGATGAAGGAAGTTTTAAAATAGCCTGGGATGCTTTAATGAAAACATACGACAACAAACGTTTGCTCGCTTCATCATATCTAGAGAGTTTACTAAAAATGAAACCGTTTACTCAAAAACCGTCAGTTGAAGCTCTAACTTCGTTAGTTGCCAAGCTGTCAGAGACAGTAGCAGCTTTTAAGTTGATTGATATTCCAGATAAACTAGAATTTATGCTCTTTCAACTTACGATTCGCTGTCTTGATCCTCACACTAGAGAGGAATTTGAACAGCACAATAACAATGACTTCCCTACATTTGACAATATTATAGAATATTTAAGATCACGCTGTGTGGCAGCTGAGTTAGCCTCTGGGTTGTCCCACACTACTAATGCTAAGGATCTTAGTACTTCCGGACCTTCTACATCTACCGCAAAACCGTCACAGTAGAGAGGTTAGTGGAAGAACTATGCTTCATGGAAGTATCACAGATAGTTACACCCCTCCTCCATGTTTTGTGTGTAAGAAGAACCACAGATTAGACAGCTGTTATAAGTTTAACTCTGCTACAGTAGCAGAGCGGCATCAATTTCTTAAAAATTGGAATGGTGCAAAATTGTTTAGTATCTCACACGGGAGCATGCCGTTCGAAGTATAGGTGCCGCTTCTGCCGATATAAACATCATTCCTTGTTGCATATGGACAATTTTGGAGAGAAGAATAAAACTGAAAGTGGGGTGAGTGATACTAAAAAGGGACTGTGCTACCACTCACAAAACCGGTCTTCATGGATCATCAAGATCACCTATGGAAGTGATGCTGGGTACAGTTGTCTGTCATATCCAAGGAAAGGATGGAAAGAAATACCCTGCCCGTGGAGTTCTGGATTGTGGCAGCCAATTTTCGAGTATCACAAAGGAGTTTGCTCAACGTTTGCAACTTCCTATTAAACAAGAACTTATTGAAATAAGGGGATTAGTGAAACACCTGTTAAATCTAAAGGTAGAACAGTGTGTACACTTACTCCGGTTCACTCCAACTACCCAGAGATTAAATTGGATACTGTTGTGCTAGATGTTGTTACTGGGGAGCTACCTGGATTCTATATTCCCCAAGAATACTGGGAACCTTATACGGAACTCTCTTGCTGACCCTGAGTTTTGGGTCACCCGGCCTATTGACCTCCTCATAGGCTGTGATCTATTTATTGAAATTTTGACTGGAGATAATATCATTATTCTCCTATATGCCTCGATTGTATGGCACTGTCTTTGGTCTTGCAGTTATTGGTAGAGTAAGAGAAATTACCTCAGCACAATCAACTATTGCTCTTCATGCCATGCCTTCATCGCCACAACTTGATTCTTTACAACGAGAACTGCATAAGTTTTGGGATCTGGAGGAACCCCCAGCTGCTCATTTTCAAAGCCCTGAAGATATTCAGTGTGAAGAATTATTTCAGAAAACACATACTAGACTTGAAGATGGACGCTATATGGTAAGACTTCCCTTTAAAACACCAAATCCAGAAATTGCTAGTACTCGAGGCATGGCTCTTCGACGACTACAGCATCAAGAAGGCAAACTTGAACGAAACTCAAATCTTAAGGCTAAGTACCATGAGTTTATGCAAGAGTACTTAGACCTGGGTCACATGCAAATTGCTGAAGTGCCTGGTAAGGTTCTGATACCTCATCATTGCGTCGTAAAGGCTTCTGACGACAATGATATTAAATTACGGGTAGTCTTCGACGCCGCTGCACGCTCTGGCAGTAGTAAATCACTTAACGATCACATGCTGGTAGGCCCTAAGCTACAATCAAACCTTGTTGTGATTTTATTAAATTTTCGTTTACACGCCTATGTTTTTACTGCAGATGCAGTAAAAATGTATAGACAAATTTTAGTGCACCCTGAGGATAGAGCTTACCAGCACATCCTCTGGAGATTTAGTACTTCTGAGGCTGTCCAGGAGTTCGAATTAAATACCGTTTCATATGGAACATCCTCAGCTCCTTATTTAGCACTACGTGTGCTTCGTCAGCTTGTCATTGATGAAGGCCAAGAGTTCCCGCTAGCCTCCGCTGCATTAAAAAATGATACCTACATGGACGATATCGCTAGTGGGACATCTCTAGAGCTAGCTTTCGAGTTACTTCAGCAACTGATAAAGATAATGGCCAGAGGTGGATTCTCCCTGAGCAAGTGGGCTTCAAACCACCCTGATCTGCTAGCTGCATGCCGAGAAGCTGATCCAACAGGGACTCTTTCTCTGAATGAATCTGTCTCATTGGATACCTCTGAAGACAAAGAAAAGATCAAGATACTTGGTATGCAGTGGGACCCAAGACAAGATGTATTTTTTTACAAAATAGTTGTACCACAAACTGCTTGCAGCAAACGAGCTGTCCTCTCCGCGGTGGCTAAGATATATGACCCTTTGGGTTATTTAGGACCCACGGTCATTTTAGCCAAGGAGCTTATACAAGAAGCTTGGTTAGCCAAACTCGATTGGGATGACGAATTTCCCGCTGCATGAGACAGAAATGGCTTGAATTTATTGAACTGTTACCTTTTCTTTCTGAAGTTAAAATTCCACGATGGGTCGTTCCATACAACAGCTCTTATTGCATACTTATTTTTGCTGATGCGTCTCAACGAGCCTACTGCGCTGCCGCTTATTTAAAGTCAACTACACCAGAAGGATCACAGGTACATCTCATTCTTGCCAAGACTAAATTAGCTCCGGTCAAATTTACTACAATTCCACGCCTGGAACTATGTGCGGCCTATCTTGCCGCTAGAGTATGGCAAAGCCTCAAACCTTTTTATGATCGACTGGAGACCAAACCTACAGTGTATTTTTTTACTGATAGCTCGATAGTACTGAGTTGGTTATCTACACCGCACCATATGTTAAAGACATTTGTTGCCAACCGGGTTGCGCAAATTACAGATATAACCATTGATTGTAGTTGGCGACATGTACCAACTAAAGATAACCCTAGCGACTTAGGATCAAAGGGAGTTCCAGCCAATGAATTGGCTTCTTGTAAATTATGGTTTCATGGCCCAGAATGAGTAGTATGCGACTTATCGGAATGGCCACCTGCTACGGTCGGCCCCCCTAGTGATATTCCAGAATTAAAGGTCCCTACACCAAACAATATAGTACTTGCTGTCAGAAATCCTATTGAAAAATCATGTCTAATTGAATGGATGAAAAGGTTTTCTAGTTACAGAACAGTCATACGAGTGGTCGCTTATATCTTACGTGTAATAGACAAATCTCACGGAACTCTCAAAAGGAATTCTTTAACCCTCGGTCTAGACGAAATACGCCGTGCTGTACAATTTACGGTTCAGGCTGTTCAACGATACACTTATTACGATTGTAAAATACCTTTAAAGGACCAACCTATACCAAAGAATTTACTCAGCCTCAATCCATTTGTTGATGAGGCGGGAACTCTATTGGTAGGCGGTCGCCTAAAGAACTCAGACCTTACTTGGGACTGTAAGCATCCCATGATTTTACCTGCCAATTCACATTTATCTTATCTAATACTTGATCACTATCATCGTGCTTTACGCCATCCGGGATCAACTCTACTCATCTCAGCTGTCCGCTCGAAGTTTTGGATCATTGGAGCCCGAAATGCTGCAAGAAATCTTTCAAAAAACTGTGTCATCTGTAGAAGGTATGATGCTAAACCTTGTCAGCCATTGATGGGCGATCTACCAGAAGATCGTTGCCGTGAAACTAAGGCGTTTACCTTCGTTGGTGTCGATTTCGCCGGGCCCTTCGTCATTCGAGAATCTTTGCGCAGAAAAGCTGTTACGAGCAAATGTTATTTATGTCTGTTTATTTGCTTCAGCACTCGGGCATTACATTTGGAGTTAGTCTCGTCACTGAGTACACCTGCCTTTCTGGCAGCCTTTTCACGATTCGCAGGACGTCGTGGTTTACCCTCCAAAGTGTATTCTGATAATGGAACGAACTTCGTGGGAGCCGCACGCCAGCTAAGGAATTTTACTCCTGGTATCATCAAGAGTCAGTCCAGAACGAGATATCAACTTTTGCTCTAAACAAAGAAGTGGAATGGACGTTTATACCTCCACGCGCTCCATCATTTGGTGGTGTCTGGGAAGCAGGTGTCAAATCCGTAAAACGCTTGCTCAGAACCACTTATGGAGAAGGTGTCTTTACCTTTGAAGAATTAGATACGCTTTTCATTGAAATTGAGTCCTTACTAAACTCAAGACCTCTTTGCGCTATGTCAAATGATCCTAATGACATGAGCTTCCTGACAGCTGGGCACTTTCTTATTGGGACATCATTAATTGACGTGCCAAGGCCATCTCTGCTTGACACCTACGAGAATAGATTGTCTCGCTGGCAGATGGTGGAGAAAAAATCACAATTCTTTTGGCAAAGGTGGCGAAAGGAGTATTTATCTAGCCTTCAAGAACGCTCCAAGTGGCGCACTCCATCTCCAAATCTTCAGGAAGGAGATCTTGTACTCTTAGGAGACGATGGAGTACCCCGTAAACATTGGCCTGTTGGACGAGTTGTGAAGGTGCATCCTGGTACTGATGGCATTGTCAGGGTAGCAGATGTTACAGTTCCTTCTTCTGCGAATCCGCTCTGTCGACCAGCTCTTAAACTTGTACCTTTATTCCTGCCTAATGACTCCTCAGCCTAATTGATTTTCTTTATTTTGTCATTTTTTCTACTTTTCTTTAAGAAAAAAAAAAATTGCCATTATTTCTTTTGGTAGGCGGTATGTCTAGGCATAAGAGTTTTACAGTCTTTGATTTACCCTCCCCCAAGCCTTACCTTGTAAATCTGTTAGTATAAATGTAAGTTATTCAATTTATATGTCATTATGTAACCAATATACTTGTTATCTTTATTAATATGTAAAATTTAACTTTGCTTAATTCTTAATTGTCTCTTGTTTTATTAGTTTTAATTCGGGCAACGTCCGCGCTTCATCTACAATCACATCTTAACTTTAAATTAGTCTCTTCAGTATTCAACTAGTAATCACCAGGAAATGTACACTTTTAATGGAAATAGAAGAAATTTAATCTCAAGAAAAGACCGCCATAACCTGAATTCATAAAAATACGTAATATCTTCTGTTTTGTTCATAAATCCATCACTCTTTGCTGGGTTGGCGATGCATTTATGGAAACATGCTATCTTCTGTTTTGTTCATAAATTCATCACTCCTTTGCTGGATTAGCGATGTATTAATGGAACGGTGTGCATTCAAAAAAACTTCAGTGGTTTTCACGAATTAGAATGGTGATTGTTTGATCTTCTAATTTTGCACAAGTAATAATTATCCAGCTCAACTAATTGCTTGTTTACATCTTAATTAAATAGCTATTTGTTTATATATTCTTCTCAAGCCTACCAGGTAACGATATTCATTCCTTTTAAGTATCAACAACGGATTACTCTGCAAGCCATGCGGCAAGACGGCCTCTCATCAACACAGACCACGCCGCGAACGTTTCGTCATTACCAGTGAATGCATTCATTTAGTTACGTAAAGGCCTATGGGGGTTTGAATATCTATTAGCATTAATTAGTAACATCTAATATTGTACTTAAAAACTATTTAACTAAACAGATATCTGTCAATTTGTACTTATTTAGTTTGGTTACCTTGGTTACATAATGTTTGTTTGATGCCTTGTATTATTAATTAATTACAGTTTATGTCTGTTATACCATTATTTGTTTCTTTGTCCATCTCGGACTGGTCCTTCTTTATTTTCCTTTAACTTTTGGTCACTTTGGTAAGCCATGTCAGCTATGGAGCCCATGGTCCCAACACTATGATATAAGTTTGACGATTTAAATGAATCGTCAGCTATAATTACTTTATTCCAAAACAAACTGCTTTTTTGTGTCAAGTTTGTATAATTGAATGCGTATTGTTTCATATAAAAATAATATGACACAATATGCATTCATAACTTAAAAAATTCAAGAATGTCATCTATTGAAAGACATGGCATTTTCCAAAAAAAAAATGTTTCTATGGTTGACAGACCACAGACTCTGCGCTGTACTCAAATAGCAAGAAAGGCTTGAAGAATACGTCAATGTCCATGCGTCAAATATAGACACTCAGATCATATTAAAACTCCGCAATAATTGGATGAATTGAACAGATTGGAATGAAACGAAACCAACTCAAACAGATCAATATGCACAATGAGGGAAATAAAAGTGACGCGAGGTTACAAATATTTACAACCAGTGTTGCCTTTTTATGATTTTATTTACGAAAAAGGTATTTTTTATACCGAGGTTGGCATGAGGTGGAGGGGGAAGAAGCGTGGTCGGTCTGAACCAATAGAATTCTTTCCCTTACAGATTTTTGGCGCGCTGTCAATTGATTTTAGCCGTGTGTTGTATTATAGTATATATCTCTATGTTTATTTGAATTAAATACGAATAAATTGAAGTTAAACTTTATTTTGAAAATTTTAGCGCTAAAAGTTTTAAAAGCAAAAAAGTTTGTTTCATTGCTCAACGATATCCTTATATGGTATGTAATGCATATCTTTATTAGATGTATATTTTTCTTTTCCCAAACTACAGCGGTAGATATGCAGGGAAAGTATTTACTTGACCCTGAAAATCCAAACCATAGGATTTAACATTATTATAACAAAATACAAAAACTACACAACAATAATCTTACTACATCTAAAAACAATAAATAAAATTAATAATCATGACAATAGTAATTAAAATGCAAATAATTTTCTTCAAAATACTAAAATAATATTTTCTATTCATAATCAATAATAATTTACTACTAACTATCTTCACTACTTTACTTACTAACCTGCTACTATTTATTATAATTATACGATAAAACTTTATATTATTATAAATATATTTCTAAAGACTCCCTCCTGCAGCACAGACCTCCTGGTCTACAGCAGGAGGTTTCCTTATACATGGAATAATAATGTTTTGTATTATATTATTTATAAAATAAAGAAATTTGTTAAAAAAAAAAAAAAAATTATCCCTTTGAGGCATTTTATTACGTTCTGAGTGGGATATAGCATGCTGTCTGTCATGACAAGCCTAACTCCTGCTGTTTTCTTTCTATATATTTAAAACTTAGCACAAAAAGCAGCCTTGTTGTCTAATTGTGTTGTCTAGAAGATAATATTGTTTAGACCTTGATAACTTATTTTGCTGAGACATTACAAATTTAAGACGCGTTAAAAATCAGACATTTGACACAAATGTACATCTCTTAAGTGGTGAACCGGTTTACTAAATTTTTATATTATTATTATTAGTCGTCATATTGAAATCTTGATTTTTGTTTTTTTTAACTTTGATTCGTTCTTCAGATAAATAATTACTAAATGATTGGTTTTAAAATTAAATTTATGACGAAGTTTCAAACCTTTTTTAGATTTCATTAGATTAAAATCCCAACCTTTTAAGGATTCCCACAAATTTTATAAAAAGGGCTTTGATTTTTAAACAGTTTATTTTTCCATCTAAAACCTAAATACTCGGAAGCAAAGCATTAAAAAGAAAATGTCTAAGTATGTTTAATATTTTAGTGTAAAATAATTTCTCGGATAGTCCATCATTATTTGTAGAAATGTTATGGTTTATTTTTTGAGGTATAAAAGAAAACAGTATCATTGGATCCAGAGTTTCCACTTCCTTTGAATTTCTTTTTGAATCTGAAAAAAGTCACCAGCTCTTACTTCCACATTTTCTTTAATATTTTTTAAAAACATTGCAATAAAATGAAAACGAAATGAAGTGGTTTAATCAATAAACATTAAAATTCGTTTTAATTTAAATAATGTTTCATTTTAGCGAATTTTCTTTGGAAATTCGCCTAATGGGATAGGCGTCATGGCGGAATTCGAACCTCGGACCACGACACAAATCCGTTTCAGAGGTCCCTAATGACGAAAAAATAAGTTTCGCGAGACTTATTTTATTTGATTCGCTGAATCGAATGAAACCGGTCCGAAGTCGATACGACCACTCTAAGGGACCTAAAAATCGAAAAAACCACAATAACGGTCATTAAAAATTAAATTTCGAGTAGGGTGTCGTTTTAAATGTTGTTTGGGCCTCTGAGTTGAATGCCAGAGGTCCGGAGTAAATACGACCACTCAAACGCTGGGTACCTGGGTTCAAATCCTAGTAGGGACAATAATTTTTTATCGTTTTTTTTACCTAATATAAGTTTGCAACTAGAAAATAATTTTGGCGCGGTGGTCCGCATATCGGGCGAATTTCCTTTGGATGCGTGTTTCCGTGCTTTTTACATTATATAAGTTTACAACTACTAAATAAATAATTCCGGCGCGATGGTCCGCTGTCGGGCGAATTTCATTTAGAATGCGTGTTTCCGTGCTAAACAACCTATTTCTTGCTTATGCAAGAACCATGCCAATTGCGTGGTTCCGGTTCATGCTTTAGAACCTAAGCAGTTACTCCATTGTCAAGCACTGCTCGTAACTCATTTTGTCTGTATTTTCTCTAAAACCTTTAAAGATAACTGACTAAGCTTAAAGATAAGTAACTAAGCTTTAAACTAGTGCAAATAATAGTGCGTACTTCTAATTTTAGAGGCATAGTTTTGTACAACCAAGTGGGTAATTATGCGCTTTTCCTTTGGAAAATACAGACAAAATGAGTTACGAGCAATGCTTGACAATGGAGTAACTGCTTAGGTTCTAAAGCATGAACCGGAACTACGCAATTGGCATGGTTCTTGCATAAGCAAGAAATAGGTTGTTTAGCACGGAAACACGCATTCTAAATGAAATTCGCCCGACAGCGGACCACCGCGCCGGAATTATTTGTTTAGTAGTTGTAAACTTATATAAAAAGCGCGGAAACACGCATCCAAAGGAAATTCGCCCGACATGCGGACCACCGCGCCAGAATTTTATTGTGCTACAAGTTTTTGCACGTGACGTACTTTATATATATATATATACATGTCTCCACCAATCTCGGGATAAGGTTATGAATAAAAACACAGCTTTACATGAAAACTATATATTTATTTCTGCCAACGTTTCGAATTTAACTACGAATTCTTCATCAGGGCTTTTTACAACACAAGAAAACATCAATCTATTTAGATAGTGTAAAATGAAAATAGATAAATTAAATAAGAATGAGCAATAACAAAAATAAAATAAAATAAATAAACCAAGAACTTAAAAATATAAATATGTCTATATAAATAAAATAAAACATTTTACTTACGAAATAATCACAGTCTTCATCTATACTATGGGCCAGGAGACCCATGCAAAATTTAAAATAAAAGTTATAAAAAAGTAAGTATAAAGTAAGTTATAAAGTAAAAAATATACAAAACTAAGTTTGTTGAATTAAAATTATATATATATATATATATATATATATATATATATATATAATTATATATATATTATATATATATATATATATATATATATATATATATGTGTTATGTATGTATATTATATATTGGGTGTGTGTAATCAAACGATTAAGTCATTACAAACATTGATAATTTGTTTGACTAGCTTTTGAATTTTAGTAATGATTGGCTTTTATTGTGGTATTTGTCTGATAAGTTTCAACTTGTTCCAATATATTTTGACTTTTATTGAATCTTTGAATTATTTGCAGAGTCTCTAGTGTGAGGTTTCTTTACTGTCATATGATTAATATTCGTATCAAGTTTCATTTGATGCGTAGATCAATAAAACGTAGTCCTATTTTATTATTGAAATCCTGTAAAATAAGACTGTAGTACTTTTCAAAGCTTTTATTTACCTGAGCGTAGCGAGTCAGAACTCATGATACCTTTGTACAATGTCTTATCTGAGGTCAAGCGCAGCGAAACCAAATCAAGAAAAGTTAAAGCTTTGGATAATCCTGACAATCTGAGGACGTGCGAAGCGAGTTCGAACTTGTGAGGAAAACTTCGAGATACCCTGCACCCATATTTTCTATTTTTGTTCTGAGTAGTTGGTTTATTTTTAAAAGTGATGTAGCAAGCCTTTGTTTCATAAATTTATGTTTATTTAGCGAATCGTCGCTCCTCCTGGAATTAGCTTCTGTATCTGGAGAGTTATGCCTAACTTGACTCATTATGTGCTGAAACAATAAAATAATAATAATAATATATATATATATATATATATATATATATATATATATATATATATATATATATATATATATATATATATATATATATATATATATTGAGAGCTAAATAATATTATCTGGAAAAAGGCTGACTCATTTTGTTACTTGTTGCTGTGACAATGTCACCTAAACGTTTGCATACTGCTTTAAAAAAATGAGGTGTAATACTGGCATTAATTGAAAAAAGAGTCATAAAGAAAGATCAGGACCCTTATTGTGTAAATATTAAATGAAGAAGTATTATAAATATAATTTTAAGGAGATATTTTTTATAATTATTCTTAGAGCAAAATGTTTAACAGAAGGGGAATGAAAATCAAAATAACTAAATAAAAATGTCTGGGTTTTCACGAAAAGGGTCCAAGGGCAGGTTGAGGTGGGAGGACCTAAAGAGGCTGGGTGATTGATGAGCCGGCGGCCCTTGGGGGGGGGGGGGCTCTCACTATTACAATGTAAAGAAAGAAAATGTTAACAAAAGAAATTCAACCCTGCTGGAAATAAAAAGGATTTTCATATCGAAATTAAAATGAAAATGCAATAAGAATTTTTCCTCGTCAAACTTGAAATGAATGAAGAATTATTTATTTAAAAACTTATTTTAATATTTTATAATGTAATATTGTATTAATTAATTTTTCTAATAATTTTAAAGAAGTGTAAGTTGATCAAGCTGGTGTGATTTCGTTCCGTCGAAAAATCATTTCGTCGACAAACTCAAATTATTTGTCGATGAAACGATTTGTCGACGCTATGATTTGTCGATGGAATGATTTGTCGACGAAGTGATTTGTCGACGGAACGATTTCCGTCGAAATTATTTCTATGAGACTAATAGAAAGACAAATAGGCTACCCTTCAATAATGGACTATTTGACGTATAAATAAATAAATAAAGCATTTATTGCAGATGTACAAAAATAAATACAAAATAATGATGTTATCTTAAAATTCTTACTTATCTACAAATCGGTGTTAACCGTGGTTACCCAAGGAAGGGTCAAAGTTGCTACTTTAATTTATTTTATCTATCAACAAAATATACATCTTCATCCAATAAATTATGATATAATTACTGACTTATGCAATATTGATTCATAAGAAATGTACTGTTAATAACAATTTTAAACTTATTTCCTATTGTATTGTTAATAATTTATTTAATATCTTTTTTAGTTTTTAGATTGAAGTTTTAGCGATTCTTAATTTTAAATTGATGGTGTTATTTTGATTTTTTATTTTTATTATTAATATTAAACTTAGTTACTTTTCAATTCAATTTAATTTTAATATATATTAGTTTTAAGATTTTTTTTTTACTTTATAATTTATTATCAAATTTATAAATTTAATAATAAATAAATTTGACGTATATTGTCGCAAATATGACCTTGATTGTAACTATCACTTGATCAACTTTAATAAATACTGACCGAAAACTTTATAAACTCAAAACAATTTTACTCTAAGTTAGTTTCAATATAGTTTTCCTTTATTACTTGACGTTTTGTTCAGGCTGTTGTATCTGTGAAAAAGAAAATAAGCCTATTTCCATAGAAAATTCACTAAAAGGTGTTAAGTAAGAAGTTTATAAGTGATTATTATAGTAATCACGAGATAGTGCGGCAGGGATAGATCAACTTGCAGGTACCCCGAGTTGTTAGGTCCTTTTTGCTAATCTCCTTAAACAAAACATAATCTTTTATAATATGAGTCCTAGAGCAGGCATTTTTGCGTTTAATTGGCAGAAGAGACAAGACGTGGCTTTACTGTAATAATTATTATAAGTTTCAGTTGCATTAAAAGCAATTCGTGCCCCACTGACAGACTAAGCTTTATTGTCTTTGAAACTATGACGTAAAAAACGTGTATAAATATTACTGCAATCCAGGCAAAGAGACTAATTAATACTATTAGAGGGAGTACAGATAACCATTAACACAGTGATAAGGGGTCTGGAATAAAGACAGTTTCCATAGGTGCCGTAAGTGTACTTACCCCTACTAATTAAGTACAGTGTACTTAATAGGTGCCGTAAGTGTACTATAGTCTCCCTAGAGAGAGACTAGATACTACTCCACCCCTCTACAACTCCTATTAAGGCACACACTCTACAAACGGCGGACATTTTTCAGTGATGCCACATTAAACCACTTTATTCTACACTAACAATTAAAGAATACATGCAATAGATTATAATTCAAACTTATTTTAAATTCATTTTACTTGATTTAAAACAAAATAGTCGAAAAAATAATGTAATATTTACGTGAAATTGTAATTATTAGGAAAAATAAAAAAATGACGTCACCAATGTAACGTTACGGCACCTAGTTACCTAAGGAATAATAAGAGCTGTTTTATCCTCCCTCTAATAGTATTAGTCTCTTTGAATCCAGGGTTCTAAAGGCGCATTCACTATACTGCGGTAGCGATGCGTGCGTGCGTAGCGTTCATTGCTTTGCGGAAAATGATGGTTCCACAATAGCCAACGCTACGGCCGCAACAGCCGCTAACACCGGGTCTTCAGCGCACTCTCGTTCCGAATTTTGGAAACAAACATATACTTTTCTTATAAAAAATTAAAAAGACGAAGAAGAAAAGGTTGTTTTGGACGAGCTGTGTCTTTTTAGATTTGATTTTGATTTTTTCAATATATAAAATATTTAATTTATTTAATCATGTCTGATGATAATGGGAACTTTCACACTAAATGATAGTTCTTCTTCTTGTTCAAATTATTTTGTCTTATTTAAAATTTTATATGGTCTAAGTTTACATATTTTATCCGATCAACTCGGCAAATTATTATCTTGTTCAGTTTAATATAATGTAATGTACTTGATATAAAATTTAATTAACAGTCTTGTTTTTAAAAAAACATTTCAACTCCGGGATCTACTTGTTAAATACTATTTAGACAGTAAAGCCAAGAGAACAGAAATAATGTATAACATTAAAATGAACGGATCAAGATAATAAAACTATACCATTCAAATTGGCGAACACCGAGAATATTAAGAAATAAATTTGATGTAAGAATAGATTCATAAAAAAAAACTTTGAACTAATCAAAACTATGGAAAAATTAAACACTTTAAAAAGACACAGCACAAACCAAAGTAATAAAATAAGAATATTGTGTTTTAATAAAAAGATAATATTCATTTTTTTTTTTATAAAAAACATAACTCTTTTATTAAAATCAAATTAAAAGAATAAAAAGTTAAACAACTAAGCACGCCAAGAATCAAAATCCAAACAAAACAAAAGTATTCTTCACTTAATCGGAAGTGGGGATAAGAAAAATTCCAAAACTTTGAAAACAGAAAGGTTTCTTCCACGTCAGGCCTTTAAGGTGTTTTGTAATCAATCAAATGCTAATCACTAGATCATATGAGCGGGTTTAGTAGGTTTGCGGAAATTTACATTTTCCGTAACGCTACCGCAAGCTGTTTAAGAACGTCCCATAAGATTACATAGGTTGGAATTTGAGCTGTCACTGCACGCAACGCCCGGACGCATCTCTACCGCAGTATTGTGAATGCACCTTAAATGTTGTTTAAAGGCAGGTTCAATTAGGGTTAGCGTACAGGTCATCCACCCGTCATCCACATAACTTATCTGTCGAAGACGGCACGAGTAAGGGTTTCAATCCCTTACATGAAGATCCTAGAGCATCCGACCGGGATCGAACCTGTACTGTCTGGGTGGTAGGCACACGTGCTATCCATAACGACAGGGACCCCCGAGAAATTTATAACGCGTGAATAAAAATATAATAATTAAATTTTGTTATCTGTGACAGAGACATGTTTGAAGAATAATCCGTGAAGACGCAGTGGAAAATGCTAAAATTAATACTGTTAATTAGTTCTTGTTAGAGTTTGTAATTTCGTTATAATTTGTCGTGTCGCGAGATTGATTTAGTGCGGGGCTGTGGCGTGGGTGATGCTAGCTGGGGACGCCTCTCCTCAAGCCAAACTCTAAACTTCTCTCCGGACTAGAGAGTGACAGTGACCTATCTCAACCTTGGTCTCAAGGCCGAGATTAAATATGTTTTAACATTGCAGCTTAAATTTTTTTTCTAAATTATTTTAATGGCCGTCTATATATTAATATATATTTAAATATAAATATATAAATATATTATATATATATATATATATATATATATATATATATATATATATATATATAATATATATATATATATATATATATATATATATATATATATATATATATATATATATATTATATTATATATATATATATAATATATATATATATATATATATATATTATATATATATATATATATATATATATATATATATATATATATATTATATATATATATATATATATATATATATATATATATATATATATATATATATATATAATATATAGGCAACCTCTAGCAAAACATTTTTTTAGCTAAATACCCGGTATAATAGACTATCAATCAGAAGTCTTCTCCTGGCATCCCTTGAGAAACTTTTATAATCTGTAAAACTAATTTTAATCTGTCATATGGAAACTGTGACACGAACTTTCTGAAAGGTCAGATACCGCCTACCTTGCAGACCTCCTTCTGCATTTTTGGAGTTTTCCATATTACGAGGATGAGTACAGTGAGTCATAGATCATATTTCATTTTTTATTTAAGCGTAAAACACTATATAAAACATATTCTTATGTGCAGTATACATAGAATAACAATATTAACATAGATGGTTCACTCCCGATTGTTGTAGGAACACTCAATTGACAAGTTAGTGTTTATGATTTAAGTTGGGGACCTCATCACTAGAGTCTTGAAGAGCGCTAGTAGTAAAAATCTATTTGCTCTCTTCTCTACTAGATTGTGCTGTAGTATTTTTTAAATACAAGTTGTCAATCGTTATATAAAATACAATAAAAGTAAACAATGAGCTTAGAATATATTAATAAATAATTAATACAATTATAATTCATTAATAATAAAATTAATTAATAATTATAGTAATATCTGCGATTTATTTTTGTATTCCAAAAATTCGGGGCCCACCAACGGAGCACCATCATTTTTTTTAAATAATAATTCATATTGAGTGTTTTGGGCTTGAAATTTAAATTTGCTATCTGAATATAACATCTAAGGTTAGCGCAATCGGTTAAGATGAAGAAACTCAAAAAATTTATTCTGACAGTAGAGGGTCGAATCCATAAGGGAGGTCGGTGTATGGGAAAATGTAGAAGTGAAGTGTTACATTTTTCACTTATTACCAATTTATACGAAATTCTTATAGAGGTTATATGGGATCACTCATCCATCGTCTTTCCATTATTCTAGTGCTGAATAGCCGATGGAAAGGCTTAATTGCCCTCAACAGCTCGTTGTTTGACAAATAAAAATATCTGACGGTTTCACTCAAATTTGTTGAGTGAACCATCGATGTTAATATTATTTATCTATGGCAATATAAACAACTTGCCGCTAGAATCGCTAGAATACAACGTAAAAATAATTTTTACGTTGTATTGTAAAAATAAATAAATAAAATCTAAACTTTCTATAAACAATAATTAATAAATAAAGAAAGAAAGAAAATGTATTTAGTGTAATAGTTTTTAAATGTAATAACTTTACTAATCGGATTAAAATCATCATCATTGCTTGTTCACCGGTGCATGTG
This sequence comes from Microvelia longipes, assembly GCA_018340805.1. Lineage (NCBI taxonomy): Eukaryota > Metazoa > Arthropoda > Insecta > Hemiptera > Veliidae > Microvelia > Microvelia longipes. Next base: position 58,693,655 of record JACMZG010001863.1, read on the forward strand.
TTGCATCATTGTTTGCTCACCCCATGTGTTGCATCATGCCTCCTCCCCGTGCATGTGTTGCATCATTGCCTCCTCCCCCGTGCATGTGCATTGTTTGCTCACCTGTGCATGTGTTGCATCATTGCCTCCTCCCCCGTGCATGTGTTGCATCATTGTTTGCTCACCTGTGCATGTGTTGCATCATTGCCTTCTCACCTGTGTATGTGTTGTATCATTGCCTGCTCACCCGTGCATGTGTTGCATCATTGCCTGCTCACCCGTGTATGTGTTGCATCATTGCCTGCTTACCCGTGCATGTGATGCATCATTGCCTGCTTACCCGTGCATGTGTTGTGTTCTGTATTACTTCTTTCTCCTTGATATAATCTTGTTTTATCGCAACCAGATAATTATCAATAACAGCCTCAACGGAAGGTCAACAAACAATTGAGTTCGGACCTTATTTTTTAATGCTCTTAATCATTGTATTGTTTATTTTAAACTGTTTTATGTGCATTGTTTATGTTAAATTGTGAGTTTTTGTGTATTCAAATAAAAGAATAAATTAATAGAAATATATGAATTTGAGTCCCAAGTGGTAATGTATGAATGTAACGGTTCCGAAATGTTTTTGAAAAGTCCGAGGTACCCACTCCCCGATTTTTTATTTTAAAGTAATTCTAAGTCATATTACAGTTTATAGTTTAGTTTAAAAATCCCCAAGGTCATAAGTATTCTGGGGATTGACCAATCAGAGAGACCGCTGCCAACCTCTCACTTAAATAGAGAAAAAAACCCTACCACAATAACCGCTCTAGGGAAAAAACTTTCTTCCCGGCAATCGTTAACTTTGTTTGTGGTTCTTCTTTTGATTACATCGTTTTAAAAACTACTTTCAAATTAATCTTAAAAAGTATATTTTAAAATAAAACTACACAAAAGAAATGTAAAAAACATCGACAAGAAAATACGGGTAAAATAACCTGATTTGTTTACATAGTTTTTTCCCGCTCCCTTCTTGCAGGGATTTTTTTTCTTAAGAATCAGTGGTGTCTAAACTGATCTGTCAAGATTTTTAAACTAAACGATGGACTAGTATTTATTTTCCTTTATAAACTTAAATGATGTACGTATGTGTCACAAAGAAAGTGCAAATAGCGTAATGAGTGCATAGTGCAGAGCAGAGTACTACTAGATTGACCCCCACATAGTCCAAGCGAGCGGGGACTATGTGATGAGTCCCCTCTACAACTGCAAGGTACCGACTACAGCCGGGTATAACTCAGTCTTACACCGCGGTCCGTGCGTGTAGGGTCCGCTTACATCGTGCGCTTTCAGTTCTTAACGTAACAAAACACGACAATATCGCAATATTGGCGGAGCGATCGTCATGACCGCCTGAAGCAGTTTTGTTTGGTTTTAGTTTTTTTTTGTTGTTATAAAGTTTTGAAAGAAGAAATTAGTTCTCATGATGCGGAGTATACTCACCCTTCTTCTTATTTCTTTTTATCATTTTACAGGTATATTTTTCTTTTCTTCGTAACAATTTCACAAAATCTTTACCCTGTTTATTATAAATACTAAACAGAGCTTGTTCGATCAATTTGAAATCATTAAAAAATAACCAGAACCCCGTCTATTAAATATAACCAAACAAGCAACATAATAATACAGTAACTTATGCAATTGGAAAGTTTAGAATACAAAATAAAAACAATTTAGGAGAAGCCGATAACAGCTGATTTATGGCATCCTTAACACTTTCTTTGAGGAGTTTACAATAAGGTTACACAGAGCCTTGAGAGCACTGAAAACACATTTCCATGTTTGAAAATGTTTTAAAACAATGTTGTAGCATGTTGTGAACCCACGACCTTAAAGTTGTTGGGTAATCAAGTTATCAGGTTGTTATAACTTCACGTCGATAGAACCATCTAAAACTATGCCATCGGTCATAATTGTCTTGTAAAGATTAATGAATCTTTTTACCCCATTTTTGAATCTTTTTCTTTTTATCTTTTTTCTTTTTACGTTTATCTTTTTAGATGAATGCCTAAAATATTTATTATCTTCCGGGCACTACTAAACCTTATGGGTTTGATTTTTTTGCAAAGTTTCAACTTTCTAGTGTGTAAACTGCGGAAGTTATGCTGACACAGCACTTTACTGGTTGATTTCCATACGTACGGTAGTTAGTCAGAAAAGGAAGAAGTGTGTGTATTAAAGTAATATATAAACCTATATATAATATATATATATATATATATATATATATATATATATATATATATAATATAATATATATATATATTATATATATATATATATATTATTGTAATTAGTAAAATTACTAATTACAACTAATATTTGAAGGGGAAAATCCAAATATCACTCGCAAAAATGTGCTAAGTTAAGTAGTGCACTCGAAAAAAAGTTTAATTAGCCGCTCGTTTTTAAGTAATTTAAAAAAAACCTAGTATTTAAAGATTTGCACAAACCTCTATTAGATGTGACAAAACGTTTGTCTTACACAAATTATTAACATTTTATACTAAATTGTATAAATAAATGCAATAAAAACAAAAAAATGAAAACCGTAAATAGTTTGTTTACATTTACGCCCATAGGAAAATTTAAGCCAACTCCCTGGTGGACAAATTGTGAACTACATGCCAGGTCTGACAAAAATCGCATTTTTTCCCTACTTGGTTTATATATTACTTTAGTGTGTATGTTTGTTATCTAAAAATCAGTGTTGTTTAAGTAAATTAAAAATTTGTTATAAGTTTCCTTTCAAATACGACGACATCATTGTCTCGGTTCTCATAGTGTACATGTTTTGGCGGTTTGCACTGCATTTCATTCCTCATGTTGAAGCGTATTAAGTTCTCTCCGCATAATTCATCTAGCGTATTTGAATTTAACTAATGGATTGAACACGATTCGCTGATTCGATACGCAGAAATTTGTCGTACTATTTTTTTATAACAGTAATAAAGAAACGTCTACATAGTTGCCTTGAATTTTGAGTACTTTTCGGCAAAATTGACTTTTTTTCGCTTCCGAAGTTTTTAATTTTTATGTTGTACAGTCATCATCTGTTAGGCATGTTTCTATATATATATATATATATATATATATATATATATATAATATATATATATATATATATATATATATATATATATATATATATATATATATATTCTTCATTTTAAGGTAGGTTATAGAATAATAAATTAGATTAAGTTTGACGTAATATGATGCAATTGGTTTTGCAGCTAATTTATATCTTTGAAAATATTTTGCGTTGATCACTCTGATTTCAGCCGAACGAAGTAATTCAATCTATATCCGGTGTCTTTTTCAAACCGAAAACTTTAAAATCAGCAAAAACATTTACATTCACTGAATAAATCAGCAATTTTTACAAATAAAACCCCAGTGTAAGTTATGTATAATAGAACAATAAAAAAAATGTCTTGTAAAAATGTCTTACGTATTTTGTAAGTCGAGTAAACAAAAAAATCTTCAAGGTTTCTTTGAGTATTTTGTCTTGTAAACTATCTTTAGCTACACAGACGTAAAAGTATGGAAATTGTCATATTTTTTCTGCAAATACAACCTGTTGCATGGTTTAATTATTTTTTTCTTTCTTCATTTATATGTATGTGTTTACTTATCGTTGTTTATTAAAATATATATTAATATTTTGTGCGATGTTTTCATTTTTTATTTTATAAAAAACTTTTTTTTGCTTAAGTTTCTTATGTGTTTTAATGATTTTCTTTCATTCGAACATAATCTATAATATCAAAAAAAATCATTCAACTTTCATATGTTTTAGAAGATTAACGAAGTAAAACGTACTGTACATATTACGTGCGTTTATTTTTGAAGTTTGCTTTTTGAAATTTTTACTTTGTTTAGTTTAAATATTTTGGCTTGACACCTTCGTGTGAGGTTTTGCTGGTGTGAATTATAATTTATTTCGCGCCTTAAATTTTTTTATTAGTTTCCGCTACCGGATTTCATTAAACTATGTTCAGGGAATAAAATATGGTATTAATTAATTGTTTATTTTGATATCAGATGTTTGAGGAGTGTGTAAGGAAACAAAAGAAGCTTTTCTCGGTACAGCGAGTCTTAGATTCCCCTAGGATTCACATTCAGGTGGAGACTGAATCTGCATAATAGTTATTTATGCCATAAGGCTGAGAAGTGTGTCTTTATGTCACGGCAATTAGATTTACCGACGAGCGAAGCGAGTCGGGAAAAATTGCCAAGACATAAAGACATTCTCAGCCGGATGGCATACACTATTTTTTTTGAGGTAGCACTCATTAAATAAAGCACTCATTAAAAAAAATCAAAAAATAGCACTTATTAAACTGCGCTATATACTTAATTGAAAAAAAACGTCCAATTATCATTAACTCCATATTATCGCCGTCATTAAATTCATCCATAGCTTCACACTTTTACTCAAAAATGTAAAAGCTTTACAAATAAACACAAAAATTGTCAATTAGAACACCTTTTAAAAACGAAAAAAAATTAGTCTACGAACAAAAACAGAAACAAAATGAACGTTTTTACATAAAGCTCATGAAGGTTTAACACAGATTGTTTTTTGAACATGCTACATTACAGTAATGGCGGCAACATATGAATTACTTTTACGTCCTAGGAGTTTTTTTACATTCATTATTGTCCTCGGAGGTGAAAAGTACTAAATAACTTCCTATAACAATAATGATTGGCTTCTCATCCTAAAAACGGTCCAATAAAGTGCTCAATTACGTACTACCTCAAAAAAATATTTTATTATCTTAAACTGGTTTCAATAATAACATTAAACTTTAATTATTTTTATTTTAACCCACTGTATACCTTCAATGTTTATCAAGATTAAGCTGCTTGTCAGCAAGATAACCTCCACGATCTTAACATTTACTACGTACACACAGCGTATTTAAGAGGCGATCGTATTGGATACGTATGCAATACGGTCAATTAACATTACGGTTCTTACATCGTATTTGTTTAGTCGATCGAGTGAGATTACGTGATAACTGATTCCGCCAAAACATGGCGTATTTTATAGTGAAGGTTTACTTTTGGTCATAAGAAAGTTTAAAACAAAAAATATATTTAATTAAATTGTGATTTCTTTGCATAATAATAAAGTTACACTAAAAAAAATAATATTCCAAATGTTATTTGATCAAAAACGGCAATATAGAAATGAAATAAAGTGAAATAAAAGTTCGACGAGGTTAGCCGTTAAATACGATCGTCTCTAAAGGTACATACAGCGTATCGGGGGATCCATTTAGAGTTCTAGCGTATGCGATCGGATCCCCTCCGCATGGTTCATACAGCTAATATTACCCTATTGAGAGATCGTATTCTATACGATCCGCGGATCTAGAAGTGTGTGTGAACGTACTTATTATCTCGAGCGAATTTTGAAGCCAAATTGAGCATAGATCGATATATTCATTCCGCAAAAACATAATTTTGGTTTGCGGTAGATCTTTTTGCTTGTTGTGTTGACGAGAGAAGGAGGTTCGTCTTGGAAAAGCTTCTTGTATATCCACACAACGAATTCAAATTTACCATTATTGTGTTTGTATCCTTTATTTTGTTACCACCATAGTTTTAGAAATCAAATGATACCTAAAGAGATATGATATGAATTTGATCAGATACCTGTGGCTTTTAACTCAGCTACAGTTCAGATACATATCCTGCATGAGGTACCTGCATATCTCTATTTTTTTTAATTTAACCCTTTTAAATTAAAGAAATGTTAATTCTGATCTTATTAATAAAAATAGTAAACATTATATAAGAGAGTAGTTTTTGAAAAATTCTAAAATATCCAAAATGACGTCACAGGCATTGTATTGCAGGTCTATTTTTAATATGTTTTAATAATTTTCGCGACTCAATTGATTCCAAAATAAATATATTGTTTTGAAGAAAAGTTTTATATCATAGTTCTTAAAAATAAATATTTGTTTAACAATGAAAAGTAGTTTTGTTATTAAATTAATCTGAATTTAAGTTTCACTCTGGGGAAATTAAAACATTTTTCTTCTTATTAACTTTTGTCAAAAGAAAGCAGTAAGCATTGCGGGCCAGTCTAACCTAAAGATTTTACTGCTCAATGTATGAATGAACAGAAAACACTCTCTTTGTTTACTTAATACTTCTGTAAAGGTACAAACTCAGACCAGATATTAATCTGCATGTAATGATTAAAAATGGTATGATACTCGAAAGGCCACGATAATCTCTTTTCCTCAATAAATGTTATGTGGTACGTGGATCTAGCAAAAGCATTTGAGACAGCTTCAATTTCAAAAATGTGGTTTTGAAACAGTTTTAGAAGAGGTGTGAGGTTGAGAAGGACTTATTTGAACCACAGTCTAGCCTCTGGAAGTGTAGCCTTAGAATAATACTATATATAGAAGGAGCACTACTGATAACACGAAAGCCGGTTCACTGGTGCAACTAAGTAATGTTGCCACCCTTACAATATGCAATTTTCTAAAAAAAAGTTGGCAATACTTCCGATTGCTGAATTATTATGTTCTATTATTAATTAATGATTAATTATTCATAAAATACTTATGTAAATATCGGTGCATTACAATATTTAAAGCATTTTAAATTGTAGTTTAACGTATTTATTAAAATTATATATAAAAAGTAATCCTCGTCAACTAAATGTAGATTCTTGTATTCCGCCACCCTTTTGCCATCTAAGACCAGTTTTATTAAATACTCAGCAGGTGTTTTAAGTTATTATATGTGTTCCATACGATCTTTCTTCATTAATAGATATTTATGACACATATTTAAAATAATGTTTTGTTGTCAGGTTGGCAGCATTACTTAGTTGCACCAGTCAACCGGCTTTCGTGTTATCAGTGGAATTACATGTATATATGTACTATATATATATATATATATATATATATATATATATATATATATATATATATATATATATATATATATATATATATATATATATATATATATATATATATATATATATATATATATATATATATATATATATATATTATATATATATAATATATATATATATATATATTAAATATACACACGGGCATATATATCCAATTACAAAATAATAACATAGGTAACAATGAAAATGTTAAAATGAGGATACAGTGAAAAAGGAATAACTTGTACTCATTAAAAACATATGAATATAAACGCAAGGAGTAGAGCAGTTGTTAAATTTCAATGTAAAAATATTGAAATTTAACAATAAATTAGTATGAAAATATAATAAGAATGACGCCAATGTACCGTTACGGTATCTTGGTTCAAGTTAGCTTAAAGCAGCTAAGGTTGATCTAACTATGAATAGTTGCGTCTTATTATGTACAAACCTAGAATTAAGACTGAAACATGGGAACTACCCGAATTGATTTCGATCTGCTATAAATTTTAAATAAGTTCCTCTATAGTTTAGTCTACAGTTTCCCTTTCAACAATGTAGAGAAGAAAATCTAGATGGTTTCTTGACCTGAGTGGGTCTAGTCTCAGACTTATAGTTGCAATAATTACTGAACACTGCAGGCTTAGTAGAAATTTGGACAGATAGTCCCATATGTGCAATATGCGAAGACAATGAGGAAGAAACAGCCAATCAGGGAACGTGTGAAGGGCTTAGATGATTATTCGGAATTATATTGCTATACGAAGAGGAAATGGAGTCCCTAATATGGCAGACATTCTTACTTTCATCCATGGTGGCAGGAGGTTTGACGAGGATAAAGTAGTGAAGATAAAGTGATAGGTGGGTGATTTCGGTGATGGTAAGAAGAACCCAAAGGTGTGGTCTAATCACCAGGCTTGACTACTGTCCACTCTTTCAACTACTTCTTTGTCTATAGTTTGGTAAAAAGAACAATTAATTTGAATGCTGCATCTAGGAATGGAACAGGCTTAAGCATACTTAATTTGTGTTCTAAACGCGCTAAAGTTCAATTAATCATCAATGCTCCATTAGATGTTTTTTAGAGAATATCGTGACCACTTCGGGTAGTTTCCATGATCCAGTACCAATTCTAGGTTTGAACTTGATGAGACGAAACCATTGCTAATGAGATCATATTAAAGACTCAATCAATAACTTTAATATTGATGATGGCAGATTTGATTAAGAGATGTGAAATACTGTCAACACCCTTTATCTCAAGGTTCTAAAAAATAACGTCCCTTTTATGTTGTAAGGGTCTTAAAATATTAAGCTCGAAGTAAGTAAATAAAAGTACGGTCTTAACGGTTGTTTTACTGTTGAAATAATTATTATGAAGTCGTAGAATATTATACTGTTACGACTTAATAACAGTTGAAGTGTTGTAAGGGAGGTTGTTTGTTAAGGGTGAGATTTAGAGTTACCAGGGGTGCTTTGAAAGTAGAGGGGTATTCGTGCGGTAAGGAGGGAGATTCCACAGAGGAGTGGGGCTTTTCCTTCTTTCTGGGTTGCGGTCAAAAACACTAACCGAGGTGCACTTATAATTATTGTTAGGGTATTTTTTAAACCAAAAATGGAAACTCGTAATAAGTTTTCATGTTTTTAAACGAGCAAGGTCAGCATATGAGCAAAGATAGTTGACTTTAAGAGAAGTCTCTAGAGTCCAAACCCGCCCGGTTCTGGTACTGGTACGACTTTATTTAATTTAATAAACCCACCACTTTAGTAATTTCGTTCTAAACGTGTGAGCTTGCTTTCCTTAGTAATTTAGAAGTATATAAACATTGGCTGTTACTGGAATTTAATGCAGTTATAGTTAATGCATAAATAACAGTTAACTATTTAATGCATAAATATTTATTTATGCACTATGGGAGTAAAGAATACTTATATTTACCTGATTATTAAGTTGGTTTCTTAGGCGAATGCTGAGGAACCTAATGAATTTGACTCCCGAGGCAAAGCTGCGAAACTTATGTATTTATCCTCCGAGACTAAGTCGATAAAGGTAGTTTTATAACGAGGGAAAAATTGCACTTTAGATCCGTGGCGTATAAATGAGTTTAGCTTCTGACGTTCACGTTATTTAATTAATATTATATTCTTATTTTCATATGTTTTTATGTATTATGTTATAATTCTTATTTAGTTGGGTCCTCCTTATATATTTTTAGGGTAGCGCTTCTAAAATATTTAGTCAACTCACCCAGTCGACAACACCCAGGTGAATAATGTGTAATCACTTAACACACTAAAAAACTTCCCCCTCCCCCTAAAAACCCCCTGACTATAATATGTAGTTATTGACGTCACAAATATATTTATATATGTTAACTTGGTACAGCTTTTAAATTCGCTATGAAGAATTACTGATAATCAATTAATTATTCTTTCTTTAGCTGCGGCCATGTAATGTATCTAAAAGTTGAGTTCAGGCCTCTATCAGACTTTTTAAAGACCCTACCTTGACTCCGCCAGTGTCATGACTCTAGTGTGACTCCCCCAGTCTCTACCCTTTAGCTTGACTCCGCCAGTGTCATGACTCTAGTGTGACTCCCCCAGTCTCTAGACTCTAGCTTGACTCCGCCAGTGTCATGACTCTAGTGTGACTTCCCCAGTCACTAGACTCTAGCCTGACTCCACCAGTCTCTAGCTTGTCTTCATCAGTCTTTTGACATTCGGATAGAGACCTGAACTCAACTCTCCAGCACTGTAGATAACATTGATTCTGTAATCCGTCTCAACTGAAATATCAGTGCAGTATAGAGAAGAGACGTGTGTGCCAGTGCATTTAACTAATTCTTATTTTTAGTTGTTTATAATATGTTGCATTTCTCGCTTGAACAGATGTGCATAATAACAGCACATTAATATAATCACATTAGTTAGTAGACATTATTATCATAATTAACATTTTCTCTTTAAATTTCCCACAAAAAATATAAAAATAAAATATAAGTGACATTTAGAGGCCAGCCTATATCTACTACACAAATATATAACATACAACGTAAATAATGTCTATTTTCTTTAAGATATTTAGATAAATATATTTAATAGTTGACATTGCAATTATCATTTGTAAATTTGCCAAAAATGTTTTGTGTTTACAATCCCCTGGCACAAATTCAAACAAATCAAATTACATGTATTTCTGTAATTTGTTATGTTTTTATTTGTATGATAAAGAATTATTACTATTTTTCTTTTATCCGTATAATTCGTTTTATTTTTAATCTCTTACATTATTTATTGTTTATTAATGTCATGTAAAATTAAGTGAATAAATAGTACTAAATATTATCATATATTATTTTTATATTTGGTAATTATTTTTAGAGTCCCTCAAATAGAGAATTTTACTTTTAGCGAATTTTCATAATGAAAATGAGGCTTATAAGGTTGTTCGGATGACGGAAGTTGTGTAATATTTTCAAATGACGAGGAAATTCAGTAATACTGAGGTAACATTTCGCTAAGAGATACGTAGCGCCGCCCCTTAGCACCATAGCTGGGGAGCGGCCAAGAGGCGAAGGCTTCTTGTTTTATGAACGTAGTAAATTACTCAGCAAGATAGTTAGTTCTATTAAAATGATGATCATCACTACATGTGTCCATCATTACAGCTATATAAATAACTTAAATTGCAAAAGCACCCATTGCAACACATCTTAAAAGCTTTTTGTCGACTTGAGACGTTGAGCTCATAAAATCGTTTAACCGTGTTGTGTTATACTGATGTTTAGTTACTAATGAAATAGAATAGAAACTTAATTATATAGAACTAAATTACAATGACGTAAAAAATGAAATGAGGACAGAAAACTGACGAGTTAAGTGAAATATTATGTTGCAAGGTTACAACTGAGAGGGCATTATAAGGAAAATAGTCACTTCTTTGAATTTATATCTAAAAATAAAAATGTGTAGTTAATGAAATCATGATAAGTATTGTTAAAATAAATTATTATTCTGAGGAAATGATGAATGACATATTAACTGATCAAATTTAAATTTAAAAAAAAAAATGACTGTAACCTTGACCCATTTGATGATGCTGCATGAAAAGTGCGTTATTTATTAAGACTTTTATTTGTTTTTTTTGGCAGTTTAACGGAGTATGACATCCTAATTTGCTTTGGAAGCCAACGAAACTTCTCCCTCTTTCAATTTTCCCACCTTTTTTTAACCTGTTAATTACAGGACTTCCTACTTACCTACCTGCCCTTTAAGGGCAGGACTCCCTTAGGGTAGTATCCTAGGGTCAATCCCTTACTCCTTTTACTCTCGTGATATGCCTGAACATCCGTCTCTAAACCTTAAACATTCGCTGATGACCTATCTTTTTTAATCACAATAGAAATATCCTGAACATCCGTCTCCAAACCTTAAATATTCGCTGATGACCTATCTTTTTTAATCACAATAGAAATATTACCGCTTATATTATAATTTAATAATATTAATAATTTATTAAACATTGAAACTAAAGGAATCAAGTTCGAATTTTTCATAACAATTTGATTACTTATCTACATCTATATGGTACTACATCTATACTGGTTTATGGGAAAAGTATTTTGTATGGACTGAAAAAGATTCAGATACGGTGACCAGCTAAATTCGATGTACGTCTGCAGTTATTACTTAAACGATGTTTTTCTTTCCCACATTCAAATATCTGTTTGTTGGGGTTTTCGTAACTGTAACTCTTGGGTAGTAGTATACTTTAAATAATTTAGTTCAACAGTAATAATTTTGGTCATACTAGAATGTTTGATTATATATTTGAATAAGATGCTGGATAAATTTTACTGATGATATAGAGCTTTGCTCTACAAAATATCTGATAAGATTATATTTGAAACCCCTTATTATCAAGGACTACAGTCATAAATTATTGTTTTATGCATATAATATTTTTTGTAAGAAATGAGGAACAGGGTACCTCGGAACTCTTTCTCACCATATCGTATTCTTTAAGCTCATCCTCTTTACTTAGGATTGATTGCGCTTGTTCTCACAATATAACAATACTCGAATGTATACTACAACGCGTCACTCGCTTCGCTAGTCCTCAGCCAATAAGTATATTCTTTTATTCCTAGCGGTCACCCATTCAGGCACTGACCTCACTTGATGCTACGTAATCTTAATGATCCAGTAAAAACTGTAAATATACTAGCAGCATGCATTCATTATACTTGCTTGAAAGGGATACACTTGTATCTAAGTGGAACTAAATTGGTTTATTTTCGATTTTTATTTATTTTTAAAGGGCATATAGAAGCCAATCAATAAAAATACAACGTAACACGGTACTTTTTAAATAATTCGTTTTTAAACAAATTTTTAGGAGACAACATTTTCTGAGGATCGATGGAAAATTGCAGAGGAGCACTGTGAGAGACAACAAAGAGTTTGTGGACTCAGCATGTTTGATTGTGCATTCAGCTTTCTGATTACAATACCAGATGAAGCGTTAATAACAATAGACGTCGTGTTTGTGTCACCTAGACATTGATACCTTATGGAGAACAACTTTTCTCATCTTGTTCAGAATGTTGTGATATAGTTTTTATTTATTCGTTTCGCGTTTAAAGCAAAATGTTGGGTATGGGATCCCTCGGAACTTAACACTTGCCTTTGAATTCCGTTGGTCTTATCCTTTAAAATTCCTTTGCTGTATTGTTTTATTGTTAATTCTTATAATGAAATATGATTTTTAGAAATTTGGGCACAAAGAACTCTACACATGAGATTTAAATGTCTTGGGAACGATGTGCATCCTAAAAATATACTTTGTAATGACGCCCTGACCCCAGTAGTAGGGGGTGGGGAGGTCAAGCCTGGTGAGTAGACCAACTTTAAGGTCCTTTTCACCAACCCCGTAATTCAATCACCCTCTCACCACTACGCCTCCACCTCCTGTTCCCTGTTGAATCTCCGGGATTGACCTATGAAAGTGAGGATGTCCTGCCACTTGAGCGATTCCAGCTCTTCCTCAGCCAGTTCTCCGGATCCAAAGGTCTGGAAACGAATTCTACCAAAACCTTCACATTTACCTAAGAAGTGATAGGCTGTTTCCTCTTCATCACCACACACTGGGCAAGTGGAATCTTGCACTACCTTCATAATGGAGAGGTGTCTTTGGAGTTTGTAGTGTCCAGTCAAGACCCCTACCATCGTCCTGATATTGCCTTTGCTCAGTTCTAGAAGCCATCTAGTTCTTTTCCTGTTCCCTGACCCCAAACCTCATTAGTTAATTTTTCTTTGGAAATTCGCTTAAAAAATTATAAAACTTCATATGGATTTACGTTTTTGGAATCAGAGAGCCAATATCAATGGATCCCCCCTCTCTTCGTTTTTGTCTTTAGATCAACATCATGAGCGTCATTTTCTAATGTAAACTCGCTAAAAATCATAGAAATATTAAAGCCATTGGTCTACATCAAACTAGTGACATAATCGATGCTTCTTGGACCTAAATTATCAATCTAAAATTTTTAAAATAAAATTTAAAGTATATTAGGAATATTAAAGAATGCCTTTATAAATATATCCATAGACTGAGCATGAATTGAGTCCATTATAAATATATCCATAGACTGAGCATGAATTGAGTCCATTATAAATATATCCATAGACATTGAGTCCATTATAAATATCCATAGACTGAGCATGAATGAGCATAGAGAGAATTGAGTCCATTATAATAATATCCATAGACTGAGCATGAATTGAGTCCATTATAATAATATCCATAGACTGAGCATGAATTGAGTCCATTATAAATATATCCATAGACTGAGCATGAATTGAGTCCATTATAATAATATCCATAGACTGAGCATGAATTGAGTCCATTATAATAATATCCAGACTGAGCATGAATTGAGTCCATTTAATATATCCATAGACTGAGCATGAATTGAGTCCATTATAATAATATCGATAGACTGAGCATGAATTGAGTCCATTATAATAATATCCATAGAGTGAGCGTGAAAAGAAGTCTCTCCACAAAACAAAGCTTTATTGGCAAAGAGCTTTTTACCTAATTAAAAGCCATCATCATTGCAAAACCTAACAAACAAGCAATCAGAATAAGTAAAACAAGAAATGGGAAAAAGTATGAACAGGATATAAACTAAAGCAATATACAATAAACTTAATAAAGGACCAAATAAATAAACAAAATAAAAAAGCTACCGTTGATGTGTAAAGAAGAAGAGAAGCGAGTCTATGAAATAAAATTTTGTTTTGTGGAGAGACATTATTCCATTATTCATTATTGGTTACTAATTATCATAAATATTTACGTTTCAGTATAAAGACTACAACAATTCTAATATTTTGTGTCTGATTTCATATTTATATAATTTCTAATACACCACTATGCTGTTTGATAAAAAACACTATAATTAAAAACAATAGATACATTGTCAACCTGAATAGTATAAAAAGAATTATGAACTGACTGGTTTCGATTTTACGCTATCGGCTTTGATGATAGCGTAAAGTCAAAAATATCAGTTTATATATTTTTTTTTCTATTGTGGTCATAGAGATATACTAGAGGGGGCATAGCCTATCTAAATACATTGAGAGACCTGAAACATCTTTTTGGGGCTCTCAGGGGCTCTGTGTAACCTCATTAAAACCTCCTTTAAGAGTGAGTTAAGGTTATAATAAATAAATTGTTTTTGGCTTCTCGCAAATTGTGTTTTGATTTGTATTTTTAACTTTCTACTATATAAGTTACTGTAAGTTTTTACTAATTTTTTGATTATATTTTAGCGAAAGCGGTCAGGTTACTTTTTTGATGTTTCAAAATTCAATCAATAGGTCCCCTCTAGTAATAATATCTCTATGATTGTGGTTGACAACAAATCTAATGTTTTAAATTCTAGTGTTTTTTTATTAAACACCACGGTGAGTCTACCATATAGCACAAAATCTCCGTCAAAACAACTAACAGGTCTCGCCAGAAATCGTAAAAATATGCCTAGCTCAATGATTAACTAATTTAGCGTATGAATCTTTTAATTCTCCTAAAATATTCCATAGTTGGGGAATTCGAACCTCTGACCTCCTGGCGTCGTAAAACAGAAACACACCTATCGGTTTCATTGAAGCTTTTTTGACGACTCTATTACAATTCAGTTTACATTTCATTACGAGTAAATACATTTTTCGAATACTTTTTGTGAATAAAAGATTAATAATTCAGTGGCCTTCATTAAGCTATAAAATTCTTCAATATAAATAGTTTTTGTGAATGAATCTGTTTTGTATGGGAAATGAGAGTGCGTACTCGCTCGCTTGCTTCTTTGCTTTATATACGTGCATATCAAACTAAAACACCGATACAATGAGTAACGTCTTCAAACAAATGTACAATTAGGTTTTGCTTTTAATATCATAATTATTTTAGAAATTAATTTTCTTTAAAAATTTTGTATGTGTACCTTACTTATGTACATATATATTTAAAGTAAATCGTTTACTCTTGTACATAAACAGGTATTGTATTCGTATTATAGTTATGTAATGAGTATTTTATCAGTGGCGTAGCTAGTAAGCCCCTGACAGTGATCGATGGCGAAGAAATTGAAATCGCATTTTTTTAATAAGAAAATTTCAAATGTGTTTATTAATACTTTACATCCGTATTTGTGTGATGTTTCTAATTTTTTTACCTTATTAGACTTTTTATCTTTTCATCATTTATACCCTAGGTAATTGAGAAAAGTAATGTGATAACATTTCTCTCTTTATAATATATATTTATATATATATATATATAATATATATTATATATTATATATATATTTATATATATATATATATATATATATATTATAATATATATATATATATAATATAATATATATATATATAATATAATATATATATATATATAATATATATATATATATAATATAATATATATAATATATATTATATATATATATATATATATATATATATATATATATATATATATATATATATATATATATATAATATATATATATATATATAATTATATATATATATATATATATATATAATATAATATATATATATATATATATATATAATATATATATATATTATATATATATATATATTGTGTGTGTGTGTGTGAGTGTGTGTTTGTATGTATGTATGTTTACATGAAATTTTAATAAAGCTCGTGAAAAGCTATGTTACCAAATTACGCTCACTTATGTTCAAAACATGAATATATATCATTTGTATTCTGTATTTATTGCTAGAAAATATTACGAGCCTCGCAGACCTGACTCTAAATTTTTAGTAATTTTAATAATAAATAATATATTTTTCATAAATAAAAAACATTAATAATTAAATTTGTCTAATAAATTATTAAAAATTGTCTTGTTTCAGGTATGTTGACAATATAGCGAATAATGCAGTTGCTTAAATTGGTGTAATGCATACATAATGGTCCATTGAAATGTTGCATGTAAGTTAACATTTTTCCTGTATTTTTACTTTGTCTAATTTATATCGCAGGTATTTATAAAAAGTATTTTGTTTACAAATATCCGAAACCGGGATGTCACCGGAATTATCCGTTTTAGGTGTTTTTAATTTTTATATGTCGTCATTAACTGGAAATAATTCTCACCAAGTTTTATATCGAAAATTTGTATTTTATTATTTTGGACCTATTCCTCCTCAAATCCATTAATAATCTAAAGTAAGATTTATAGGGTTAAACGCAATACTTTTTTCTCTATGATAGTAAAATTTATATTCTATTGAAGTAATATTGGTTTAAAATTTAAATTATTTAAGAAAATGATTTTTATTTTGTATTATTTTTTTTATTTATTTCTTTAAATACCCTTTTTAAAGCCCAACGGGCTGTGTAAGTTAACATAACAAATTAAAGTATAAAAACAGTAAAAAATAAATTACAGTCTAGACTGTAAAGTTTACGGTGGAGTTTGGAATCAAATGAAGTTACAAACACGAGTAATAATAATATTTACATTTTACTGCCGGGTAGAGAAAGGTTACCGTGACTAAATCTAAAATTACTTTTCTGTGAGACTAATCATTCAATTTTATATCATTTAAAGCCACACGCGCTGCGCGTTTTCAATTGTGATGCTTTTATGAACACAATGCTTCCGTAGTTTGATCTTAGCTTAGAATAATACTTTATATAGAAGGAGCACTACTGATAACACGAAAGCCGGTTCACTGGTGCAACTAAGTAATGCTGCCACCCTAACAATATACAATTTTCTAAAAAAAAAAAGTTGCCAATACTTCCGGTTGCTGAATTATTATGTTCTATTATTAATTAATGATTGATTATTCATAAAATACTAATATAAATATCGGTGCATTACAATATTTAAAGCATTTTAAATTGTAGTTTAACGTACTTATTAAAATTATATATAATAAGTAGTCCTCGTCAACTAAATGTAGATTCTTGTATTCCGCCACCCTTTTGCCATCTAAGACCAGTTTTATTAAATACTCAGCAGGTGTTTTAAGTTATTATATTTGTTCTTTACGATCTTTCTTCATTAATAGATATTTATGACAAATATTTAAAATAATGTTTTCTTGTCAGGTTGGCAGCATTACTTAGTTGCACCAGTCAACCGGCTTTCGTGTTATCAGTGGAATTACATTGTGTTTACGGCCCTGTGCTCCTTCTATATATAGTATTATTCTAAGCTTAGGCCGCTTGGCCGCAACGCTTCGCGGCCAGTATTTGTTGTCCTATATCAATTTGTCATATCAAATTGATATCTGTTAACAGACAAAAAATGCATTAACAATTTAAGGTAATTTAAATACAAAAAATAAGAAATTGGCATGGACTCCGAAGTCAGCAAAAAAAACATCACACTCCGAAGTCAGCTCTATATATAGTTCTATATATAGTATTATTCTAAGGATCTTAGGCACATTAGTTTTTTTAAGAATGGTGTATTTGCATATTTTTGATTACTTCACATTACAGTATTAAATATATAATAACACAGAGAATTATATTCAATATTCAAATATGTCGTGTTGGTATGAAACCCCATAGAGATATATACTAGAGGGAGAATAACCTATTTCATTGCATTGAGAGGCCAGAAACACCTTTTTGGGGGCTCTCAGGGGCTCTGTGTAACCATTGAAACCTCCTTCAAGAGTGAGTTAAGGTTATAATAAATCAATTGTTTTTGGCTTCTCGCACATTGTTTGTGTTTGTGTTTATAAGCGACGTGGTCAAGCTACTTTTTCGATGTTTCAAAATTTTGATGTTTCAAAATTTCGATGTTCAAAACCCATTGGGTCTCTCTAGTAATAATATATCTATGAGAAAAATGACTTAGAGTACTTGTTGTATACTAAAGTCATAAGAGCAACGTATTTAAAACTAAAATATTAATTAGTAGTAATTAGAAACAAAGCCATAAAACGATTAAACTAATACAAGAAAAAAACCAAGTACAGGCACCAAATACACAGAAACAGATCAGTAAGTGTAGAAATGGAGAAATGTATTTTTTGATCTTATGACTTTTCGGAATGTGCGAGAGAGTGGGAAGAAAACATAATTATTGTGATTGAGTCTTTCAACGATATTGGTAATGGTTTTAGGTAGAAGTATGACTACTACCTAAGAGAAGTATGACTTCTACCTAAAACCATTACCAATATCGTTGAAAGACTCAATCACAATAATTATGTTTTCTCCCCACTCTCTCGCACATTCCGCATTCCCTCTCTCTACTTATTAAATAATACTTTAAATGCTTATTTCCACTAATTATAACTGAATGCATTATTCTTTGATAAAGCTTAGTCTATTTTTAATTAAATTTAATTATTTTATTTAAAAAAAAATTAAAAAAGAGTAATAACTACAAATACTCAATTTCTTTCTTCCCTTGGAATAAATGTCTCATTCCTTTGTTTCGTCCTGGAAAGAATGATGGCAGAAGTTTCGCTACAAGTCAATGAGATAGACGATTGTACATGACAAAGAAGAACTAAGGTGAGCGATAATGGAGTTCATCTTAATAAAAGAGGAAGAAGTCTCTCCACAAAAATATATTTCTTTATAGCAAAGCGCTTTCAACCTAACAAGAGGCCATCATCAGTGCTAGCCTAACAAAAAAGATAACAAAAATAAATCAGATAAATAAGAGAAAGCTAATAAAAAATAAAATAAATAAACAATCAAGTAAACCAATATTATACACCAAATAATTATATTGTACCAATATTATTATTGTACATGACGTTGCACGCGGAAACGCAATTAATGATTGTTGCTGTCTCGCCACGAGGGGATGAAATACAAATTGCTGATGGCTCTTCTTGGTATAAAATTGCTTAATAGGATGCAATCCTATAAGAAATAGAATTTTATTGGTGTTATAACGATTTTTGTCTTATATTGCGCAAGCGTAGGTGAAACATGGAGTATTCCCTGTAATTTCCTAGATTACACCGGTGAATTCTAGAAGTTGAGCTCTACTGTGCAGACGCCAGATGTGTTTCAATAATACCCAACATATTTGGTAGTTTATAGATATCACCGGAGTATTTTGATTTTAAATGTGTATTTTGGTTTTACCCAGCCGAAGGTCGGGACTACCTGAAAACACGGATGCATTCTAGAAGTCACCTAATATTGGGATTTTTTGGATTAAGATGTATTATTATTATTATTAACTTGGTATAAATTTACTTGACTATATGTTTGACCGAGTTTCTTGCCTCCGAATGTCATCTAAATGAATGTTTCCTTTCCACAATCATCTCCATGACATGGAAGAAGCATTGCGAACCATAAATATACGACGCCTTTAAGCAACGGCGATAACATCTCAATGTGTGGTCCATATAGAGCAACATAATTAAATCTCCGCTAAGCTTCATGAAATTGCAATTTTTATTTTAAAAGAATTATCCTTATCTTAAAATATATGGCAGATCTAAAGGTGGCTACGGCCCGAGGCACCACTTTATACAGCATCTATGGTCTTTATATAAAACTTTAGAATTTACTTATTATAGACTTCATAGACGACCTTTATTTGTACATAGTTAAAAATAAAACGTATAGATATTTTCGCATCTATATTTACTATATCTTATGCAGTTTAATATATACCATTATATTTTACCTATGTATAAAAGATAGTATCATATTTGCATCAGTACCTATTTAAAATGAGCTTTCTTTTATACTTTTAAATCGTGCGTGCATTTTAAAAGGCACGATTAAAATTAAAATATAAAAATGTATTCTAAAAAGCTATTGTAAATGGAAGAGGGAACTTTTGAACATTTGGAAATTTAAAACAAATTGTATTTAATAATCAAGAATATACTTCTATGGATTAACATTTGAAGTAATGACATTGTTGATGTTACAACACCCCTGTCCAGCTTAATAGAGAGAAATTTTGACTAATTCGTAGTTGATTATTTTGTCGTCGATGTAGGTGCGCATCAGTCAATATGACTTTCAGAACGCAGTTCGATCAAATTATGACGTCACTTAAAGTTGGTATGTTTAAGAAGAAAAGAGTCAAAACAATTTAACGCCTTTACATTTTATTTATGTCCGTGCGTTTCCCTTTGTAATAAGTTTCTGTATTTTATTTAATGTTTCTAGGCGGCTTGTTAACTGTAAATTTAAAAATCTAGTTTTAAATTAATAAATAACTAACATAATTTCTTTATAATTGTCAAGTATGATACATTTTGTATAACTTGTATGATAATCCTTTTACTTTATGTATTAATATTTTGATTGTCCTTCAAATACTTTCATTTCATTACCCTATGATACTTTAATATGATTATTTATCTATAAGACTGATGTTGAGTTTCACTTAATCATACTTATTTACGTTCCTAATTACAAGGAAAATAATTTTGGCATAATTGACTACATTAATTGTAATAGTATAGACCAAGAGCCCAGGGATGTTTTGTTAATAAAAAGTGTAATGGCTGAAACCGGTCTCAATTTTTCGTAAATACCTTCCTGAACAAGGATCTGCAATTCTGCCGACTCGTATCGGATGGGTGTCCCAGGCAGAACGCACTTTAGGGGTCAAATTTACCAGCCAAGTTAATAAAAACGGGCCTTCGGCCCGTAGCCGCTACGCGGCCTCGGCGCTTCGCGCCTCGTCCGCTCCGCGGCGTCGGCCCACCGGGCCGCTTCGCGGCCCGGGGGCCTCCTAGTGACCGCTTCGCGGCCACATTGTTGTTGTTTTGTATTAATGTATGGTTTCACTATCGTTTCTTGTTACATGGCATTTTGCCACGTATTTAGCGAATTTTCACAGCTTCGTTTCACAGGCCCGCTTCGGGCCTGAGAGGCTTTCTCACAAATTTGATTTTGTGAGGAAAAACCACACGTTGCAACTGTTAAAGTAACCTTGTATAAAGGGTATGAAAAGATTATAGTTTCATCAGCTTTAGTTATCGTCCACTATACAAAAGGGTATATAACTCTAACTTACGTTTATGATTGTTTATAGAATTTAAAGAAAATGTCAAATTTTGTTTTGTAAATAAATTGTTTATTTGAGTAAAATCTTAAGATTGAAAAAAATATATTCATGATTATTCAAAATAAAAATACCGTTTGCGTCACTTAGGATTGTCCGATTGAGCTGAAACTGGTCGCATTCGTTTTAGAATAACTTCGACCATATAAAGACTACTTCGATGTTCTTCCTCTTTACGGGTCTGCTTAGCTCGGCGTGGTTCAGTGGAAGCCATTTTTGCCCTGTCTCTCTGGGACAGTAGACTTACCAGGATGGAGCAAGAGGTAGAGGTCTTTCCTTTTATACTATATCCCCACCCTCTAACACTACTGAACCCAACAGATATCGTACGAGTCTTTGACCTAGATGTATACATATATACAAGATTATATATATATGTATACCGATTGCGCCATTTGTGATGGTTCGATTGAGCTGAAATTGGTTTTAATCGATTCAGCTAGCCGTCTACCTAAATACTAGATACCTTGTTTTAAAGCCATTTTAAGTTTCAAAAAAATTTTTTTTTCATGACGTCATAACTTTGGTTGATGACGTCATAATGTTTTTATAAACAATAGGCCTCGTAACCTCCACAACATCTCGCGATTTGCAAAGTTTCGTTTCAATTTGAGAACGCCTTCGAGAGTTATCGTTCGCCATACGAAAGGGTAGAAACTCTTACATATATATATATATATATATATATATATATATATATATATATATATTATATATATATACATATATATATATATATATATATATATATATATATATATATATATATATATATAATATATATATATATATATATATAAGATAAATTATAGTATTTAAGAATTAAAGTTTTTAAAAAAACAATATATTTCGTTAACATAAAATTATAAGATACAATAAACAATTTTACTTCAAATCAATCGAAGGAGCCGCGCGTATAACATAGACTGATGCGGGCGGTGTCTCCCTGTCTTTTATACCTGTCCTAATTGCTAGTGTCAGCAAATTGATTAGTAATTAAGTTTTTACAACTTAACTCCTCATCCTTAGAAAGGAGCTTTTCTGGAAGGATGATCCTTGTGGAAGGTTGTGGTGTTGGTGTTTCTTCAATCTGTTCTTCAGATGAGTTGACCAGTTTAAAAAAGGTGAAAAGTTCTCTTCTGTAGATGCAGAGAATGATGAATGTTATAAAGAATATAATATAAAGAAGTCCTGTTAAAATAATGGGAATGTGATTCTCAAATAGATAATGCTCTTTGTTTATAGGAAACGTTGTTATCATGTTGAAGTCCTTTAAATTTTAAGGTTTTTTAGATCTATTGTAAAGTTGGCTCCTGTGAACTTTTTAGTTGTAACTTAATTTCTGGCAAGATGTGAGGGTGTCCATAAGACTTTGTTTTATACAACAGTCTTGTTTTCTTGTAATAGATCTGATTGTTATTATCCTGAATTAAATATATACCTTGAAGTGGTTTGGTTTCAATGTGGTTATTACTCTTAAATCTGTAATTCTTCAGAGTCAATAAATATGGCTAAGTATTGATTAATCTCTGTGATATATTGTATATCATTTTTTACAATGTTAACCTTCGTGTATTTGCAAGAGTTAGAGTTTTCTTTAAGGATTATATTCTTTTCACATTGTGCTTCGTAAGATGATAATAATTCTTGTGGACACTGGTACACACTCTGCTTTGTACATAAACCATTTAATGGTTCGATCATATCGTTATCTGATCTTAGAAGAAATTTGGATTCAGGAATAATAGTGACATATTTATCCTTATACTTTGTAGGGATTGATAATAATTTATATAGGTCATATTCTATTTTTGAATTGAGTGGTATATCTAATAGGAAAGTAATTTGATTCTTATTTACTCTACAGTTTACTTTTATCAAGGATTCAAAATCTAAAATATTATCGTATGTTACACTAAATGGTAACTCTCCGATTAAGTGGTGTTTTTCTATTTTTATTAATTCCTTATACAGGTCTTGTGAAGTAATTATACTGGGATGAAGTGTTTTTATTTTGCAAAATGTTTAAAGAGTTTTCTATATCTTGTAATACATTAAGTATCTGATTGTAGATAATTTGAATTTGGTTTAAGAGTTCTTTTGTATTTAATATTTCTAAATAGTTGGCTTCTTTTATAACTCTATTACCTAATTGAAGTAATTTTGACTTAATTTCTAAAGTGTTGTATTGGATATCTCTAATTGTATTGTTAAATTCTGTTATTAACTCGTTGTTAACTGAATATTGATTAGCTATTTGATTTTCTATATTTTGTTCGTTTGTTTGTAAATGGTTTAATATTTTATCATATCTTTCCCCATCGTTAGAGTCTAAAATTACCCGAAATTAGTTTGACTATACTACCTAACCCATTAATAAGTCCTCTTTTAACCCTATGTGAGGACGCTAATCCTAAATTAGTAATTTTATCATTAAGTAATGATTTTGTGTAGTTAATTATCTTGAAATAATTTTGTATTTCAGTTAAGTTTGTATGTAAGTGTTCAGCGTTGTCCATAACTTTTGCATATTGTTTATTTAGATGAGTCAGTTGAAATTGTAAAGTATCGAGTCTGTAGTAGTGAACTAGAGTGTGGTGAGATGTTTGAAGTCTTGCTTTTCCTAGTTTTATAGGTAGGATTCCTAGATTGTATGTTAAGTCTTTGAACTCTGTCCCATAGTGATTGAGATGGCTGATCTGTAACATTGTTGAAATCATAGTTTCTTTCCGTGGTCGTTTAATGTTAGATAAGTGAATATTTTGTCAGTGTTGTAATGTTGGGGGTGTATTGTTGCAGTTTTCGTTGTTGCGTTTACCGTTGTTATTGTTTCTGGTTTATATTTATTATTAGTCTTTTGCTGTTTCTGTTTATTAGCTACAAACACTTGGTTTGGTATTGGCGGAAGTTGTTCTCTTGTTTCATTGGCTTTGGTTATTACTTTATGTTTTGTAGTGTTAATGACCTCATTTATTTGTGCATACAGTAGTCTAGTTTTGTCCCTGTGCTTGATTATATAGTCATTAGTCAGCTGTTTTTCTAAGTCAACGTCTAATGTTGAGTTATGGTCAATGTGGCCGGATATTATTTCGAACGGAGTCAGTTTAGTTACAGAGTGTAGCGTATTATTATATGCAAGGAGTGCATATTGTACTTTTAATTCGATAGGTTCCTTTTTAAATTCGTCTCTATTGTTTAAAAGTCTGATATGTTCAATTAAAGTAGAGTGGAAGCGTTCTGCTATTCCGTTAGACTCCGGATGTTGTGAGCTAATGAAATGTAACTTGACCTTGTGGAGTTCAAGTAGTTCTTTGACAAGGCTATTACTTATTTCTAGGCCATTGTCAGCTATAATTTGTTTGGGTATGTTGTGATGAGTGAAGTATTTTATTAAGTTGTTTACAACTTCTATTCCTTGAGCAGCTGATAATTTATATACTTGTGCATATTTTGAAAAAGAATCAACTATAGATAAAAATTTTTGTTTGTCTAATGTTATACTGTCAATGTGTAAGATTTCGAAAGGGCGTGAGGCGGTGGGAGTGTGATTATATTCTAGTCTTAAAGGGTGTCTGTCATACTTTGAAACTTGACATATGTCGCAATTGTTAATAAATGTTTGTATTGATTTTTTCTGGTTTGGCCAATAATATACACGTTTTATTTTGTTTCTGTTTCCTCTATACCTCTGTGATTTGTTTTTCCTTGATGGTAGTTTCGATTATTTCGAGTATACTGTCTTTATTGGTAACGTCTATTAGTTTTTTTGTGTATTTTACTAGGTTTAATTGAGTGTGGTTAAAATTTTCCATTATTACTGCACAGAAACGTTCGTATATGTCATCTTCGAAGTATAAACAATATCTCGTTTTTGGTACGGTGTAAGTTCTTATAAAGTTTACTAGATCTTGTTCAAAGTTATTTTTTGATAGTTGTACGAGTATTCTGGTTTTATTTTCGAATAATTTAAGTATTTGAACTGCTGCTGGGCTATGATTGACTAAAGATACAAAAATTTGAGTAGTTCCGTGGTTAACTGGAACGTCCAAGATTGGAATGTTAACTAGAGTATTGCCGTCTGCATTGGAATGTACTGTTTGGTCATCGTCACTGTCTATTTCGTCAGGAAAGTTGTCAATGTGTACTAAAAGTGACTCGTTATCACACATAGGGTGTGTGTCTGACGTCGAAGGTGCTAAGAGGGGGTCTGTAGTAGGGTTGTAAGTTCGATTGTACTAAATTTTTAAGAAATTCGTCATCTTCCTCGGTTACGTTGATTTCAACTCGAGAGAGAGCGTCCGCGTTTACATTTTGTGACCCTTTTTTGTAAATAATTTCATAGTCGTACTCTTCTAATTTGAGCCTCCATCGATAAGTTTGGAGTTTGGCTCTTTAAGGTTGAACAGCCACTTGTAGTGGTTTTGTGATCTGAGTAAATTTTAAATTTTTGTCCGTAGAGATATGGTCGAAAATATCGTACGGCCCAACAATAGCTAGGAGTTCCCGTTCGATTGTTGACAGATTAGTTTTTCGATTTATTTAAAGTTCTACTAGCATATGCTACTGGTAGATCGGACCCATCTTTTATTTGACTGAGCACAGCACCTAATGCTACGTTAGATGCATCAGTGGTCAAATTAAAAGGTTTGGAAAATCGGGGTACTGTAAAATGGGCTCATTTATGAGGAGGTTTTTTATAGAAGTGTGGAATAGTTTGTGGGCTATGTAGGATTAATATATGACTTCGAACTGCCCGTGTCGATTAGGAATTTAAGATTTCTGTCTTTAGTTATTATGTATGGTAGCATGCTTTTATTATTGTGAAGACTCATTAATTCAAAGTGTCCGAGGCTGGATTCTCTAAAAAAGAATCTGTAAGCTCGTCAGTATCATAATTTTGTGACTGGGGTTCCAGTTCTGTGTCGTCATGGTTAGTGAGATTGACGTCAGTGTGGTTAGTATTTACACTATCTAATGCTGTCTGTAAGTCTTCCATGTTAAATATTTGATCACTATGTTTCATATTATTTACTCTAGGTCTAGTATAAGTCGTTTGAGTTGACATTGGTGTGGGAGTATAATTTTGTGAATTTGTTTTATGTGTTAAAGTGGAGGTGGATGGTCGCGCATAAGTATATTGATTAGGACTAGGAGGTTGATATTGTTGTTTCGTGTTATTAAGTCTTGTTGTGGAGGTTTCTGTTGTGTATATGTCTTTTGTTGATTTTTGTTATAAGTAAGTGGTCGAGGTTGGCGTATTTGTGAGTCAATTTGGAATTGAAAGTCATTAGTGAGTATGTTAAGAGCAGTATTTAAGTCCGCAGGGTTTTTAGTACGCATAAGGCTGCCTAATGGTTCTCTAAGTCCTTTGAGAAATACGCGTAACGCTAGGTGGCGTGTATATTCGCAAAGTGCCTCTGTGTATTCTTTAGTTGTACAGTGATGTATCCAATAGGGTATTTGTAGGTTTAGTACTTTTTGTAATCTATTAAAGAAATCAAATGGGACTCATTTGGATATTGTCTCATACAAGACATTTCAATTGCCAGTGTATATCCGTCTCGTCGGTCACTGTAACTGTTTAGCAAGGCTGCTTTAAGTTCTTCCCAAGTTGTAACTCGAGAAGTGCTGACTACTTCAGCTGCGGGGCCCTTAATTTTAGAGAGAATTCCATACATAAGAAATTCATTTTGAAAATCCTCTATGTTGTCTGTATTAAAAAATTTAGTTACTAATTTTTCTCCTATCTCTAAAAATCGAGGTAAAAGATGAGCTTCACCACTGAACTCAGGGATCATGTCTAAATATTCTTTCTTGAGAACTGACATAATGTTTTCGTTTAGAAAAAAAAATTATTATAAAAGAAAAGAAATATAAAATTATATTTTATATTTATATTATATTATATTTTTATGTAAAAATTAAGTAAAATGTAAGAATTGGGGTATTCGTATTTGTATATGTTTGTTAATAATAAATTATCTTTAATTGATAATTTGTAATATTTATATTTTTTTTGT
This sequence comes from Microvelia longipes, assembly GCA_018340805.1. NCBI lineage: Eukaryota > Metazoa > Arthropoda > Insecta > Hemiptera > Veliidae > Microvelia > Microvelia longipes. The sequence goes on from JACMZG010001863.1 coordinate 58,721,266, forward strand.
AAAAAAATAATATAATTAAGAAAAAGTATTTAAGAAATTATGTAAAATTAAGAATTGGGGTATTCGTATTTGTATATGTTTGTTATTAATAAATTATCTTTAATTGATAATATGTAATATTTATATTTTTTTTGTAAAAATAATAAAATTAAGAAAAATTATTTAAGAAATTATGTAAAATGAAAAGTATTAAAAGTTAGGAAAATATAGTATTACTATTCCTTTCACCAAATTGAAAATAACGATAATGTTGATCGTTTTTGAAAAAATACTGAGTGGTTATGTACTTACAGAAGTGTGACTGTGAACATAAACATCGTCTTCTGATTCCAGAAATTATCCAAATTATAAGAGAGTGATTTTAGGTTCCAGTTAGTTAATTGTAGACACAAAACGGATTTATTGAAGGTACCGCTAACCGGACTGCCGACTGCGCCAGATAAATTATAGTATTTAAAGAATTAAGTTTTTAAAAAACAATATATTTCGTTAACATAAAATTATAAGATACAATAAACAATTTTACTTCAAATCAATCGAAGGAGCCGCGCGTATAACATAGACTGATGCGGGGCGGTGTCTCCCTGTCTTTTATACCTGTCCTAATTGCTAGTGTCAGCAATTGATTAGTAATTAAGTTTTTACAACTTAACTTATATATATATATATATATACATATATATATACTTTTTTCGGACATATATTCTTGTTATCAGGAAGCCAATAGGAACCGATTCCACTCACTCCCACCCTCAACTTCCGTCATCCCGAACAACCTCATAAGCGTCATTTTCATTTGAAAATTCGCTAAAAGTGTAATGCCAGCCATTACACTGGTGTAATGCCAGCTGGAAACGGGTTTAGTTTTTCGTAAATACCTTCCTGAACAAAGATCTGCAATTCTGCCGACTCGTATCCGATATGCGTCCCAGGCAGGACGCACTTTACAGGTCAAATTTACCACCCAAGTTAACAAACAGTGTAATGACTGGAACCGGTCTCAATTTTTCGTAAATACCTTCCTGAACAAGGATCTGCAATTCTGCCGACTCGTTTCGGATGGGTGTCCCAGGCAGAACCTTTGACCCCTAAAGTGCTTTCTGCCTTGGACACCCATCCGATACGAGTCGGCAGAATTGCAGATCCTTGTTCAGGAAGGTATTTACGAAAAATTGAGACCGGTTCCAGCCATTACACTTTTTATTAACAAAACACCCCTGGGCTCTTGGTCTAGTAGCTTTAAATTGTTTTAATAATGACACATGACACTATAAATAACTCAATTTTAATAAATTTAAGTGACGTAGTAATATAAAAAAAAATATCCAAAAACATTTTTAAAAAATCGGGTACGGGGTACCTCGGAACTTTTTTGAAACGAAACTTGATGTACTTATTTATTATGTAAAGGTATACACTTGTACAAAATTTCATTTCAATTAGACTATTTTCTAATGTATAACATTTTTTTAAAAAAACGTTCACAAGTCGTTCAATAAAAATTGAACTAATGCTGTTGATAAGATAAAACTTAGCAAATATGTTAGTCTTATATATAGTCATATGCGTACCAAATTTCAATCCGATCGCATCATTTTTCCGCGTTTTATGATTTTTCGACATTTTTGCTAAGTCGTTATTGCGGGTTAATGACGTCATAAATAATATTTTCCGAATAGCACATCTACAGCGGTAGACTGATTTTTGTACGAAATTTCAACTACCTTGTTTTAATACACTGGGCGCTACGATGATAACAGACACACACATACAGACAAAAAACTTTGCAAAAAACACTCAGGAGGCCTGAAACGGATAATTCCGGTTTCAGAGTTTTTTGCTAACACAATTCTTTTCCTGTACACCTACGGTATAAATGAGGAAAAGTAAAAAGCAGTATACATTTTTTTTTCTGGCAAAAATTTTCTTGCGGGAAAAATGTTACCAAAAAAGAGAGAGAAATGCTGTTGACAGCGGTCTGTCAACAGTGTTGGACTCAGGGTCTGCCTCATACCAACTAAAACTCACTCCGCGAAACCCCTTGAACGTAGCTTGGAACCGTTATTCACTTTACTTCAGGCTAGGTCTTATCTTGAGCCTTCTGGCTCCCTCCCCTCTTACCCCCCTATGTCCCCTTTTGTCGAAGCTTTATTGTGGGTCTAGACGTTGCAAGGAAATCTGCAACGCCTAGAACCAACCTCAAAACCTGAAAAAAAAGAAAAAAAAGTATAAATATAGATCATACTACTACAATCTTTTATACCAATGTTAGATCACTAAGAGACAGGTTTCATGAACTAAAAGATCAACTTATTGAGAATAAGAAAGTTAAAGTTGTTTGCCTCACCGAAACAATACTTGGATGAGAAACGATGATTGTGAACTTTTTTCTAATCCAAACTTTACATTTCCAAATTCTCAAGCCTCAAACTTCAACAGGCCAAACAGTATGCACCGCGGAGGTGGATCTGCTATTTATCTCCACAAAAGTTTTAAGTCTTACAAAAATATTAGTAAAATAGATAATCCCCCTGTAGAATCAGATTTTGAAATATCTGCTGTGCTTTTAAAGTGTGCTAATACTATTATTATGTGTATATATCAAGCTCCCTCCATGAATGTTGAAACCTTTTTTTAAAAAATTTGAAATGTCCTTAAATATTGTCGTTTAAAATATATTTAAATAAATGCACTTTTTTATTTGAAGTTGTAATTTATAATTTGTAAACATGTGCTGAATATTGTTAAAATATTGTATTTGTGTTAAAATTATATTGAATTGTAAAGTTTATAAAAAAATCTTATTAATATAGACTGCCAATTAGAACGTAAAGAATAGTTCTATGCTGCATGATAAATCAAATCCTGCGTTTCTATTGGCTAGAAAACATCCCGTTGATGTAGATTCGTATAAATATATTTGACAAACGAAAATATAACGTAGTTGGATCTCTTTCTGTCTATGCGGGACAAACGTATTGAGAATATTTTTATGATAGAGGCAACCAATTTTGCATGAATGGCAGACGTTACTTTAGAATTGTTCAGTTAATATTATGAATACAGATTACTGTGGGGATTTCGGATGTACCTTCAGCTTCCGATCCTCTATCATATGTAATATAAAAGTGTAACACTTAATTTTTCATTATGTCCGCGTTTTAGCACATAGAGATCAAAAAGAATATGTTATATTTGATTTCTCAGTGTATGTGTGTTTTGGTAGCACTTGCAATTTTTAGTTGTACTATTGTTATGGAAGTTAACTGAAGTTGTTTAGAAAACACCAAGTTATTTTATTCTCTGACCATTCTCTGGTAGTTTCTATAGCCTGCACTATGGTTTCTATAATGTCATTCATTCTATCAGTGAAAATAATCACGGTCATTCATCATATAACTTGACGTTAAACACAACTTTATTTAAACTCAAATTTGCTAAATTTAAATGCAACTTTTACAATTCATATTTCTGCATATCAATTGTTTAAACAAAATTAAATATGGACAGAAGAGGCGATCAATCACTTAGTAATAAAAAACTCGGCTTCGAATATTTCTAAAAAAATTTACGCGCAGATTGCTGGTATTTATTATCTTTTATAATGTAAATTTTCCTTTATTAATGTAAATTTCATTATGTAATAAATAAAGTGTTTCCCTACGGGTTACCTATTCGAATTCAATTCTGTTTTTTCTCGACATACCTGCTGTCTTGGTTAAATTATATATAACTATAGTAATAATAATGCCCGTTAAATACCTTGTGGCATATTACGGATACCGCTTGCGGGACCCATCTAAGGTGGTACTGGCAACCGTTACGCTGCTGCAAGACTGTTGGCAAACATATTTATTTGAAGAATAATCTAAACTGTGATTTACTGTTTTAAAAAATTGAAATGTTCTATGTGAAATATTGAAATGTGAACTAAAACTAAAAATTACACTTTTACTAATTATTTCGTTTATCATTTATTTATATCTAAATACCTGTTTACAATTATTAAATTACAAATTACATATAAATAAAATAATATATATTAACCATTTGTGTCGCATAAGCTCAGAGCTTGTGTGCGACACGAAAAAAATATATATTATTATTACTGTAAAAATTAAAGGCATCAAGATGAGAGACACGTAAAATTGAGCATCCAAATAATAACTTTATGATTTCAATGATAACTTTATAATTCCCATAATAGTTTTATGATTCCAATGATAACTTTATAATTCCAATAATAACTTAATGATTCCAATGATAAATTTATAATTCCAATAATATCTTTATGATTCCAATGATAACTTTATGATTCCAATAATAACTTTATGATTCCTATGATAACTTTATAATTCCAATAATAACTTTATGATTCTAATAATAACTTCATGATTCCAATGATAACTTTATAAATAATAACTTTATGATTCAATGATAACTTTATGATTCCAATGATAACTTTATGATTCTAATAATAACTTTATGATTCCAATGATAACTTTATAATTCCTTCATGATTCCAATGTAACTTTATAATTCCAATAATAACTTTATGATTCCAATGATAACTTTATGATTCCAATGATAACTTTATGATTCTAATAATAACTTTATGATTCCAATGATAACTTTATAATTCCAATAATAACTTTATGATTTCAATGATAACTTTAGGATGCTAAATATAACATGTAAAACAGAGTGACATTTGTTTTGTTATAGGAAAATCAAAATTTCTTCCTTAGCCTTTCCGCGGAAATTTACTTTACCAAGTGCTACTGACGCCCTCTAGCACTTTAAAATCATAGTTTTTTTTTATTTAAAGGCGAGCCAACATTTTATGAAAGTAACTTTTCGTGGAAAAGAAATTTGTGGTAATTTTGACGTAATAGATATTTTATACTGGGACACCCTGGTTGAAAATGCTGTTTGTTCAGATTATGAAATTCAGTTATTTGTGAAATAACTGAACTATTTTATTAAACTAATTAAACTTAAGTATTTATTATGCTTTATGAATCATAAAGTTTCGAGTTATGTAATTTTTCAGTTTTAGCAAAGTTTATAATAAAGTAAATATAAAGGATATTAAACTAATTAGGGTTTGTTGTTAATATTATTTTTTTTTAAATATTACTGATATAGAGACTATACTTCAATAAAAATGTTCTCTTGTTATTATTTTCATCTAACGTTAAACAAGACCTTCTATTTAAAACACTCATAAATATAACACAAAGGTAAATTAGGGTTTCTATAATTTAAGTTTGTAGATCCATTATCGTGGTTGAATATATCTAGATAGTTAACTTATCATGTATGGGTTTTATATGGTCCCTTGGGGTATAGTATGGGTAAAGTATGGTCCCCTAAGTACAGTCCCGTGCTTGTATCCAACCTCACTTCATCATCGTAAATTTTCCTGGAAAATTAATTTTATAGTAAAGTTTAATCTGGAATATTGTTGTTGAGAATAAATTATTATTTTATACGGCAAGTATTTTAAACATTTGCATTTATTAACACATCTTTATTAGTAATATGGTGTTTTAGGAGTCATGTTAAAACTGAAACGTTAAATTTTGTTAATCTGCTCATGGCAGGTGAATAGAGCTTACTCTACTAATTTTTTGATAGCAAGTAGTAGGATCCAGATTTATTACAAAGAACAGGTTACCAGCCTATTACTTTATTACAAGAATAGGTTTAATATGTTACCAGCCTATTACTTTATTACAAGAATAGGTTTAATATGTTACCAGCCTATTACTTTATTACAAGAATAGGTTCAATATGTTACCAGTCTATTACTTTATTACAAGAATAGGTTCAATACGTTATCAGCCTATTACTTTATTACAAGAATTGGTTCAATACGTTACCAATTACTTTATTACAAGAATAGGTTCAATACGTTACCAGCCTATTACTTTATTACAAGAATAGGTTCAATACGTTACCAGCCTATTAGTTTGTTAGAATAATGGGTTAAATATGTTACCAGCCTAGGGAGATATAGGTTAAGAGGGAGATATGGTTAATATGAGATATAGGGAGGTGCTGGTAAAATAAGTTAAATATTTTTTCTAAATAAAATTAGCCAATAATTTATTTAGGTTCGGGAATTCATAATTTGGGGGCCGATCAAACAAAAGTTTTAAGGACAAAAGTTTTTTTAGGGGGGGGGGAGAGCAGAACGGGAGTCAAAACTATTTTTTTATTTGCTCAAAATCCATTGTTGTTTGATGTGATTCTGATAAAATTGTGACGGTGGTTTGGGGAATCAATTTGAATTTAGGCATTGCCAGGGGCGTAGCCGGGGGGAGAAGGGGGGATGTTTGGGTATGAAAATACCCTAACATCGCTTCGCCTCACAAGCCCGCTTCACTGACCTCTGAGGTGTTACATGTCCGAGGCCTCTATTTTTCCGACTAGTCCAAAACTTGATGCTATCTCCGTAATGGAGCACACTATTTCTCTCCAATGTAACCTCTGATATTGGCTTTATGCTCTCTCTGTAGTGAAGCACACCATCAAATAACTACACAAGCATATAAACTATAAACTCGTTACATCACAGGACTGTAAAACGCCGTGCTAGCATAGTAAAACAAGAGGAAACACATTCGCACGTCATATAGTTAAAACTCCAAGTATCAAGACATCACATTTAAGAAACAACTTGACTTTCCTTTGCCTGTTTTCTCCAAATTTTCTTTGTGAGTTTCAAAGCTCATATATTATTTTCAAGTTTACTTTTTTCGGGAAAAGATGCCTTTCTTTTATTTACTTTTTTGTCCAGCGAATTTTGTTTGAAAAATGTATAAATGAGTTTGTGTTACGTGATGTGTCGATATTTATTTTTAAATCTATGAATGCGGAGAAATTGTCTCAATAAATCACCATATTTTATGAATGAAATGCTATTAAAACATTGACATTATTTAAGTTTTCTCTATTCTGAAGTCTTTAAACTTAAAACTGATTAATTCCAGTAGCGACGTCCCAGTACCCCCAAAAAATGTTTTAGTTATTCCAAAAACATACTTTTTATAATAAAAACAGTTTCATTATAGAAAGTACTGCCCGTATTCAAAACATTAAAATCAATCTCCACAAAGTTGTAAGCAGCCATTCAGCCTGTATTTAGTTGCTTTAAAAGCAAATCTCGATAATGTGAGATTTGTTTCTAAAAAAAATAAGAACACGCATTACTAAAGAAATTCGCTAGGGTTGAAGATGTGTCGACCAGTTTATTTTTTCTTTATAAATAAATTACAAGACGCTTAACTGTCAGAGTGTCGGTAGCGATGGGTAAACTCAGTTTGTAGTCTTTCCCCAGATATACGAGCTTTCATAAAATTTCCTTTTTTCAAGTATCTAACCTTCTTCAGGTTTTTATTTTGTTTCGTAAGGAGATGGAATTCATGTTTAACATTATTCTAGTCGATGTAACTTGATGTATCGGTTTTGTTTATATGCTAGCATTGCATTTTTATTTTAGTTTTTTTTTTTCGCTTCAGCGATTAATTTGATTAATGACGGATGAGTGATGTTGATTTGTAATTTGTGTAATTTTTATGTGTCATTACGTCTTGTATTACTTGCCGGCATGAAGGTAGAAGAAGAGATTTCTGTCTGATAATATATGAACTTAAGACAAACAGGCTAATGATATTATTGAGAAATTAAAGTGTTAGAGTTTTAAATAGACCTTAAGTAGCCTGATACAGCTGTTGACAGACTTCCAGCAGGTTCGCATATAATACTTAATTCATGTTTTGAACTTTGATACAAAGTATCGATAGAGGCACAAGCAATGTTTATGGCTTTATTGATTGCAAATAGACGGTGTTGACGAGGCATTTAGCCAAAGCCTAAATAATTCTATTAATCTCTTCTAACGAAGAATTAAATAGTGTTAAAATTAAATGTTATCTACATCTTATCAAATAAATCAATGCACTGTGTAAACTAACAGGTTAGACTAACCCGCATAACATACTTAACTAAACGTAACCTCTAATTTATGACCTGTATTATTCTATTGAATTGATATGTATTCTTAAATGATAAGCAAATATTTTTATTTATTTTTAAAGCGCATGTTTCACTTTGTATATATTAAGTAAATATTAACATTGGCTTATAATTTAAAAATATACGTCAATGAAATACAAAAATACCGGTAATCAAAACACCCAGGTTTTGAGTAGTTAAGTATGTAATGCGGTTAGTCTAACCTGTAATAAACATTAAACGAATTTGAGTTTATAAATAAATAAAAAATAAACACTTAACTTTATAGTTCCACATTCACATCTTCCGTGTTTTTGTTGCTGCTATGCATATCATCGCTCAGTATTTCGTGATTTGGAGCTTACAAAAATTGCCCGCACGTTTATAAACATTGGAAGAATCAATGTAACAATGACATGACTGAAAAGATTCTTTGATAACATTTTATATCTAAAAAACAAGATATAAATCTAGATCAGTCTTATTTCTATGATGTCAGAATCTTTGATATCCTGGGATTGTGATATCCTGGGTACGCCGTGATATCAACGCGGTGTCAAACATGTCCTCAGTTTTATCCAATTTTATCAAATATATTTTTGTGATTTATTTTATTTTACTTCAAAAATATATAACTTTTCTCGAAGGAAACCTAGAAAATTAGATGGAGTTTGGAAAATTGATGCGGTTGAAGGAAAATTGAAGTGTTTCCCTTGTCGAGAAAATGTAACGCTACTTTAAGTGTCAGTAAAATACAACAATTTTCACTACATTATCACTCGAGTGTAACAAATTTTGACAAGATGTGTCTTTACATTTTGCTTTTTACGGCTAATGCAATGTATGAATAAATACCAATAGGTACAATAGAAGTTATCGGGACCTTGATCTTCTAAGCACCTCTTAGGTCCGGGGTTCATAGCTATGGTTGCCGTAATCGTCAAAGTACTTTTAGGTCCGAGGTTCATAGCTATGGTTGCCGTAATCGTCAAAGTACTTTTAGGTCCGGGGTTCATAGCTATGGTTGCCGTGATCGTCAAAGTATGCTTAGGTCCGGGGTTCATAGCTATGGTTACCGTGATCGTCAAAGTATGCTTAGGTCCGGGGTTCATAGCTATGGTTACCGTGATCGTCGTAAATACAAAGGATCTTAAGTGTTCATTTAATTATTTTTATGGTTCAAATTTATTGTTTTATACCCGTGGTTAATAATAGTTTAAAATGCCTTGAAAAGGAATTTTATGATTTATATATTGCCGAGAGCCCTGCACTGGTGCAATGATTTAACAAAAAATTAAACTATTTACACTTTCTATGTACCTGAAGTAGTGGGTAAAGAAAAGTAAACGAAACAAAGAAAGTACTTGAAGTAAAGGAATCAGAGATGAGGTACAATTATTATTATTTTAGATAACACTAAACTAATAATAATTGTACCTAAGTACAGAAAATATATTTTTTGATTATTTAGAAGGTCGGGTCCCCAATTTCAAAAAAAGTTGAAAAGGAAAACTGAAACCCCTTCCTAACGGAAGGGGTTTCAGTTTGACAGTCTAGTTGACTTTACTAAGCTCAACAGCTTCATATTCAGTTGAGACGTACATATTGATTGCAACAAGCGTAGCCGTATATGATGGATACTCCGTCTTAAGCGTTATATTTTCCTGTCCCTAGACAGGAGAATGGAATAAAACTGAGTATAAATATGCCCCCGAGCCGAAAACGAGTAAGATAATTTACTATTTAATTGCTGAGTCGCAGCCGAAATAGGAAGTTCCCTTTCCTATACATTGTCGTACAATATTTTATCTATTCACGATTTGGGATCCTGACCTTCAATTATTCGATTGTGAAAAACAACTTTTTTTAAAAAAAGTTTTTGAGCCGATGAAGAAAATGTTTTTAGTCGCACCTCTGTGAAAGAATTGGAGACCCGACCTCCTAAATAATCGAAAAATATATTTTCCGTACTGAATCATGCAGAAGAATCTTTAGATTTATAAATGAAGAGTATGATATTAAAGTTGAAAGATACTAGTTTTATTAACATATTTGGATTAGAATTTGAACTAAATTTCAACTCAGAGTGATTTTGTTAGAATAAAAAAACACACCAGCAAAGCTGTAATAGTTATTTATGCAACAAGGGATGAAAGTAAGTTTTACAGCACAGCTCAAGTTAAAGTTTCGTCCTAAGGCAGCGCCGAAGGAGGAAACTTCATTAGCTCACGAGGCCGGCAGGCCGAGGGAGATAAACTAGTTAGTTCCCGAGGCTTGACGAGGGAGATAATACGAGAGCTGAAAACTTTCATCCCTTGTTGCGTATAAAATTTTATCTACGACTAGAGAACTAATATCAACAACTATTAATATATTCTTCAGCTGCTTAATTGTTATTGTGTTAGTTTAGTTTATTCTTACCATGTCAATTACTCTGATGAAGAGATAATAAAGCCACTATCTTCACATTATTTTATTGTAAGCTGTCAATAGAATAATGTGTAATACTATATTTGTAATTTAAGCATTAGCGTGTGTATATTGTATATTCTACCCGTAGTATCAACATAACACCGAAAAAAAAATTAAAAATTTCCTAAAATTCCTAAACATTTTACTAAAAAGTTCTGTCAAGTTGGCAACACTTTCACTTTTCCTCCCTAGGGAGTAAAAGTACATTTACAGTGTGAGATAACAAGACTGTAAGTAGAACTTACAATACAAGGAGTAGATAAAGTATTTTAATAGTACTTAATTTATTTCTCTCTTTCTTTTCTCTCTTTCTCTCCTAAATAACTTGATGCTGGAAGCTTTGTAGCTGAAACAGCAGTACAGGCAGTGTGGACATGAAGTTCATTCTTCACTGCATTTATTTTAAACCTGTTTTATTTTCTAATTAAGATTTAAAGTTTTTTTCATTTTAAATTTATTGATTATATTGATTTATGATGTAAAAGAATTAAAAAAATCAAGTAAAAGTTACTTTAATTTTTCATCTCAGAAAAATTGTCGGTTGCAGAGTAATTAAAATGCGCAGTGATTTTTTGCGTTATAATGAATTACCCTCAGTAGTATTAGCTGCTCCAACTCCTGTTAGCGGCTGAGTTTAATTGTAATTTACTATCAGACGAAAACCTGCTCCACACGTTCAAGTCTATTAATAACACCAGAATTTTACCATTTTTTAAAAATTTCAAAGTGGCGCTTGTTTAATTATTTTTCAATTATTTTAGCTTATAAAAAATATATTGTGAAAGAAATGTGTTTACTTTTTTAGTTCTTTAAAATGAAGAAGTTTTATGTTTGCTTGAAATTTTCCACTTAAAAATTTTCAGTTTTTAGTCCTTAATAGATTCAAAAACTTAGTGTCTACTTGTTGGAGAGGGTATCTCACTCGTGTAATTTATTCCTAAGCTTTGATTAAGCTTGATTAATGCTTCGTGGGCGAGAGACCGATGTAATATCTCTTCTTATTGTTCGTGAAAAGGAGCTTGCTGAAGAGGAGCTGAGCGAGTTCATAGGTGGTAACCTCATTAACATAACGATGATATTCTTAGACCGAGTAGAAGCGTACTTGCTCTTCGCGCTGAGTTACTTTCATTTTAATTCTGTGTTCAGGTATTGTGAATCCCAAGTCTTACACCTCCTAAGCTGTGTGTTGCTGGGCATAATGAAAACCAACGAACGTCATGTTTTTTCACAATTTTAAATTTCTCAATTCTGAATTTATATCAGAGCTGGTTGAAAACAGAGACTTCTCTTACCGTTCATTTTTAAATAATATTATTTTCTCATGAAAATCGATTTCCTATAGATATTTTCCTATCACTCCACCATCTCTATCCCCCAATTTTTTTATCTTAATTTTTGTAGAAGATTTTTGTTTGCCCTGAGAGCATTTTCTTGTATCAAAGCTACTGCCTCCAGCTTTTCCTTCTTTTTCTACATTTTCTTCGAAAGAGAATTATAATTTTTTTATACATTTACATTTTAAATATTTTATTATTATTATTTGCATTTTAGGTAAAGTTTCTATTTATTTATACATTAGTTTCTTTTGAAATTTATAAATATTTTTTAAAAATAAATTGAGTACAACGAATATTCATAGGCAGTTTTCTTACTAGCAAAATTAATTGGTTTTAATGAAGGAGTCGTAACACAAAGGAGACATATTTTTGTCCTTATTATCGTTAAGTCGAGAGGAAACATCGTAATAGCGAAAAACAAGAAGTCTTGCGTCCCTTCTCATAATGAAATTATATTGTGGTATTGCATTGTTTGCCGCCTCCGTGGCCGAGTTCGTTAAGGCGTTAGTCTTTACACTGACCTTTGACACCCACGGAGGTCTGGGGTTCGCATCCCAGGTTACGCTCTCAGTTTATAGAAGATTATTGTTTAGATAAATTATCGCCAGCTTTAGAATACACTTTGAGCGTAACGGTTGCTACTACCACCCGAGGTGGTTCCCGCAGGGGTTATCCCTGATGACCCCAAGGCTCTAAACGGGCATTATTATTATTATTATTATTGCATTGTTTGTTATTAAATATCACTTAGCTTTCTATTTATTTATTTATTTTTGAGATGCTCAACTCGCAGATCATAAGCACCTCTACAATAGTCTATAGTAATACATATTAACAAATGAAATATAAACAATTAGATGATTAATATGAGCTAGATTATTTAGATGATACTATATAGGTTATAATTATATATGATATAGAGGATTATGATTATTTAAATGGTCAAGATAAGCTAGATGATTTATTACTTAGATATATGAGATAATATAGCTGATATTAAGTATAAGTTCAAATTAGATATACTTTGTGTTCTACGTAGCACAATTCTCATGCTCTTTGTCTCGCCTCTCAGACACGCTTTTTGGTACACCCCGGACTCTTCAGGGTCACATTGTCGCAAATCGGTCCGTTAGGCCGACATAGCGTAGCACCAAATGGCCTGAGACTAATTGCCTTGTTTTAACATTCAATATTGTAACTAAATTTATAAAAAAAAAAATATGTAATGTTACCAGGCTGAATAAGCCATGGCTAGTACTAACAATACAATACTGCAGCTACTAAAAAATCATGTCGTACTCAAATGGTACTGAAGCTCATGATTCTGATCACGTGGCAATGGTCTCTACCAACGGACCGCAATTATCACTTCGTTTAAATTTACAAGTCTGCCTCCGTGGCCGTGATCGTAAAGGCGTTCGTTGGCACCGGAGGTCCGGGGTTCGCAGCCCGGGCTATGCTCTAAGATTTTATGAATAGTATTTGTATTAAAAAGATTTCGCCAACTTTAATTAATTCTTAGAAAGTAGTAGATGCAACCCACCTGAGGTGAATACCCTGATGGGCCGAAAGGCCCTAAAACGGGCATTTTATTTTATTTTTTAAATTTACAAAATAAATGTTAACAGCACAAATGTGAAATATATACCGGAGCAGGGCAGAATGTGAGCCATTTTAAAGAGATCAGTGTATTGACCCAGTCTCTGGTATCCATATTCATCTCTTATATTGACGTATAGAGGGGGTTCATTTATAATGTTGAAACGCCCAAGTTTTCTAAGTATTATATTTTATAGGCTATATTTAAGATTATTCATAAATTAAGAAGTGCTAATTTTTTATTCCGCGTAGTGGAGGAATAGTAAATGCACCTACCAATATGCTTGACACATTACAACATAACTCCACCAAATAGTTGATTGAAATAAGAGGAGCCAGGTTGCGGCAACAAATCCCTCAGCTGTGACACTCAGTCGAGTGCAAACGCTGTAGACTATCTACTGACTGACTGACACTGACATGAAGATTTAGGTCTTCCGGTGGTGACCGCGTAGATGAAGAATCCGACGTTTCGCTTCCACTGTGGGAGGCATCTTCAGGGATGTAGGACATCATGGATAGAAAGACAATGCTCTACAAAACTAAACTGAGTTCAGTAGTGGGAGTAGTACACGGAGTTCAGTTTTGTAGAGCATTGTGTTTCTATCCATGATGTCCTACATCCCTGAAGATGCCTCCCACAGTGGAAGGGAAACGTCGAATTCTTCATCTACATTGACGCCGTCACCACCGGAAGACCTAAATCTTCATGACAATAACCGCGGAAGCCCACACAGATTATTGACACTGACATGTAAGTAACTTAGTTATTGCACACATAAAAGTGCTGGTAGAGTTCTTCATAATAAATATATGGTCAGCAAAATGCCGTGTAACAACAAATAATATGAAACTACATAACATTGTGGCCGCGAAGCACCCACAAAGTGGCCCCCGGCGCATATTTAAAAAGTATCGGGAAAGGTATTTATATGGTTCGAGTTTGGCTCTAACCACTGCTCTACCCCCGACTTTTGCTTTGCCGACTATCTCATTAGCGAATATTTCCAAAGGAAACACGCTAAAAATAAGTAAAGTGTTTATGTATTGAGTGTATTAGGGGTTTTCTATCACTATGTTTTGTTCCTCTTTTAAGGACAAAAGAACAAATATAAATACAACAAACAAGAAAAAATGAACAACAATTAAAAGCGATAAATTTTACAGGTCATCAATTAACATCTTGGGTGTCATCGATAACCCAACTCTTATTTCAACAAAAGATTACTTCAATCAGGAAAGTAACCGACCGCAGACAATAATTGCAAACAACCCTGTTTGGTCGAGACAATAGCCCAACAATACGACCTCGTTTGTAGCGTTTCCTGACACGATGGTTTTTAGCCCCGAAATGACCTCTGTTGTAGTTTTTGATTTACTAGACCTGTCTTGTCTAAATGAACTCCTTTGTCTCTGCGAGATAACAAGCCAGTGTTATTATAGGGTTTCCCTTCAAAATTTCTTTTTTATTCCAACTTTTAGTTTGACATAATTTTTCATGTTTTATTTTTTCCTTTATTATATGATATTTGATACTGTGCTTTATTATATTATTGTGTACATTTATTATAAAAAAACTTTTCAAACTCTTATTATTCTACTTTAACGAAATTTTACAATATAATGGCCCTTTATTTGAAATTATGTTTTGCCTTACTGGAACTAAGTGTCCTGGTGTGGAACTTTAGTGTATCTCCTCCTTTCTTGTTATTTTGTGTGTTATGATGGAAAGTTTTCCATTTATGCTTACATTTCTCTTGGCGTGGAAGATAGTGAAATTTGTTTTGTACATGTCGTAGTCAAATATTCGTATGAAGTGACATTACTATGACAGGGGGGGTCATAGTAATGTCACTTCTGTTGACCTCGAGGGGAGGGGGGCCCCTTGAGGTCAACAATTTCCCATTTCTCTTGTGATTTTCACTCCCAGGACGATGACCAAGATGGTCAAATACCCGGTGGATTTCTTTCCCAGTAATAATTGCTCTTTTTAACCAAAATATAATTAGGTAAGGCTATCGAAGTACCTTCGCTCAAAACCAGTAAGTTCTTAAAGATGCTTGAAAGAATATCTAATATGAAACTTCTTTATGTTTAGTGAAGAATTTTATGAATTATGATGGGAAGATCTCGTATATATTATTCGCAATATATTCATCTGTTAAAGAAACAAGATTTATTTTTCTGTTATTTTGCTTCTTTTTTGTATTGTATTCCACTCTTTTTATCCCATTTTCGAGTTGTATTTTGTATGTTTCCTTCTCATTCTTCATTCTAGCTTTACTTTTTATTTTATACCTTTTTCATTTTGCTTCTTTCTTTTTTTCGAATCTATCTTTCTTTTTAATAAAAGTAGCTTTGTATAATATTAAAAAGAGGATATATTGTAAAATGGTTGATAAAGAATGGAGACTACATGATAAATCTTAGATATATTGCAGCCTCGTGTTTCTTTTTTTTTATTATTCATTTCTTTTGGTATGTTAGGTATGTTGAACGTCTTTTTTATTCCTATAAACTTATTAAAAATTTACGATGATGAATTACTATTGGATAGTTTCTTTCAGAATGATTTCTCATCAAAAATTTCCATGAGTTTCATTGTGTTTCTAGGTCGGCCTGGGTCAGGCAATTACATTGACTCTTTCTTCTTAGTTTGTTATCTATGAAACCCATGAAACCATTAAATACGGATGCATTTGTTTTGACAACGGATATTATAAGTGATTTTAATAAGTTTGGTTGCGGAAAAAGCAACCTCCCCTCTACTCTAATGAAAACTAAATTAAAAATAATAAACAATAGAACTAGATTTAGAGTAAAATAAAAAAATAAAAATAAATTTCCCGTTCAGGCCTTTCGGGAAATCATCCGTTAGGCCACCACCTCAGGTGGGTTGCATCTACACACTCTAAGAATTAATTAAAGTTGGTGAAATCTTTTTAATACAAATACTATTCATAAAATCTTAGAGCATAGCCCGGGCTGCGAACCCCGGACCTCCGGTGCCGAAGTCGAACGCCTTTACGATCACGGCCACGGAGGCAGACTCGAGATTTAGAGTAAATTAATTTAAAATTGTTTCAATTGAAACATTTGGGTTTAGGTTACCTCTGTTTATTTTCTCTAAATCATCGGACTCTTTTCGTTCGTCCATTCATTATGTATTATGTATTGTCACATCTGACAATAAGTTAAAACATCTAAATGCAGTGAAAAAATACAATTTATTGAGCGCTAAAAAATTTAAAATTAACTGTCAAGATCTTCATATGACAGTAGTATTTTTCAGATTTCATATTAAATAGACCAAGACCCCAGGGGTGTTTTGTTAATAAAAAGTGTAATGGCTGGAAACAGGTTTAATTTTTCGTAAATACCTTCCTGAACAAGGATCTGCAATTCTGCCGACTTTTAGGGGTCAAAGGTTCTGCCTGGACACCCATCCGATACGAGTCTGCAGAATTGCAGATCCATGTTCAAGAAGTATTTACGAAAAATTGAGACGGTTCCAGCCATTACACTGTTTGTTAACTTGGGTGGTAAATTTGACCTGTAAAGTGCGTTCTGCCTGGGACGCCCATCCGATACGAGTCTGCAGAATTGCAGATCCATGTTCAAGAAGGTATTTACGAAAAATTGAGACCGGTTCCAGCCATTACACTGTTTGTTAACTTGGGTGGTAAATTTGACCTGTAAAGTGCGTTCTGCCTGGGACGCCCATCCGATACGAGTCGGCAGAGTTGCAGATCCTTGTTCAGGAAGGTATTTACGAAAAATTAAACCTGTTTCCAGCCATTACACTTTTTATTAACAAAACACCCTTAAGTTCTTGGTCTAAAAGGGCGACTAATAATCCAAATGAAATTTCTTGGATCGATTCCACGACCAATAGATGTAAATGTGTAATTTTCAAATCGATCGATCGAATTTACGATTGTTAACGATTTTTTTTTAAACTTGATGACTAAAAAGAAATTAGTTACTGTAGATAGAATAATATCATCTTCCGGTCAGCACAACTAGACATAGAGTCTGATTTATGTGCCAAGTATCAACTCCCTAGTATGAACACAGCGGGAGTTATTCGTGACACAGTCAGACAGCATCGTGATAACCACGTCATGGAAATGTTTGAAACGTATAATTTATAGCGAAACCTGGGTTTTTGGTGAACCTGTTGGTATTGGTATAGTCAACCTATATTGCGTTTACACTAGAAATCCAAAATTAAGATTTTTTACTTAGTCATCCGTTGCAAGTTTTTTATTTTTTTATGACAAGTTTTTACCAAATTTTCGTGTGATGAAAATATGAAACTTAAAATATATTTTAAATACTTATTTTAATATTATTTTAAATACTTTAAAATGTGGTACTAAAATATATTTTTAAATCTAGTTGTGTTATCTAGAAATTAACTTGTAATGTCCAGCCCTGATTTCAAATTGCATTTAGTTAGACGCGAGAAAAACATGTCAAGTTTTATCTTATGATCAGCATTATTTTAATAGCATTGGGTAATGAAATAAATATATTAAAGTTGCTGTCAAAAAGGTTTTTATTGAGAATAATCTATATATCAATATACAAACTACAAGAATTAATATTCAAGTGATGAAAAAATATCTAATAATTAAAAACAAACATTAATAGTTATTTATTTATTTCTAAATCATATTTATGACTAGATTTTTAAAGTTAGGTTGGCCTTTGACTTACACTCAGTTCATATCACTCTCAAGTTTCTATCTGACTTAGTTTAGTTTTAAGTATTTTAATTTTGCAGTGTGACCATTCTTAAAAAACTAGCTTTATTGAACATAACAGTGGATTGAATTATATTAATTCAATTGAATTATATTAATCAATTAGGCAGGTTGAATTATTTGATTTTTCATAGAGGCATTTTTGTGTAGTGTTCAGAGCGATAAAAGTTTTAAATGATCTTTGTAGTTTTGTTTTAAATTTTCACGAACACCCAGATCTAGACATCTATATCTGCCCGTATTCAAAGACATCTTCCTAACATTCTCCTTAAGGAACAAGGAGAATGCTAGGAAAATGTTAGGAAGATGTCTTTGAATACGGGCCCTAGTTAATTTGACGTTGAAATTTTCCTCCTCTAGGACATTAAACTTTTTAAAATATTTAATTTTTATCACATACCAACAGATTGCACCTCTAGTATCATTTACTCTCTTTTTTTTCATTATTTAAAACAGTAATGAGGAACATAGTATTAAACAAATTGAGAGAATTTCTAGACGCAAAGTTTTCTAGAGTTGTTTCAAAGAAAGACATGGAGTCATTAACAGACAGCATTGATTATTTAATACAAAAATACAAAGTAATAAGTAGTGAGTTTAATTCTTTAAAATTATCTAAATTGCTCTTCAAAATAAAATAAAATCCTGAAATGAGAAGCAAATAAAGAAAAAACAAGGTTTTGTTTCAATACATCAAAATAAAAGAAGGAGAAGATGATGACGGTACAATCGCAAGGTTCTGCAAACATCGCAGGTACAATCGCAAGGTTCTGCAAGGATCGCAGGAACAATCGCAAGGTTCTGCAAGGATCGCAGGTACAATTGCAAGGTTCTGCAAGGATCGCAGGTACAATCGCAAGGTTCTGCAAAGATCGCAGGTACAGTCGCAAGGTTCTGCAAGGATCGCAGGAACAATCGCAAGGTTCTGCAAGGATTAATTATAGATTAAATGCCAACGTAGGATAAGCAATGCATTTTCAATTAAAGGCAATAATGGTTCCCTAGTCATAACCAAGGCACATTTCCCAAAAAATAAAACATTAAACCATTATTAGTGATTGTAAAGTATTGACAGGAGATATGTACAAGTATCTCCTTTCAATACCTTGGTATGTATCAGGTTTTATAAGACTGTATTCCTGCAGTCCAAGCTAAACGGAAACATTTTTATTCTTTCAAAAATAGTAGTTTGTAAATCTAATCAAAAAGGGTCAGTAAATATTTCTTATGACCATATGTACTCGTATGTACAAAATATAAGCTTTGATTTGGATGAAAACGTGAAATTATTACGTGTCAACCGTTGTGGATTCAGTCAACTTCTTGAACTTACAGGATTTGGCTGGATGCCATTTAAATTTTAAAATAAATGATGAGTGGTATATTTCTATATACTTCTTATTTAGTATATTTCTAATATACTAAATTCCCCTCCTACCATTTCTCTACTTGGTTTTCATGATATTTTTCTTCTTCATTAACACATTGTAATAATTAGCTATTTCTATATGTACTCATGATATCTAATAATATGATCATATGGCGATGCATGTTTTGAAAAATGGCTAGAAGTGTTTGTATTATTCGAAACCTACGACTTGGCTTATCCAATGAATTGACTACGTTTTACGCTAGACTTGGCTCTTGTTTCACGCATGCGCTTTTGTTGGGATTGCATTCTTTTTTGTAAGCTTCAACATTATTCCTCACAAAAGTGCGGGGCACTGCCGTGCCCGCAGATACACTAAATTTTGATCAAACTCTGGTAAGTTTAGAATCAAATAAAAATGAAATGAATATTATATTAGTGATTTTTAAATGTACAGTTAAGGTAGAAACTTTAAATAAAGTAAAGAAACCATAGAGATATATACTAGAGAGGGCATGGCCTATCTTAATACATTGAGAGGCCTGAAACATTTTTAGTGGGGCTCTCAGGGGCTCTGTGTAACCTCATTGAAACCTCCTTCAAGAGGGAGTTGAGGTTTTAATTAATCAATTGTTTTCGGCTTCCCGCAGATTGTTTGTGTTGTGATTTGTATTTTTAACATTCTACTATATAATTTACTGTTTTTTTGTTCTGTTTATTTGATGAAAATGATAATCGAATGTGGTCAGGTTACTTTTTCGATGTTTCAAAATTCAACCAATAGTTCAACTCTAGTAATATATCTCTATGAAAGAAACATATTACAAAGAATAATTATGTTAATTATTCACATGTGAATATTGGTTTGATTCTTTCTTATTTACATCTCAACTACAAGTGACGTCATAATTTGATCAAACTGTGTTCTAAATGTCATATCGACTGATCCGCTCCTAAATCAACGACAAAATTCAACTACAAATTTGACAAATTTACTCTCATTTATAGTTGACAGGGCTTGGTTTCATTCCAATACGACTAACATATATACGGTTATTGTTGCATCATCAACGTTAAGTAGCATCGAACAAGCTCAGTGCCTGAATAGGTGACCTCTGAGATTAAAATGGATCTTTGTACTGTCTCAGGATCAGCGAAACGACTTCGAAACCGAGTCTTTCGCTAGGCTTAGGAATAAACCTAGCAAATCTGATATGGTGAGGAACAGTTTGGAGGTACCTCGAACCCGATTCTTTAGCTGTTTGACCCAAATCTTAATGGCTTAGTGTTCCTTTGAGAATTCGTTAAAAAAACTTACTTTGTAGTTCTAAGTATGAATGTAAGTCTGAAACGAATAAATAACTCTAATGTAGGTTAGGTCTAATTTCTCCTCCGAGTTAGCTGTGTAGTTTAATGGTTTGGTTCTTTTTACTACCTTCACCTATATAGTGTCTTTTCTTTGTCATACCGCTGTTGTTCATTAACCTTTTTTACTATTCTTTAGTTTGCTGTCTTTTGTTGTTATTTTTGATTAAGTTTAAGATTTGCTTTCAATCTTTTGAAAGAAAATCAATTTAGAAAAGCTTACAAATAGTAAAAATTGTTCATTTATAGCTTTAATTAAGCAATTAAAAAATTAATAAATAAAACTATAACTGCATTTAAGCCTGTCGGTCTATTAGGGTATTGATTTTACGGGAACAATCTCATGTGGGTCACATATTCTGTGCACCAAGTATTTCGTTTGATTGTCGCAATAATTGAATAACAAATTTTTTCACACATAAACTAAGAGCCTGACCGGACTGCGAACCCTGGACCTCCAGTGCCGAAATCGAGTGCTTAAACGCTCACTGCTCAGAGGCAGATATTAAGAAATTAGTCTAATTATTCGCAGGGCCTTGTAGCACATCCGTGATGTCCTACATCCCTAAATATGCCTCGCTATGGAAGCGAAACATTGTCTACACATAAAATCTTATTATGAGTTAAATAATTATACGAATAAGCCCTTATTAACTCCTAAGTCTAGAGAGAAAGATAAGAAAGAAATTATGGTCTCTCTGCAAAACTTATTTTATTGACACTCCCAATTTTAGTGCTTGAGAGAAAACTTAAATATTGTTGGTTTATACTACCTAATATCCGATTACACGAATGGAAGTTCAGTTAAGTATGGAGGTATGTTACAAATGGAGGTGCAGGTGGTTTGGTTTATATTAGTTAGATATTAAAAATTACCTAATATTGTTTTATCACCTCCATTGTGATAAGGGATCAAAAGGGCGATAGTTTTATCTGTTTACTCAAATCACTCATTCCTTTACTCTAGTCTGCTTATTCCACCACCCTACCCTACTCATTCCACCGCTCTACCCTACTCATTCACCACTCTACACTACTCATTCCACCACTCTACTCTACTTATTCCACCACTCTACCTATTCATTCCACCGCGCTACCCTACTCATTCCACCCTCTACCCTACTCACACCACTCTACTCTACTTATTCCACCACTCACCTATTCATTCCACCACGCTACCCTACTCATTCCACCGCGCTACCCTACTCATTCACCGCGCTACCCTACTCATTCCCCACTCCACCTACTCATTCCACCACTCTACCTATTCATTCCACCGCGCTACCCTACTCATTCCCCACTCTACACTACTCATTCCCCCCTCCACCTACCATTCACCACATCTACCTATTCATTCCACCGCGCTACCCTACTCATTCCCCACTCTACACTATCATTCCATCATTCTACTCTACTTATTCCACTATTCTACCCTATTCATTCCACCGCGCTACCCTACTCATTCCCCACTCTACACTACTCATTCCACCATTCTACTCTACTTGTTCCACCACTCTACTCTATTCATTCCACCGCGCTACCCTACTCATTCTCACTCTACACTACTCATTCCCCACTCTACCCTATTCATTCCAATGTCCATTGGCCAATGTCATAAAGGGGACCCGACAAAAAACGGTATAACGTATATATAACAACAATCAAAGTACGTCAACTTCAGGAGATATAATGATGTATGCATCTCAGCAGGAATTTTCCCTTGTATAATAACTATCTTTTTTAGCTACTCCTCGGGAGTTAACTGTCCAAAGCCTCGCCTTTTCCTTGGAAATTAAATACATAAGTTGGTACAATTGCTTCGCCATTCAGAAGTTAAATTGGCTACTTTCGCCTATAGAACGAATTTATTGCTCAGATACACAATAGCATTCTTTACCTTCCTTGGTGCATAAATAACCATTAGGTTTTGTGAGAAAACTTATTTTCGTAATTTTAGACTCTCCAGCGCCTATATATTAGACATATTATGTAAAATAAACCATCCTAATGCCCTGTTTGTTATTTTGAATATATTTTAATTATATATTTCCAAAAAAACTTTAAATACATTATAAGTATTTGTATTTAAAATAGAATGCGACGAGTCTGTTGAAACAGTTTTAGATTAGCATTTAGACAGGAGGGGGAGGGGGAGGGTTTTAGTTTTAAATCCGAGAGCTTTGCCGTCTGTTTGGCAATTCAAATCTTATTGATTCCTATCTTGGATAACTGATTTAAATTTAGAAAACACCGTTGGAATAAGACTTGCTTGTTGTGAAATGAAAACTTCGTTTTTAGATTTGGTTCGGAATTTGCTTAGTGTATGACAACACGTGAGTCATTGATAAAGAAAGCAATTAAATTTATCTCTGAGCATCGGAAGCAATTAAAACTTCACGCAATCACGCTAAATTTCTGTTATGATTCGTATTAAGATTGCACTAAATTTCAGTAATTCTTTATATTAGAATAGCTCTGTGATTCAAATATAATAGAATAGAATAGAATAGAAATTTATTTGATTACAAAATACAATGGATGTACATAAATCATCGTCAATGTCTTTACATAATTAATTATTGATAAGGTTCCTTCCAATCTTTAAAATTATATAATAAAATTCATTAACAATTAAGAAACGCAAATAAAAAACTGACAAAAAAAGTTCTTATAACTAGTAATTTAAAATAAAAGTATTAAAATAAAGAGCAACTTCCTAAGTACTTATTCAAAGAATGTTTGCTAAACATATAGATTCAAAGACAAAAAAACATTAGCTTAAATTTACAGTGCTTAATTTATAAACTGGTTCAGACAGTAATTTAAATTTGCATGCATTCACGTACTTATCAAAACCCTTTTCATTTTTTATGTCATCATTTAATTTGTCCTATGCGACTTTATTCTAAAATTATTTTTATATCTAGTATTATATTTATGTACATGGCAGTTACGAGTAAATTTAATTTCATTTAAACGAGCCCATTTTAAAATTTCAAGGATAAATAAAGCTGGAACTTTTAAAATTTTAAACTCTTTATAAACTTTCTTTGAATCTTTCTAATGAATCAGAGACACAGTAAACAATACATATAAAGTGTAGCACTGAAATGCTTTATCTCGTATATCAGAATCCTTTAGTTACTACATATAACAGAATCCTTTAGTTACCAAATATAACAGAATCCTTTAGTTACTAAATATATCAGAATCCTTTAGTTACTAAATATATCAGAATCCTTTAGTTACTAAATATCTTTAGTTACTAAATATGTCAGAATCCTTTAATTACTAAATATATCAGTATCCTTTAGTTACTAAATATATCAGAATCCTTTAGTTACTAAATATATCAGAATCACTAAAAACTTTCTAATTGCAACTAAAAAGTAACTAATTTAATTATTATTTAATAATAATTAAATTATTATTAAAATTATTATCGTGGCCGAGGTCGTTAAGGCGTTATAGTCTTTACACTGATCTATGACACCCACGGAGGTCTGGGGTTCGCATCCCAGGTTACGCTCTCAGTTTATAGAAGATTATTGTTTAGATAAATTATCGCCAACTTAAAAATACACTTTGAGCGTAATGGTAGCTATTACCACCCGAGATGGTTCCCGCAGGGGTTATCCCTGATGAGCCGCAAGGCTCTAAACAGGCATTATTATTATTATTATTTAATGTTTCACACCAATTCTAACCTACAGGTGAGTTCAAAATTAAAACTTAGTAAACATTTAATAAAGCAAGAGACCTTCTTTAGTTACAAAAACTCCGCCATGCGGCGCTGAGAGCCGCTTTGCTACTTGGCGGCCACATGGTCATTCTCCTATATCAGTTTTTCATATTACTAGTTTAGATATGTGGCATTCTGCCACAATGTAAGTGGCAAAAACGAGATTGGCTTACATTATGTTGTATATGTCTATCAATAAAACTTGAACTAATGCTGATAATAAAATATTACATAGTATTTGTGTTAACCATATAGAGTAGTACATGTGTTAACATTTTAGCCCGATCTAACCACTTGTTGATGATTTGTGATTTTTTAATCATATCATTTTTTAATCATTTACGTCGTGGGTTAATGACGTCAGTCATTATAAACAATAGGATTAGGGACATTGACAGGGTTGATTCTTGGGCACTTATTTACTTGGTTCCCAACCTCAATTTATCTGAAAAATCTAGTGGATTTGGTATAGGAACTAGGAGTCTGTCTAAACTCCATTAAAATCCCTCCGTTTCAGGCACGTTTTTACTTGGGTCCTCATTTTATGTTGGGAACCAAGGGTACTTTCGCACTATATTATCTTATTTTCTTAATTATCAATCTTTTCTTTTTCCCCCTTCTCAACCCCATACAATAGCCCCATTGCTTTTCAACATCCCCTATTAAGATTGTTAAATAATTTCTTTTATATAATTTAGTAAATATATTGTCGGTACCCAAGTGAAAAATTGCCCTATATCGCCATATTTACTTGGGTCCCAACTTTATGTTGGGAACCAAGTAAATAAGTACCGATTCTTGTACCACGTTTCATGTCGATCCGAGAGAACGTTCGAGTTTAAACAAAATTAAAGTTATTTTGCCCCATAGAAACGTCTAGGAACAAAAATCTCGTACATACATACACACACACAGATATATATATATATATATATATATATATATATATATATATATATATATATTTCTTTATTAGTGAGTCCCTTATCTAAAAATCCACCCCCTCCGTACCTCAACCTTATGAGCTCATATGTTCTTTGAAAATTCGCTAAATTGGATATTTACATACATACACACACACAGATATATATATATATATATATATATATATATATATATATATATTATATATATATATATATATATATATATATATATAACCCAACCTTATAAGCTCATATTGCTTTGAAAATTCGCTAAAATTGAAAGACTTACTCTTACTTACTTTACTCTTTAGTAAAAATAAAAAATAAAAGGCCCGTTTTAGGGACTTTCGGCCCATCAGGGTATTCACCCTGCGGGAACAACCTCAGGTGGGTAGCATCTACTGTACTCTCAGAATTAATTAAAGTTGGCGAAATCTTTTTAATAAAAATACTATTCATAAATCTTAGAGCATAGCCCGGGCTGCGAACCTCGACCTCCGGTGCCGAAATCGAACATACTCTTTAGTTCTGTTTTAAAATTTTAAGTATAATCCGTATAATAATTCCCCTCGGATATTTATGCCTGTGCGCAGGTCGAGATATTTATATTCATTTCTATATCGACCTCTAAAACCCCAAGTCAAGAAATAGTTAAAATACCTCTACATAGGAGTAGTTTTTTTTGTTATTAATCTATTGTCTTTGTTGCTCTGCCATAGATAAGAAAATATATAGATTAATAGAATGATTCATTTATAGACTAATAGCTCTATATCAACATCTACAGTACTATTCCTGCTTCTGTTAGTTAAATCATGTGTGGAATTTATATTATGTTATAATTTTTTCATTTAAGGTTATTGCAGCACAAATACATTACATTACAACTATACTCGTGTGGTATAGAACATAATTTCTCTTAGATAAAGTATAGGTTATGATCTTATAGCGTTATACATAGAACATTATAATAATAATAATAATAATAATAATAAACCATTTATTAATATTTGAACACAAACAATTAACAATCAGTAAATTTTAAAACACAAAAATAAATATTAATTCAGCCAAAGCTATGTGGTTACTGGCAAGCCA
>JACMZG010001863.1:58752964-58874357 GCA_018340805.1 Microvelia longipes
AGGAGAATGAAACATCAGTAGACTCACTATTTAGCGTGAAAAACCCAGTAGCCGGACTGAAATTTGAACCTGAGCTACCTTGAGAATAGAAAAATTACCAGGTAAATATTTTAAGGCTGAAGCTCTATCAACTGATAGAGCTTTGTTAGGTCAAAGCTAACAAGTGACTCCTTACTACCTTTATGCATCGTTCGCCGGCACTGATGATGACCGAAAGGTTGAAAGCTGGCTCTGTCAATAAATATTATATGTGGAGAGACTTGGGTGTTTTATTAATCTATCAACTGAGCTATAAGTAAACCCCTTTATTATTGTAGTTAGTATTGTTGTAATTAAGTAGTTGTATAAATGAAAATATTTTAACGAATTGTTTTCACTGGCATTAATTAAATCAGAGTCATTTGTCGTAGATGTGGCACTAAGCTACATGGCGACTAATGTCAGTGTTGACTCCGCTTCCGACTTGATTTACAGCCAAATTAATTACGTTTAATTAAAATGTTTTTTTTTGTTTTGTTGCCTACACTTGTTAATAAATACCAACTGTTGCAAAGAAAATTGTACTTACAAATTAGAAGAAGAAAGGGAAATTTCAACGTTTGGGTTTCAAGTTTTAATTATTTTTCTAATTAAGTTATTTTAAATTTCGCTTCTGCGGCCAATTTTGACGGATCTGAGGTATTTAATGTTTCCCGAGATCTAATATTTGCATTCTATTGTTATTGTTTAGATTTTAATAATTATTCTGGCATTTATACCAAAAATTCGCTATATTTGCTTCTTCTTTGTTTCTGTATTGTCCTTTGAAATAATTTTCTTAAATTGTTTTGCTTTTCTACTGCTTCATTTTGGTTTCATTTTCATTCTTGTTTTCATTTTCTAATGCTTCATTTTGGTTCATTTTCATGCTTCATTTTTTCTAAATGCTTCATTTTGGTCTTTTAAAGTTTTTCGGAATTATTGTCTAATAGTGTACTTTGAAACCTAACGATATGTTAGGTGCCAATCTGTACCTAACGATTTATTGGGTGCAAAGCTATACCTAAAGCCACATTAGGTGCCAATCTGTACCTAACGACTTATTGGGTGCTAAGCTATACCTAAAGCCTCATTAGGTGCCAATCTGTACCTAACGACTTATTGGGTGCCAAGCTATACTTAAAGCCACATTAGGTGCCAACCTGGTAGAATCTCTACAGAGGAATAATTTTACTTAAATCATTTTAACTTGATGTATTTTTAAAATATTTCCTATAGAAACTACATAGTTATACTTGCCAGAATTGTAATATAAATATTCTAAATATCTGTTTCAAGGTATAAGACAGGCAAGGCGAAGTTATCTCATAATAGTATCTCTTGTCTAAAAAACACTGATTTTTATAAAAAGATAACCTAGTTTTTTCTGTTTATCTATTACCTTATAGAAACTCCACATGGTGTTTTATAACACTGTCACCAAAACATCTCGCGTAGCTCTATGTTATGTAATAATCTATGATAGATGTGTCGTATAAAACATCCACAAACCAGCAATATATTTTAATTTACAAACCAGTTATTTCTTTTATAATATAATATTGTATATGACTTCATTTTAATGCTAATATGTATTATTATACCAAGCATAAAATAAAGAATTTTGATTAAACAATGTTATTGGTTTACAATAAGTTTACGCGTTTGGGTTCACATAAACGTTAACTGTTACCAGCAATGTAATCTTTTTAACAAGTGTACAGTATATAGTACTATCTGTAGTATTTAGTACTATCTAGTATTGGTATTTGGTAGTATTTGGTATTTCATGTTGTATTTGGTACTATCTGTAGTATTTGGTACTATCTGTAGTATTTGGTATTTCCTGTAGTATTTGGTACTTCCTGTTGTATTTGGTACTATCTGTAGTATTTGGTACTATCTGTAGTATTTGGTTTCTGTGTATTTGGTATTTCCTGTAGTAGTATTTCTGTAGTATTTGGCATTTCCTGTAGTATTTGTTATTTCATGTAGTATTTGGCATTTCCTGTAGTATCTGGTATTTTCTGTAGTATTTGGCATTTCCTGTAGTATCTGGTATTTTCTGTAGTATTTGGTATTTCCTGTAGTATTTTGTATTTCTTGTAGTATTTGGTATTTTCTGTATTATTTGGTATTTCTTGTATTATTTGGTAATTACTGTAGTGTTTGGTACTTGAAACCCCATCACTAATAATACTGATTGATTTAAACTTTTAGTTGATTTAAATTGTATAATTTGCTATGATTGATTATCAAGTAGTTCGTTTCTTGTTTCGATTGCGAATCCTCTGAAATGGGAAAATGACAGTATGGTATCATGATAGTATTATCATAATATGGGCAAAGTTCTAATGGTAATAGTATCCTTTGCGCAAACCTCTGGTGATGGTAATTGTGAAAAAGGCAGTCATGGTAGTACTTTAATATGAGCGAATCTCCCATTATAGTATCCATCATACGTATAAAATACCATGATCCACCATTCTGGTATTACCGAGAACCCCAACATGTATTGCGGAAGGGGCCTAGCTCTGCACTCAGTCATGTTAGGCCAGTTCAGTGGCGTATTCAGGGGGGGCTGAAGGGGCTTTAGCCCCCCCCCCCGAAATTTTTACTTAACCTAAACCCGCACAAATATGTGAAAAAAATAAATTAAAAAATATATAAAAATAATAAATTACATAACATATATTTTTAACAGTAAACTTACAATATAAATATCATAATATATAAAAAAAAATATACACTGAAATTGAAAGATATAAAAATAATTTGAAAACATTGAACAATATAATATATATATATATATATATTATATATATATATATATATATATATATATATATATATATATATATATATATTATATATATAATATATATATAATATTTACATACAATTTTTAACATTCAGCCCCTCCCGAAATTAAATCCTGGCTACGCCACTGGGCCAGTGATGTTTGTTGTACTGGTTAAGTTCCCAGTCAAGCTTGTGTTATTTGTTTGATTTTCTAATAAATAAAAGTTCAGTATATGTACTTCATAGCGTCATAGAGTACAGGTCACGTACGGTAAAGCAAATGCTTCATTATTTACAGTATAGCCTAATAATTCACTTCCAAGATAATTTACAGCCTCCTACGTAGAGATGAGTTTCAAATGCAGTTAAATTAAGGATTTTGTGCTTTTGAATAATCTAGTTAAGAGTTTAAAATAAAGCGTGCTAAGGCGAGTAGGTAGTGACGTTGATTACATTAACATGCATATATACCTTACACTGCAGGGATAGTTACATAAGGTTGTCTTCAAGTCCGCTTCTGGAGAGATATTAATATAAAGCTGATGCTTTCATTTCGATTTTCCTTATTTTGATATTCGTACGTAAAAAAAAAATCTGAATCTTTTCTTTCTTGCTTGAAAATTAATTTTTGAAAAGTTATCGTTTCGTGCTTTTTACCTTAAAGAATTTTCATTGATTTTCAAAGGGAATTCGCCTCCATATCTCATAGGGAACACGATCTAATTCTTATCCTTTCAAAATTGGTTATGCTCAACATTTTGCACAGTTATTTGGTTGAATATTAAAAAATGTTTTGGCGTACTTTCTTTCGAAAGATCAGGAAAATTAACTAGTACATATACTAGCTCAGTCTATGAACCTGGAATCGCAAATGTTTGCAAATAATTTATTGTTGTGCAAAACAACAAGTCTGCCGAAGGAAATTCGGCAGACAAACAAGAAAAAACAAGAAATTCCTGCAGGAAAATGCAGGGAAAGTCTTACCTTTCGAACCAACGTTATGTCCTTTCATTTCAGAACTTTGCAATGGCGCAGACGTTGTTTGTGTAATTGCGAAATTGTTTGTACGATGTTGAAAACAATTTTATGCGCCTGTAAAATTAACTATGTGTATAAAAGCCGTATCTTTTTGGTCATAATTGAAGAAATATTTTCATATTCACAAAGATAGTATAATTTCATAAATTTGATTTCGTGCATCTGAAAGTCTCCATCTGGTATAGTGTAAAAATTAAAACTATTAAGATATTAGCAGTACCGTGATTCAAAGGCGATGTACTACTGAATAATTAGACTTGTTATATCGCCTTTGGTCCAGAGGCGAATCAAGCATTCGGACTACTCAGAGTCCAAAAAACATACAAATCGACACCCTGCTCGAAATTACTTATTTACCGTTTTCAATGTTTTCCGATTATTTCTTACTGATATTTATTTTATCTACTCCTTGTATTGTAAGTTCTACTTACAGTCTTGTTATCTCACACTGTAAATGTACTTTTACTCCCTAGGGAGGAAAAGTGAAAGTGTTGCCAACTTGACAGAATTTTTTAGTAAAATTTTTAGAAATTTTAGGACATTTTTAGGATTTTTTTCGGTGTTATATTGGTACTACGGGTAGAATATACAATATACACACGCTAATTTTTAAATTACAAATATAGTATTACACATTATTCTATTGACAGCTTATCTCCCTCGGCCTACCGGAGCTAACTAGTTTATCTCCCTCGGCCTACCGGCCTCGTGAGCTAATGAAGTTTCCTCCTTCGGCGCTGCCTTAGGACGAAACTTTAACTTGAGCTGTAAAACTTACTTTCATCCCTTGTTGCATAAATAACTATTGACTTGTTTACTTAGAGTAGTCGTATCAGTTCCGGACCAGTTTAATTTTATTGAGCGTTTCAAACACGTATAGAACAATACTGTTCTAGTAGAAAATATTTTAACTTGTGTTTAAATAGTTCTTTAATTTTCCCAGCTTTTCCAATCCCTCACGAAGGTCCTGCGAAGTCGTTTTTATTTATTCCCCTTTTTTACTCCAAGGTTTATCAAATTTTTTCCTCTACTAATGACATTGCTTCGCAGACCTGACCTGACCCCCTTTTAGAGGTTGATACGTTTCTTGGATTGTTTGGAATTCTTTATATTTACATTATTTTCAAAAAACTTGAATATTTTTGGGTTTTAAGCTTTTTAATGGACTTAGTGATGAAACATGAATGACTTACAACATGTGACTATTATCATATGTTATCATGTGGTTATTTAAAAATAACCACGTGTATAGCACAAGAAATAAAAATAGTTTACTCATAAACCAACATAGGCTATAGAAAAGTCCAGAGTGGTGCAAGGTATACTAGGAATTAAGTTTTTTAATGCAATTAAACCTGAAATTAGAAGTATGCCTTTAGAAATATTTTGTAAAAAAGTAAAAAGCTTTTTAATTAATAAAAAATCCATTGTACTCAACAGAAGATTATTTTAAACTGGATTTTTGTCATATGTACATAATTTTAATTTTTTATGTATGTATATATATATATATATATATATATATATATATATATATATATATATATATATATATATATATTAATTAATTAATGGCCCGTTTAGGCTTGCGGCTCATCAGGGATAACCCCTGCGGGAAACACCTCGGTGGTAGTAGTTACGCTCAAAGTGTATTCTAAAGCTGGCGATAATTTATCTAACTATAATCTTCTATAAACTGAGAGCGCAACCTGGGATGCGAACCCCAGACCTCCTTGGGTGTCAAAGGTCAGTGTTAAGACTAGCGCCTTAACGACCTCGGCCACGGAGGCGGCCTATATATATATATTATATATATATATATATACTATATATATTATATATATATATATATATATATATATATATATATATATCTTTATATTTTTTGCGTTTGTATATACAGTGAATGTATTTCCACAAATAAAACATTTTATTATTATTATTATTATTATTATTAACCAGTGATTGGCTGAAATGTTTTCGATTTTGTATTTGTGGTCACCAAATCTCTGTTGGATCAGTTTTCCCTGTAATCCAGTCATTTTCCTCGGACTCAACTGTATTTCCCCTTTATTTGACAAAATGCGTAAGTGATCGCTTACATCACTTCGGTGATGTCTCGTTCGCTCTTCAACGAATGAGACATGACCTGGACACCCTGGGTATCCAAGTGTTTTGATTCCTTCCTACGTGTGAAATGACGAAGCAAATAAATTACACGTGAAGCAAAGTACAGAGGTGTTACATTCTAATTAACTATTGTTTACACACACTATGTCAGGGTATGATACATTGTAATCATTAAGTATTTCTTTATAGAATATATTTAAAATTAGACGTTTTTGTTATATTTTAAATTTGTTTACTTTAATTTACAGCCATAGGTTTATTAGAGAAATATTGCACTAAAACCCTAAAACCAACAGAATTATTCGTTTCAGGTGTTTTAATACAAAAATCATTTTTTAGCCTTATTGGACGAATAAAACTAATCAATTATAATTTCCATACTTCACTGTTACGACAATAACAAACTCATCGCACACATAAAACAACGATAAATATTTCTAGAATAACTAAAATCTCCTGGATTGTTAGGCTGTCTCGTTAACGAATGTAAACAATCTTTTTTTTTTTAAAAAAAAAGCGACTCAAGGAAAAGTGAAAAATTTCATTTTTCGTAAAAAAACAAAAGCTTGCATTTTTCATAATTTTCTTAGGAGAGTTTTTCTAGTAAAAAAGTAAGCATGAAAAAATTGTAGCTACGCCGGAGTATTTTGTGTTCTTAATGAGAATATTTTGTAGAATTATTAAAAAACACTTTTTTTAATTAAAATAACTGAGTTAACAATACTTTTGGAAAAGTTTGCTAAGCAAGTTTTAACTTAAATTAGGAAAAGCGCTCAATTTCATTAAGGATAAATTTTTTTCAGTTATGGTTTAGTATTGTAACTATAAAAGTTAGACTAAATCCTTAATAATCCCTAATGGTTTTGTTAGTATAAGTGTGCTTGTGTGCGTATTTTGTCTTTATGTGTGTTTGTGTGCTCACTGTTTCTTGGTATAAGTGTTTGTGTGTACACTTTTGTTGGTGTTTCTGCCCATGTGTGCACTTTTTGTGTGTATATTTGTTCGTCTGTGCACTTTTTGTGTGTATATTTGTTCGCGTGTGCAGTTTTTGTGTGTATATTTGTTCGCGTGTGCACTTTTTGTGTGTATATTTGTTCGTGTGTGCACTTTTTGTGTGTATATTTGTTCGTGTGTGCACATTTATTGGTATATGCCCTCGTGTGCGTACTTTTTGTTAGTCTACGTGTTCGTGTGAGCACTTTTTGTTGGTTTAAGGGTTCGTGAGTGTACTTTTAAATTTTTTGGTACCGAGAACTTTTTCCTTCATTACATGTACACTAAAAAAAATTCCGTGGTCAATTCCAACATGATTATTTGGTCATTTTCATTTCTTAGGATTAATTTTATTATTTATGTTTTAAATTTCTCATTTTGATCTAAACGTTCAAGGTTTTTTGCAAGTCTTTTGTTAAAAAGACTTGCAACGTTGTCTCTGAATTTAACTATTGACTGATTTTTCTTCTTCTAGAGTTGTTTACATTGCTTAACGAGGCAGCCTAACAATTTGGATGATTTTAGTTTTTAAAATAAGAATAAACTAATATTTACTCTCCCTTTTTATACTGTAGGTAATATAAATAAAGTATTGTGTTTGCAAAAAAATTCCAAACCCGGGATATAACCTGAATTATCTGTTGCTGGTGTTTTGAGGCCTTATGAATGGTTTTCACTCTGTTATAATCTTAACTTTCACCGTGCTTATGCTAGAATGTTTAAATTTGCTACAATAATCGATCTTTAGGTTTGATTGTTACCAACTATCAACAGGAAAAGAACTAGATGGCTTCTAGAACTGAGCAAAGGCAATATCAGGATGATGGTAGGGGTCTTGACTGGGACACTGCAAACTCCAAAGACACCTCTCCATTATGAAGGTAGTGCAAGATTCCACTTGCCCAGTGTGTGGTGATGAAGAGGAAACAGCCTATCACTTCTTAGGTAGATGTGAAGGTTTTGGCAGAATTCGTTTCCAGTCCTTTGGATCCGGAGAACTGGCTGAGGAAGACCTGGGATCGCTCAAGTGGCAGGCATCCTCACATTCATAGGTCAATCCAGGAGATTCAACAGGGAACAGGAGGTGGAGGCGTAGTGGTGAGAGGGTGATTGAGTTACGGGGTTGGTGAAAAGGACCTTAAAGTTGGTCTACTCACCAGGCTTGACCTCCCCACCACCCTACTACTACTACTACTAGGTTTGATTGTGTGGAGAGCAAAATAAAACCTAAACATTGATTGTTTCGATTATTTAACTCAAATTCTATTCCGGAGAAGAAAATAATTTGTATGACCCCAATAACCGGCAATAATGACTCAAAAATGACTGGCAAAAATTTTAAATATTCATAAAAAGCGGGAAATACAGCTAGTGTATCTACGGTTTTGTCCGATCACTATTGTTAAGCAGTATCTAGCGAGGTCAGTTCTTGGATAGGTCACCGTTTAAATCAATACGGATGTTTTTGTCCCAGGACGAGCAAAGCAAGTCCGAAGGGGTACTGCAAAGTACTATTACAACACAAAATGTAACTAAATCCCTTGTGTTTGTAATCATCTAATATAGGTTATAAAAATATTGAAATTTTCTTATTCTCACTGGTACCCTTACTTTTATTTTTACTCTTATTCCTACTTTTATTTTATACTTATTCTTACTTATATTCTTATTCCTATTATTCTTAACTTCTTACATATACTTACTTTATTCTTATACTTATTTACTTATATTCTTATTCTACTTTTTTTTATACTTATTTCTTACTTATATTCTTATTCCTACTTTTTTTCTTATACTTATTCTTACTTTATTCTTATTCCTACTTTTTTTCTATACTTATTCTTACTTTATTCTATTCCTTACGTTTTATTCTTATACTTATTCTTACTATTATATTCCTAGTTTCCTATTTCTATACTTATTTCTACTTTATTCTTATTCTACTTTATTCTTTTACTTATTCTACTTATATTCTTATTCCTACTTTTTTTCTTATACTTATTCTTACTTATATTCTTATTCCTACTTTTTTTCTTATACCTTATTCTTACTTATATTTCTTATTCTACTTTTATTTATACTTATTCTTATTATATCTTTATTTTTTACTTCTTTACTTTATATTTTTTTTTTACTTATTCTTATACCTTATTCTTACATATATTTTATTCTACTTTTATTCTTATACTTTTCTACTTATATTTTTTCCTACTTTTTTCTTATACTTATTCTTACTTATATTCTTATTCCTACTTTTATTCTTATACTTATTCTTACTTATATTCTTCTACTTTTATTATACTTTCTTACTTACTATTCTTATTCTACTTTTATTCTTATACTTATACTTATTCTTACTTATATTCTTATTCCTACTTTTTTCTTATACTTATTCTTACTTATATTCTTATTCCTAGTTTTATTCTTATACCTTACTTATATTCTTACTATACTTATTACTTATATTCTTATTCCTATTTTTTTCTTTATACTTATTCTTACTTTTTCTTATTCCTACTTTTTCTTATACTTATTCTTACTATATTCTTATTCTACTTTTATTCTTTCTTATTTCTTACTTTATATTATTCCTACTTTTATTCTTATACTTATTCTTACTTATATTCTTATTCCTACTTTTATTCTTATACTATTCTTACTTATTTTTATTTTCTACTTTTTTTCTTATACCTTATACTTACATATATTCTTATTCCTACTTTATTCTTATATTATTCTTTACTTATTTTATTCTACTTTATTTTTATTTACTTATTCTTACTTATATTCTTATTCCTACCTTATTTCTACTTATATTCTTATTCCTACTTTTTTTCTTACTTATACTTACATATTTCTTATTCCTACTTCTATTCTTATACTTATTCCTACCTATCTTATATTATTTTACATTATATTCTATTCCTACTTATTCTTATACTTATATACCTTATATTCTTATTCCTACTTTTATTCTTATACTTATCCTACTTATATTCTTATTCCTACTTTTATTTTTATACTTATTCTTACTTATACTCTTATTCCTACTCTTATTGTTACTATTATTCCTAATTCTTATTTTTATTCTTACTCTAATTTTTCTAACTCTTATTTTTGTTGTTACTCTAACTCTTATTCTTCTCCTTATTCTTATTGTTACTCTAATTCTTATCCTTTTTCTTATTCTTACTCTAATTGTTTGTCTAACTCTTATCCTTCTTCTTATTCTTATACTCTTATTGTTACTCTATTCTTATTCTTCTTTCTCTTACCCTTTTTCTTAACCTTACCCTTATTCATAATTCTATTTCTATTCTTATTTATTTTCCTATTCTTGATTGATGGGTGTGGACACTAATGAGACACGTGTGTAGTTGTTAAATTAGTCAATTAAACTTTTATTTATTCATTTATTTAACATGCACACAGGCTTATAGCCCAATATAAACTTATTATTATTATTATTATTATTATTGTTTTATTAACTACTAATACCAACGTTTTATTTAATATTAAATTACATACCATATAATTTTTTACAATTTGATCAAGTTGGATTTGAAAAAGTTCTTTACTGTCTTAATATATAAATGACCTATTTCTCCTTGTGATGTTTTATTTGCTTGTGTTGCAGGTATTTACAAAATATTCATGATATACTCTGCTTATTGTAAGTATTTTTAATTGTTTTACAACAAATATACTTTTCAAGCTTGTAAAAACAAAGTGAGACATTACCTCACGGAGTTAATCGGTGTACCTTTTGGAGTTACCGGTGTAAGAGTTGTTCGGTGTACCTTGAATTTTTTCTTACAACATCGGATTCGCTACGCTCATCCTCTCTGCATCTGATTTGCTTCGCTCGTCCTCAGATAGTAACTGCATTAGTATTATTTCCAGCGGTTACCAATCCAGGCACTGACCACGCTTAATGCAGCATAACATTTATGATCTAACGAAAACCATTTAGTACGTTCACACACACTCTAGATCCGCGGATCGTATAGAATACGTATACAATACGGTCAACTAACTTCACGGTTCTTGCAGCGTATTGTTTAGTCGATCGAGTGATAACTGATCCCGCCAAAACATGGCGTCTTGTGTAGTGAAGCTTCACTTTTGGTTATAAGGAAGTTTAAAACAAAAAATATTTAATTAAATTGTGATTTCTTTG
Organism: Microvelia longipes; assembly: GCA_018340805.1. NCBI lineage: Eukaryota > Metazoa > Arthropoda > Insecta > Hemiptera > Veliidae > Microvelia > Microvelia longipes. The sequence goes on from JACMZG010001863.1 coordinate 58,764,126, forward strand.
CATAATAATAAAGTTGCACTAAAAAAAATATTCCAAAAGTTATTTGATCAAAAACGGTTATATAGAAGTTCGACGAGAAGGTTATCCGTTAAATACGATCGTCTCTAAAGGTACACACACAAAAAGACAGCGTATCGGGGGATCCATTTAGATTCCATCTCCCTAGTTCGAGCGTATGCGATCGGATCCCCTCCGCATGGTTCATACAGCTTAAATTACCGTATTGAGAGATCGTACTCTATACGATACGCGGATCTAAAGTGTGTGTGAACGTACTAATTGTTACACTTAGGCGTATTGAAACAAAATTAGGTATGCTTATTATTTATGTAAAGAAATACGCTTGCACCAAACTTGATGCAGTCGATTGAATTTGTTTTATTTCTTATTTTCTTTTTTATACTATAGGTATATAGTTGATATCATCTTACATCCCAGTGTATTTATGCTTAAGAGCTGAACTTTTGTTTCTTATAAAAATCAGATTATCAGTGTAGTTGTGCTAGTCGGAAAATAATTTTTTATGATGTCATTAACGAGCATTAATGACTCAGCGAAAATTTCGAAAAAATCGTAATACGCGGAGAAATGTTGCGATCAATTTAAGATTTGGCAGGAATGCAGTCATGTATGAGAATAACAGGTTGAAAATTAGTAACAGTGTACACCTTTATGTAATAAATAAGTACACTAAGTTATTTGTCATTAGAACAAGTATATTTATGGTTTTGTTAGCTAGATTTTTGTACCAAATTTCAACTCTCTTGCATACATTTGCTGGGAGATAAGATAATACAGACACACACAGAGAACAACTTTGTGAAAACAACTTAGGAAGTCTTAAAAACAACTGAAATAATTCCGGTGACATCCCGGTTTCGGCTTTCTTTTGCAAAACAATACCTTTTTTATACCCATAAAAACCTCAACCTCTTTTTTTTTATTTTTCTCATATAAAAGGATATGAAGTAATTTTTATCTCTATTTCCTGCACAGCATAACACGACGTTATTTCCTGTACAGCATGGCACGACGGCATTTCCTGTACAGCATGGCACGACGGCATTTCCTGCACAGCATGGTTCGACGGAATTTCCTGTACAGCATAACACGACGTCATTTCCTGCACAGCATGGCACAACGGCATTTGCTGTACAGCAAACACGACGGCATTTCTGCACAGCATGCACGACATTTCCTGACATAACACGACGTCATTTCTTGTACAGCATGTCACGACGGCATTTCCTGTACAGCAAAACACGACGGCATTTCCTGTACAGCAAAACACGACGGCAAACAGCAAAACCGACGGCATTTCCTGTACAGCAAAACACCGAAACATTTCCTGCACAGCATGTCAAGACGGCATTTTCATACTTATTCCGCCCCCCCCCCCCCCCTACCCCTTTTCATGCTGTCAGATGGAATTACGATCCCCTCACTTAATTTAGGATATTTTAACCATATGAAAATTAGTTATATCAGGGACTATCTAAATTAGTGAGAAAGAATTATTTATGTCATAATTCAGTTAATTAGGGTTTATTAATTAGTATATTCATTGTTATTATGGATGAATAATGAATGTATACATGAATAAAGCAGCGAGAAGCTGTGTCTGCATATTTATTTAGTATTGTAATTGTATTTGATGCTAAAATAGCTGGCAGAGTATTATAATGTCTAGTTGAGTCCTAATATAGTTTTCAATTTATCTTACTCAATTCTTTTTTCAGTATAACTATGAATCAGCACTTTCAAGTTTGTTGATCCCGATATGCAAGTAGCTATTATTCTACTGTTTGATTTAATGTGGAAAATACTTGTGGTTCTCTACAATATAAAGGTCTGTCGCAAATAGGACAAGACCTCACAAGGCTCAATAGGACAAGAAATAACTTACATACCTGACAGCTTTAGTGACCTTTCGACGTTACGCAGCGTTATTTTTTCACACAAAAATTCAATTTTATTACCATAATTTTTATCAGAATCCCACTAAATGTGGTGAGTGTAGTATTTAAACCTATAGAGTGAATCCCTTAGAAATATATTTATTTAAAAAAAAAATTGTTTTCTCAGAATGGAAGCTTTTGTAAAAAGGAGAGCTCGCTGATCCGAAACCGAAACGGAGCGAACTATAGACATGTTGTTTTAAGAGTTTTTTTTGTATTTGAATCAGGTCTGTGTAACCCAAGGATCTTGAATAAAGGGGATGACGCACTAAGTCGATTTGCCATACAAACAAGTGACCCCATCGAAAATCAAAAAATAGAGAGAATTCAACACGAAACACACGTCAAAAACCAACTGCACATGCTTGGTACAAACTGCGCATGCTTACAATTCTTAAAACAGCGCTGATCTTAAAGTTTAGAGGCAAACTTACGTTATAATGGTTTACATTGTTTATTGCTTGAGAAGGTTATAACAAAAGACGCTTATTATCACTCACTGAAGAGGCAAAGTATAGTCCAAAATTTAAAACTAAATAAGCACAAATGACTTAGCAAGCACCACAAATGTAACAATCACGAGAAGCACAGAAGAAAGTTTAGAAGCAAACTCGATAACCTTGCTACATAACCTACGTTTGGCGCCTTTTTTTCATTATAACCCAGGGTAAGGTAAGTTTGCTCCTATTTCTCTATCTCATACAACTTCCATGGGGTCAGAAATGTTCCTTAATGCGTCATCCCCTTTATTCAACATCCTTGGTGTAACCTCAACACTTGTTCTTTGCGAAGTTTCATAAAATTGTCAAACTCTCGGTATTTGTTTGCTGTATGGCCGACCTAATATAATATAGTAATGGAATAACTGGCTTGGAAACAGAAAGATGAAGATACAAGTGGAGAGTTGGAGACGTGAAGCTAGGAACGTGACGCCTCTCTCGTCTTCCTTCTAACTAGCTTTCAAACTTTTCCCTTCAACTGACAGATTTTTATAAAAAAAATTTTGCTTCTCTAGTTTTTTTCATTCATTACAATAATATTAAAATTAATTATTTAAAATATTAATCGGTGTTTCAAATGTAAATAAGTGTATTTATTAGGTTTTCCTCGCAAAGCATTTCGGTTGCGCCACAATAATTTCATTATTATTTACATTATTAATTACATTATCATTATTATTAATTACGTTAATTTCATTCACAATAATTTAATAAATAATTGTATTTGCAAGTTAACTGGTAGGAGCGTAACTGTGGACAGCACGGCTGGTTTTTCAGAAGTCTCAGCTATTGCTGCCACCCTATAATGACGCACAGTTTTCTTTTAACATGTTGGCAATACATGCTGGCTGCTGCAATATAAATTTTTGTTCTTTATTAATGTTCAATAAGTTATTAAATACAAATCTAAACATTGATTTATTATAATTTATTACCTTTTTAAATTTTGGTTAACATTTTTAACTAAAAAATTTGTTAAAAATAGTCCTCGTCAACAAAATGTAGATTATTGTTCTGTATTAACCTTCTTGCTATCTAAGACCAATGCCATTGAATACTCAGCTGGTTTTTATGTTATTACTTTTACTCATCTAATATCTTAAGTATGATGAAGAATTGTGTTGACTGAAAAATTCTAAACTTAGGTTTCATCAATTTATCTGTTTCAGACCCTTTAACATCTTGTCTGATAGCAAATCACGAATAAATTAGATCAGCATCCATTGTTGTTTTACGTTTTAATCAGTTTTAGTTTTTTTCGTAAGTGGCGAACATGTATATTTTTTGTGCGACTCTTAAAATATACGAAAATGTTTATTTACTCCTGCTAAAATCATGACGTTTTACCGCGTAATATCTAATTTATTAAATGATCAAATTTAGAGCAAATATTTTCATGAAAAACTATATTATAATATAACACACGGCTAAAATCAATTGACAGCCCGCCAAAATCGCAATGCTTTCAATCCTCTATTTTAACAAAAAAATCCCTTTTTTAAGTAACAAAAAAAAATCCCTACTCTGGCAACACTGTAAGTCAGGTTATGTTTTGAATTTTATTATTTGTTTATATAAATAATAAAATTGAAATATATTTGATATTGTATTTTTTTTTTATTTTTTAAAAATTATTTATTTAATTTTTAAGCAGGAATATTGTCGTATCTTATAAATTTATCAACTAAGTGTTGCTTTAAATTTGTTCGGAAAGTATGAATTAAGTGGAGTTGTGAATTACGTAATGCAATGGACTATAATAGTTCTTTAAGTTTGACGATTTAAATAAATCGTCAGCTATAATTACTTTTTTCCAAAACAAACTGCATTTTTGTGTCAAGTTTGTATATAATTAAATGCGTATTGTTTCATATTATAAAAATAATATGACACAATATGCATTCATGACTTAAAAAAGTCAAAACTGTCATCTATTGAAAGGCATGGCATTTTGTTGACAGACCACAGACCATGCGCTGTACTCAAATAGCAAAAAATGCTTGAAGAATACGTCAATGTCCATGCGTCAAATATAGACACTCAGATCATATTACAACTCCGCAATAATTGGATGAATTGAACAGATTGGAATGTATAACGAAAAGAACTCAAACAGATCAATGTGCACAATGAGGGAAATAAAAGCGACGCGAGGTTACAAATATTTACAACCAGTGTTGCCTTTTTATGATTTTATTTACGAAAAAGGTATTTTTTATACCGAGGTTGGCATGAGGTGGAGGGGGAAAGAGCGTGGTCGGTCTGAACCAATAGAATTCTCTCCCTTACAGATTTTTGGCGCGCTGTCAATTGATTTTAGCCGTGTGTCGTATTATAGTAAATAATTAGGCTGCCACGTATAATCACAGGTCTTGTATGCATTTGTGAACATGATATGAAAGTATTAGCCACTTGATTGAATGCGTATATGACGAATTATTTTTCTAAGCATTTAGAAATCTAGGTTTTTTTTGTTTTTGGCAAAAATTTTCTTGCGGGGAAAATGTTACCAAGAAAGAGAGAGAAATGCATTTACGCACGAAGACAGCGGTCTGTCAACAGTGTTGGACTCAGGGTCTGCCTCATACCAACTAAAACTCACTCCGCGAAACCCCTTAAACCTAGCCTGGAACCGTTATTCACATTACTTCAGGCTAGGTCTTATCTTGACCCTTCCGCTCCCTCCCATCTTACCCCCCTATTTTCCTATTCTCCTTGGTTATCTAATAGTTCTGAGGTTAAGCGTAACGAAACCGAAGTAATTCCATCTTAAGCTTTTGATAATCATAACAACCCGGGGACAAGCGAAGCTAGATCGAAGTCGAGTGGAAAAGTACTGTGGTACCCTGTACCTGACTTTGTTTTCTTATCGTTCTTGATTAAAAGCATTTTTTTGAGGTAGTACGTAATTGAGCACTTTATTGGACCGTTTTTAGGATGAGAAGCCAATCACTATTGTTATAGGAAGTTATTTAGTACTTTTCACCTCCGAGAACAATAATGAATGTAAAAAAAACTCCTAGGACGTAAAAGTAATAAATTTGTAGCTTGCTTATTGGAAGCATTGTCTTTGTTGTACTCTCACTATCTAGAAGCAAATGTTTACAAATAATTACCCTTAAGAGAGTTTGTTTTCAAGTATTAAATAGATACGACGACAGAATGCTGGACAAATTACTCCATTATTACTATTGACTCGCTTTCTAAAGTTAACAATGAAACTAAATTGTGTTATACATTAGTAAAACGAATTATATTGGTTTTAACTTCAAAAATAAACCTTTTTGATCATAAATTATAAAGATGTAGATAAGTACAAAGTTTATTTAAAAACACGAGTCTATGTTATCGTAATGTCGGGCTCTATGTCGGAGCCTCGTTGAGAAGTTTATGTTGGGCGGTGCACCTTTTAATGGTTATTTGTATTAACCTTATCGTTCTATTATATCGACCGTAAAATTCATTTAGCTGCATATTGCATTCTAGGAAACAAACAGATAAATTAGACTATGAATCCCTTTTATGAAACTTATCTTTAGAGTTTTTTTTTTACTTTTAAAACAGTTTTATCTATAATAGCATCTTGAATAGTTTGATGTCTAAGTGCAGCTGCTTTAATGAAAGGTAGGACTTATTCATGTTTGTTTCTATGCACTGAAGACAAGGGTAAGAATTTAACAAATTAAATGAGATCATGGAAACTAAAGACCGGATCTTTTATAAACTTAAAACTTTAACAAAAAGGGGTAGTTTTAATAAATTCGTGTTGACGAATGATTTTATTATTTTTTCTTCCTATTTTATTATTTATTTTATTATCTATTTTATTAATTATTACAAATTAAATGAGATCATGGAAACTAAGACCGGATCTTTTATAAACGTAAAACTTTAACAAAAGGGGTAGTTTTAATAAATACGTGTTGACGAATGATTTTTTATTTTTCTTCCTATTTTATTATTTATTTTATTATCTATTTTATTAATTATTACAAATTAAATGAGATCATGGAAACTAAGACCGGATCATTTATAAACGTAAAACTTTAACAAAAAGGGGTAGTTTTAATAAATACGTGTTGACGAATGATTTTATTATTTTTTCTTCCTATTTTATTATTTATAACATTGAAAATGAAGAAAAATAATGTGTGCACTAAATATCCGAAACCGAAGTATCGACAACTGAAGTATCCGGTGATCCGTATCAGCTTTCCGAGAAGTGTTTACTGAGTTGTCTGTCTTTGTGTGTGTGTGTATAATTGTGTATGTATATGTTTCTGTTATCATTGCTTCCTGTTGATTTTTAGGTAGTCCGCCATATTGGCTGTGAATTTAAATTTTCAAAATTTTAACCAATAACTATACAGCTCTGACACCTAATTAATTCTATCTACTTTCTAAACAAGGATGTTGAATAAAGGGGATGACGCATTAAGGATCATTTCTGACCCCATGGAAGTTGTATGAGATAGAGAAATAGGAGCAAACTTACCTTCCCTTAGGTTATAATTAAAAAAGGCGCCAAACGCAGGTTATGTTGCTAAGTTGTTATACAATTCTTGGTTGTCGAGTTTGCTTCTCAACTTTCTTCAGTGCTTTCGTTATTGTTACATTTGGTGCTTGTCAAGTCATTTGTGCTTATATTTACATTTTGGACTCTAGGTAGCCACTTTAGTGAGAGTAATTGAAGCTTTACCGTTTACTTTTCGTAGAGAGTAAGTTAAATGTGTTAATATTTGTCTTTTTTAGCCTAGTGAAATGTTTTGCTAGTTTTCAAGATTCAATTTTGGTTGTAATGTTCTTAATTTTCTTTAATGTTGTTAATTTTAAGCAATATTAACAAAAAACAGTTCAAAAGTATGAACTTTTTTCAATTTGTTTATAACCTTCGCAAGCAAAACAATGGGAAACCCATTTGCCTCTAAATTTTAAGACCTGCGCAGTTCGTACCAAGCATGTGCAGTTGGTTTTTGACATGTGTTTCGTGTTGCATTCTTCTCTATGTTTTGATTTTCGATGGGGTCACTTTGTTGAATGGCAATTCGACTTAGTGCGTCATCCCCTTTATTCAATATCCTTGTTTCTAAATTATGTCAAAATTGGTTAATTTATATGGCTGTTATCGCGATACATACAAACAAACACAATCATCCGATCCGTCCCTAAGTTTCTAAGTAAGAACTTACTTTGATTTGTTCTAGAATATAATAAATTCTATTGAGTTTATTTGCATAATTTTATTTTCATTTTTACTAAGACGTAATACATCATGTAAATATAGATTGTAATAACGGGCAACACTGACTTCGGTAGTAATCGACATTGCGATAATACTCGAAGCTAGGTTTGCTATTTCTATTGGTCATTTAACATCTTAATCGGGTTCTGTGATTGCATCAGTTTTACTGTGAAATATGTTTATAAATTTTAATAAAATGGAACGAATATTTTTATTTTCAAAGGTGTTCTATCAATGCCAGAGGCGATCAAGTATTTTTATAAAAGACTAAATACAAAGAACGATTTGTTGACTTGGTAAGTGGCGCCAGTCTGGCTGCAGACAGGAAAAATGCGCCTTTACTCCGCTTATCTAAAGCTCTGGCATTTAGCGTGACGTCAAGTATAAATATTTCGCAAATTTACATCTTTTTGCGTTATTAAATTAATTTATAACCTATGTAAATGTTAGAGAGGTGGAACTTACGGCTACGCTAGGGTTTCGTCTATTTATGGCTTCGTGACCTACATACTGCCTCTAAAGGTTATTGCAGTGTCTTATTTTATTAAATTGATTATTTATTTGTATAAATTTTAAAATATTTTTAACTTATTTTTAGACAAATATGAAATTTTTTTAAAGAACATTTTAATTATAACAAACATTTGAATTAGGGAAAGGGAGAGAAGTGTGAGTTGACAGCATCAGATGCTTTCGATAGTTGCACAAGTTAAAAAAGCTGTTGCAGCATCAGATGCTTTCGATAGTTGCTCAAGTTAAAAAAGCTGTTGCAGCATCAGATGCTGTCGATAATTGCACAAGTTAAAATAGCTGTTGCAGCATCAGATGCTTTCGATGGTTGCACAAGTTAAAAAAGCTGTTGCAGCATCAGATGCTGTCGATAATTACACAAGTTAAAATAGCTGTTGCAGCATCAGATGCTTTCGATAATTGCAAAAGTTAAAAAAGCTATTGCAGCATCAGATATTGTCGATTGTCGTTGCTTACTTTTTGTTACGAATATCTCTGGACTAAGTTGACATCTTCTGAAGAGTTGTTCTGCTGATTGAGACCAGAAGCTATTAGATAGTAACTATATGAGTTGAAGGCTTGAGTTTTTCCCTTGACTTCATATTCTAACTTTATTTCGTATCTACACTCGGTACATATTCGTGTTAAATTGACAAAAACTAGTGATGTTTAAATACTGACTACAGATAATACCTTAATTTTATAAATACATAATATTTATTCGTCATCTAATTTAGGAAAACAAGAATATGAGGTAACATGTTCACAAGATACGGGACATTGCTAGCAATAAAAAAAATAAAGGCTTGACTCAATAAAATTATTTCACAATGTGAAAATATTTATAACCTTGAAGATTGTTGGTACTCTCGCAAAATCTAACTAGAGGGCATAACTGATTGTTGATAACAGGTGTTATCAAAGCATCACTAGTAAATAGAAGTTGATTTTATCTTATGTTTTATGATTTAATAAATTATATATATATATATATATATATATATATATATATATATATATATATATTATAATATATATATATATATGTGTGTGTGTGTGTGTGTGTGTGTGCGTGTGTGTGTATGTATAATATATATATATATATATATATATATATATATATATATATATATATATATATATATATCAAAACCTGGTTTATAATGTCAAAACAAAAATTCCATAGCAATATGTTTGGCAGCTATTTATTTATAACTTCCGACATTGACATAGATAATAAATATTTTATCTATCTAGGTTCTCTCTAGTTTTATTTATTGTTATTTAATATGTTGAGATAACGAGGCTATCAGGAGCTGGGTCGGCAGCCGCTACTCTTAATTAATCATAGGCATTTAAATATAATAGTTATAACCAGTAGCCGAGTTAGCAATCAAAAGAAACACCGTGTTCTTCTTGCTCCTTCTATTTTCCTAACCCTCCCCCACCAGTACCCCCAGCCACACCCACGGCAACTCCTTCCTCTGCTCCCTCCTTCTACTTGCTACCCAAAATACTCAGTCTGTAAACAGCTCTGATGATATATCAGAGCCATATGGAGAGCCATATCAGAGACCATATAAAATATATGGTCAGTTATATTTTTTTAATACTATTGTGGTTGACAATATATTAATTGTTTTTAAATCCAGCGTTTTTTTTTATGAAACATCATGATGAACTTATTAAATGCCTATTACTGAAATAATTTCCAGAGTACATTAAATTAAGTAATAAACATTAATATAAGATGATTAGATTGACACCAATACGACACGAATTGTCACCCGGCAGAGTTGATTTAATAAATAAATATCAATTCCAGCTCGTTAGAGAAGCACTGTACGACATATTAAATCATGGCTCTGTTTCACTTCCAACCATCTCTTGTCTTTTATCGTTATTTTGTAAGTGGTTTAATGCTACCACGTTAATGTTGTTCGATAATATGAGTCCAGCTAGATGTGTGCTCTCTCCGTGAATATCATATCCGTATTATTCATAAACTAAGAATTTGTAACGTTTGATGTTTATGCTAAAACACAAACCGGTGACTCTGATATAGCAGCAATTAATGATCAATTTGGGAAAGTTCTTTTTAAAAGTAGCTTTTATTATGGAAGAATTTCTTATTTATCAAATAAGAATACTATGAAACTTAATGTCACTTGTTGATGAAACTTGGACGCAACTCGATGAAATTGGTTCTTATGCTGCAAGATAGTCAAGGATCATTTGCTTTAATGTGTCTAAATTTATTAAGATGACATTTCCCTTTAAATAACTATTTAGGTTTTATTGATAAAGAAATAATAGCATTGCTTTTCTTAGCCACAGTTTATATGAAAGAAACATTAATGGTATTAAATACAAAGCTGAATCCCTTATATTGCATACAATACATGATGGTTAGAAATGTATGAATAAACCTGGATATTCCCCCCACACTAAGTCCTAAAACAAAACAAAGTCTAAACACGTCGTATAGAGACTGAGTTCTAATAACATTTGTTTTTACACTTCTCCAGATTCATTTATTACATTTTCTTTTTATTTGTTCAAAGAAGGTTGTCATTAATTATAATGTCATAAAATTTGAAAAGAAACCCATGTTTTTTTATTGCGCTTCTGGCAATAAAGGTGCATAAAATTGCGGATTTATTCCATCCACCTTTCACCAGGCATCACTTACTTTGTTGTTAATTTCAATTTAAATGTCTATCTTATTAAAAAGAATGTCTGACAGTACATGCGTTAATTATTTTTCTTCTTCGTTTTGCTTTTTTTTGTGTTGTTTGTTTTCCTTTCCTTTGGTTCCAGTTCTTCCTCTTCCTCCAGGTCCTCTTTGCCACAGAAAATTGATAAGTTTTAATTTTTCAAATGCACCTTGTATTATTTATAATTTAAGTTAAGAAAAAGAATTGTTTTAATTGGTAACTTCTTGAAGTTATATAAGTTAATAGTGTCTAACACTTACAAATGACTCTTTAAAACGTTCAACGTTTTAACCGCAGAGGAATAATTACTAGAAAGCCCTGGTGTTTAAATGTTGTAACATCGGAAAAGTAACCTGAACACCTTTCATTAATAATATAATAAAATAAATAGTACAAATTAAAGTAACTGAAATAACAGGACATTTATAATACAAAACTTAACAAAGAATTTGCGAAAAGCCGACAATAATTAATTTATTATAAGCTTACACAGTTCAGAGGAGGTTTCAATGAGGTTACACAGAGCCCCTGAGTGTCCCATTAAGATGTTTTAACCTCGCAATGTAATGAGATTGGGTTTACATCATCTATCATTGTTTCTCTATGGTTTTATGTGCATTAATTCAGGATATAAATGTGACTTTATGGACTTTCCTCTTAAAGAGTTCCTCTTCGTTTCTCTTCCTGAGTGGGTTTTACCAAGTTTTCTGTGTGTTAACATGTTATGTTAACAAATATGACCTGTCAAAATATAACACAAAATATTGACGTCTAACAGTAGTTATGTATGTACCAAGTTAGATTAAAAATAAATCGTTGAGTGAATGTAAATACTCTTTGAGATTAACCAAAAGAGCGTGCAGATTACGGAAATAGGCTTCATTTATCACAAATCCGGCTAATTACTGAAAATTTTGAAAAAAAAGTTATAAAAAAAGTTTGTTGGTGATCCAACGTTCTAGAAGGCCGCGGATATTCGACCGCGCCTTATACAGTCCTCTATAAAGTAACGCCCGCCTTGGTTTGCGATAATAGTTTTTCCTTATTGCTAGGAAACCCACCGAACCACCAGGTTCCTTAAGGAGTCTTTAAGGAAAATGTTAGGTTTAGGTAAAGTAATATAATATAGAATCAAGTAGGGAAACTCCTATACTGACAAATGTAAAAAAATCAGACCTGCCCGCCCGATCAGCTGATAGCTGGCTCAAAAATGAAAAAAATAGCTCGAATTAGAATAACTGCGCATGCGCCTTTTCGGATTTAGGTATTTTTATTTAATTTTATTGGCAACCCTGATAACATTAGGAGAGTTTTACTTTTTATCGTCTTTTCTTAATTTAATATGTTCGTGATAGTTTAATGATTTTGTATTAAATTCTCTGTGAAATAATTGTTAAAATAAATTAGTTAAAGAAAAAGAGAAAATATAGTAAAGGTAAAGTACATGTTTTTATTAAAATTTTGAAGAACATCCAGACGACAATGCATTGCCTTAAATATAACTTAAAATCACGATTGCTTTTATTATATTCAATAATGTTTAGTTAAAATTGTAAAATTACTAATTACAATTAATACTTGAAAGGGAAAAACAAATATCACTCGCAAAAATGTACTAAGTTAATCGAAAAAAAGTTTAATTAGCCGCTCGTTTTAAGTAAGTTGAAAAAACCTCGTATTTAAAGATTCGCTCTTAAACCTCTTTTAGATGTGACAAAACGTATTTCTAACACAAATTATTAACATGTTATACTAAATTGTACAAATAAATGCAATAAGAACAAACATTTTGGAAAATGTAAATAGTTTGTTTACATTTACGCCCATAGGAAAATTTGAGGCAACTCCCTGGTGGACAAAATGTGAACTACATGCCAGGTCTGACAGAAATCGTATTTGTTTCCCTACTTGGTTTATATAATACTTTAGGTAAAATTTCTTTGAATACGGGCCTAAGTATACTGTTTTATTTTTTAAAGTAACATCGAACAAGGTGAGTAAGCTTACTGGACGGGTGACCGTTCGTAACAAAACGGTTGGTTTTACTGTCTGTGGATGAATCTAGCCAATCCGATGTAGCGAGAAAAAGTTCCGTCGTACCCCGTACCAGTTTTTTATCGATAGTAAGATGTAATCTGAGATAATTGATGTAATCAAATGACTTGACTTAATTGTGAAAATACTGTAAATAACCATACTGCAATTAACCATACTGTAATCAAACATACTGTAATTAACCATACTGTAATTCAGAGGTACCCTGTTCCTTATTTTTAATTTTTATGTGACACGTATTATTTATTAGCATGTGTGTCTTTAAATTATATAAATGAATTTGTTTATATAGATATTCGGTAATAAAATTGTCTGGTATAATAAAATTGTTAACTCTGCGAGCTGGGCAGATTTTATGATAAACGTGGCAATAAAAATTTAACTTACGTCTTATTTATTATAACCGTACAGTGGGTTAGTTTTATGATTTCGCTAAAATTCTTGCATTTCAGAGGTGTGTATGTGACTTGCTGCTGTGTCAGGATTGTTTTATGAGTTTATAAATTTTAATATGAGGAAGTCGTCGCTTTGTTGTTGATAACTTAGTAGGCAAGTTATTTGCTACTTTTTTTCTTTCTTTTACTTTATTTTATGGCATTTGGGGTTTATCATATTTGTTTAAGTACTTCTTTCCTTTTTATTTTTAATTATCTTTTTACTATTCCTCTTTAATACCGTATAAAGGAAAAGGCAATAGTATAAAGGCGATATTGGCTCAAAAATCTAGCTTTAGGTCAAGTTGTGTTTTCAGGAAAATCATTTTTCTGTCAAGTCATTATCCAAAAATGTTTTAACATTTTGAAAATCCGACAAATTTAATTTTTCAATGTCTGTTTTCATTTATGTTAAATAATAAGTCAATAATGTTAAACAGCTTCGAGCGAGGTCAGTTCAGGGATGGGTGACTGCTGAGACATACAACGCATGTTGTTGCGTTGTATGTCTCAGCAGGACCGAGGCGTGTCCGTAGTCACAATACATCATAAATTAGGTAATCCCCATTTATTCTGATAAAAAGCGAAGCGAGACCGAAGTGGATGAGTGCAGCGAATCCGATGCAGCATAAAAATAATTAATAAATAAACCTATTAATATTTAAAATATTACTATTAATTTAAGAATTAAGATTTAATGGACTGTGAGTTTAATGAGGAAAGAATAATAATGAAGACAGCAGTCCTAGTTTTTGTTAGATTAATTTATTACATCAGAGCTTTCGCACAAGCGATGCTTGGCATCCTCAGTAAATCTAATAACAAGTAAACAAAACCATAAACCAATTACAAAAAAAAACAGAAATAAAATATAATAAATAATAAATAAATAAATAATAAATAAATAAATTTATTTCATTCTTTTGACTTTTACAAGAATTAGAAATTGTCATACAAGATTATATAATAACAAGTATTCCATTTACAAACAATAAAAAATAAATATTAAAAAATATAATAATTCACTACATTTTGAGAGATCGTCATTAAGAAATTCTTTAAGACAATAATACTCTTTTTCAAGTAAAAATTTTTTGAGTCTATTTTTAAAAGTTGTAATTTTTTTGATGCCTGTTATATGTTCAGGTAATTTATTATAAAACATTTGACCCAGTATTCTGGAGATTTTTTTAAATATTTCATATTTACAGCTTTTTACCTCAAGCTTATTGACATTCCGAGTAATATAAATACCTTTATTTAAATTTTCAAACAAATTAATATTATTAAATACAAAAAGCAATAGGTATAATAGATATAAAGAGATGGAAGGGTTAGGATATTTAATTTTTTAAAGGAACCCTTACAGGTATGAGTCTGTTCAAATCCTAACATGCTTCTAATGGCTCTTTTTTGTTTTAAAAAAACTTTTTCTAATTTTGTTGAACCACCCCACTGTATTAAGGCATAACTCATGACAGAATTAAACTTGGCATAATAAATATTTGTCAATGTTTTGAGGTCAGTAAGTCTTCTATAGTAAGATAGTAAGTAGCAAGATGATGAGAGTCTGGAGGTAAGGTTGTCTATATGTTTAGTCCAGTCCAGGTTGTTCTGTATTGTAACTCCTAGAAGTGATAAGGACTCAACTATTTCTATACCCTCTATAGTTTTCGGAAATTCATAATTTATTTTTTACATTCTTATTATTATTATTTTAGTTTTTGATTTATTCAACAATTGTTTGTTTTCAAGTATAGATATTTATACATACCAAACATGGCAAAAACACATAGTTTTACATATGTGGTGGTGTAACTATATTACTTATTGTAAGTTTGGGCTATGATTATTTTAATATTACTTGCATTTGTTTTGAACTGTTTTTTGCCTTGTTTGGTATGTATATTTTTATTTCTGTTCTTTTGTAATTGGTTTATGGTTTTGTTTACTTGTTATTAGATTCACTGAGGATGCCAAGCATCGCTTGTGCGAAAGCTCTGATGTAATAAATTAAACTAACAAAAACTAGGACTGCTGTCTTCATTATTATTCTTTCCTCATTACTATTAATATTTAAAATATTACTATTAATATTTAAAATATTACTAGGTCACTCATATATTAATCAAGTATTAAGGTAATCAGTGTCATACTTAATTACATTAATCATAGGTTATTCACATAATATTATTAATACCCTATTGAGTATATTATAAAGTTAATAAATCTTATATTTAAGGACAAGTCAGCAATTCAGGTTATTTAATTTATATTTTAGTCTAAAAGAATAGATCAAATTAAATTATATCGTATTTGTACCCTTGAGAGTAGGTAGAGTTAATTTATACTATATTTGAGACTTAGGAAGTATAGATAGAGTTCATTTGTATTATTTTTGAGCCCTAAAGAGTAGATAGAGTTAATTTATATTGTATTTGAGCCCTAGAGAGTAGATAGAGTTAATTTATACTATATTTGAGCCCTAGAGAGTAGATAGAGTTAATTTATATTGTATTTGAGCCCTAGAGAGTAGGTGGAGTTAATTTATATTGTATTTGAGACCTAGGAAGTATAGATAGAGTTCATTTGTATTATTTTTGAGTCCTAGAGAGTAGATAGAGTTAATTTGTATTGTGTTTGAGCCCTAGAGAGTAGATAGAGTTAATTTATATTGCATTTGAGCCCTAAAGAGTAGATAGAGTTAATTTATATTGTATTTGATCCTTAGAGAGTAGATAGAGTTATTTTATATTGTATTTGAGCCCTAGAGAGTAGGTAGAATTAATTCATACTATATTTGAGACCAAGGAAGTATAGATAGAGTTCATTTGTTTTATGTTTTAGCCCTAAAGAGTAGATAGAGTGTTTTGAGCCCTAAAGAGTAGATAGAGTTAATTTTATATTTATTTTGAGCCCTAGAGAGTAGGTAGAGTTAATTTATACTATATTTGAGACCTAGGAAGTATAAATAGAGTTCATTTGTATTATTTTTGAGCCCTAAAGAGTAGATAGAGTTAATTTATATTGTATTTGAGCCCTAGAGAGTAGATAGAGTTAATTTATATTGTGTTTGAGCCCTAGAGAGTAGATAGAGTTAATTTATATTGTATTTGAGCCCTAGAGAGTAGATAGAGTTAATTTATACTATATTTAAGCCCTAGAAGTAGATAGAGTTAATTTATATTGTATTTGAGCCCTAGAGAGTAGGTAGAGTTAATTTATATTGTATTTGAGACCTAGGAAGTATAGATAGAGTTCATTTGTATTATTTTTGAGCCCTAAAGAGTAGATAGAGTTAATTTATATTGTTTTGAGCCCTAGAGAGTAGATAGAGTTAATTTATATTGTGTTTGAGCCCTAGAGAGTAGATAGGGTTAATTTATATTGTATTTGAGTCCTAGAGAGTAGGTAGAGTTAATTTATACTATATTTGAGATCTAGGAAGTATAGATAGAGTTCATTTGTATTATTTTTGAGCCCTAAAGAGTAGATAGAGTTAATTTATATTGTATTTGAGTCCTAGAGAGTAGGTAGAGTTAATTTATACTATATTTGAGACCTAGGAAGTATAGATAGAGTTCATTTGTATTATTTTTGAGCCCTAAAGAGTAGATAGAGTTAATTTGTATTGTATTTGAGCCCTAGAGAGTAGAAAGAGTTAATTTATATTGTGTTTGAGCCCTAGAGAGTAGATAGAGTTAATTTATATTGTATTTAAGCCCTAGAGAGTAGGTAGAATTAATTTATACTATATTTGAGACCTAGGAAGTATAGATAGAGTTCATTTGTACTATTTTTGAGCCCTAAAGAGTAGATAGAGTTAATTTGTATTGTAATTGAGCCCTAGAGAGTAGATAGAGTTAATTTATATTGTGTTTGAGCCCTAGAGAGTAGATAGAGTTAATTTATATTGTATTTGAGTCCTAGAGAGTAGGTAGAGTTAATTATACTATATTTGAGACCTAGGAAGTATAGATAGAGTTCATTTGTATTATTTTTGAGCCCTAAAGAGTAGATAGAGTTAATTTATATTGTATTTGAGTCTAGAGAGTAGGTAGAGTTAATTTATACTATTTTGAGACCTAGGAAGTATAGATAGAGTTCATTTGTATATTTTTGAGCCCTAAAGAGTAGATAGAGTTAATTTGTATTGTATTTGAGCCCTAGAGAGTAGATAGAGTTAATTTATATTGTATTTGAGCCCTAGAGAGTAGATAGAGTTAATTTATATTGTATTTAAGCCCTAGAGAGTAGGTAGAATTAATTTATACTATATTTGAGACCTAGGAAGTATAGATAGAGTTCATTTGTATTATTTTTGAGCCCTAAAGAGTAGATAGAGTTAATTTATATTGTATTTGAGCCCTAGAGAGTAGGTAGAGTTAATTTATACTATATTTGAGACCTAGTAAGTATAAATAGAGTTCATTTGTATTATTTTTGAGCCCTAAAGAGTAGATAGAGTTAATTTATATTGTATTTGAGCCCTAGAGAGTAGATAGAGTTATTTATATGTTTGAGCCCTAGAGAGTAGATAGAGTTAATTTATATTGTATTTGAAACCAGGAACAGAAGATAAAGCTTACTCATATTATCACCCATATATTCAAAAGTACAATCTAAATTACATCTTGTGAACAAGCCATGTTTTTATTATTTCTAGAGTCAATTCTATTGCATCATTATAATAATAGGCATATAAAAATATAGGTAAAGCAAACAAGATTAGGTGAGTAAACAATATAAAATAGGTAACTATACCATGTATTATAATTATAGCGTAAGTTTTCTTATCTTTACAATATAGGTTAGAACTATAAAAGACTTGTTGGAGGGTGTTTTTACTAGATGTAAAGATTAGGTCTATTGTTCGGAAAATAGAATAGTAGCAGGTTTTATAGGATACTGGTGTGTCTAGAAGTCCCGATAATTGTAGGCCTTGTTATCTTGTAGCTAGAAGAAGAAGACCGGGCCTATGCAGTATCCTTGCCGCAAGCCTTTACTGGTTTGGTAGAAAGGGTCAGTTACAGTAACATCCTAGATAACATCTACCCTAGTTACTTGTAGCCTTTCTGGTCTTTTGTGTATAATAAGCACCAGCTAAACCTTTTACTTTGTGGAGATTATTGTCAGATGCATATTTAAGGGGCTTTAAATATCAGAAGCTTTTAAGCTGTGGACGTTAAACGTTACATGCATTTACAACAAGGAGTCGCTGGACCCTAATGGTTTTGAAATTAATTCTATCAGCGTGACCTATTTGCTTTACATTGCAACAACGTCAACTATTTGCTATACATTGCAACAACGTCAACTATTTGCTTTACATTGCAACAACGTCAACTATTTGCTTTACATTGCAACAACGTTAACTTTACATTGCAACAACGTCAACTATTTGCATTGCAACAACGTCAACATTTGCACAACAACGTCAACTATTGCTTTACATTGCAACAACGTCAACTATTTGTCTTGTATTGCAACAGCGTGACCTATTTGCTTTACATTGCAACAACGTCAAATATTTGCTTTATATTGCAACAACGTCAACTATTTGCTTTACATTGCAACAACGTCAACTATTTGTCTTGAATTGCAACAGCGTAACCTATTTGCTTTACATTGCAACAACGTCACCTATTTGCTTTACATTGCAACAACGTCACCTATTTGTCTTGTATTGCAACAGCGTGACCTATTTGTCTTGTATTACAACATCGTCAACTATTTGCCTTGCATTGCAACAGCGTCACCTATTTTCCTTGCATTGCAACAGCGTCACCTATTTACTTTACATTGCAACAACGTCACCTATTTCATGAGCTAAAGTAATGTTTTTAAAACGTATCATTTAGAAACATTTCCTTTTTCTAATATTTAATTTTTTAAGAAGTACTTGATAAGTCATACAAATATTTATAAATATGAAGCCAATACTTTTATTATTGTCTAACTTAATTTCCTTAAATTCCAGACGTAGCGCGTTATTTCTTTTATTTTCATTATATAAAAGTATATTTGGTAATTGGTTTTAATTTTATTTAAAAAATCAAAGTTTAATATTGAAATTGAAAATTTGAAAGAGAATTTTAAATTGCTATTTCATGTAGTTAATTATTTAGTTTTTCGGAAAATTTGAATTTGTTTTTAATTCACGAAAATAAATAAAATAAATTTAATGGACTGATTAATAATTCTGTTTAATTTTTCCATTAGTTAGATATTGGTTTAAATTTAAATTATTTAAATTGTACTCAGTCAACTCTGTTAATATTGTTAAATGTGAATTAGGTCATCGATGATCTTTGATATGCATTAGTTATAAATTACGTCAAGGAAAACATAGACACTAGTGCTGTCCACTCAGTATTACAGCTGTATATTACGCCAAGGAAAACACAGACACTAGTGCTGTCCACTCAGTATTACAGCTGTATATTACGCCAAGGAAAACACAGACACTAGTGCTGTCCACTCAGTATTACAGCTGTATATTACGTCAAGGAAAACACAGATACTAGTGCTTTCCACTCAGTATTACAGCTGTATATTACGCCAAGGAAAACATAGACACTAGTGCTGTCCACTCAGTATTACAGCTGTATATTACGCCAAGGAAAACACAGACACTAGTGCTGTCCACTCAGTATTACAGCTGTATATTACGTCAAGGAAAACACAGACACTAGTGCTATCCACTCAGTATTACAGCTGTATATTACGCCAAGGAAAACACAGACACTAGTGCTGTCCACTCAGTATTACAGCTGTATAGTACGTCACGGAAAACACAGACACTAGTGCTGTCCACTCAGTATTACAGCTGTATATTACGTTAAGGAAAACACAGACACTAGTGCTGTCCACTCAGTATTACAGCTGTATATTACGTCAAGGAAAACACAGACACTAGTGCTGTCCACTCAGTATTACAGCTGTATATTACGTCAAGGAAAACACAGACACTAGTGCTGTCTACTCAGTATTACAGCTGTATATTTAGACACTAGTGCTGTTCCACTCAGTATTACAGCTGTATATTACGCCAAGGAAAACACAGACACTAGTGCTGTCCACTCAGTATTACAGCTGTATATTACGTCAAGGAAAACACAGACACTAGTGCTATCCACTCTGTATTACGTCAAGAAAAACACAGGAACTAGTGCTGTCCACTCAGAATTACAGCTGTACATTTTTATAAAATTAGAACTCGATCCGTCAAATTTCCCATTTTCAACTGTGGTCCCAAAAATATTATCTCTTAGTGCAGCAAAACTAGACCTCAAATCAGAGAATCGGATTAAGTCAGTCCTAAGTTTTAACTTTCTAGAATAAACACTATAAGATTTATGCGTGACACACACACACAACCACACACATACACATACACGCACACAGACAGCATGATGAAAACCACTAAGAACGTTAAAAAAGAGTGCCTGAAAGAATAATTATGCTGAAACGTAAGTTTGGGATATTAAAGCTGAATACATTACTTTTTTTGAGGTAGTACGTAATTGAGCACTTTATTGGACCGTTTTTAGGATGAGAAGCCAATCATTATTGTTATAGGAGGTTATTTTAGTACTTTTCACCTCCGAGGACAATAATGAATATAAAAAACTTCTAGGACGTAAAGTAATTCATATATTGCCGCTATTACTGTAATGTAGCGTGTTCAAAAAAAATCTGTGTAAAACCTTCATGAGATTTCTTTAAAAACGTTCATTTTGTTTCTGTTTTTGTTCGTAGACTAATTTTTTTCGTTTTTAAAAGGTGTTTTAATTGACAATTTTTGTGTGTTTATTTGTAAAGCTTTTACATTTTTGAGTAAAAGTGTGAAGCTATGGATGAATTCAATGACGACGATAATATGGAGTTAATTGGACGTTTGTTTTTTTTTTTCAATTAAGTTTATAGCGCAGTTTATTTAATGAGTGCTACCTCAAAAAAATAGTGTATGCCATCCGGCTGAGAATGTCTTTATGTCTTAGCAATTTTTCCCGACTCGCTTCGCTCGTCGGTAAATCTAATTGCCGTGACATAAAGACACACTTCTCAGCCTTATGGCATAAATAACTATTGTCCTACAATACCTACGGGTGTAGGAGAGCAAAAGTAAAAATATAGTAAATGCCAAATCTATATTAATATTATAAACGATATGACCTCACAACGTTTATACAAAGTTATGACGAGTTATGACCAAACACACAAAACGTTTATACAAAGTTATGACTCAAAACGTTTATACAAAGTTATGACCTCAAAACGTTTTTACAAAGTTATGACCTCAAAACGTTTATACAAAGTTTTGACCTCAAAAAGTTTATTCAAAGTCATGACCTCAAAACGTTTTTACAAAGTTATGACCTCAAAACGTTTATACAAAGTTATGACCTCAAAACGTTCATACTTAGTGACTTGATTTATTCCGTTTATCTTGGTATAATTTGTGCATGCACAGTATAAAAGCTGTAAATCTGTTTTCTTTTGATATTTTATTTATTATTTTCAATTATTATTGATTATGCTGTTGTTTCGCTATTTTTTATTCATCGTTCGACTGGTTATTTCATTTTGTTCTTTGCGGTTTTACCTTTTCATCGGATTGTTTATCTCTTTTAGTCTGGTTAGGTATTCTGTTTTATGACAGAAAGGTCTATGTATTATTAAGCAGTCATAGTTGATACAAGCGGGAGAGCATCTCCTTGTTCAATTCACTTGTCCCTTTCAACTAAAAGATTAAAAGTAACAATACATGGTTAGAATTACATACTTCTTTTCACTTCTTTTAAAGTTTTAATTTTCTTGTTCCTTTATCTTCTGCTTTGAGACCCAACTGCAGTGGATATATCAGAGAGACCATTATATCAACAAGTTGTCACCATATAGGGAGATATTTATGGTGCTGACACAAGTGTTTCGCTATTTACTTGGCTGCGCAGTAAATCCCAATGTTGTTCATCTTATGTATAATAATAAATTATAACATCTTATTGTTATAATAATAACATTATAACATCTTATGTTATAATAAAACATTATAACATCTTATTATAATGTTCGAAGGCTCGCGTCTAACAACATACAACATAGTAAGGCCTCTGTTGTGTATAACAGGCTGTGAAGTACATGAAGTCCTCCGTGCTACCATACATGCGTCCTGCATGCGTACTGCATACGTACTGCATACGTATTGCATGATAAAAAAATATAATAAAATTTATAATTTAATAGTTTTAATGTAAATATTAAATTATTAATTTATTATTCGCGAATAATAAAATTCTTTAAAAATCTTGAACAGAGTGTTTAAAAGTAAAACTTACTACAAACAAATATCTTGTGCAGCACTTTTATTTGTTTACATGGATTGTTTCCTAAAGAGAAGGTTAAATTTAACTGGGTGGGCTGTTCTAGCCCATCCACACTAGCTGAGTTATGGGTGGGCTGTTCTAGCCCATCAACACTAGCTGAGTTATGGGTGGGCTGTTCTAGCCCATCCACACTAGCTGAGTTATGGGCTGTTCTAGCCCATCCACACTAGCTGAGTTATGGGTGGGCTGTTCTAGCCCATCCACACTAGCTGAGTTATAGCCCATCCACGCTAGCTGTTCTAGCCCATCCACACTAGCTGAGTTATGGGTGGGCTGTTCTAGCCCATCCACACTAGCTGAGTTATGGGTGGGCTGTTCTAGCCCATCCACACTAGCTGAGTTATGGGTGGGCTGTTCTAGCCCATCCACACTAGCTGAGTGTATTAGCCTTTAGCATTTAAAACATAATTGTAAGATAGATTTTTCTTCAAATCTCATCATATTTTATTAAATTTTCTTATGTTATTAGTTTCATGTGTAAAATTGATTGCAAATGTAGCTAAATCTATTATAAAAATAATTAAAGAAAATACAGATAAAGAGAAACTTTTTATTCACAATTTATTGAAGACTGCAGTCCTTATCAACAGGCCATTAAAGCTCTTCATTGCAACAGA
Organism: Microvelia longipes; assembly: GCA_018340805.1. Classification (NCBI taxonomy): domain Eukaryota; kingdom Metazoa; phylum Arthropoda; class Insecta; order Hemiptera; family Veliidae; genus Microvelia; species Microvelia longipes. The sequence goes on from JACMZG010001863.1 coordinate 58,787,548, forward strand.
AACTTGTGTCTTATCAGGTATTGCTCAAGAAACGCAATGTATATTAACTACAAGGGGATATTGGGGTACTTTTTGCTTATATCTTGCATACATGCGTTTTCCATAGTATTATCCATAAGCTTGGTTTCCACCATATATATATATATATATATATAAATATATATATAATAAATAATATATATATATATATATATATATATATATATATATATATATATATATATATATATATATATATATATATGTGTATATGTATATATGTATGTATATATATATATATATATATATATATATTATATATATATATATATATATATATTATATATATTATATTATATATATGTACATATATATATATATATATATATATATATATATATATATATATATATATATATATATATATATATATATATATATATGTAAATATATATGTATATTTTTTTTTTTTTTTTTTTGAGACTTTTCTTTGCAATTAAATGGTTTAATGAGAGCATTTGTTTTTTTACTTTTCCTTATTTATAACAAAGGTTTAAGGAAGAAGTATTGTTTTTGCATTTAAAATCCGTGTGGTTCCAATACTTCCTGAGTAGTTTTACCATGTTTGTGTCGGTATGTGCAGTGCATAACTATTATAATTATACATAGCTCCTAGTGTATTTATGCCATATAGTTCAAATTTGATGCCAAAATTAATCTCTAGGTCCCATTGTGATGTTAGTTGTTATTTTCCTATAATGTCATTTATGTTATTCTTGAGAGTTTAAAAAATGCGTCAGCGTAAAAAAATGTTTGAATCGTTTAGAAATGTATCACTGTTACCGTACCTTATGACATGGTTCTGGTTTCTATTTATTACCAACATTTAGTTCTATGACTTGTGCTTATAGGTTTATCACGTGACATGACATGACTCCTCTATCTTCAATTTGATAGAATTTCATTGAAGTTTAGAATCAGTGTGAATTTGCTTGTTGATATTCCACTCTGGAAACTCAAATTATTAAAATAGTTCTACTTTTAAATATACACGAGTTAGTTTAAGATTATTGTGTAATAAGACGTGAAGGATTCTCATAGTAATGAAAATGAAGGATGTTCTCAAGTAGAAAAGCTTTCTCGCCGCAGCGCTGTTACAATATTCTCAACCATGTATCTTTTATTCATCAAAGAACTCTTTTACATCACTCAACTTCTTTTATTACTAGAAAGAAAGAAGAAAAGACAATAATTAACAAGGCTTTGGTCCATAGAGAGATCGTCCCAGGTATGGGGCGGCGGCAGTCTCAGCGGCAGGTAGCAGACAGACCTCGGGCTACTGAATTTCAATATCCTACACTAGATTTTCCATTGTTAAGATTTCTCATTAGTTTTCAACAGAGTTTTCTTTTGTATGTAGGCTAAACAAAGGATAAGGTTCTTATATGAATAGATGATTATTTTTGAAATTATCTTTTTGGTATATTAGTTAAGATAATTATGTTGTGTTATTATACTTGAGATAAGTATATTCCTTTTGGGCAAGGCAGGCTCATAAAGATATATTTAAATAGTGATGGCAGTGCCTACATCTTACCATTGTCAGGAAGGCATGAGACAGTCCTGAAGAAGGTAATATTACTAGTTGTAACTAACTAACTGGTACCTACTCGCATTACTCGCCTCCCTTATCCAGATGACGTATTACTACTCTACCTGCGTCGTAGATCTTACTACTTACTTTAAAAGCGACCTCCGCCAACCCAGTTTTCCCATCCTTACATTTGTATAAAAGAAAATAATATTTTTTTTTAACAATTTAGGAAATTTGTTGAAAATTCTACAAATTTGATTGATCTGCATTAAGACTTCATTTATGATTTCCCCAAAAACTTATCTGTTCTTTCTCTCACAGGGATTGATTTGGGTACTAAGTTTAATTTAATTCAGTAATGCTGTTTGGCCTTCGATGTCTTTAAAAGAAAAGTGCGAAGCGACGTAAAAGCAAATTACCTTTAAAAAATTGTTTATTATAATGATTTCCATGACATCGCGGAAACTAAGAGCGCTTGAATGGAATCATATGGTTTATATAGGGAGTGACAGTGTTGCACTAAGCACATCTGTACCACGGTCAAGGTTACTTCACTTGGCATTCCATACTACATGCACTGCCAAAATATTACTCATGCTCATTTCGTTCTACCAACTAAACAACGGAATAATGTTTACAAATTCATGCAATCATTAACCTTGCATTGTGTTCCACATCTCTCATTTACTGTTTCTTATTTTATTTACCATCGATTTCCTACATTATTATTAACTTTAATTCTTATTCCTTTTATTTCTATTAACTATGCTCTATTTACTACTTACTTCTAATTCAGTTAACTACATTTAGTCTAATTTAAAAAAATAGGCTCTTCAGTTCAAACAGTAAAGGGGTGGTATATTTATATATATATATATATATATATATATATATATATATATATATATATATATATATATATATATATATATATAATATATATATATATATATATATATATATATATATATATATGTATGTATATATATATTACCTAAGCAATAGGTAATGTATTTCCTATTCTTTGTAGTACACATTGTTTGATTTATTTTTACTATTTTACTTTTTTTGTCAATACTTCCTTTTTAAACTCTATTTACCTCTTATATTTATTTGGTTAACTACTCATTTTATACAATATTAACCACTCTAGTCTTCTCCAAACGGATTAAAAATTGTCTTATAAGATTAGAATGATTTAGCGCATTAATAGACAAAACAGACAAAAACAACTTTTTTTGAGGTAGTACGTAATTGAGCACTTTATTGGACCGTTTTTAGGATGAGAAGCCAATCATTATTGTTATAGGAGGTTATTTAGTTCTTTTCACCTCCGAGGACAATAATGAATGTAAAAAAACTCCTAGGACGTAAAAGTAATTCATATATTGCTGCCATTACTGTAATGTAGCGTGTTCAAAAAACAATCTGTGTTAAACCTTCAAGAGTTTTCTTTAAAAACGTTCATTTTGTTTCTGATTTGTTCGTAGACTAATTTTTTCGTTTTTAAAAGGTGTTCTAATTAACAATTTTTGTGTGTTTATTTGTAAAGCTTTTACATTTTTGAGTAAAAGTGTGAAGCTATGGATGAATTTAATGACGACGATAATATGGAGTTAATTGGACGTTTTTTTTTTTTTTCAATTAAGTATATAGCGCAGTTTATTTAATGAGTGCTACCTCAAAAAAATAGTGTATGCCATCCGGCTGAGAATGTCTTTATGTCTTGGCAATTTTTCCCGACTCGCTTCGCTCGTCGGTAAATCTAATTGCCGTGACATAACGATACACTTCTCAGCCTTATGGCATAAATAACTATTATTTTTAACATGGCATTTATTTATCTTTAAATTTGGTTATTTATATAACTTATCATTTGCATAATAGTATACGAATTGTAACAGAGTGACAGAATGCAGTATTCTTTTTGATTGAAGAAGGAATGCACTGTATGGTTTGTATTTATTTCTTGTGATGGAACAATACAGGGTTATTAATTCATTGTAGTTTATTTCTATTTGTTTAGTTTATTATGCATTGTTTATCCGTGATTTATACTTTATTTATCATATCATTTGCTTAAATAAAAAGTATGTAATTTCCCCCATAATGTTCTTGCCAGGCATTGTTACGATGCTTTTAAATGTCCCTAAGACATTTTTGCCAAGTTATTATATTTATACTGATAGAAAAATATGCTTTAAAAATTTTTTTCTTTAAAAATTCGTTAAAGTTAAGTGCAAAAATAATGTTTAGTAAAAATAAAAGTAAAAATAATTATAAAATATTAATGTTAAAAAATATTTAAAATTAATTAAATAATAAATAAATATTTTAAGTGTCCAAGTAAAAACAAAAAAAAAACAAATAAAAATATAATAATGATAGATAAAATTATAGAAAATTTTTTTTAATAAATTTTTAAGTTATAAAATGGCAGCTGCATCGGATTCGCTAAACACGTCTTTTCCTCTTCAAGAGGAATGGACGAAGGAATTTTCATTCCTGGTAGTTAATGAAAATTTTGCGTTTTTAACGTTTGATACTACTGATTTTCGCAAAACATGAATATATAGACACTTTGTGAAAACCACTTATGGTAGGAGTAATCACTGGGCACTGCAGGCTTAATAGGCATTTAGCCTTTATGAAGGTGACTGAGAGCCCAATATGTGCAATATGTGAAGACAATAAGGAAGATACAGGCTATCATTATTTGGCTACGTGTGAAGGGTTTGGAAGGCTCAGGTTTCAAATATTTGGAACTGGAACGCTTCTCGAAGAGGAAATGGAGTCTGTAAGATGGCAGGACATTCTTACTTTCATCCATTGTAGCAGGAGGTTTGACGAGGAGAAAGGTGGAAGTACAGTGATAGGTGGTTGACTTCGGGGTTGGTGAAAAGGACCCAATGGTGTGGTCTACTCACCAGGCTTGACCTCCCCACTCTTACTACTACTACTACTTGTGAAAACCACTTATGAGGTCTTAAAATCACCCGAAACGGATGATTCCGGTGACATCCCGGTTTCGGATTTTTTCGCGAACACAATACTTTTCCCTACATACCTTAGATATAAATGAGGAAAAGTTTAAAATGGGTTATTGCTGCCTGCCTTCAGAATTATTACCTCATGCAACTCAATGCACATGCAATTAGTGCATTCATATGTTAAACTATTATGAATTGCAGTTATCGCCTACGAACATGTTATACATTAACTAGTGTTAGATGTAACACGTATGACTGTTACGTATGTTTGTGCTGCTTGTAACATTCTCTCTAATTATCTAGATATTATAGCTAGTTGGTAAGTTTCTTGCCATGTCATGTTTTGTTGTACCACATATTACATGGCTACTATTACATTATGAGCTATGATGCTTGCCAGTACTACCAATGAACTTACTGACGAGCACTTTTTGTTGAACTTTTTTTCCATGCTAGACATTTTGAGAAGTCCTGAAACCGTTCTGCAAAACTTTTGTTATTATGTTGATTAAACTTATTTGAATTAATTAATGAAGTCTTTAATCGTTTAATTAAAGACTTCATTATTTTTATTTATTTTTAATTTAAATTTGTTTAATTTAAAACCTATTTTTTAATTTTAAACAGTTTCAATAATTCATTTTTCACTTAATTTGTTAATGGCAGTAACAACAATATTGATTCTGTTTTGCCAAGGATGATAATAAACTAAAATTACCGTAAAAAGTTGCTATGCGTGTAAAATAACGTACAATGTTTCCAGGTGGCAAAGTGGATCCAGACCCCTTGCCAAGTGGTCTTCAAGTCCTTGGCAAAGTGGATCCAGACCTTGCCAATCAAGTCCTTGCAAAGTGGTGCCAACTTCAAGTCCTTGGCATCCAGACCTTGCCAAGTGTCTTCAAAAGTGGATCCAGACCCCTTGCCAAGTGGTCTTCAAGTCCTTGGCAAGGTGGATCCAGATCCCTGGCCAAGTGGTCTTCAAGTCCTTGGCAAAGTGGATCCAGACCCCTTGCCAAGTGGTCTTCAAGTCCTTGGCAAAGTGGATCCAAACCCCTTACCTCGGACGGAACAGGAACCAACCCCGCATTTTTATATTAGAATTTAAGGAAACCACTTAAAACTCTGATTGGGTTGGCCGGCCTTGAATTCCCTGAAAGTGTGCGCTTCCAAATAACCTAGGGATAACCTATATTTAATATGAGGGATAAGCTCATATGAAGGTCCTCCCCCAGGGAAGGAAAGTGTATAGAAAGGTGACAGTGACTAGTTAACAGTCTATTTATTGTTCTGACATCCTCTCTGCTTAGACTGCGGAGACCATCAATCAGCTTGGGGTTGTGCCTCTTTAATATAAGTTTGCTTTGTGGCTGATCTTTGTCAAAGGACTTACGTAAAAACTTAAAGTAGACTTTACAAGAACCAACTTCCACATATATCTGATTTGTATGAAATCATTTTGCATCGGAACTGGATGAGCCATGGAAGCGAGTTTAGAAAGCATTGTGTATTCATCCATATTGCCACACAGATACCGTCTTTTGTTTCGATTGCAGGGATAAATTGCTGTGCTGAAACTGGGATGTTTGATGAACAAATTAAATCATAATTGTCCTTACAACACTGCTTCCCTCTAAAGTCCGAAAAATCGTTCAAAAGTCATCGTATATGTATATATATATATATATATATATATATATATATATATATATTATATAATATATATTATATATATAATATATATATATACAAACAATAAAGCTTTTTTCCCCTTCAAAAAATCACTATAAAGCGTATGGCGTCAATTATAAAATTAATCTGCTGAAGAAAATATTATATTAAAAGTTAAATAAAAGCATGCAAAAAAGTAAACGCACAAGCGGGTCAAAGAAGTGTTTGTTGACCTCAAGTTCTTGAGACCTTTAAATGAACCACGTGACCCCTGATGCTGGAGCATATTTACTTAGAACTTCGCAGACATTTTAAGTTAATATTTAGCCAAGTATATTATAGTGTATTGAGACCGGTTTGTTGGAGACTCGTAGATCCAACTGACTCGCTCTTCGCTCGGATTAGTCTGTAAAGTTCTTTGGACTGACAAATATTTTTCTTGAAATAATATTTAAAAGCACCTTAGTTATGCAAAAAAAGCACATCATTGGGACCGTGACTAATGTTATTTATAATCAATTAAGGTTTCAGTTAATTAGAAAACGACAATAATGGTAGGTCACATGAAAGTTGTGACCCGCCTTAAGCTTAAATAGTTACACACCTAGGCTTTAGGTAGTCAGATATTCTCAAGTCGAGCTAACCAAGCTCGAACGCTGTAGACTTAGGATTACTATTTTATTCTGAGATTGTGCGCAGGGAGGATAAGGTGATACTTTGTTCCCAACGTTAAGTCACCCGTGGTGTAGTGGTTACACAGAATCAATGGACTTTAAAACTTCCGAGTTTTTTAGTCATGCGTTCAATCCCAGCTCGGGCCTCTAGGATTTTTATGAGTTGGATAAAACTTCTGCTTACCACGTCCTTCAGAAGGGACGTAAAGCCGGTGGTCTCGAGCCTGTGCGTTGTCAGGTACTCGTTTGCCTTGTATAAAACTGGGTATAGGAAAAATTTAGGACCCTCATAGTAGATTCCTTATAATACTATAGTGTGTCTGCCTTGTGGTTTAAAGTGTATGGTTTGGTGGAGGTTTGGTTCAACAGCGAGGGCACGTGTTGTTCCTAGTTTTCACTAGACTATATGAGTCAGTGAAAACATGTATGATTGCTTGAAAAAAGCATGAGAGTAACCATAGAAATTTACGGCTCTTCTGTTTAGATTAGATGAAAAATACCTACACTTGAAATTAAAATGGAGTAGAAGACTATCTTAGGGAGCTGGCAAAAAGGGCCCAACAACGTGGCCTACTTGCCTGGTACTTACTAACACTCCCCCTCCCCTTATTACACTTACTACTTGTTCCCAACGTTTAATAATAATACTAATTATTATTATTATTATTGCTATTAAAGTACATCGGCAATGGAAAATGGAGCAAGTTTTTGTGGTACCAATTATTTTATCAGCTACAGGAGTTATACCTAATACACTTCATGATAGTTTGCATAAATTAGATATAAACCCTTTCATATACAAAACTTTACAGAAAGCTGCCATCATCAATACATGCCACATCGTCCGCAAATTTCTAATCGACTGACCTAGTGACCTAAGACGGAAAATAAACTAACTAAAAGATATTTGACTTGGCTTTGCCCGTCAATTTATCTATTTTTCAGCCAGTATTCTTTTACTGAGATAGAGAAAATCTAAAAACAAATAACAATAATAATACTTTAAACGTTGGGCAACTTTTTATTCTGAGGTCGAGCGTTAGATAATTATGGCGTTCTAAGGTCGAGCGAAACAAGTTAAAAAAATGTGAAGAAAACTACTGAGGTACCTCGTACCCGATCTTCTATAATTATTATTATCTTTAATTATTATTTTTTCCATATAAACTAAGATAGAATATATGTAAGAAAACAATTAAAATTGACAGATTTGTGATAAACTTGTTTTTCCTGCCAGTTGAGAGTTGAAATCACATTTGACATTTTCACTTCTCCAAGCACATTAATTAAGTCAGTTTAAGATTTTCAAAAATAAAATAAAGTGCTGTCAAAATGGATTTAGAGTGCGTAAACAAAGTCCAGCTGGAGCTGTCAATTTAATGTCGAATTCCACTCAGGTCGTTCAATTAGTTGTTTTAGCAGGTATAGTTTTTTTTACTTTTCCTCGCCTGATAACGTAGGTTTATTGGAAAAGTATTGTGTTCTTCTTAAGAATCCAAAATCGAGGTTTCATTATTACTATCGGTTTCAGAAACGTTTAAGAAATGGTTTTCATCTTGCTGTTTTCTGTCTGTTTGTGTCACGCATAACTCACGTGGGTGCTATGAGTCCGCTGTAATATAACTTTACAGCAAGAATAATTATAAAAAAACGAGGTTTTCTGGCAGCAATAAGGCTGTTTCAACTTGTATATGTTTTAGATTATTGATTTTCCTTTTAGCGAATTTTCAAAGAATTAATGAGCATATGAGGTTGTGGTAATGGAGAGGGGTAGGAGTGGGGATAGAAGTGGAACTCATTGTATGCACGCTTGTACGAGAATTTTGTTCCTAGACGTTTCTATAGGACACGATAACTTTCGAACGCTTTCTAGGATTGATATAAAACTTGGTACAAAATCAACCTTGTTAATGTCCCGAATCCTATTATTTATGAAATATGTGTGACATTATTAACTCACAATAATAACCCACTAAACATTTCAAAAAATCAAAAATCTTAAAAAAAAGTTGAGGTCGAGATAAAATATTTTATACGTGTAGTACTATGTATGGTTAACTTAAATACCAAGTTACATTTAATATCAGCATTAGATCTGGTTTTATTGGTTGACATATATAACATAATGTAATCAAATCACGCGTTTTTACAAATAAATTTAAAAATTCGCTTTTATCTTGGCAGGATTCGTCGATGCTGCGCAGAAGCCAATAGGCCGGAGGCCTCGTGTTCCTTAAAGTCCTGTTACTAACAATATTTAACATAAATTTAGCTTGTTAATTTTCAAATATTCTTACTATAAAATGATGTGTTATTAGTGACAAGGTCCACACAAAGCATTTAGAATTCCTTTTTTGTTTCACTTAATTTCCGGACACGTCTCATTTTATCGTTAGAAACTTCATACGGCAGTATTATAGTGAGAATAGTTACAAATTTAATTTTGGCCCTAAATCTATTATTTATTCACATCTGCTTGGCGCTTGGTTACTTTAACGATCTTAAAAATAGACTTCCTATCAGATGCTTTATTTTAGAAAATGTTTTAAAGTATTTTTATCTTTGACATTTCTAAAGTCTACCTAAAAAGTTTATATAGATTCGAGAAAGTTTGCAATTTTAATGAAATTCATCCAACCCACCAACTACAGATATGGTATGAAATAAAACTTTATTTTGACGGCCGCCAATGAAAAGTTTTTAGTTTTTCCGAAACCGGTATTTGTAACTCTACTAACACCCAAACCTACATTTGATTAACTTTTGTTCCCTGCCTGGTCTAATAACGTGGGCCGTAATATAGATTAATGCGAGGGTTTTATTATCTTCTTGTTTTCAGAGGTTAGGAAGTGAAACAATGAGCTGACATGTGATAAATAGTAATTAATTACTGGAGTCAATATATACATCATATTTATTTGACAACTAACTTTATTTTAATACTTAATTAACATGTCATAGATTTGATTGTTACGATAACACTGTATCTACTGATCTGTATTTAAATTAATAATAACCATAGCTGACATTTGTCTCAGGTCGATGCGTATAATTAGCCAACTCAAAACCTTTTTACTTGGCATTCTCAGAGCGGCCCAGCTCTACTCCTACTTACATTCTCAGTACGGCCCAGCTCTACTTCTATTTACATTCTCAGTAAGGCCCAGCTCTACTCCTACTTACATTCTCAGTACGGCCCAGCTCTACTCATACTTACATTCTCAGTACGGCCCAGCTCTACTCCTACTTACATTCTCAGTACGGCCCAGCTCTACTCTACTTACATTCTCAGTGCGGCCCAGCTCAGTGCGGCCAGCTCTACTCCTACTTACATTCTCAGTGCGGCCCAGCTCTATACTTACATTCTCAGTGCGGCCCAGCTCTACTCCTACTTACTCAGTGCAGCCCAGCTCTACTCCACTTACATTCTCAGTCCTACTTACATTCTCAGTGCAGCCCAGCTCTACTCTTATTTTATTTTTTTCTGGAAAATATGTCTGTTTTATTTGAGATAAAACTTAGAATTCGTATTATAATTGTGTTACGTCAAATGTGTTGAAATTTAATTATGTACAATTTTACTTTTCCTCATTTATATCATAGGTATTTAAGAAAAGTGTTGTGTTTTCTCTAAAAGCAGAAACCGAGATTTCACCTAAATCTTCTGTTTCAGATATATTTAGAACCTCCTAAATGGTTTTTACTAAGTTGTCGTGTTAGTGGGCAGAAAATTGATGCGAAATCTTTCATTAGTTTTGATACCCAAAAAATAATTTTTCTTGTCTGAATTCCGTCGCAATATTTACAAATGAAAAAAATCATAATACATTATATGATTGCTTTAATATATTTATATTTACTATTATAGAGCAATTAAGAAGAATAAAGAATTAAAGTCCAAGGTTATTATATCAAGGTTAATTATATTCAAAATATTTCTAACAAGGTGGTTTATGTTAGTAAAGTTTGTTGACCAACATCAATGACTACAAACCTATTGTTCTGATGATATGGTAATTAACAGCCAGTTCCGTGTTTTAATGTACTTCTTTACAAATCCGTCGATCTTTAGCTACAGCCGTGTGTTAGGAACTTAAAACACTGATAGTTTATACTCTCGGCTCTTACGCTAAATGAGGGAGAGGCTGTGTTCCACTACTGGAAATGTGTTCCTGTATAAAAATGTCTCCTTTTATTTAAAATATGAACTTACTTTTCAATTTAATTTTAGGCATTAAAAAAAATTAATTGTTAAGTCTAAAATAGTGGCACAACTAAGATACGAAGTACCTTATACTTATTTAGCTTATAACCATATAACTTATTACTTATTAATATAATTATTTTGTGATTGTATTAAATGAAGTGAATAAATAAAAAAATGTATAATAATAGTTATTTATGCCATAAGGCTGAGAAGTGTGTCTTTATGTCACGGCAATTAGATTTACCGACGAGCGAAGCGAGTCGGGAAAAATTGCCAAGACATAAAGACATTCTTAGCCGGATGGCATACACAATTTTTTTTGAGGTAGCACTCATTAAAAATAAACTGCGCTATATACTTAATTGAAAAAACAAACTTAAAAAAAATACATGTTTAATTATAATGAAAAAAAAACAAAAAAATGACAAATAAATACCTATTTACAATTCATCCATAGCTTCACACTTTTACTCAAAAATGTAAAAGCTTTACAAATAAACACACAAAAATTGACAATTAGAACACCTTTTAAAAACGAAAAAAAAATTAGTCTACGAACAAAAACAGAAACAATATGAACGTTTTTAAAGAATCCTCATGAAGGTTTTACACAGATTGTTTTTTTGAACACGCTACATTACAGTAATGGCGGCAATATATGAATTACTTTTACGTCCTAGGAGTTTTTTTTTACATTCATTATTGTCCTCGGAGGTGAAAAGTACTAAATAACCTCCTATAACAATGATGATTGGCTTCTCGTCCTAAAAACGGTCCAATAAAGTGCTCAATTACGTACTACCTCAAAAATAGTTATTTATGCCATAAGGCTGAGAAGTGTGTCTTTATGTCACGGCAATTAGATTTACCGACGAGAAGCGAGTCGGGAAAAATTGCCAAGACATAAAGACATTCTCAGCCGAATGGCATACACTATTTTTTTTTGAGGTAGCACTCATTAAATAAATTGCGCTATATACTTAATTGAAAAAAAACAAACGTCCAATTAACTCCATATTATCGTCGTCATTGAATTCATCCATAGCTTCACACTTTTACTAAAAAATGTAAAAGCTTTACAAATAAACACACACAAATGTCAATTAAAACACCTTTTAAAAACGAATAAAAAATTAGTCTACGAACAAAAACAGAAACAAAATGAATGTTTTTAAATAAACCACATGAGGGTTTAACACAGATTGGTTTTTTGAACACGCTTCATTACAGTAATGGCGGCAATATATGAATTACTTTTACGTCCTAGGAGTTTTTTTACATTCATTATTGTCCTCGGAGGTGAAAAGTACTAAATAACCTCCTAGTACAATAATGATTGGCTTCTCATCCTAAAAACGGTCCAATAAAGTGCTCAATTACGTACTACCTCAAAAAAAAAAAATATTTTTATTCAAACCAAGACATACACTGTGTCTAGTCCACATCCATACACTGTGTCTCTATGTCTAGTCCCTATAGAGCAAAAACTTACACCGTGTATGTCTGGTCCCTACAGAGTGTGTGTAATGTCACGTGTATGTTAAGCTGAAATAAAGAATTAATTTAATTACAATGACAAGGTATGTGTTTATTATTTAACAGCTTGGTTTAACTTAATTAATTTCTTTGTTTCAGGTATTACAGATGTTTAGCATTTTATTCTTCTTATAGGTAATAGTTTATAATAAATTATTCGAGATTATCTACCCTAGTAGATCTGTTACTGATGATAGATGCGATCACTGTATTTTACAGTCCTTACTTCCCCTATTCTATGACGAAATCTTATTGTGTGAGGCTTAAATCGTTATTTTCACCTGTCAAGTACCTAAGCAAAGACGTGATTGAAAACTTGATTTAGTGGTGTTATTTTACAATTCTATTTACTTCCTTTACTCCGTGTAACTGAAAATACTTTGAAAAGTAAATAGAAAACTATTTTCCTTGTCTTCGCTCTAAATTATTATTATTAATAACTTTAGTCAACCAATTTCTTACTATTTCTTCTTAAATCTCAAATTTTTTTATATATATATATATAATATATATATATATATATATATATATATATATATATTATATATATATATATATATATATTTATGTATATATATATATATATATATATATATATATATATATATATATATATATATATATATATATATATATATATATATATATATATATATATATATTATAACCTTCTTCAAGAAAATATTGGCTGGAGTAAAGTATGGAGAGAGTTAGCTGCTAAACACAACATAAAGATAGACTGGTCACATGTTAAACCCAGCCTCTGGAAGAAACAACTTTATAAACTTATCCATGTCATGAGGGAGAACACTAAACTCGAATACAAGCAAGCAGCCAACAACTCATCTAAACCTATCTACAAACATCTTATCTACGAGGAAAGCAAAAAGTATTTATTAGATAGTAATAATTTAGATTACATCAGTTTGATAATGAGAACTAGGGGCGAACTTTTAAATTTAAACGATAAGCCTTGGAAAGATGAGATAGAGAGACTTGGATTTAACAGCTTGGTTTAACTTAATTAATTTCTTTGTTTCAGGTATTGCAGATGTTTAGCATTTTATTCTTCTTATAGGTAATAGTTTATAATAAATTATTCGAGATTATCTACCCTAGTAGATCTGTTACTGATGATAGATGCGATCACTGTATTTTACAGTCCTTACTTCCCCTATTCTATGACGAAATCTTATTGTGTGAGGCTTAAATCGTTATTTTCACCTGTCAAGTACCTAAGCAAAGACGTGATTGAAAACTTGATTTAGTGGTGTTATTTTACAATTCTATTTACTTCCTTTACTCCGTGTAACTGAAAATACTTTGAAAAGTAAATAGAAAACTATTTTCCTTGTCTTCGCTCTAAATTATTATTATTAATAACTTTAGTCAACCAATTTCTTACTATTTCTTCTTAAATCTCAATTTTATATATATATATATATATATATATATATATATATATATTATATATATATATATATATATATATATATATATATATATATATATATATATATATATAAATATAATATATATATATTATATATATATATATATATTATATATATATATATATATATATATATATATTATATAACCTTCTTCAAGAAAATATTGGCTGGAGTAAAGTATGGAGAGAGTTAGCTGCTAAACACAACATAAAGATAGACTGGTCACATGTTAAACCCAGCCTCTGGAAGAAACAACTTTATAAACTTATCCATGTCATGAGGGAGAACACTAAACTCGAATACAAGCAAGCAGCCAACAACTCATCTAAACCTATCTACAAACATCTTATCTACGAGGAAAGCAAAAAGTATTTATTAGATAGTAATAATTTAGATTACATCAGTTTGATAATGAGAACTAGGGGCGAACTTTTAAATTTAAACGATAAGCCTTGGAAAGATGAGATAGAGAGACAATGCTCTTTATGCGATTCGGGAGAACATGAAAATTTATTTCACTTCATAGGTTCTTGTGAAGCTATTAGGCCAGTTAGAGTAAAACACTTTCATAGAGAAATTGTAGAAACTCAAGAATATATAATTTACTAAATGGAAGTGATTTTACAAAAATATATGTTTATTAAGAAGCGTTGTCTTATAGAACCAATAAAATTACTGTAATATAAATAATTGTAATTTTTATATAAAGCATCAACTTAATCTTATTAACCTAGGTTATTTTTATTTATTTATCTATTTATTTTTATTTTATTGGTTAATATTGTCAGTATATCCAACAGTTTAGTTTTTTTTACGAACTCACTTTCACTTTGATGTCTCTTCATTTCTTGCAACCAAAAATTAAATATGCATGTATGTATGTGTGGATGGATGTTACTAAACTAAGTTATATGTAATTATATTTATAGGAAGCATGCTAATTATTGTATTATACTTATAAGTAAGTTATCCAGCAGTGATATTTATTATTTTATTTATAATTGTTAAATTATTTACTAAGTCGCGAATTTGTTACACAAATTCACAAGACAAAAACTACTTTTTTGTCCCACATGCTGCATGGCTTACTTCATATATTTTTATTATACATATTTCTTCATATATTTTTTATTATATGTTTTTGCATGTTTAATATAAAACATTGTTATTTTAATTTAAGTATATTAATACATTGTTAGCTTGTAGTTATATACTTTTTCTGTTAAGATGTATGATTTATATGTTTAGTATTTAATTGTTATACTTTGTTATATTAGTTTTTTTTATATCTTTTTAATAATGTAGTCTGACAACTACCCTCCAACTCACGCTGAAAAGCCAATGTTGAAATAATGCATGTTACTTTTTATGTAAACAAATGCTATATTTTATGTACAAGCATTCTTAAATAAAATAAAATAATATATATATATATATATATATATATATATATATATATATATATATATATATATTATATATATATATATATATATATATATATATATATATATATATATATATATATATAATATATATATATATATTACCTATGTACAAACATTATTATGAATTACAATCACAGATATATATTACTAAAAAGGTTATAGGTTATAATATTATTAAAAAAAAATAAATAACAATATTATATAGAAAGAAGTTAGGCAGGACTTTAAAATACTGGAGTCAAGTTCAATACTTGAGCAATATATTTAAGCGATGAAGTTTATTTATAATAAATCTAATATTTATAGGCCAGGGTGATTTATAGCGCCCGGTACATGAGGGGATTGAAAACAATATTTATTCCATTATAATTAACACTTTGTGTAAGACTTTGAACTTGTTTTAGAAATAATTTATTTGCATGAACCGAACAAAGACTTTACATAAACATAAATAAATTTCTATAATTTTTATTTTCTGTTGGTTTTATTGCACCAATTTGAGATAATTGTGCTTTTAGACAGAATAATATATACAATATATTTAAAAGCTGCCAAGTGTATAGAACGGACTCCCAGATCAAAACTTAGGTCTGAGTGATACATATAACTATTACTTAAACATATTCAAAAGTTTTATTCAAAGTCATTTTCTAGATTTTTAGTAAAGTCTGTTTTAACTTAACTTATTTAAAGTATTTAAATAAGTGTGTCTTAAACTTATTTATTGTTTTAGATCAACTTAAAATAAAGTAATAAAAAAATAAAATGCCCGTTTTAGGGCCTTTCGGCCCATCAGGGTATTCACCCTGCGGTAACCACCTCAGGTGGGTTGCATCTACTTCACTCTAAGAATTAATTAAAGTTGGCGAAATCATTTTAATACAAATACTATTCATAAAATCTTAGAGCATAGCCCGGGATGCGAACCCCGGACCTCCGGTGCCGAAATCGAACGCAAAAAGTATTAAAATTAAAATAAAGTTTTTGATTAATATTATATTTATCATGTGACAATATTTATTTATATATTCAGCATGTAATATTTATTTGTCTTGTTTCTATGTAGAATTAAGTTAATTTATCATCTGTACATTTATTTTACTAGTTTTATTTTAATTTAATAATTTTGTCAGAGAGCCAAGTAATTTCAAGCTTAATTTCTAATCTATTCAATGCAAGGTGATCTAGATTTTGTTCTGATTCCCTTTTAATAGGATTAACTTTTCAACTCACTGCCAATATTGTGTATTTATTTAAGATTTTTAAAATATTATAGAAATATTAAAGAAGAATATTTTTTATCTACTCACAGCAGCAAAATTAGCCATTACTGGACTGTTTTTAAGCTGCAAAATGTAATTTTACCTACACTGTCAAACAGTACGGGAAATATTTTAAAACAGTACGCAAAATGTTTCAAAACAGTACGCAAAATGTTTTGATAATGAAAAAAGTATTAGGGAGTTATGGCTTATTTGAATAACATGGGAAACAAGTCAAAACTCCCTAGGCGGGAAAATGAATGAGCGGAGGTTATTATTTTACAAATTATTGCGTGAATTTCGGTATTGTTTTATTTTGTAAACTATGATTTATTCTAGCTTGTTTCTAGTATGTAACTTTCTTTATTGTTACTTAAAATTACGATATTATTATTAAATGTTTAACATTTGTTTATCTAATAATATATAATGTTTTGGAAACAAATTGGCAACACTGATAATTTTGGCATTAAATTAAATTATTTACCAGCTGCTTATGAATCGACAGATTTTTAATGTTTAAGTCGTCAGATTTTGTATTTCATGTTGTTATATTTAGTTAAGGT
The DNA here is from genome assembly GCA_018340805.1 of Microvelia longipes. Taxonomy (NCBI): domain Eukaryota; kingdom Metazoa; phylum Arthropoda; class Insecta; order Hemiptera; family Veliidae; genus Microvelia; species Microvelia longipes. Next base: position 58,804,926 of record JACMZG010001863.1, read on the forward strand.
ATATAAAGTTACAAAAATAGAAGTTATCAAAAACTAAATCTGTAAACTAAAGTTAAGTTACTAAAACATAATGAGTGAGAACAATAGTGAAGTGAATAAAGATACAAACATTGTTGACATTGACGAGTTATTGGACCACACTCCACCTGATATTGTCAGCGTTGCATCTACTTCAAAGCAGTCTTTACTGCCTGTAAAATCTCGCAGCAAGTATTTAAAATAATCTCTTGTGTATTTTTTCTGCCGTTAGTAGATAAAATAGTATATGCTACTATGCAGCAAAGGAAACATTGTAGACTCGTGCAATTAATTACCTGCCTCGGCTTTCGCCCTGTAGGTAATTTCCATAGCCCGCCCTCGCCTTCGGCTCGGGGGCAAATTTATAAAACTCGTCTGCAAAATTTCATTTTGCTGCCTAGTAGCATAATATACTATTGTCTCACTTCTTTCGTCTTTTATTAATGTTTTTTTTTTTCGTTTTTACTTATTTTCTTTGTCTTTAATTAACTTTTTAATTTTTCCTCATTTATGCTTTTCCTATAAGGAATATAGGAAAAGTATTGTTTACAAAAAAAAATTCGAAACCAGAATTATCCGTTTTAGTATAAACTAATAATTAGGCTATTCACTAAAAATACTTAATTAAAATCAAGAGTCGACTTCGGACTACTTCTGGTCTCTGTCATGCTTATTATGTACCGAGCTATATATGATACAGCTCGGCACTTAGTGTTATTACTGTACAGTTAAAAAACAAAGAGAACCTGTCATTAAAATATTGTCACTCACGATGAAATTCTTATGGCCAAAGCTGCACCTTCTCCATTTTATAAATTAAGAGTAACTTTAACATCTAAGTTCTGACGAGAGGATGTTTTGTAACATTGCCGTGTCTGTATATCTTTTTGGAACAAAACCTTTCGATTTTGCGAAAACTCTTCATGATTTTCCGTTAGCAAGTTAAAATTGTGGATTTCTCTTAGACATACAGATTTTGGAAAACTTGAAGCCTCGTGTAAATTATTAAAGAAGCAACAATGCTCGTAAAATACTCATACACTGACACATGTCCAATGTTAGTTAAAGAACAAGCGCGTTCGACTAAATACAAAACAAACTTCGTTACACAATATGCACTAACTTCAAACTATTTTAAAACTAATTTAAATATTCTTTCTCATTAACATTAATTAAGTTGTTTCTCCAATTATTTAAATAAATAACTCTTTATACAAGTGTAACCTTTAACAATACTAATAATAAATGCATTCTCTAATCTAAATTCAAATTACAAGTCCCTCGGTAATTCTCAACAATAATTTCGAATAAAAACCTTTTGTATTTTCCTCAGTAAGCACTGCAAAAATTTATATACATAGTAAAAAATATCTATAAATATTATTGTTTGTGTCTCAGATTAATTAAAATACACTGTGTATTTAGGTGTAGGAATGAGGCTATATTTGATAAATATACAAAAATCGATATTATCTTGACTACACTATTTTTTTTTAATTATATGGTGTTGGTTTTACTTTTTATCATTTATAACGAAGGTATATAGGAAAAGTATTGTGTTTGCAAAAAAAAATTGAAACAGAGATTCCACCTGAATTTCCGTGTTTTTAAGACACTGATTTTTACAATCAGTCTTAAAATTTTTAAGACTAAATCATTTGTACAAAGTTGTCTGTCTGTATGTGTGTGTCTGTTATTATCGTATCTCCGAGTGTATTTATGAAATGAAAACATGAAATGAAATGTATATTTATTTCATGCTTTTTTTTGTATATTTATGCTAGAGTTGAAACGTTCTACTAAAATTAATCTTAAGATCTTAAGCTAGTTATGCTATATGGAAAAAATAAGATTTCATTGACCTGCAATAATGACTCAGCTAATATTTCGAAAATTCATAAAACAGAAAATTGTTGATCGGTTTGTGATTTGGCGCGCACGTAGTCGTATATAAGAGCAAGGTTTGTGTCAAGTTTCATCTCAGTTTAATATCAGCATTAATTCAATTTTATGGCTCCTATATAGGTTTTTTGAAAATTGTATAATATCGAATATAATAATACAATCAAGTTAAACTTGATTAGTACCAGTATTAGACCAAGAGCCCAGGGGTGTTTTGTTAATAAAAAGTGTAATGGCTGGAACCGGTCTCAATTTTTCGTAAATACCTTCCTGTACAAGGATCTGCAATTCTGCCGACTCGTATCGGATGGGTGTCCCAGGCAGAACGCACTTTAAGGGTCAAAGGTTCTGCCTGGGACACCCATCCGATACGAGTCGGAAGAATTGCAGATCCTTGTTCAGGAAGGTATTTACAAAAAATTGAAACCGGTTCCAGCCATTACCCTGTTTGTTAACTTGGGTGGTAAATTTGACCTGTAAAGTGCGTTCTGCATGGGACGCCCATCTGATACGAGTTGGCAGAATTGCAGATCCTTGTTCAGGAAGGTATTTACGAAAAATTAAACCCGTTTTCCAGCCATTACACTTTTTATTAACAAAACACCCCTGGGCTCTTGGTCTAATATAACCTTTGAGATTTATTGCAGATAGAGGTGCTTTGCATAGCTAAGCCCATCCGACTCGTATCGGATGGGTCCCAGGCAGAACCTTTGAACCCTTAAGTGCGTTCTGCCTAGGACACCCATCCGATACGAGTCTGCAGAATTGCAGATCCTTGTTCAGGAAGGTATTTACGAAAAAGTGAGAACGGTTCCAGCCATTACACTTTTAATTAACAAAACACCCCTGGGCTCTTGGTCTATAAATCTTTATTATAGCTTTTTTAATAAATAGGTGTGCAAAACTTCGTTTCAATGCGGTAGATACGTGTAAATTTTTTGTTGGATTATAAAAGCGAAGCGATGCAGAAAGAGGAAGGATGAGCTTGCGAATCCAATGCGGTGAGGAAAAGTACCGAGGTACCCCGTACCCAATAGTTTTTAAATAAATCTATTTGTAGAAGTTTTTTTATAGAAATCAATTATGTTTAGGGGCAATTTTAAGTGTAAGGAAGAAATAACTTGAATATTTTCTATAAGAGATGAACGGGGCTATAGATGCTTCCTTGCAGTGTTGCGGCGAGGAGGAATTTTCTCGGGTTTTCACCATTATCACGCTGTGATTTCCCTGCTGTATTGCTGGGAATATTTCCTGCTATAATTGTAACATTATTACTTTTCCTCTTTTATACCGTACCGTATGTGTTTATAGGAAAAGTATTGTTTGCGAAAAAAAAACTGAAACCGGGAATTCACCTGAATGGTCCATATGAGGTGCTTTAAAACCTCCAAAGCGTTGAACAGACACAATTGTCTGATGTTATTATCGTAGCTTCCTAGTATTTATGCTAAAGAGTTAAAACTTACGAATATTAATATTTTAATCTAGTTGTGCTATCCGAAAATTATTTTTTTTTGTCAAGACAATGTAATGACTCAGCAAAAATGTAGAAAATTCATAATATACGGATGACTGATTTGATTGTTTTAAGATGTAGCTCTTTTATGCACATACATAATACTCCCAATAAAAAAACCAGGAAAAACTGTTGACATAGCTTCAAACTATAGACCAATATCTTTATCATCTTGCATGCTGAAGACATTTGAAAGATTACTAAAAAATAGATTAGAATGGTGGTTGGAATCTAATAACAAACTGCCTTTTTCACAAAAGGGCTTCAGAAGAAATAAATCAACCCTAGAAAGTCAAACACAACTAACAAATGACATACATAGTGCATTTACTCAAAAAAAATCAGTATTATCTCTCTTATTAGACATCACCGGAGCTTATGACAACGTAGATTTAACTATACTTTACCACAAACTTTTACGACTAGACATACCAAAACAAACTGCAAACTTTATCATTAAATTAATAACTGACCGAATCCTTCTTTTTCGAATTAACGGTCAAATAGTCGGACGTAGACTCACAAGACGAGGTGTCCCTCAAGGGGCCATCTTAAGCCCACTTTTATACTTAATACATACCTTTGACTTTGAACAAATTATAACCCCTCCTGTAAAAATACTTCAATTTGCTGACGACATACTTATATATACTATAAACAACAAAATAAATGACATGATAACTGACCTAACTAACACCCTAAAACAAATACAAGAATGGACAAAACTTACTGGGTTAGAACTATCCCAAGACAAATCTGAATGTTGCATCTTTACAAGACGTAACAATATCCTTCTTGATGACGAGATTCTTTTTGACAACATAAGAATAAAAAGAAAAAGAACTGTTAGATTTCTAGGACTCTACCTTGACCAAAAACTGACATGGAAAGACCATATAAATACAGTAGTCTCAAAATGTGAAAAATACCTTAACATCATGAAAATGGTCAGCAATAAAGCATGGGGATGTGACCCAAAAACTCTTATTACATTTTATAGGGCAACAATACGGGCATGCATAGACTTTGCCTCCCCCATTTACGGTAATGCCAAACAATACTTACTTACAAAACTAGACCGTTTACAATACAGAGCTTTAAGATTATGTATGGGATATCTTAAATCCACACCAATAACAATAATACATACTGAATGCTCAGAACCACCACTTAACATACGAAGACAATATCTGACTGACAAACACTTCATCAAATTATACTCTCAACAATCTCCTTTACTAACAACTATTGTCAATTTAAACAACAAAATAAATAATAATCATCGATACTGGCGACATAAAACACCTCCATTACATATAAATAGCTACAAACTATTACAACCTCATCTCAACCAAAGTATATACCAACATAAATTACTCCCAATCTATCAAATTTCTTTTAAAGATATCTACCAAACAATAACAATAAACATACCAAAACTTACTTATCCGTACAACAACATAACTTTCCATGAACAACTATACAACATACATCCACAACCCACCTACTTAATATTTACCGACGGATCAAAACAACAAGACAAAACTGGTTACTCATATTATGACTTACAACTAAAAATTGGGCAAAGTTTTTCATGCCCACAGTACACTAACATATTTACATTAGAAAGTTTAGGAATCTTACAATCTCTTACATATATAAAAACATTACAAAATACTCAAAACAAATACACTATTGCTTGCGACAACCAAGGAATACTTACAAAAATATCCAACATTTCACTCACTTCCAAAATGGATCACATATATATGCATATCCTACAAGAAATAAACGAACTGACCAAACAGTACAAACAAATAGACTTTATATGGGTAAAATCACACTGGAGTCCAGGGAAATGAACAAGCTGATCTCCTTGCAAAAAATCCAACTAGATCATCGAGCTATAAAATACCTGCAAGTGATCTTATATCAGTATCAAAAAAGAAAATGCTAGAAGACTGGAACACCAAACTCAACGAAGAACCAGAAAAGGGGAAAATTTTTAAAGAAATCATCAAGATAGTTCCCGCTAAACCTTGGTTCTGGAAATCGAGACTGACAAGAAGAGATATTGTCTGCATAAACAGATTAAGAAGTCAACATGCCAGATGCATTCAATATCACTACAAGATTGGGTTAAGCGACTCCCCAGCATGCCACTCCTGCCCGACAATAGACGAAACAGTAGAACACATCCTACTAGACTGCACAAAATACAAGACAGAACGGACAAAATTATATCAAGATGTCAAACTTCAAGATATCCAAGACAATACTGAAAAAATCAAGACTCTGCTCTTCTCAAAATTAAAAAATATAATAAATACACTCAAATTCGTAAATAAAATTAACTATTCCCCTTAGCCTCAAAAAAAAAAAAATCTAGAGACCAAACCTTAACAGTTAAATCCCCAAACGTAAAAAAATAATAACATAACCTTTACACCCAGGACCCGCGTGTCCGATCAACCTGATTGAGGTTTTTCTGTGGTTTCCCTCAATTTTACAGGCGAATGCCAGGTTGAATCATTAAAAGTCAGTCCACAGACTGCATAGGCAACCTTTTTGAAACTCCTGCAAACTACCTATACAATATAATCCTATTCAAAACACCACCAAAAATACCTTTTGACAATCCCCCCAAAAAAAATAAACAAATAAATAAAAAAAAAAATAAAATACCCAAACCAAAAAATATAAAATTATCCTTGACCCAAACAAACCCCTCACTCCCCAAAACATAATCAAAATTTATACCACAAAAATAACAAAAAATAAATAAAATAAAGAGGCACAAATTACCCTAATCAATAAATATAATATGGCTCCGGTATACACAAAATAAATATTGTATTACTTTTGCCAATAAAGAACTTGTTTAAAAAAAAAAAAAAGATGTAGCTCGCATGTAGTCATGTATATGAACAACATATGTGCCAAATTTCTTATTATTATCAGCATTAGTTCATTTTTTATCAAATGACTTGTATACGTTTTTGAAAGACTTGTAAACATCGAAATATAATCTAATTGAGTTTAAAGTTAGTCCTTGTGTTGAAATACCCGTGGTGTAGTGGTTAAGGTACGCGGCCAATACACAGAATAAATGGACTTTAAGGGAGAGGGATAAAAAAATTCTGCGTACCACGTCCTTTATAAGGGACGTAAAGCCGGTAGTCTCGAGCCTGTGCGTTGTCAGGTACTCGTTAAAGATCCCTTACCCTAAATGAAACTGGGTATAGGCAAAATTGAGGACCCTCATTGTAAATTCATTATAATACTATTAATAGTGTTTCTGCCTTGTAGTTTAAAGTGAATGGAGGTTTGGTTTAACAGTGTGAGCACGTGTTGTTTCCAGTTTTCACTATACTATAAGAGTCAGTGAAAATATGTAGGATTGCTTGAAAAAGCATGAGAGGAACCATAGAAATCCACGGCTCTTCTGTCTAGATTAGATGAAATATACCTACACTTAAAATTAAAAGGAGTAGAACACTATCTTAGGGAGCTGGCAAAAAGGGCCCAACAACGTGGTCTACTTGCCTGGTAGTTACTACCACTCCCCCCATATTACTACTACTACTAGTACTTGTATATTTCTTTATGTAGCAAATTTTATAATGAATTCAGTTGAGTAAGAAATACTCAGCTGAATTCATTAATCTTGGAAAACTTCAAAGGTTCTATTAAATTTGGCAACACTCGATCTCAAATAATGTCTGCCTATTATATCAATGTTTAGTTTTAAGATCAATGTTGAGATAGCTTGTTTAGCTGTCTCGAGTATCGGAAACATTGTCCCATAAACCCAAACTGATTTCTTTCATAGCGTAAAGTATAGTACTTCCGTACGCGTATGTCGTGGCCACGTGGCTTTATCTAGCGGATAACAATTACAACTATTATTAATAAAACAAAAATAAACATAAATTATAACCCTGGCTCTCTTTTCTGGAGTGATTTTAACATAAATCACTTTTGCTTTCTTTTTATGTTCTCTAGGAAAGTGTTGCTATAGTTTATGTCATATTTATTGTAGTATTAACTTCCCTATAAAATAAGAAAACTCTCAAACAAGAAGAATGTTTTAATTAATAAGTTAAGATATAATTTAAATTAGCTCGCATGTATTCAAAAATAACGTCTAGAATCATGCTGAGTTTTATCTAACTATCAGCATTAGTTACTCTTTTATTTTAACATTATTTTATTTAACATACATTTAACAGCATTACTTAACTTGTATACGTGTGTTTTTTTTAATTATAAAAATCGAAAAAATAATAATCTAATTGCGATGAGAGAAATTTAGTACTAATGATTAGTATATTTTTATTTTGAAATAAATAATAGTTATTTATGCAACAAGGGATGAAAGTAAGTTTTAAAGCTCAAGTTAAAGTTTCGTCCTAAGGCAGCGCCGAAGGAGGAAACTTCATTAGCTCACGAGGCCTGTAGGCCAAGGGAGTTAACTAACATTTTGGCTCCCGAGGCTGGACGAGGGAGATAATACAAGAGCTGAAAACTTTCATCCCTTGTTGCATATTAAATTTTATCTACGACTAGAGAACTAATACTAACAACTATTAATATATTCTTTAGCTCCTTAATTGTTATTGTGTTAGTTTAGTTTATTCTTACCATGTCAATTACTCTGATGAAGAGAGAATAAAGCCACTATCTTCACATTATTTTATTGTAAGCTTTCAATAGAATATTGTGTAATACTATATTTGTAATTTAAACATTAGCGTGTGTATATTGTATATTCTACCCGTAGTACCAACATAACACCGAAAAAAATCCTAAAAATTTCCTAAAATTCCTAAAAAATTTTACTAAAAAATTCTGTCAAGTTGGCAACACTTTCACTTTTCCTCCCTAGGGAATAAAAGTAAATTTACAGTGTGAGATAACAAGACTTATGTAGAACTTACAATACAAGGAGTAGATAAAAATGATTTGTTCCTATTCGGCAAGTATATCTATAGTACAGTTTTGTTTGGATTATCGAATTTTAGTCGGCATCGAGCGAGATCAGTGCTTGATAGGTGACTGCTGGCTATAAGAAATTTATCATTTCAATAGGCCGTTAAAAATGAAGGCCGAGGATGATTTTATTTATTTATTTATTTATACATACATAAAAATTGAAGCATACAAAAAAAACATTTTATTTAGAAAATAATTAAACATGGTAAATACAAAAAAAAAAAAACATGTATATGTATAGCCGCATGAGCAAATGCTTGTACGCGCGGCACTGAGTTGAAGTTGCCTTGATATTGTTATATTAATTGTTTATATTTTCCATGTAAACTTAATAAATATTAATTTATAAAAAAAATAATATTATACATTAGAATACTAACAATCTATTTAATATACCTATTATAATTATTAATAATTTTATCTTAAATAAATTAAATAAAATAGGCTAATTATTCAAGAAAAAAAGAAAAGTATAGTAAGACGTATTAAGTTATTGTTGTGATATGTGAAAAGTAAGAAGAAATCGAATTTGCTTTATTTTGTTTTTCATTATTTTTTTTTATTGTTACAGATTTTAATTATTTTTTTTTTTTTTTTTAACTTTATTGATTATTGTCTACAATAAATGTATTTGACATAGTGCTAATGTTAGGAAAAGTGACTTGGCGGTCTTGATAGGAGGAATCACCCAGTGGTGATACTCCTTGGCGTGGTTAGGTTTTAAATGCTGAAATTTTACTTATAATATAAAAATTTGGCTTGAACTAAATTAGTTGACTTTTGAATAGTTGAATTTTATAAATTGTGTATTCATTTATATTTAAAAAAGTATTTGATTTATTAAGATGATGAGATGATGACCACGCCTAATGCTTTGCGGCGGAACAGTTCAGAACGGCAATGCATGTTTTAGTTAGACATGCACTGCGTCCTTAGAATAATACTATATATAGAAGGAGCACTACTGATAACACGAAAGCTGGTTCACTGGTGCAACTAAGTAATGCTGCCACCCTTACAATATACAATTTTCTAAAAAAAAAGTTGGCAATACTTCCGGTTGCTGAATTATTATGTTCTATTATTAATTAATGATTGATTATTCATAAAATACTAATATAAATATCGGTGCATTACAATATTTTATGCATTTTAAATTGTAGTTTAACGTATTTATTAAAATTATATATAAAAAGTAGTCCTCGTCAACTAAATGTAGATTCTTGTATTCCGCCACCCTTATGCCATCTAAGACCAGTTTTATTAAATACTCAGCAAGTGTTTTAAGTTATTATATTTTTTCTTTACGATCTTTCTTCATTAATAGATATTTATGACACATATTTAAAATAATGTTTTGTTGTCAGGTTGGCAGCATTACTTAGTTGCACCAGTCAGCCGGCTTTCGTGTTATCAGTAGAATTACATTGTGTTTACGGTCCTGTGCTCCTTCTATATATAGTATTATTCTAAGACTGCGTCACTAAAAAGTTAAATAAAAACAAATGTACTATAAAATATTACAAGATGTAATCAAGATAAAAGGAAGTTTACTATAAAAACAAAAGAGTGCTGACGTCACAGAGACCAGATGATAGGTATGAATGAGCCTGAGTATATATAGACTATGACGTTGAGGATAATCACATGTAATGGGTCCGCTGTCTAAATATAGCTCCGATTTCGAGTATTTAGTGTTTTAAACTTGACTCATTGTGTCTTTGTGATTTATACACCGTGTTTAAAATTAGCTGTGCCATTTTAAATGGATGGATTAAAATTCCATCGTGTTTTTTTAGATAGAATAAACTTTCTATTTTCTTGAAACATATTTATGAAGGTTAGCTGCCTTTAGATCAATGAGATTGAGGAAAAAAAATTATTTTTCTCAGCTGATTTTTTTATTTTTTCTCAGTAATTGTTGTATAAGCATATAGGAAAAGTAATGTGTTTCCTCTAATAATAATTATAATAATAATAATAATAATTATAGAATTACTAATCAGTAATTCTACAAACCTGCTCAATACTACGAAAGACCTTGAATATGACTTAATAGTATGCAACATAGACATGACTCGACAGAACTTTTGTGAGACCACATTAGTTCATATATGAGAAGGTGACTTGGTAAAACCCGTCCCTTGCTCTTAAAAACTAGCCTAGGCTAAGAATTAAAAGAAAAAAAAAATAATTATTATTATTATTATTAAATCAAATTTTTAAATCAATGAATACCTTAAATTAGCCTTAGTCTTGGTACTTTATACCCGACTAATGCTAACGAAAACTGGCAAAAGCTAAGAAAAAATAAAATAAATAAAAAAAAAAAATAATAATAATAATAAATTTAAGTCGGCATCGAGCGAGATCAGTGCTTGATGGGGTGACCGCTGGCTATAAGAAATTTATCATTTCAATACGCCGTTACAAATAAAGGCCGAGGATGATTTTATTTATTTATTTATTTATACATACATGAAAATTTAAGCATACAAAAAACATTTTTTGTAGAAAATAATTTAACATGGTAAATACAAAAACAAAAAAAATATAATGATAATAATAATAATGGCCGTTTAAAGCCTTGCGGCTCATCAGGGATAACTCCTGCGGGAACCACCTCGGGTGGTAGTAGCAATCGTTACGCTCTAAGTGTATTCTAAAGTTGGCGATAATGTATTTAAACAATAATCTTCTATAAACTGAGAGCGTAACCTGGGGTGCGAACCCCAGACCTCCGTGGGTGTCAAAGGTCAGTGTAAAGACTAACGCCTTAGCGACCTCGGCCACGGAGGCGGCTAATTTGCTGTGTTTCATCTAAGTATCCCTATCTGTCTGAGAATGTGTGTGTTTGTCTATGTCTCACATAACTGTGTGTATGTATGTATGTGTGTCACGCATAACTGTCAGCTCGGGTGTGTTTAGGAAAGAAAGTTGAAACTTTAAAATCAGAACTTATGCTTTTAACAACATGAAATTGTTCTTGCCCGTTCTTGATGTTTTCTTTATGAATACCAATACGGCAAATTATTTAAATTTTATTATAATTTTAGTATTTATGTGATTCTAGTTCGATTGTTGATTGTAACTAGTTTTAAATGACTCGGTTGTAATTTAAATGGTACCTTTGTTTTGAAATTTTGTGTAAAGCCCCCGGATATTGTTAGTCCTGCCCTCTTTGGCGAGCTGTGATTTGACCCCAGTACCCGTACACAACATATTTGTACGTATCATCTTTTTATAACATACATTCGTATGATAACATTCGTTATTCGTTCTTCTTATAAACCTGCGTAAATTTAATAATATTATCGTAAAACAAACATATCGCGTTATCTTTTTTTACAGTTAGAGTTTAAAGGAAAATATTTACAAAAATTAGACAGTTTTCCTCCACGTGTCTCCTTTGTTTTCTCTTTTCCCCTTCGGTTTTGACATAAACGAATAGAAGGTTTTTTTGCATATGAGTATGTTGGGGAAATTTTCTAGTTGTTTACATAATAAAACAATTCTTTTGGCCAATTTGTTAAACGAATTTATATATTTTTTATTTGTATTTTTTCCCTTTACATCAAACCATCATACAATAAATGGGGGGTTGGAACCATAGAAAGAACTCAGTTTAATTAGTTTTTACTTGCTGTGTTAGTAACTGATGTTCCACCACTCTATGTAATTGTTTTGTCTTCTAATGAATTTGAGGTTGAATACGACATTGTGATACATTTTTTGTGGACACCTTCTTTCAAATATTTTGTGGAGATCTCTATAAACATTTTGTAGATACCACTTTTATCTGTTCCTCGCGTATGTGCTGCCACTATAAGAAAAATACTCGGACATAAAATCCAATATTTTTATTTCGAATTTTTGGTATTTATTAATTAAAAATTGTCTTTGGATCTTTGAGTTGGTGATCTTAGGTTGTATTCTCTTGATAATGTGTATCTTATAACTTTGATTTCTTGAACCACAATGCTCTTGACAAAGTAAATGGTTCATGTTAATAAAATGTTTGAATTTGTTAATGAGGAGTTAAACTACGCAATGAATTTTATAAGCAATTTAGTGAATAGCAAAATGATAAAATTGGACTCCGTTTCACGAAGTACAAGTCTTGTAGCTACAAGTTTATTAATAATTGTAAGAAATTAAATAAATAAATCGTTTATTTATGTATAAATACCTGTTTACAAAGGTTAAATTACAAATTATAAATAAATAAAATAATATATATTGACCATTTGTGTCGCATAAGCTCAAGGCTTGTGCGCGACACGAGTCTACTCTTTATATCTAACGCTTATATCTACTCCTATATCTAATTAAATAAAGTAAAAAGCATAAAAAAGTATACATTTATAAATTTAAGTCAACAAAGTTAAACAAACAAAAGAGAAAAATAAATGTATTGCCTAATTAGGTACAAAAGAATTTTTTTAACTTATTTTTAAAGGTCTTGTAAGGGACAGTACAAAGAATATGTATGGGCAAGTTATTGTACAGTCTAGGAGCTGTGAAAGAACTGTGATTACACGCAGCTGATGTTCTGCAGCTAGGCGCAACTATCCTCTCATCGTCTTGACTTCTAGTCTGATATTTATGTCTGAATAATGGAAACATTGAAATATTTTTCTTAATTAATAAAATCTGCTTAAATTTGTTCAAATCTCTTATATAAGGCACATTAAAATCCTTAAAAACTTGGTCTGAAGCATATCTTATGTTTTTCTTTAAGCAGATTTTAATAATTATTTTCTGTGTTATTTCCAATAATTCATACTGGATGGCACCAAGTCCGCCCCACCCTAAAATACCGTACTGAAGGATGGACTGGCAAAGAGCTAGATATACTGTCCTCAAGTTCCATAAGTTCCAATTAGTTTCATTAATCTACTAGAGTAGACTGTTGGTTTACTAGCGGTATTTGTACGATTGTATTATACTAGTACGTTACTAGTATAATACTAGATACCCTAGGAAACAAGTATATTCGTATTCACTTTTCACGTCAAATTCAATTAAAATTTGATTCCCCCCCCCCATACAAATCTTACAAACAATTGTACAGAAATAACTTATTACTGCAATTTTACAAATAAAGCGTTTAGGAATATCATAACAAATGATTGTAGCTTATAAGACTTTGTGACCGTAAGTCATAATATTTTGTAAACAGTGTGTCAAAATATTAGTAAAACCCAATTTCATTTATATGAGTAAAACTTTTTTATTTAACTATAAGTTAAGGCATATTTTTCTGATAATTCTTTTATCAGAATAACACAAAATTTGGGACACGCCATACTAAAGCCTGCTAATTGCGTCTAGCATTGTTTGATGTTTTAACCAAGAGTAAAAGTGTGTTCCTAAGCTGGATATAAAAATACGATAGGTCCCATAAAGTCATCATTATAATTTGCCGATCATGTGTGACGGAGCGATTTTAGGAAATAGAAAACGATAAGGAAGCAGCTCGTAACACTGGCTTAGTGCTTAGATGGTTATAGACCAAGAGCCCAGGGGTGTTTTGTTAATAAAAAGTGAAATGGCTGGAACCGGTCTCAATTTTTCGTAAATATCTTTCTGAACAAGGATCTGCAATTCTGCCGACTCGTATCGGATGGGTGTCCCAGGCAGAACACATTTTAGGGGTCAAATTTAGCACCCAAGTTAATAAAAAGTGTAATGGCTGGAAACGGGTTTAATTTTTCGTAAATACATTCCTGAACAAGGATCTGCAATTCTGCCGACTCGCATCGGATGGGTGTCCCAGGCAGAACGCACTTTAGGGGTCAAAGGTTCTGCTTGGGACGCCCATCTGATACGAGTCGGTAGAATTGCAGATCATTGTTCAGGAAGATATTTACGAAAAATTGAGACCGGTTCCAGCCATTACACAAAAACACCCTGGGCTCTTGGTCTATAAAGTGCGTTCTGCCTGGGACACCCATCCGATACGAGTCGGCTGAATTGCAGATCCTTGTTCAGGAAGGTATTTATGAAAAATTGAGACCGGTTCCAGCCATTACACAAAAACACCCCTGGGCTCTTGGTCTATAAAGTGCGTTCTGCCTGGGACACCCATCCGATACGAGTCGGCAGAATTGCAGATCCTTGTTCAGGAAGGTATTTACTAAAAATTAAGACTGGTTCCAGCCATTACACAAAAACACCCCTGGGCTCTTGGTCTATAAAGTGCGTTCTGCCTGGGACACCCATCCGATACCAGTCGGCAGAATTGCAGATCCTTGTTCAGGAAGGTATTTACTAAAAATTAAGACTGGTTCCAGCCATTACACTTTTTATTAACAAAACAACCCTGGGCTCTTGGTCTATAAAGTGCGTTCTGCCTGGGACGACCATCCGATACGATTCGGCAGAATTGCAGATCCTTGTTCAGGAAGGTATTTACACGAAAAATTGAGACCGGTTCCAGCCATTACACAAAAACACCCCTGGGCTCTTGGTCTATAAAGTGCGTTCTGCCTGGGACACCCATCCGATACGAGTCGGCAGAATTGCAGATCATTGTTCAAGAAGATATTTACGAAAAATTGAGACCGGTTCCAGCCATTACACAAAAACACCCCTGGGCTCTTGGTCTATAAAGTGCGTTCTGCCTGGGACACCCATCCGATACGAGTCGGCACAATTGCAGATCCTTGTTCAGGAAGGTATTTACTAAAAATTAAGACTGGTTCCAGCCATTCCACTTTTTATTCACAAAACAACCCTGGGCTCTTGGCCTATAAAGTGCGTTCTGCCTGGGACACCCATCCGATACGAGTCGGCAGAATTGCAGATCCTTGTTCAGGAAGGTATTTACGAAAAATTGAGACCGGTTCCAGCCATTACACTTTTTATTAACAAAACACTCTGGACTCTTGGTCTATAACTTCCACTTTGGAAGTAAATTCGTCGCCTAATCATTTTATAACTTTAAGACAAAACAACTAAACTTTGTTATAACTAATAATAATTTAGCTCTTCTTACGTATCTTAGATTATCTTTTTGTCCTGGTTTTATTTGATGAAAATATATGCTTCATCAAAAATAACGGAAATGTTAATTTTTCTCACATAATTACTTGATATCAATGCCTTTCCAATAACAATCAAATCTCGCACTAAATCAATATTTTCTTAGAACTGACTATCAGTTTTCTCTGGAGTCTTATTACAGACTGATAGAGATAACTAAAGTTCAGTTTCTCCCTTTTACTATCATTTTACTTAGTAAGCAATCTCCCTCATCCTTTTGAAACGATCTCTAAACAGTTTTCCCTTAATTCGTCTGATGTTCCTCGTACAGGTAATCTAAGAAATACCATTGCTATCGAATGATATATAAATTGTTTTATTTAATAAATTATTTATAGTGTTTATTCATGAAATGAATAGATAATAATCAGTAATAATATATCATATTAAGTCTTTGCTTATAATCTAACTTAAAAATAACTTAAATTATAAACTTTATTTATGTCAACGATTATTGCTGTTAATTATTTTAATAAGGACGTTATTTTATTAATTTTTCTCTAAGTGACGTAAATATTTGCATCACTTTATTTATTGATTTTATAATTATTTTTAAAAGCAATAAATGATACGTTTATAACCAGAATAAGTGTAAATTTTACTGTTATCTTTTATATTGTTATGTAAGTCTATAGTTTGTTATCTGTTTTATCTAAGTTTTGTATTATAAAGTTTCAAAATGTTTTTATACTTATATGTAAGGCTTGGCCTGTTTAACATTTAATTGTAACAGACCTATATTGCAGATACTTTCTAATCTGTGTGGCCAATATGAAAATAAGATTCTGTGTTGCGCTTATGTCAAGTAGCAGCCAATTCTGTGTTGCGCTTATGTCAAGTAGCAGCCAATTCATCGCTATGACATTCCATTCCTGAGAGACATAGAGATTATGTTTATTTATTATATTTTTTTAAATACCTTTTATTAAATAAATACATACTCGTATTAAAATTATTACAAAATTATTACAAAATGTTAACTTAAAACTAAGCAAATCATTAACTTAGGCTACTCCCCACAAGAGAGTGAAATCTCTGTGCCGTGGGGAGAAGTGATACTTTTATATCTCTACACTAGCATACACACACATACATATATACATACATACACATATACACACATATATACACACACCACACACATATATAATATATATATATATATATATATATATAATATATATATATATATACATACATACATACATACACACACACACACACACATATATAATATATTATATATATATATATATATATATATATATATATATATATATATAATATATATATATATATAATATATATAATATATATATAATATATATATACACATATACATACTCATACATATACACACACACACATATATATATATACACGCACAATATATATTATTTTTGATATTAATCTTAATAATTTAGCGCTTTATTTTAATGAAATGATGATACCAATAATTTAAAAATAATTAAATTTAATATAATAAATTTAAATTAGCACATAAAGACATAAGTATTTGTTATATTTGTAAGAGCAATATTAACATGTGCAAATTATTTGACTGTTAATAATAATAACATATGATTTAGATGTGTTCATAACTCTATGAGAGATTATTTTACCAAATATCAAACACATCAATAGATAGCTAGATGATCACAGGCCTTCGGTGTCTAGATGCATGACAGGCCTTTGGCCCGCTTAGAACAAGTGTCATAAAGTCATGAGTATTGGTTGTTGTTTTATTATTACTTATTTTGCTTCTCATGCTTTAGAACCTAAGCAGTTACTTAATTGTCTAGCACTGCTCGTAACTCATTTTGTCTGTATTTTCCAAAGGAAATGCGCTAAAACCTTTAAAGATAACTGACTAAGCATAAATATAAGTAACTAAGCTTTAAACTAGTGCAAATAATAGTGCGTACTTCTAATTTTAGAGGCATAGTTTTGTACAACAACTGGATGATTATGCGCATTTCCTTTGGAAAATACAGACAAAATGAGTTACGAGCAGTGCTAGACAATTAAGTAACTGCTTAGGTTCTAAAGCATGAACCGGAACCACGCTATGGGCATGGTTCTTGCATAAGCAAGAAATGGGTTGTTTAGCACGCAAACACGCATTCTAAATGAAATTCGCCCGACAGCGGACCACCGCGCCGGAATTATTTATTTAGTAGTTGTAAACTTATATTATGTAAAAAGCACGGAAACACGCATCCAAAGGAAATTCGCCCGACATGCGGACCACCGCGCCAGAATTATTTTCTGGCACATCTTCCAGGATGTGAACCCAGGTACCCAGCGTTTGAGTGGTCGTATTTGCTCCGGACCACTGGCATTCAACTCAGAGGCCCAAAAAACATTGAAAACGACACCCTACTCGAAATTTAATTTTCAACGACCGTAATTTTGGTTTTCTATAATTTTTGTGGTTTTTTCGACTTTTTGGTAACTTAAAGTGGTCGTATCGACTTCGGACCGGTTTCATTCGATTCAGCGCACAAAAATACATAGAAAACGACACCCTACTCGAAATTTATTTTTTATCGACCTAAATTTTGGTTTTTGGTAATTTACAATGGTTTTTTCGACTTTTTGGTCACTTAGAGTGGTCGTATCGACTTCGGACCGGTTTTATTTGATTCAGCGCCTCAAAAAACAGAAATATCGACCTTTTTCGCGGCAAAAAATATTAACCCTGAATTTTGCCGATTTTTTGAAAATTTCGCTGACTCAGCAAACCAGGTTAATGACGTCACAAAAACCTGGTTTTCAATAGGGTTCGTGTCCTCCCGAAGATTGATTTTGTACCAAGTTTGGTTAAAAAATATTTAATCCGTTCGAAAGATAGCGTGTTTACAAGAAAGTGTCTAGAAATATATATATATATATATATATATTATATATATATAAGTCTCGCGAAAAGTATGTTTTCGTCATTAGGGACCTCTGAAACGGATTTGTGTCGTGGTCCGAGGTTCGAATTCCGCCATGACGCCTACCGCATTAGGCGAATTTCCAAAGGAAATTCGCTAAAAGACACCTTAAACATATTGTGCATCTGAACTGATAAAAAATAATTAAATAAGAAACAAGACACAACATATTTGACTAATGTGTACTCTAACGTCTTTAAATATGTCCAGTAATAGTTTATAATACATCCTTGATAATTTATTGTAAGTATGAATTCTGCTGATTATTATCTTTTATCATGTTTCCATATTTGTGCAATCTTAACTTGCATAGCTCATTGCTGTGCAAGTTAAGATTGCATAGCTCATTGCTATACATGTTAAGATTGCCTAGCTCATTACTATGCAAGTTAAGATTGGATAGCTCATTACTATGCAAGTTAAGATTGCATAGCTCATTGATATTCAAGTTAAGATATCGTAGCTCATTGCTATGCAAGTTAAGATTGCATAGCTCATTGATATTCAAGTTAAGATATCATAGCTCATTGCTATGCAAGTGAAGATTGCATAGCTCATTGCTATGCAAGTTAAGATATCATAGCTCATTGATATTTAAGTTAAGAATGCATAGCTCATTGATATTGAAGTTAAGATTGCATAGCTCATTGATATTCAAGTTAAGATACCATAGCTCATTGCTATGCATGTTAAGATTGCATAGCTCATTGATATTTAAGTTAAGAATGCATAGCTCATTGATATTGAAGTTAAGATTGCATAGCTCATTGATATTCAAGTTAAGATACCATAGCTCATTGCTATGCATGTTAAGATTGCATAGCTCATTGCTATGCAAGTTAAGATTGCATAGCTTTGCAAAACGCTTAAAATTGATGCACTTAAAGGCAATTTTATATGCTTCTAAAATTTTTGGGAAGACTCGTTTAAAATTGGCAGCTTGTTTAAACTAATACATGATTTTATAATTATTATTATGTTTTTATTTATTTTACGACTATCAGAATGATATGTCATTTCGTCACTGGAGCAGAGGAAACAATTCTATTGAAAGAGGTACATAATGTTACAGTCTATAATACGCAGTTATTAACTCGTCCTGTGTTATAATAGAGTGTTTATTGGTCTCTAGAACTTATGCATGGATCGTGAGAGAAAGGGAGACCTTACTTGAGTAACCTGCTACTTGAATTATGCAGGTATTGCATTCTGCATTTAGGTCAGATATTCAATCCAAGATAAGCTAGTAGTAAAAGTATATGCGGGGTTATTTAATGAAAAAAATATTTGATCCCTTGTGACGCTGCTTCGACTTATTGTTGTATTTTTGCGGAACTTTTTATGATTTTTTAAAAAACTATTTCGGCGCCTGCCTATCATAGACGAGCAACGCCAGTCTAAAGTTGTGACCAGCTATTTCTAGATATAATAAGGGTCTTTTGTCATATTATTTATAAAATAGTTATTAATTGTCCTAAAATTTAATTTATTAAAAAGCCAATTTACTTAACACTTTAGGAAAGTATTATTAAATTCGTTGAAAACTGTTCTTTAAAACGGAGCGAATATTGATCAGATTGAAATCTTTTGATTGCTTTCCAAGCGGGTTTATTTGGGGTCGAACTTGTTCGGTTTGATGGAGGTGCGACGTCCCAGCCGATGAAATTTCCGAGGGTGAATTAAAATCTCGATAATTTTGATTATCAATCTCTTTGACGTCTCCATCTTAATTATGTTTTTAATCAATCGGCTATGAACTTGTAGTGTTTCCAAATATTTTGATTTTCAGCGCAACTTGTTGCTTTTTGGCAAATCAAGTTGTTTAAATATTTTAAGTATTTTCAATCAATATAAACTAAGGCGTTATGATTTTGAAATCGCTTTGATCGTTCTTAGAATGTATTGATTATCCTAAGCCTAAGGTGGCATTTCTTCGGTTCCGCTGCGTTCGACCTTAAACATAACCCTCGACCCTTAAACCCAGGGTTTTAAGAGCTTCTATAAGATCTAGATAATCATTACAAAATATGTGTCATTATAAACCGTCATTATTATTTTACATTATTATTTTACACACGGCTAAGCTCAGTTGACAGCGTCAGAAAATAATGCGAGGGAGCCAATGAGGTTACTTCTGGATGTTAAACCACGCCCTCATTATCAAATCAGGCCAACCTTATTGGTTCCTCAACACTATTTTTCCACACCGTCAACTGACCGTCAGCAATGGGTCGTACTATAACTCGGCTAAATTTTATGAATGCATAAAACACATTTAAAGTTTATCTCGCATGCGGGCCTACATTGGTCTGACTGTAGCAATGTGTTTCATTTCATTTTCAGCGTTCGATTAATCTTTAACGAATGACAGGCATACGTTTTTTAAAATGTTCACAATTTGAAATGTAATGCTTTTGAATTAAAATTTGGCAAGATTGTCTCTAATTATAATAATAAGAAGATTAGGTTTCATTTCGAAGGCTAAATATCTATTACAAAAAGCTTGTTAGTGATAAGCAGCATGGAGTCTGTTCTGTTGGGGTATGGGTGACCACTGCGTGTAATACGCATTATTGTCTGTTTGAAGACGAGTCGGAAGTAGTAATTATTGATTTGTTGTAATAATCTCAGTTTGCAATGCAATATTTGAATAATGATTACATCAGAGATTAAATCTATAATTATTTATGTCTTCATTGTTTATAAATAAGATTTCTATTATTCAAGTCTTATTATTTTTAACCTTTTAACGAATTTTCTTTTAAAAATATAGAAATGATGAAGCTCCCCTTGGTGGATATATATATATATATATATATATATATATATATATATATATATATATAATAATATTTGCGAGTGTGTACGTTTGTGATATAGGGGGAAGGGGAAGTAGGGCTTTAATATTTTCCTGGTTCGAATAAAACTGGTCCGAGGTCAATACTAACATTTTAAGTAACCAAAAAAACCAAGTTAATACGGTCGATAAACCATGCATTTTAAGTAAGGTGTCCTTATCTATCTTATTTGGGACTCGGTGTCTATTGTTATAATATAGTCCAAGAGCCCAGGGGTGTTTTGTTAATAAAAAGTGTAATGGCTGGAACCGGTCTCAATTTTTCGTAAATACCTTCCTGCACAAGGATCTGCAATTTGCCGACTCGTATCGGATGGGTGTCCCAGGCAGAACGCACTTTAGGGGTCAAAGGTTCTGCCTGGGACACCCATCCTATGCGAGTCGGCAGAATTGCAGATCCTTGTTCAGGAAGGTATTTACGAAAAATTGAGACCGGTTCCAGCCATTACACTGTTTGTTAACTTGGGTGATAAATTTGACCTGTAAAGTGCGTTCTGCCTGGGATGCCCATCCTATGCGAATCGGCAGAATTGCAGATCCTTGTTCAGGAAGGTATTTACGAAAAATTGAGACCGGTTCCAGCCATTACACTTTTTATTAACAAAACACCTCTGGGCTCTTGGTCTAATAATATTGTACCAAAATTTATTATTCATGTTTATAGTTTTATATTGTTTAATTAATTTTATTATAGGGCATATGATATACAAATTAAATGACCATAAAAGCTTTGTGCAATACTTGGCAGAGTCTTGCCATGTAATAATTTCTTCTTTGCATTATTCCTGTTCCATTTATGATATTTTTTTGCATAATGGAAATTTATATTCAAGGAATTTCAAAATGTAAACTTATATAACAATCCATTAAATGTATTTATTTAAAAGATAAAACACGTATTTATCGATAATTATAATCTATAAGTATTAATAAATCAAAATCAACAATGCATAATTAATTCAAATATTTCAATTTATAAGTTTATCAAGTTTTGTTTTATAAATAATTGAATAATTATGAAACAAAATAATATGCTCGTGTTGATTTAAATGGATAATTACCAGTAAAGTCTTAATAAGAATTTCAAAGAGGAATACGTAAATAATAGGAAATAAAGAAGAGAGAGGCGAGTCAAGCGAATTTCCTTTGTTATGCGTGCTCAGCTATCGATGTTTCGTATAAGTAATCAGTACATTGTCTTATACAGTCTACCGGACGCACTAATACTTGCACGTGTCTTGATAAAATTGAAGTGAATTTTAGCGAATTTTCATTATGGAAATGACGCTTATGAGGTTGTACGGATGACGGAAGTTGAGGGTGGGAGTGAGCGGAATCGGTTCCTATTGGCTTCCTGATAACAAAAAAATATGTCCGAAAAAAGTTTATATATATATGTCCAGATCTAATACTGATAATCAAATAAATCATCGTATTTTTGTGAACCATACATTTAAATATATGTGTGAAAATTTGCAGCCCCATCTAATCACCATATGAAGATTTGTGATATTGTGAAATGTTTTATTTACATGACAATCTGAGGACTAGAGTCTTAAACACCATATGAAGATTTGTGATATTGTGAAATGTTTTATTCACATGACAATCTGAGGACTAGAGTCTTAAACACCATATGAAGATTTGTGATATTGTGAAATGTTTTATTCACATGACAATCTGAGGACTAGAGTCTTAACACCATATGAGATTTGTGATATTGTGAAATGTTTTATTCACATGACAATCTGAGAACTAGAGTCTTAAGTTGTGAAAAAAGTACGAAATCAGGTCCTAAACCTGATTTTCTATTTTTAACAAATTTTGTTTTTTGAACAATGTAATATTATACATTTTAATTATGTCTACTCATTTTATAATTATTAATCATTAATTCTCAGATAAGTAAGAAAAAAACAAAGAAAAATATCCAAGCAATAATAATTTATTAACATTAAAAATTTATTATTTTAATGTCAACTGAATTTGTTTTAAAAATAAATTATTGTCTGCATTAATTAGAAAGAAACTTTCTAAAGAATTAGCTTGATTTTTATTTTCTTATTTTTAATAAATAATTTACAATTCTAAATAAATAGTTGTTTATGTTAGCATTGATCATTTGTTAATTTTAAAATATAAAATTCAACGTCAAATTATTATTATTCATCTCTTGTCATAATTTATTTGTTTTTTAACGAAATTGGTTTGATGAAATACAATAGACTTTGCTAGAAAGTGGTTGTGGAGTGTTTGTAGGTTCGCTGCTTGTATTACTAATAATTTTCTATCTAATAATAATTTTCTTTCTAATTTTGCTAATAATTTTCTATCTAATAATAATTTTGCTAATAATTTTCTATCTAATAATAATTTTGCTAATAATTTTCGTATCATTCGTTAGTAATGAGCCAAAGTAAATGAATGCAGTTTTGTTGAATTGTTATTTGCAAAATCCAATCAGCTCATGAGGAGTGATTATAGTAACATGTACCATTATCAAACAATGGAATCCGTAGGAAGATTTTTGTAAACTACATGGATCGTGGAGAAAGACTTTAAACAAAGAGACTAATACTATTAAAGGGAGTACAGAACCCGATTAACACAGTGATAAGGGGTCTGGAAGTGAGACATTTTCCATAGGTGCCGTAACTGTACTTACCCCTACTATAGTCTCCCTAGAGAGTGACTAGATACTCCTCCACCCCTCTACAACTCCTATTAAGGCACACACTCTACAAACGGCGGACATTTTTCAGTGATGCCACATTAAACCACTTTATTCAACACAGACAATTAAAGAATACATGCAATAGATAATAATTAAAACATATTTCAAATTCATTTTACTTGATTTAAAACAAAATAGTCGAAAAATAATGTAACATTTACGTGAAATTGTCATTATTATGAAAAATAAAAAAAATGACGTCACCAATATACAGTTACGGCACCTAGCTACCCAAGGATTAATAAGAACTGTTGTATCCTCCCTCTAATAGTATTAGCAGACTTCTAAGTACTTCGTGGTATTAGTCTCTTTGACTTTAAAGGATCTTGTATGGAAGCAGGTGGCACGTGATAAAACTCGGGTCATGAATCTATCTAATTACTGCAGACAGGTTCAAATAGATTACTAGATTTCTATTTTTATCCTTGAGACTTACAAATGAACTGACTGCACATATTTCAGAAACTATATTAACAAACAATATTAACATAGATGGTTCACTCCCGAGTGTAGTAGGAACACTCAATTGACAAGTTTTTGTTTATGATTTAAGTTGGGAGCCTCATCACTAGAGTCTTGAAGAGCGCTAGTGGTAAAAATATATTTGCTCTATTCTCTACTAGATTGTGCTGTAGTATTTTTTAAATGCAAACAGTTGCCAATCGTTTTGTAAAATAAAATAAAAGTAAACAAAGATCTATGGTATGCTGTAGTATTCGCGATGTATTTTTGTTTTCCAAAACTTGGGGGCCTCATCACGTGAAGCAGCACAATCGTTTTCTTAAAAAAAAATAACAATTATTCATTTTTAGGGTTTTAGACTTAAGATTTCAATTTGCTATCTGAATATAACTTATCGGTTGGCGCAAACGGATAAGTAAAGGAAACAAACAAAAATGAAACTCTGACATTAGAGGTTCAAATCCAAGGGGGGATGACAGTATAGGTGGTGAAGTAAGAGTTAGAAATTAAATTTTTCATTTTTTACCAATTTATACGAAATTATTATAGAGCTTTCTTGGGATCACTCATCCATCGACTCCTCATCATTCTAGCGCTGAAAAGCGGATGGAAAGACTTGATTACCCTCAACAGCTCGTTGTTTGGTTGAATAAAAATAAATAAATATAAGTGTCAGAAATAAAAATATCTGACAGATTCACGCTGTCACCACTAGAGCCTCCTGCATCCCATCAACTATTTTTTTTTAAAAAAAACCTTTGAGTGAGCCATCTATGTTAATATTGTTTATCTATGCATATACTTGTTTTTAATGAAAATTGAAGAAATGTTTATAATGAAAAGGAGCCTATCACATTTTTTCTTATATAGGACTATAAGGCGCGGTCGAATATCCACGGCCTTCTAGAACATTGGATCACCAACAAACTTTTTTTATAACTTTTTTTTCAAAATTTTCAGTAATTAGCCGGATTTGTGATAAATGAAGCCTATTTCCGTAATCTGCACGCCCTTTTGTTTAATCTCAAAGAGTATTTACATTCACTCAACGATTTATTTTTAATCTAACTTGGTACATACATAATTACTGTTAGACGTCAATATTTTGTGTTATATTTTGACATGTCATATTTGTTAACATTGACGTCTAACAGTAGTTATGTATGTACCAAGTTAGATTAAAAATAAATCGTTGAGTGAATGTAAATACTCTTTGAGATTAACCAAAAGAGCGTGCAGATTACGGAAATAGGCTTCATTTATCTCAAATCCAGCTAATTACTGAAAATTTTGAAAAAAAAAAGTTATAAAAAAGTTTGTTGGTGATCCAATGTTCTAGATTCTAGAAGGCCGTGGATATTCGACCGCGCCTTATACATGCGTGCTAAATATTGATTTAATTTCAAAGTTTTATGAATTGTCAAAATCCTAAATTATTGACTGTAGGCATAATTTGATCCTTAAAATCCGGTTTTCTGGTGAATGCCACTCTATAATTGTGTGAGAGGTACCTAGTTTTTCTCTTAGTACTCGAAACAACTAAATAGTTTTTGAAATAAGTGCAGTCTAGACAGTAGCTATGCCAGTTTATCCTTAAACTAAAGCGCTAAGGCTTCACAAGTGTCTATATCTTCTGTAATATCTCCTAAGTGCCGTTTTCATCTTATTCTAGTGTACTTGAAAAGAGAATATTAAAGCCTTTATGTTTAGCTCCATCCAACATTCATAAAACACCATAAGAACCGGCTATACGTTCAATAGGTAATTCTCATAGTACTGAAATATGCTTTCTATTTAGCATAAAACATGTGTTCTGGATGAGATTCGAACCAGAGTTACCTTTTTATTATACCACTTAAGTGTGTTTCTTATAACGAGGAAGACAAAAAAAACAATATGAAACCTTGTATATAAAATGTGTTGTTTTTTTCACTTTTTACATTTTTATATATGTACTTAAAAGTGTTGCATTTTATTTACAATATCACTCAATATGTGTATATTTTTAAAAATTATTTATTAAAAAATATTCTTTTAAGTAAAGTATG
This sequence comes from Microvelia longipes, assembly GCA_018340805.1. Classification (NCBI taxonomy): domain Eukaryota; kingdom Metazoa; phylum Arthropoda; class Insecta; order Hemiptera; family Veliidae; genus Microvelia; species Microvelia longipes. The sequence goes on from JACMZG010001863.1 coordinate 58,831,444, forward strand.
ATCGTTAAAATGTCTCTTTACCGACATTAGTGTAGATGTATTAGTTGGTAGAAGTTGCTCTAGTTTGTCCTAGCTTCATAACAAGGTTTAAGAGCGGAAAATTAATGCTTTCCCTGACATAAAAACTTTAATCTGCTTTTCCTTGTCGTTGTAAAGTGGTACTTTTAAAGGAGAAGATTTTCCTAAGTCTTTACGGTCTAGTAAAACAGATTAAAAGTATCTATTTTATAGTTACAATGTTAAAGAAGGTTTTCCTTGAGAAAATTATGTACCCTGTCATACAACCATTTTGGCATCTCATGATGGAAAACTACTTCTTCTAACCATAGTAAGCAGTCTGTACTTTTAGTCTTTGGCTGTCTGGCTCTATCAGTACATGATATAAATAAATAAATGTCCGTTTTAGGGCCTTTCGGCCCATCAGGGTATTCACCCTGCGGGAACCACCTCAGGTGGGTAGCATCTACTACACTCTAAGAATTAATTAAAGTTGGCAAAATCTTTTTAGTACAAATACTATTCATAAAATCTTAGAGCATGGCCCGGGTTGCGAACCCCGGACCTCCGGTGCCGAAATCGAACGCCTTTACAATCACGGCTACGGAGGCAGATAGTACATGATATATGCTGGTAAAAATGTTGCTTGAAAATAAATTAAAGCGTTGCTTTTTAGCTTGGTTGCAATTTGAGTGGTTTTTAAATATTGAGGTTAGCTTTTTAATCTATCCTGCTATTACTTGCATGTCATGCTAACTACATTGTTATCTTTAAATAAGAATTACTAGTGAGAATATAGTGGTTTGATAAGATTTTTTCATACAAACAGTCCACCCAGTTTTGTCACGATCTTAGCGAATTTCCATCTGAAAATGACACGAGGTAGTTCAGATGAAGATGGGGGAAGGGGGTATCGTTTCTACTAGGCCATATTTTAGGTCTGTAAGAGTTAAAAACAAGGATATTTTTTAATGAAAAAAGCAGGTGTTAATTTTTCACTGTCATGGAACCCTATATGCTGTCCCTGTCTTATGTTTCCATGATCCACATATTCAAATTCTGCTATATATCCTTAAGTTTGTTTACTTGTTTACTAACTCCAATTGTTTCTCTGTTAATTATGTTGTTTGATTATCTCCTGTGTTTATTTTCTGGTTTCAGGTAATCCACTTGAAAATCAATGTACTCAATGAATCGATTGGGCTCTAATAAAGTAATAAGGTACTATTTTTATTTTCTTGGAATATTTATGAATATAATATCCTTCATATTATCTTGAATACCGATATACATATATTGTGTTAACCCTGTGCATTTCAATTGGTTTATAAAATAATTGAGATAACTTAATTTACAAAAAAAAACATAATTTAGCAAATAGAATTATGTCCTTTGACACCTCGACTAAGTCATCGCTTACAAAGTCCTCTACTTTACCTTTCCGTCTGAATTTCTTAGTTTGGTTGAAATTCTTAGCCTATCTTGTCAGCTGACAGAGTCTAGTTCTTTTTTATTTGACATATATGACATAATGTAAACAAAGTACTATATGACGAACTGATATACTATTCGCGATTCAAAGTCCGTAGCAGCGCCACCGTCGCTGATAAGAAATTGATAACGAAAGGGTGATCATGTTAAAGTCCTTATGGGAGTTTTTTGTTTTTTCTTATTTGTGACGATTATTTCTTTAATTTTTTTATCAAAGTGCTTTAATTTAATTAATTTTAGGGCGTATGAACTCAGTCGAGTCACTATTTCGTTGAAAAATAGGGTTTTTAATGGGTTGTCACGAGTATTTAAATTGAGTGATAAGATGGTGCAAATGAAAATATAGTGTTTTATTTTAATATTGTTAATTAATGTTACTTTTAAATAATTTTAGTTTACACAAACACACAAAATTACCTTTTAATTGCATTAAATTGTTTAAATTAGTTGTTACAGGTATTTAAATTAACTGATAACAAGCCGATTTTCACCATAATGGTGTTTTATTTACATTTATTATTTATTACATTATCAAATACATTTATTACATTACAAAATAATAAATAACTCAATAAATACATGTTTTTGTAAAATGTTTGTTTAAATTATCCGTTTAGGTTTTATTATTTCTGGGTTAAATCGGACAAATCCAAGTCTGTAGTGATAAGAGCCTGATTCTATATTTGAAATCCTGGAATAATCGAAGTAATGAAATATTGGCAATTTTTTTAGCACCGATGGTCGTTCTATTAGTTTTTACCTCATTTATCACAAATTAACGAACAATAAAGAAATAAAAGAAGAATTTTCAACGGCTCCCATGCTAATCCTATGACAAAAAATTTGATCACCCTTTCGTTTTCCTGCCATTGGTATTGCCAACCTTACAACTCTTTGAATCACGAATAACAACCATCTGGCCGCAAAGCGGCCTCAAGGAGGCACGGGGGTCGGGCAGCGGCCAATAAGCCGAAATTTTAATTGTCCTTTTTTATTTAATTCACCAGTGCCAAAAATTGGATAATACATTTCAATCTATTTCGGTAAGTCAAAAATTAAAAGTCAATACTTTCCTCTTCTTGCACAGCTGACATATTTATTGTTCGACATAAGTTATCTTATGAATTATAGTTTTTAGTAAGATTGTTAAAATTAATAGGAAGGTGTAAATTTTGCTTTCTCAGCCAACATTGTACGTAGCATGATTTGATCCTACAACTCGTTTTTCTGATCACTGACAAAATATAATTGTGCGCGAGACTCTCTTTGAAATGTGACATGCTAAATGCAATGCTTCATCTGGGAACTGTTTCATCATTGAAACAGGCTTAGTATAATCTGAAATCCCCCTCTATTTAGGTACGTCCTACTTATAAGGGCGCCGGAGTATTTAACAGAGACGAGAGGTGCTCTCTTACCGCACCGCAGTAATGCCTGGCTAGCTAAACATATATCATTTCTATTACATTATATTCTTCGGAATTTTAAATGTTTAAAAAACAATATACACATAATACAATTCATTCATTTATTATACGGTTACTTATTAATTGGTGCTATTAATTCATTCATAAATCTGTTTCATTGATAATCTTGTGTTATTGACTTGATGACTAAATTGACTGACAGATTTACCATGTAAATCTGTCAGTTCTATTAAGACTAATCCTATAGTTAAGAACTTGTCAATCTTTATCAGACTAACTTCCTTGTGCAAGTATTTGTTTGTTAGAACAAGTAAAACTGTGAGATCAAGAAATATGTATATCTACTAAAACCATACTAAAACCTTTATACAGGGTGGTGCATTTCAGGTACCGGGTGGTGCATTTCATATACAGGGTGGTGCATTTCAGGTACAGGGTGGTGCATTTCATATACAGGGTGGTGCATTTTAGATACAGGGTGGTGCATTACAGATTCAGGGTGGTGCATTATAGATACAGGGTGGTGCATTTCAGGTACAGGGTGGTGCATTTCAGGTACAGGGTGGTGCATTATAGATACAGGGTGGTGCATTTCAGATACAGGGTGGTGCATTAGATACAGGGGTGGTGCATTTCAGACAGGTGGTGAATTTCAGATACAGGGTGGTGCATTTCTCTGGTCGAATAAACAGAGTAATTGCCAAAAAATTACATAAAAAGAGGAAACAAGATTAAAAGTAATAAATAGGGCCAAAGTAATTAACTTAGTTATTAATATAATAATGTACTTAGCATATTAGAGTCACATTTGTTAAAATAGTTGACATCTTTTCTTCAAATTCAGATTATTCGATTTATTTTATATTGTTTAGCTTGGAGGAAAAGTTTTTAGCGAGTTTTCAAAGTAAAGATGAGCTTATGAGGTTAAGGTAATGGAGGGGGGAGGTGGAATGTACTTAAAATTATACCTTAGTATTTATACTTAGTATAAAATTATACTTAGTATTAATATTATACTTAGATTAATATATACTTAGTATTAATATATACTTAGTATTAATATTATACTTAGTATTAATATATACTTAGTAATTAATATACTTAGTATTAATATTATACTTAGTATTAATATATACTTAGTATTAATATATACTTAGTATTCATATATACTTAGTATTCATATATACTTAGTATTAAATAAAGGGGAAATATTGATAATGAAGTAAATTGATTTTCATTCCTTCTCATCCAGTGTCCAGTAAAGATATCAAGTTAAGACGTAAAAACTCATACAAATAATAATATTGCCAAATCATTGCGGAACATTTTGTTTTAAAGTCATATACGCAAATTTAAATGAATTACAACTTTTTAATTACAATTATTAAGTCTTTTCAATATTGTTGCCCAGTATTAATATATACTTAGTATTAAATAAAGGGGAAATATTGATAATGAAGTAAATTGATTTTCATTCATTCTCATCCAGTGTCCAGTTAAGATATCAAGTTAAGACGTGAAAACTCATATAAATAATAATATTGCTAAATCATTGAGGAACATTTTGTTTATTAAAGTCATATACGCGAATTTAAATGAATTACAACTTTTTAATTACAATTATTGAGTCTTTTAAATATTGTTGCTCATTCAAAGGACGAGTAAAAGCTCAAAATGTCTAAAATATTTAATATAATAGTAATAGAGAATTGAACAAAACAAATGCTAAATATGTGTGACCCCAGTGCTTAAAGTGTGTCCTCAGTTGAGATCGAGATCGAAGATTGTAATAAATTAAGTTCTGGAGACGCTACCAACTCAGCAACAAAGGAAATGAAGAGCGGGAGTTAAACATGGCAATTAAAGCTTATTCTCATAAAGCTTATCCGGTCAAAAGTATTTTAAAACGTTCTAAATTTAACAAGTAAAAAATTTAGTAAAATAGCTCATCATATATTTATGAATCAGTTTGTGAAATGAGTACTCGGGGTGATTCATTACCTGAAGTAGTCTCAATACCGTCGTGTCAGTGACCTTTAATCCTACCCGATAATATTGGCTTATCCGTATTTATTAGTTTCATTATCAGCCAGATATGATTTAACTTTAGTAAGAGATACTAAACGTGCTACATAAAAGAAAATATTCAAGTTAATGCAACTTGGAAAAAATATTGCAGACACATTAATCTCGATTTCCTTTCTTTGTTCAAAAAGTTTGGCTTACCCAATTATTATTAATATGAGATTAATTATGACCAGGATTCAAAATATCTGCGCTCCAGGTCTGAATAATTTATTACTTTTAATAATTTTTAATAATTAAACAATTTATACCTATTGTTTATACCATATATGACCAAAGAATCTTGGTTCTTATAAATGAGCTTTATGAATAATTTAAATGTTTGCTAGGTCAGTAATGATGAGGCCATAAATAAATTATTTTCCGGTCTTATATTATTGTTTCAATTGTTTATTTATATTTGCATATTTGGTTTCTATGGTAACAATGTTTTGATTTTAGTTTGTTAAAGACTTAGAATAATACTATATATAGAAGGAGCACAGGACCGTAAACAGAATATAATTCCACTGATAACACGAAAGCCGGTTGACTGGTGCACCTAAGTAATGCTGCCAACCTGACAACAAAACATTATTTTAAATATTTGTCATAAATATCTATTAATGAAGAAAGATCGTAAAGAACAAATATATTAACTTTAAACACCTGCTGAGTATTTAATTAAACTGGTATTAGATGGCAAAAGGGTGGCGGAATACAAGAATCTACATTTAGTTGACGAGGACTACTTTTTATGTATAATTTTAATAAATACGTTAAACTACAATTTAAAATGCTTAAAATATTGTAATGCACCAATATTTATATTAGTATTTTATGAATAATCAATCATTAATTAATAATAGAACATAATAATTCAGCAACCGGAAGTATTGCCAACTTATTTTTAGAAAATTGTATATTCTAAGGGTGGCAGCATTACTTAAGTGCACCAGTGAACCGGCTTACGTGTTATCAGTAGTGCTCCTTCTATATATAGTATTATTCTAAGGTTAAAGAAAAGAAAATATTCATTGCTTGTTGTGTCATCAAACAATTTTGGTTCTTTTATTTTAAGGTAAGTTTAATCATAAGACTAACAATAAAACACCCGGATAGGAAGACTAGATCTAAAGATTGATTTTCTTGCCAAGGTTCACGTTCTCTAGCGTTAACACGACGTGAGTTGCAATGATCTCCAAACAGGAGATCTTAGAAACAACTATACCGGCGGGATCTCGGTTTCAAGATTTTATTGCAAGTGCACTATTAACCTACGATATAGTTGAGAAGTCCAATAAAACCGCATCTAGGCAATCATGACCCTAACATTCAATTTGTACCATTCTATATAAATACGAGCACCGGTGGAGGTTATCTCTGCTACAGTTTTATAGTTAATTATTAAAATACTGTAAAATCATCAAAACATAAGTCCATCGATTAAATAATAACTATCGAAAACAAAATAATATGTAGTAGGAGAGACAATAATAATATTAGTTTAGTAGAGACAAGGTCTACTGAAGTCGTGTTAAAGTTAAAAGTAAGAAAACAAATTTGGATGCCTCAAGATGGCTGGCTTTATCGTCTATTTATTAAAAACGTTGTTTAAATTTTTTATTAAAATTATTAAAAATATTTAAAAATTTATTAGAAACGTTTATTAATTTTTAATAGAACTTAAATCTTTAATATTTCTCCTATTATTAATTTGGAAACTCTCCCCTCCCCTCCTCTCTTGATACATAACAGCTATCACTACTACTAGGACGTAAGGTATTCCTTACAGGGAGATAAAACCTCTACACAGATTCATGCATAAGGATTTATTTCCTTTTAAAACTGCATATTAAGTATTATTGCTTTCCTATCTCACAAGAAGAAAGAGAGTTGTGAAATAGGGGAAAATATGCAGTACAATAAGAAGATAATATGCAATGGAGAGAGAGTACGTGTTCTGGCATAACAAAGGGAGACACGCTTTCAAACAAATGTAATATATTGCATATGTCATTTTAATATATCAACATATCTAAACTCTTTATGCTGAACCTACTATATTATTTTCTTCATATTGTCTGCGGGAGGAATGGAGGTACTAGAGAGATGAGGAATGAACCAAGGTTTTAATAGATGCACAAAGTATAAGGGATATTAGATCCTTTGTGAGGAGAAAAAGGGCTGAAGATAAACAAAGATATCAGAAGAAACTTCGATATTTGGAGTGAAAAACATGTTTGATGGTAAAGAGCGTCTTGATATAAGAATTTAAAGAAAAGGAATAGAAAGAATTGCTGCAGACAAAGAGAAAATATGCAACGAAACAAATGAAAGAAAGGTGTTGAGAGATATGTCGTATATATCTGAATGGAATAAGAAAAGTGGAAATGAATGATGGTTTCATGGGAAGGAAAAAATAGCATTTAATATTACAGAGACTAATACGAAAGGAGTCACAATATAGGTGAGAAATAAACGGGTTTAAGCTAAAAGAAAGATCAACAATATATTTTAACAAATAGATAAATTACATGATGAATGCAATAAAGATAAATTAACAAAAAAAAAGTAAAGAAAGGGAACAAGGAGATGCAAAAAAAATAAAAACTATTTCATCACACGAGAAGAACTTACCAGAACCAAAACACATATAGAAGTGATAAATGTAAATCCGATGAATAAGAGATAGGTTACTAAACTACTAAAAGGCAAAAGCAGAGAATGCTTATTAAAAATATAAAACGATATAAACATATTTATGTCTCACGAGATCAGTTTTCATATAAATATGATTCCTTGGAGCGTTTGGCTTGCTAACTCTGAGATCCAATGTACCCGGCATTATGGGTGCCATTCGTTGGCGCTCCATATCGTTGGAGCTCCACTTTAAATGGAGCTCCAACGATGTGGAGCGCCTATAAATGGCTCTCCAACGAATTGGAGCGCAAATGATGGCGCTAGAACGAATGGAGCTCCAACAACTTGGAGCGCCAACGACTGGTTCCTGGCATTATGACTTAGGTGCCAAGCACAAAGCCCGTCTTGTCTCACATTAAAATTGTTTAAATGAAGTAATGTTAATTCTGATTCTACTAATAACTTTATGTTATCATCAGCATAAAGTTTAGTTTGGTAATTAAATTGATATTTGAAGTGAGTTAGTTTTGATAACTTCTAGAATAACCAGGCGACGTCACAGGCAAATATTTGTGCATTGCGGGTCTATTGACCTTAAGTTCTATTGTTTGATTGATCTTTAAACACATCTTAGGTTTATGCAATATAAGTTTATGCAATTTACTCGTAACACTTTCTGTAAAAAATTATATAGACTTTAATTAAAAGATATTATCTATACGATTAAATAATTTAAAAAAATGAGTACTGTCTACCTTCGAACTTTTTACCGACACATCAAATTCGTTTCGTTTATCCTTGGTGCTTTGTGCTCGCATCGCTAGCTCTAGTAATATGGAAATATCTACATTTATTGCAGTACGTCTTTTAGCACCCATATTGTCACCGACCTCACCCATCTTGTATATATATATATATATATATAATATATATATATATATATATATATATATATATATATATATATATATATATATATATATATATATATATTATATATATATATATATATATATATATATTATATATATAATATTATATATATTAATATAATATATATAAATATCACTGTGTCCCTCTATCCCAAATATCCACTTCCCCATTTCCTCCAATGACCCTAAACTCATAAGCTCATTCTTCCTGTGGAAGTTATAAAATGAAGTAGTATGTGACAATTTGCTTCGTAAAGTCCCACCTTACGGAATGCGTTGTAATATATAACTTTTTATATAACATATAAAGACGAGAGATTTCATTTTGCTCATGCCTGTTTATATTTGTCTAAAACTAATATTTAGAGATACATGTATAAAAAATAAGAAAAATACAATATGTCTACCAATCTTTTGTAGGAAAGACAAAAGACGAGAAATTTTGTTTGCAACATAGCTGTAAAGGCCAAACAAGGGAAATAACGAGTTTTAGCTTTTCCTATCCTCCCCCCCCCGTACTCTCACCCCAATATGTTTCTCTTTAAACCACATCACAAAAACTGTTTTTTTCTCTCTCTCGTTTTCTTATATTTCTTTGTGTGAAGGGTGAAAAAACCTTTCAGAATGGAAAAATATTCAAAAGAAAATAAAAATACCGGAAAAATATAAGAAGGTATACTTAAAGATGTGACGAGGTTGGAATAGGATGGAAACTGAAGAGAAAGGGAGGGGAAGATATGAAAATATAACAATAATAGTAATAGTATGCAGCCCAAATTTAAATGAAATTTCAGGAATCTACATCAATCTCTAAAATTATACACTTATATCTTCCGAGGGTACAGCTTATGTAACAGTGGAACGCTCCTCTAAAAATTTGATTCATATTTTTGAAATTTTAATCAGTTTTCATTTCCTCTCCTAATTTCAATTCTACTTATTTAATGCCTTATTTTAATACTTCGAGGCTTAAAAATTTAGAACATTAAGCTTGACAAGACGTTCGTTTCGTCCAGCTTCTTAGATATAAAACCTTCTTCTCCAGAAACGAAATAATTAAAATAATGAGTGACAAAAACGACAACACTATTAATATATTTTATATGAATGGCATCCATGATCTCTACTGCTACATACCACCATGGCTACCACATACCATCCCTGCTGCCACATACCATCATGGCTACCACATACCATCCCTGCTGCCACATACCACCCTGGCTGCCACTTACCATCCCTGCTGGCTGCCACTTACCATCCCTGCTGCCACATACCGCCTGGCTGCACTTACCATCCCTGCTTCCCATACATGCACCATCCTGCTGCACATATCACCCTGGCTGCCACTTACCATCCCTGCTGCCACATACTTACCATCCCTGCTGCCACATACCGCCCTGGCTGCCACTTACCATCCCTGCTGCCACATACCCCCTGGCTTCTACTTACCATCATTGCTGCCACATATCACCCTGGCTGCCACTTACTATCCTGGCTGACAAATAATCATGGCTGTCTCATTATCCTACCTGATGAATATCCTTAAGTTTGAGTTAAATTTTGTTTTAATAAAATCAAATGTTGACTCATTTTAAGTAACGCATCATTATTTCATACATATCTAAACTGAAATGAAGACCACAACCAGTGATACGTGGTTTTGGAATGAATGTTCCAGATATATCTTTTAGGTGTACCTTAAATATCATTTAGGAATAATTTAGATATTCCTTAAAAACGTTTAGGAATAAGTTTCAACTCATTAGTATGAACACAGCGGGAGTTATGCGAGACACCACACGTCAAGCTAGACAATATGTCGAGAGACATATTGATGACAATATCGAATGTTTTAAAAACTCCACAGCATAGGATTCTGATAAAATTCGCTTTTAAATTTTTACGTTAACCTACGGCTCCAGGTAATGAAATAGTATAATTGCAATTATCTGTATTTTGACTGCAGAAGATAAAACATTTTTTCTTAAAATATTTTTCTAAAAAATATCAACTGAAACTTGATAAATCATTTCCCTAAGACAGGTCAATTATTACATAATTTTAAATTTATAAATGACAAAGGAACTCTGTCATTTAGAATTTCCTTTGGAATGCGTGTTTCCGTGCTTAAAAATCCATTTTTTACTTAAGGTTCCGGTTTATGCTTCATAACATGAGCAGTTATGAAGCAATTAGTGCTTAATTATCAAGCACTACTCGTAAATCATGGCTTCTGTATTTTTCAAAGTAAATTATATATACAAACATATTATATATTATATATATATATATATATATATATATATATATATATATATATATATATATATATATATATATATAATATATATATATATATATATATATATATATTATATATATATATATATAGTGGATTTTTTCTAAAACTCTAATTTTTGTTTAGGTTTTTTAGGGCGCTAAATCGAATGAACCAGTCTGGAGCAGTGATGTGCCGAATCGACTTTTTTTAAATACGACTTCATACGAGTGGACTCAACAAAAATCGATTTAGGTCAAAAGTCGACTCGAGTCGATTCAAGTCGACTCGAGTCGATCCAAGTCGACTCGAGTCGAGTCGACTCGATTCAATTCAAGTCGACTCGGGTCTATTCAAATCGACTCGAGTTGATTAGAGATGGCGTCGCTTATCTTTTCCTTTGCATTATTTTTTCTTTGAAATACAATGTCCTAGATAACACAGAATATTTTAACTTATAGGAATATATTCTACGAGAATATAACGATATGCTTATCAGTAAAAACGCATTATTAAAAATATATATTAAACAGTTAGTTACGCGTTTTTAGTTACTAAATAACTATTAAACGCTGACGTATATATTTCACGGGTTTTGTTATACAATGGTTTCAGGATATTTTTATCTTTTTTTTTAAAGAGTTTCTGGGAATTAAGTAGTAGAGTAGGAGAGTGTGAGCTTTAGCTTCCGGCTTCCATTTCTACGAAGACTACAGAAATTCTAAAGGATTACAGTTTTAATAAGAAATGATCAAACTAAAAGACTGCCGCAAAAGATAATTCTACAAAATAAAATATCAAAGCTGGGCGACGCCGGTATCACAATATCTGTTTACTAGCCGAAGGTCTTAATACTTCTTGGAATTCGCAATTGACAAAAATTGAATCAAAATAATTTTAAAATGAATTTTTACAATAAAAATATAATTATTCTTCATTTTTAAAATAAAAATATTTATTGATAAACATTATTAATTAACGTTGTGCCTTTGTTTAAAACCGGTACAATCAATTTATTTCGAAAAAAACCGGAACGATTCCGAAAAACTAGGACACCTGACAACTTTTGTTAGGATGATTTATTGCAAGAACACGATCTACGATTGATTAAGATTAGATCTTATTATAGATCATTTTTCTCAAAACTTATGATAAATATAAGCATGAAAAGCCTGGCACGCGCATTGTGTGTGTGTATAATATATATATATATATATAATATATATATATATATATATATATATATATATATATATATTATATATATAATTATATATATATATATATATATATATATATATATATATATATATATATAATATTATATATATATATTATATATATATATATATATAATATATACATATATATATATATTATATATATATATATATTATATAATATATATATATATATATATATATTATATATATTTCTCAGGAATGTTTTATGTAAGTGTTTAAGTTGTTTTAAATGATGTTACACCTTGTTATTTCTTAAGATAACGTACATGATCACCCATTCTTATTTATTTAATCTCTATCATTCCAATTAATACATACTTTAATACAATCTTTAATTAACATAATTTTTACTAAGGGGTTTAAAATTTATGACCCCACTATGTAATAACATTCGACTCATGTATTTCACCATATTTGAGAACAGTCAGTTGTATTTGAGTAGGCATTAAATGAATTTGAGAGCAGTGGATTCTATTTAAGAATTTATTAAATGTTTTTGAGAACTTGTGATTTGATAATGAGAAACTCAAAATTTGGCCAATTTTTACATTACTATTTTTCTTAAATACAATTATACCTTGTTAGGTGAGAGTTGAGAATGAAACTCAACTCATTTCACAGGGTGGAACAACTCACTTTAGCCAACATTAAATTCTTAAATTATGGGAAAAACATGGTCCTAGACCTTCAAAAATGGTCTCTACTCCTACTAGTAAATCAACTCCTAGGAGTTCAAATTATCAATAATTTTTTTGAGCTAGGAATGCACTACATAGGGCATAGGACGAATCCAAAAAGCCATCATACATGAAAATCGGTTCATCAAGCACAGCTGATTGTCATTTGGATAATTTTCTCAATACAATTGACAACTTCTCAAATTCAAATCACCCTTTCTGAATGAAATTAACAATTCTCAATTTTATATAATGCTTTCTCAAATAAATTGACTATTCTCAACTACATTTGTTGTTTTATCAAATCAACAGACTAATCTAATTTACATTTGATATTTCTCAAATACAAGTCATTATTCTCAAATACATTAATATCTTCTCAAATAAATGTGGAAAAGGTGTAGTCTGGTGACAGGATTCAGTGCCGATTAAACATTAAAAGTTTGGCTCTGTAGTGTGCAATGCAAAACTTCACTTAGAACTTCAAATGAATATCCGATGTGAAGTTATAATGTACTTTACAAGCAATAGAATAATCTAATGTCGGATAAAATAAAAATACAAATAAAAATAAACATGTAAGGATATTTAAGAGACGGGCGTGAAGATGATACTCGTATTCCATCTGCAGAGTTTTCTCTAATTCAATGCTATTTGTGCATTTCTACTTAATATTCCAGGCACAATCAATCGACCAATAAAACCCAACTACAATAGAATTTAAATTAAAAAAAGTATTTAATTTTTAAACATTAAAGTCATATTAATTTTATATATTTGTATTTATGACCGATTGTTTCCTCTTAGAAGGTTACAAGTTATTAATCAATGACAATTAAACAAAGCAATAAGAATAAAGTTGGGACTTATTTGACTTTAAGAAATAATTATTATTAAGAAGCCCTTATAAGCGTCTCGTCTTTTTGCAGACTTTCATAATTATAAGGAAATATTTTCCACGGAAAGGGCACGGATTTTTTAATTATTATTTGTATTTAAAAATATCAGGTACCGAGTACCTCAGAATTTTTCCTCATCAGGATTCGCTACGCTTATCCTTCCTATTTCGAACTCGCTTTGCTCGCTCTCAGAAAGTAAATACATCCGTTTCATTCCCAGCGGTCCCCCATCCAAGATTGAACACGCTCGATGCTGCTTAACTTTTATAATCAAACTAAAATGTTATATGGGACTTTTCGTATTGATACTCTAAACGAAATTAAGTGTACCTATTTATTGCGTAAAGATGTACTCTTTTACCGAATCTCAACTTAGTCGGATTTGTTACAATTTTTTAAAAAACTTATACAATCACAGTACAGTACTTAAAGCCATTCTGTATAAATTCCTGATAATGAGATGAAACTTGACACATATGTTAGCCTTATACAATGCTACATCCGTGCTAATTATAAATCTGATGGCATCATTTTTCGTTTTCTACGATTTTTCAAAATTTTTGATGAGTTATTATTGTCGGTAGCAACGCCATAAAAAATACTTTCAGGAAAGTACTGCTAGACCTATAAACTAATTTTTGAAGTAAGTTTTCAATCTCTAGCATAAATACACTTGGAGCTACGATGATAACAGACACACACAGAATCAGAATATTATGCATCTACAGCAAACCCTTGCGAATTTAGGAATAGTCAGAGTATCTACAACCCTGGCTTTAGTGTAACTGACTCTGTATCAACAACCCTGGCTTTAGTGTAACTGACTTTGTATCAACAACCCTAGCTTTAGTGTAACTGTGTATCAACAACTTTAGGTATGACTCTGTATCAACAACCCTGGCTTTAGGTAACTGACTCTGTATCAACAACCCTGGCTTTAGTGTAACTGACTCTGTATCAACAACCCTGGCTTTAGTGTAACTGGCTTTGTGAAAAATGAACTTGCTCTCTGCTTACTAACAACACTGGCTCATGAGTAACTGGCTCTATCTTAACAGCTGTGGCTTTGCGGCAACAGCACTGGCTCTGTGACACAACTACCTGTTGATGTCAAGGTCACGTGTTGCCCGCGGCCTGCTTGGTATTTGTTTTGTAGCGTAGGCCGCATGTTACATCAATAATGATCTTCCACGATTAGGAAAGATAGAATTGCTAGACTATGGTGCAGCTTGGAGCTCATAAAAATACCAATTAGTTTATTTCTTACATTGTTTCCGTAATGGAAGTGCAAAAATTCACAAAATTGTATTCCAGTAAAGTTTCAAAGCATGAATGTGCAAAGCTTCACAAATTTTAATTTAAAAAGTTTTCAAAGCAGTTTTTTGTAACATGTATCAAATAATGTTACTTCTATCACCAATACAAACTTAAAAAATGTCTTGAACTTCATATTTTGCGGAAATTATTAAAAGTAACAAGGGCTGGTGGAAGCTGGTACATAATTATCATTTTATACTTGCTTAAAACTAAGTTCGGCAGTATTAAATAGTTTTCCTCTAATAACAACTATTTAAACGAAAAACAAGGCTATTTCCCCAAGTAGTTATTATTTCATATAATAACAGTCATTAGGTTAAGATGAGTCTACTTGATCAAAAGACTTGAACCTCGCTGAAAATTATAGTTTCTAAATAACTATCCTTTTGATCTTTATTAGTCCTATTTGAAGATATTTCAAAGTTTTCAAAAACTCATTGGATTTTAATATTTTTTTTTACAATTTTAGTGAAATTTTGTTTTTGATAAATTGTCTTAGATAATTGTCTATGAGACAAATATGTTTTTAGTGTAAAATAGAGATTAAGAGAAATTGGTCTCGAACCTGTATCTGCTCTAACAGGTTATTTTGATGGGAAAACTATTAATACTTTTGTTTCAGCGTGATAATTCCATGTTGCGGAAACAAATCAGATATTGCGTATCACTATTTGGTCATTCGAGCGTATAATTCTGCGCTTGGCGTCTAAAAAGATTATTTAACTTTTCTCGCTTTATGCTGTAGTTCTTAATGCCTTTAAAAACGTAAAAAATAATTGAGAGATTGAAAAAGACTCTATATCTTACCTTTAATACTAGAGCTATAAAAGAATAAATTGTGTTTCCCCTTAAAAACCTAAATCCGGGATGCCACATGCCCCGGCATCCAAAACTGGCGTTAGTAACTCAGGAGTCAAGTCAAATTCAAGAAACGCAGATTAAAAATCTCTAACATTGCAAAGATAATTATATAGTCAATACAAAAGTCTTGTACAAGGTACATCGGTACTTATTCTCACTCCTTCGGACTTGCTTATCTAAATTCGTCTTTGCTACGCTTGACCTCAGAGTAAATTGTTCATCTGAAGTCTAGATTGCTTAAACTTCAGACTCGCTTCGCTCGTCCTCAGAATGTCATAATAACTCAAAGTTTAGATTGTTATTATTTTTGTGTCGTTGCTCTTAACCACAGTATAAATTGGTTGTCCGAAGCTTAGGGTGTTATGATTTCGTTCGTCTTCAGAGTGACTTGATTACCGAAGCTTAATGCGATAATCCTTCGGCTTCGCTACGCTCGACCTCAGAATTTATTAGGTACCAAATATATATGGTGTCATAGCTATATGTTAATTAAAGCTTTGAAAAATAATACGGGTTATATTTTTATATCATGTCCACGCATTGCTAAAGGCCTGTGTTCATACTTGGCTGCCTAGTTATTTAATATTATAGTTCTTTATGACAATATTAGTTATGCGTGACACAGTCACGCACACTGTCAGACAGCACGATGAAAACTACCCGAAACTTCATGAAAATGTCAGTAACGGATAAGTATGGTGAAACCTGGGTTTTGGATTTTTATGGTGAACACAATACTTTTCTTTTTATTCCTACGGGAGTAGGTGAGGAAAAGAAAATTGAAAATGATAAAATAGCAACAATGCTTCACCAGTGAATGGTGCGTGGAAGCAGTGTGTCAGGTGTTTTTCCTGAATGGAAGAA
The DNA here is from genome assembly GCA_018340805.1 of Microvelia longipes. NCBI lineage: Eukaryota > Metazoa > Arthropoda > Insecta > Hemiptera > Veliidae > Microvelia > Microvelia longipes. The sequence goes on from JACMZG010001863.1 coordinate 58,848,138, forward strand.
ATAAATGTGTTGAGCTTGAGCCAAAGTAATTTTCTTCTCCATCTATCTCCTGAAAATGGATTAGACCTTGTGTAGACTAATATCTCCTTCATTACCCGGTTTGTGTGTGTAGAATAATGCAGGGATGAATGTGTAGATATATACATACACCGTAGGATTAATATCTAACCTGGGTGAGTGTAGATGTAGATAAACACACAGATGGGAATTTGTAGACTGATATCTACTGTCATGGGGTTAAGGTTAAACTATGACCTGACCTACAACCTGGCTAGTTTGACGCATTAAGGAATATTTCTGACCCCATGGAAGTTGCATGAGATAGAGAAATAGGAGAACTTTACCTTCCTTAGGTTATAATTAAAAAGGCGCAACGCAGGTTATGTAGCTAAGTTGTTATAAATTCTTGGTTGTCGAGTTTGCTCTCAACTTTCTTCAGTGCTTTCGTTATTGTTATATTTGGTGCTTGTCAAGTCATTTATGCTTATATTTTATATTGGACTCTAGGTAGCCACTTTAGTGAGAGTAATTGAAGCTTTACCGTTTACTTTTCGTAGAGAGTAAGTTAAATGTGTTAATATTTTGTCTTTTTTTAGCCTAGTGAAATGTTTTGCTAGTTTTCAAGATTCAATTTTGGTTGTAATGTTCTTAATTTTACTTTAATGTTGTTAATTTTAAGCAATTAACAAAAAACAGTTCAAAGATGAACTTTTTTCGATTTGTTTATACCTTCGCAAGCTAAACAATGGGAAACCCATTGAGAGTTAAGTTTGCCTCTAAATTTTAAGACTGCGCTTATAGGATCATAAGCAAGGCGAGTTCGTACCAAGCATGTGCAGTTTGGTTTTTGACGAGTGTTTCGTGTTGCATTTTCTCTAAGTTTTTTGATTTTTGATGGGGTCACTTTGTTGAATGGCAATTCGACTTAGTGCGTCATCCCCTTTATTCAACATCCTTGAGTTGAATATATCACACAGATGTCAATCATATCTTTTAGAACTGGAGGTCTTATCTACTAGCATTACATGAATTTCTATAAAATCCACCGTCAAGCCTATAAACACTTGCCAACTCCAACCAGATACTTGCTGGATTTTGCAGTCTTAGTGTGTAACTTGCTACTCTTGCCATCTATGGTTCTGATTGGAATAGCCATGGGTTTGTGGTATTTGGCACAATAAAATGGCAACCCAACCAAACCATTGTTGGGTTGGTTAGATGCTAAGATATTTTGGCTATCATGTAATTACTTAAATTGGCTCGAGGTGAAGGTATCTATAATGCCCCATATACGAGTATAAGGTACCAATGTGTTGAACTCAGAATAGTAAGCCATATTCTATCATGCTATGCGATAAATACACAGCTTTAAAAGATAAGATAATTTGCAATGCATATTATTCAAAGGGAAAATAATTACATCGCTCTTACTAACTAGTCCAACATTTGCACTTCTGTCTCGGTTACTCCCCCCCCCCCTCTCACCTGTCTCTTTATCTCTCTAATGTGTTCTCTAAAGTGATGTAGAATTCATACAGTAGGGGTGGGCGCGAGACACAGTGGTCTAACTCCCCGAAATAAGCTGCTTTAGATGGACCTGTCCTAAGTTCACTCTTTCTCGCTAGTGGCAGGTCGGTTCACCTTGTACCCATATAAAATAATTATTTCTTCAATTTCAAGATTCAAATTATTCAAAAGGGTCTTTAACAATGTTAAAAATTGTATTAATTATTTTAAAGGTATAATTCATAAACGCTTTTATAAAATATAAACGCTGTGTTAATTTTAAGTAGACTGATATCGTGATAACCATGATTTGTAGACAAACATCTAAAATGTTTGTAAACACAACATCAAACCGGAAATTATAAATTTAATTTACGTCTTCGTTGTCTCATTATAACACACCTTTCGTAACACACGTTATCCTATTTTCTAAAAAAAATGATCTTATAAGCTACTAAAAAAGGAAAAAGTCAATGAATAAGATAAAAATCGTCTTGTTTACATTTTTATAAACATAAATAGAAGTATCGATTTAAAACTGATAACAATAGTGATAAGGGCACAAGGTGAAAACTAGCGCTCGGTGCGGTAGTTGATGCAACTAATCCCTGTTTTTTTTCGGAACCACCTAAAACCAGGGAGTTAGACCACTGTGTCCTCCCGCCCCGACCCCTACTGTATGAATTTCTACATCACTTTAGTGTTCTCCTTTTATGTATATCTAAGCATGATTTGCTATTATCTTATAAGAATGCTCTGTTCCATTAAATAAACAAAATTTATAATATTACATTTCTTCTTTAAAAATAATCTAAACATTAGATTTATATTTTGTTTGATATTTTAAATGTATTTAATTATTTATAATTACTGAGCAAAAAACCTTAACAGGATATGTGCTCGCTGTTGTGTGTTATAAAGTACTCTGGGGCATGTTATACTATTGTGACATGCTTTCTTCATCTCTTGATTAAGTCCTCCAACTATGACTTGCTTTTAATTCTTCTCTGTCTCTGGCATACCAGGGCCCTGCTTCACTAAAGAACAAGTCTTGTATACTACAAGTATAAAACTATAAGTTCACTAATAATTGTAAGAAATCTTTTTCACAAATAATCAAGTGTAGACTGGTAATTACTGGGTTTTATACAATAATTGTATTAAAAACACTGTGTAGGTTACAAGTATTATCTTAGATCTCTTAGGAAACGAACATATTTGTGTCAAATTCTATGAAAATTTGATTATCCCCCCTACAAATCTTTCAAATCGTTGTACAAAAACAACTTGTAACTAAAAGTCTCAAAATTAAGGGTTTCACGTATATTATTACAATTTATTGTAACCTACAAGAGTTTTTGTAAACAATGTGTCAAAATATTATTAAAACCCAGTTTCATTCATTTAGAAAAATTAATGACTTAAATTAGTAACAAATTTAGTATTTTCTTGTTAGGGACACTAAAGAGACTACTTAATGGTTCTTAATTTATTAATTCATACGATATTTCGCTTGTATTGCCAAGCATATTCATGTATAATAGAATTAATAAGTTAGGAAAATTATAACTACATCAGAAATTTAGCACTAGTTTTTTAAATTTCTGACGTAGTTAGAATTTTCCTAACTTATTAATTCTATTATACATGAATATGCTTGGAAATACAAGCGAAATATCGTAATGAATAAATAAATTAAGAACCATTAAGTAGTTCTTTAGTGTCCCTAACAAGAAAATATTAACTAATATGGAGACCAATAATCACAAAAATAAAAAAAATTAGTAAAATTTTTCAAATGCTATTATTTCTAATATATGAGAAGTAATATTTATAACCAGCGTTTTACAATCTCATATTGATCACAGATTACTAATTAACTAAATGTTGACGATAAAAATTAAGTTTTATAATTGTAAAATGATCTTGTAACTCAGTCTTCCTAGGTTCGGACTTAAGTAGAAATTTTACAAGTTATTGTAGACGACAAGAAAATGTTGTTTATTAAATAGAAAAATGCTACAAATGTACAGTGTATCCTTGGTAACACTCGGTTATAATTTGTCATAACAAGTAGTTAGTTACAATTTTTGTAACTAAAAAACTTTTATCTCCAGAAGGGTAATAATCAAAACATTTCGGGGCTTGTTTATATGTAATAATGACCGTCATTATAACCCGGCGGGAAATAATAATTTATTATTTCCCGCCGGGTTATAATCCTGCTTACCCAACTTAATTATTGAGTAGTTAAAATTACAGATTCAAAAATCTACGTAAAGAATTTTGAGTGAACAAAGTTATGTTGGCAGCACTGATTCATTAAATCCCAGCTGTCTGTAAACAAATAAATTCTTTATCAAATCTGTTTTGACGATAAATACCTAATTTTTTACTAAGTTTTTTTCTTATCTTTCAAGTAATATTCTTGTTATATTTATCATAAAAGCATTTAGTGCGGTTGTTTACGATGGAAAGTGATAATGAAATGATAGTAAACGACATAGATGAATTGTTTCCCGATATCCCCGATAATCCTCAAACGTTTTGTATAGATGACGAAGCAAATACGGTTAATTGTACATTTAATTTTTATTAATAGAGCATATAGGTATTTATATATTTTTGTTTATTATGATATTTGTTTGTTATGTATGTATGTGGTTATGTTGTATGAATATGAATATATATTATACAATGTTTTTTGTTAATTTTGCATAAAATAGTTAATTATGTTTCACTGATTATTATATATATTATATAGATATATATATGCAGTTTTTTTTTTGTTTCATGTATATTTTTTCCTTCTGGAGATAAAATTTGTCTAATTTGTTACAAATGACCGAAATAGTCTCTTTATATCTAAACTGTTACATATTTATTACAAGTGTTACATTTATTAAAGTGTCACATTCTATTACAAGTGTTTCTATCTGTTACAAATGTACCGTAATAGTCTCCAACTGTTACATTTATTACAAGTGTCACATTTATTACAAGTGTCTAATTTGTTACAAATGTACCGAACAAGTGTCATATTTATTACAACTGTTACATTTATTACAGGTTTCACATTTATTACAAGTATAACATTTATTACAACTGTCACATTAATGCGATGCCTCTATTTCTTATTGAAGAAGAAAAGAAAGAAAAATATTTAAGTGAATGTAAGGATTTGTCTTCTATAGCCGAAAAAATATACTTTAAAAATTGAAATATCTGATCAAATAAAATAAAGAATGTTACTAAAAAGTCTCTAATATATTTTTGGGATTTTATTTTGTCTTTAATGTAAAAAATTCAAAGCTTTTTCAGTATTATCGGAAATATCTTTCAAATAAGGGTTAAAACAGATTTGGGAAAAATTGTTTTCAAATGTTTTTTGTCGAAGAAAATATTTTATTATGAGTGGGAGATGGAATGGTGCACTTTCCGTGTTTTTTCCTTTGCTTGATTATTGAACGCAAGACTTTCACAAAATAAATAATATAAAAGTGAAAACATAGAGATATATACTAGAGGGGGCATAGCCTATCTTAATACATTGAGAGGCCTGAAACATTTAGTAGGCTCTCAGGGACTCTGTGTAACCTCATTGAAACCTCCTCTAGAGGGAGTTGAGGTTATAATTAATCAATTGTTTTCGGCTTCCCGCAGATTGTTTGTGTTGTGATTTGTATTTTAACATTCTACTATATTAATTTACTGTTTTTGTTCTGTTTATTTAATGAAAATGATATCGAATGTGATCAGGTTACTTTTCGATGTTTCAAAATTCAACCAATAGGGTCCCTCTAGTAATATATCTCTATGAGTGAAATATAAAATAGTTTTAAATTACATTATTTTGGTTTCTGAACTGAAAATGTCTGACAGTTTTGAAAAAAGTATTATAGTTATGTTAGAAGAAATAAAAATGCACTTCACGCCATTACAATTATTATATTGACTTATTAAGTTACTTTGACCGTAAAATATTCAAACCGCAATGGTTTCAAATAAAAATAAACATTTCAAAGTCAAAATAAATTAATATATATTAATGAGGAGAGACTGGGAGTGAATCTGTAGACTGAAATGTGAATCTTTTCATTTAACAATATTTATTTTCGTCTCTATAATTAGTTTATTCTTAGAATAAATTATACATTTCGAAAACAAGCTCAGATATTTATCTATTTATTACAGGATTAAGTTAAGTAAAATAATTTCCCTACTTTATTAAGTTTTTGTTGAGTATAACTTTAACACTGTTTGAATTGTGTTGCAGGTAACATTAATCAGATAAATTTGGAATTTCTGAGAAACACATATAAAGTCCAAACCAGAGGTGTTTTAGTAAGTGATCGTTAATTATTAAATACCGAGTCAATATTTAATTAAGATTATTTTACAATAAAATTGTGTCTGGGAATTTCCTTTGAATTTCTTACTTCCTTGCTTAACAATTAATATCTTGCTTAAATGTTTTGTTGGGTTGGGTGTAACAACACTTGTTACTCATGTATTGTTTCCAAATTATTAACATTAAACGCAAAACATTAATTATTAACATTTGTTCTTCAGGTAATTCAAAACTATTCTTGTTATTAGATTTTGAGGGTAGGTATAAGGCGCGGTCGAGTATCCACGGCCTTCTAGAACATTGGATCACCAACAAACTTTTTTTATAACTTTTGTTTTCAAAATTTTCAGTAATTAGCCGGATTTGTGATAAATGAAGCCTATTTCCGTAATCTGCACGCTCTTTTGGTTAATCTCAAAGAGTCTTTACATTCACTCAACGATTTATTTTTAATCTAACTTGGTACATACATAACTACTGCTAGACGTCAATGTTAACAAATATGACATGTCAAAATATAACATAAAATATTGACGTCTAACAGTAGTTATGTATGTACCAAGTTAGATTAAAAATAAATCGTTGAGTGAATGTAAATACTCTTTGAGATTAACCAAAAGAGGTGCAGATTACGGAAATAGACTTCATTTATCACAAATCCGGCTAATTACTGAAAATTTTGAAAAAAAAGTTATAAAAAAAGTTTTTTGGTGATCCAATGTTCTAGAAGGCCGTGGATATTCGACCGCGCCTTATTCAAAACTATTCTTGTTATTAGATTTTGAGGGTAGTATAAAACCCATGTACTGGGACTCTTAAGTCTTTTGTACAAATACCCTCCTGTTTATTTTTTACAGAAGATCTTTTCCCTTGATCAGTTTTAGGATTTTCACCACTAAGTCCTCATCAGGAGGGGTTTCAACTCTGTTTAAGATAGCTTTCCTAAATAACATAAATCTATTATATGCAAGGGCTTCACATTAAAATATGATGGGTGTTGCTGATCCAGAGGATTGTCCACAAAGCCTGCAGACAGACTCTTCTAAGTATTTTCCTATGTTATCCATATGTTTTTGTAGGTGACAGTGACCAATTATTAAGCCAGCAACTAAACTTAGATTCTTCTTGTTTAATTTTAGAAGACTTTCTGTCAACTTGGCTCGTAGACCTCTCATCATGAGTTTACTGTGTCTTAAGCCTGGAGTATTGTTCCAGTGTAGCTAAAGATTGGTTCCTAGCCATTATTTAATTGCACTCTTGGCTTGAGTTTTTGAAATTCCAATTACTGTTCTAGGTTAATTAATGAAGACTTCAGTCCTATAGAAATTTTATTTAAATAAACATTAATAACAGACGTTTCGCGTGGCGAAGCCAGGGCATCTTCAGTGTAAACAAAAACCAAAACAAACAACCAACACCAAAATATTTAGTAAAGCATACCAAAACCAAATTTGAATTTACTAAAGCATACTAGAATTTAATTCTTAACTGTCCAATAACTATTTTGTTAATTCCAATTACTGGTTCTGGTCCTGTTAGTGTTCGTTCTGAACCGTTCTAGATCGTCTGCCATCTCATTTCCATCAATTCAAAAACTATAGTCATCGTTTCAAAATCAGAAATGCACAGCTGCATTATCCGTACAACTATAAATCCCTAGATATCTTAATTTTAAAAATTTAAAGAGAATTTTCTGTAGTAACAAGAGTACTAAATTTTCTTAGTATTTCGAGCGAAATTCGAGAAACTTCTATTAACAAATAGTAATGCTAAAGATCCAGATTATAAATAATAAACAAAACATTTAAGCAAGGAATAATATGTAGACATGTGCATTTCAAAGGAAATTCGCCAGGCTTGCAAACCTCCTCGACAGAATTATTTGGTGACTTAACCTGGTCGCAAGATTATTTTACTAAACTGGACTAAAATTTAAAATTAAAAGAATAAATTTCGTCAAAACAATAAAGGTCTCATTGGAGGCTTAACACGGCTTAACTCTTGATTATGTTCAGCGCCTTAAGGGGATCCGCAAAGAGTGGGGGTAAAAATCAATTAAACGGAAATATCCTCTGGTTCTAAGCAAAATATCAAAATTCTAAGACGGTACTTCACTTCTAATTTTTTATTCTGCACATTTTAAGACTCATTTCAACCTTCTGGAGCAAAAACAGTGGTGCAATTTGAGAACTAAAATTTTTAAAGTAGTTCTCAAATTGCGCCACTGTTGTTTGCTCCAGAAGGTTGAAATGAGTCTTAAAATGTGCAGAATAAAAATTAGAAGTGAAGTACCGTCTTAGAATTTGATATTTTGCCGAGAACCGGAGATATTTCCATTTAAGTGATTTTTACCCCCCTCTTTGCAGGATGCCTTAACTGTTCGGCTACTTGGTACTTGAAGACAGAAAGTGTCTGTTACTTAATTATGCTAAACTGCATCACGAACTCTATAAACAAAACGATGTTTCGAATTACGTTTAATAAATCTTATTAATAATTTAATAAATCTTATCAAACGGCAAAATATTGCCGTTTGTAAGATTTTTGGGTTATTTTTGGTTATATGAACTGCTTTAAACAATGCCGCATTTAATTTTTTTTCTTTTAACATTTCGTTTTTGTTTGACATTTTGAGACAACTAAGAGTGTCGTATTGACTCCGGATGGGCTTCATTCGATTCAGCGACCAAAAAGAATAAATATGGAGTTTTTTCAGAGGTAAAATTTTAATCTAAAATGTTTTTTTGTAATTGATTGATACTTGAAAATTTTGATGTCTCAAATCAGGTTAATGACTTCAAATAAATTTTTATACCATGTTTGGTGTTAAAGTATTTATCCTTTTGGAAAACAGAGTTTTCACAAGATTTGCCTTGCAAATAAAAGTTTAAAAGCCGGCTTTCACAATGCCACCCATTAACCAATTTCGAAGGATTTGCTAAAATACAGGTTCAGTTGAAGTACCATTTTTAATAATTGTCACTCTCAATATCACATAAAATCACCAATAACATGGTGATGTTATGTCATCACAAAACATCACCGGTAATTATGCAGTGTAATTGTTAATTGGTTTTAAATAATTATTTCACAAACATTTTCATAAAAAAGATAAATAAAATACTAAATTTAAAAATAATTTAAGTAAAATATAATATTTATAATTGATGTTGTGGTTGAATTGCTAGGATGCAATTATTTCCCTCTCAAAGTATAATTATGTAAATAATTTCCTGTTCTTAATTTTAATTTATTTTTCCTGTTTTTATTTTTGAATAAAAAAATGCTGCGTTGGTAGAGGAAAGAGTTTATCTCATTTATTTACTTTTCATTTTTGTTTAATTATTATATTTCTGGGTTTAAGTTGTATTTTGCTTTAGAATTTTAATTTAACTTTGAACAATGAAATAAGAAGGAGTTGTGTAGATCGAGGAGCTGCTTTCTTACTTTTAAATTTAATGTCGCTTCTAAACTTTTAGAATCGCAGACAACATTTTTAAGAAGTTAAGTTATCCTTGAGTTATTAAACACTTGTTTCATATTCATAAGGCGATATATTATATATATATATATTATATTATATATATATATATATATATATATATATATATATATATTATATATTAAAGTTATACTCCGCTCTTAACACATACGCGTTCTAGCAGAGTCTAGGAAGTTGAGAATCAGAGTCAATTTTAGGAGTTTAGGAGAGGTGAGAACCACTTGTTCAATCGACCTGCTCCCTATGGTATTAAGACACTTACACTAAAAGTGCGCCGAAGCTAGTGGTCAGATACCCCACGGCATTGCTGACTGACTATAATTAGTCATCTTGCAACCAATACCGGGGACCCAGCTTGACATTTATAGATTATTAATTTTATTACAGAATAAGTATTTTATAAATTTCGCGGGGAAGTTTTGAATTTCGGTCTTTATTCTTAATAAAAAATCGCCAAGTGACGAAAAAACTATCTTTCCCTGCGGAGACTCGAACCTGGTAGAGAATCTAACCCCGCTATATATATATATATATATATATATATATATATATATATATATATATATATATATATATATATATATATATATATATATTATATATATATATAATTTAATGCAGATTTGTTATTTTCATGAGTATGAAAAGATGTTACGTACATAACTTTTATGAATACAGATATGCTTTTGAGCATAATCATACGTTGACATATATAAGTTTCTGTACTATAGTAATTTACGTGGTGACAGTATAGTACCCTGAATTACTCGAGGAATGACATTGACTTCAAAGACACACATTATATTTTTAAACCCGGAACCCAATAAATAATAACATTTTTCAACAAGTAATGACCATGTCATGTGTTACCTCAATACCTTCTCCTTTTAAAGTGTACCATTCACATGTGCATTTAAGACAAAAAAAATAGTGTAATATACTCCGTCTGTATAAATATTTTGCAACGTTTGAATTATCAATGGTCTAAATAAAGCGATTTTGTTGTTATCGTTTGACATATATAAGCATACTTTTTAGTTTAAATGTACTTGAATGAAAGTATCATGTGAGTTTAATTACAAGACATGCTATACATTATGAAGTTGTGTAGTATTATGTTATGATTAATAGGCGGTTCTCCTTTGTAGCTACATTAATTTGTTAAATACACCGCTTACTGTTGAGTTTAGCGTTTTATTTTGTTCCATATTTGTAATTAAAGCGGCTGGGCTCTCTGGTCCAAGGAAACGCTCGCAGTTATAGTGATGGCAGTGAAATACAAACCTCGTTCTCGAACTCTAATAAGAACCAGCTCTTCTTGGGGCATTTCGATATTCACTATCTTACATAGCGAGATAGAGAAGTCTACTATTAGCACACCTGCGTCACGTTCAATCTATAACTACGTAAAACTGATACTGTCCTTAGCGGTAATCAAACCTTGACTAAAACTGGCATAGCGGTGTAACAGGTTGTAATGGGAAGTGCCTCAGACATCTCGGCTGTTCTACTAAAAATATTAGTATTAGTATTACAGACAGATTTTAAGTAGTCCATAGACATCTGATGGTCATTAAGAAGGTTTCAGGAGGTCCGTGGACTTCAGGTATTCAGTGATTAATACAACTTGGACCGGTAAATCTAGTGGGACTATACCACTGGTACCATCAGGTAGTCTAAAAACTGCTTGGAATCGTTAGCACGTTACTACGCTGTGAATTACTTATAACATTAAACAACAAATTCCGTATTTTCCACAAGAATATCTTTATTTAAATAGCAGAGTCGGCTTTCGCCATCAACTGTGCCGGAAAGGTGAGTCTCTATATGTTGTCCAAAATCTCCGTTAAGGACTTGGAATCGCATCATAGTCAACCAAAGGTCTATGGACTACTAAAAACCTCCTTACGGACTTCCAGATGTCCACGCACTACTTGAAACTTCCTCATGGAGTCTCAGAGGCCTACAGACTACTTGAAACCTCCTCATAGTCTACACGACTACTTGAAACTTCCTCATAGTGTCCCAGAGGTCCACGGACTACTTGAACCTCTTCATAGTCTTCCAGAGGTCCACGGACTACTTGAAAACCCCTCATAGTCCCAGAGGTCCACGGACTACTTGTCCTCCAGAGGTCCACGGACACTTACCTCCTCATAGTGTCCAGAGGTCCACGACTACTTGAAACTTCCTTACTTCCAGAGGTCCACGGACTACTTGAAACTCCTCATAGTGTCCCAGAGGTCCGGACTACTTGAAACCTCTCATAGTCTTCCAGAGGTCCACGGACTACTTGAAACCTCCTCATAGTCCAGAGGTCCACGGACTACTTGAAACTTCCTCATAGTGTCCCAGAGGTCCACGGACTACTTGAAACCTCCTCATAGTGTCCCAGAGTCCACGGATACTTGAAACATAGTGTTGAAACCTCCTCATAGCTTCCAGAGGTCCACGGATACTTGAAACCTCCTCATAGTCCAGAGGTCCACGGATACTTGAAACTCCTCATAGTGTCCCAGAGGTCCACGGACTACTTGAAACCTCCTCATAGCCAGAGGTCCACGACTCAATAACCAGAGTTCCACGGACTATAAACTTGAAACCCCCTCATAGACTACAAGTGATCGCTGGACCACCTGAAGTATACGGGCCACCGTATCAGTGTATGAACCACTGATATATTTCATAATTCAAGCAAATAATCCCTTTTACAAATCATTTTAATTTTCTTTCTTTCACTTTTTCCACGGCACCTTTGACGACAGTGGCTGCGTGACCCTCTGTTATAATCAAGATTAATTTTAATGCAAATACGCAAAACATTTTCGAAAATTCATCTGTTCAAAATTTAACTAATTTCTATACCACTGCCATCTCCCTAATTTGTTAATTGATTATTATTAATTGATCATCTCTCTGATCACATAAACAAATATACTGTTTAATAATATACGTTTTAGTATGTATGTCTATTAATGAATCGATACGACACTTATTTTACTATTAACATTGTCACAGCAGTTATTATGCAACATATATGTATACTTATATGATACGTATGTATAAATATACATATATTTATTTATAGGTATGTAGAATTAGATTTGTATTTATAAAATATTAGAATTGTGTGATTTATAAGATAAAAAATGTTTAGTTATCTAAATATGACCTTGACCCTGAGGTTTAGATTTAAAGAGAAAATTAATTTGTGTGAAATCAATTATCACCAGATTGTTGATAATTGTACACTTTTGATATTTTGCCGCTTCGGCTAGATGTTTATAAACACGTTTTCTCCGTGGCGGTCTCTATATCAGCTTTCTGAGAAATTTCCCACAAAAGAAACATTTCATAAAACTATATTGAGTAATATTTATCATAAATATTTCTAAAATATTATAATTTTGCAAGATCTGGAAATACAATCTAGTTACACGTAGAAAATAATTATTATTCTTAATATCGATTGATCACTTTAGTCGTGTTTTGGATAATTTTCAAAGGAAATTTGAGTTCATGAGGAAATGGCCGTGAGGAGGAGGAGGGGGGAAGGTCTGTTGGGGTAGTCTCACTGATTAAGAACTTTGTACAAAAATGAATTATATAGAAGTATTGAACCTTATAATTGTATGTGAAATATTATTTATGACATGATGCTACCGTCAGTACAAACATATACGGCTTTATAAGCCATAATCTCCAGACGGTGTATAATGTAAAGTTTATTGACTAGTTTTTAAGGAGTAAAGAAGAAGCACTTTTCAATCTCAAGGGAGAATAAATTACTTTTCACTCCCTTGGGAGTAAAAAGTTAAAAGTTACTTTTCACTCCCTTGGGTAAAAAGTTACTTTCGTTCCTTGGAGTAAAAAGTTACTTTCACTCCCTTGGGTGTAAAAAGTTACTTTCACTCCCTTGGAGTAAAAAAGTTACTTTCATTCCCTTGGGAGTAAAAAGACTTTCGCTCCTAAAAAGTTACTTTTCACTCCCTTGGAGTAAAAAAAGTTACTTTTTCGCCCCCTTGGAAGTGGTATTCTTTAAATTTAATCAGGTGACCGGACAATTTTTTTTAATTTCCCTGGAGGAGGCACCTTTATAAGGGGGTCCTTTCCAAAAAATTAGAATAAAATACAACAAAACGTAATTAAATAAAATCAACGTCTGTAGATAAAATCTTGTATGCACCTTGGGAGTAAAATGCTACTTTTCCCCTCGCAATTACCTTCCTCAGCTTCGCCTCAGGAGTTAAACACATAAATCTCGGGAGATAAATACTTTGGAGGTAAAATTTTTTCTTCATCGAAAATTCGCTAAGTCAATATATCTGATGATTGAAGTATAAAAAGGAAGCTATTAGAATAATAACTGTAGTGAAGAAACAAGTGGGAAGAATAAGAAGAATACATCAAGGCGGGGGATATCTTACGAGAGTAATTTACTACCATATGATAAGGGCCAGGGTCATACACCAGCATTCCTTAATAATTAGGTTGTCTACATCCTAATGTTTATGATATTTTGTACTTCTAGCCGTTTTGATGGTAAAAACATCGGACACGGGCTACCTCGAAACTTTTACTCATTACACAGGATTCGCTACGCTCCTCCTCATATACAATTCGCCAAATTTATACTGCAACATGTCTTCGGGCTTGCTTCGCTCGTCCTCAAATAGTAAATGCATTCGTTTCATTCTTATCGGTCACCCATACAGCACTGACCACGCTCAATGCTAGTTATATTTTCTGATCCAACAAAAATCATGAATGTACTTGTCGTATTGAAAAGAAGTGTTGTGTACTTGTATTTGTACTTTTCATTTTGTTTTATTTATTATTAATTTGTATTTTATTTGTTACTTTTTATTTTTATTATTTTATTTTTATTTCTTTTAGTATTTGTATTTGTACTTTTTATTTTGTTTTATTTATTATTATTTTGTATTTTATTTGTTACTTTTTTTTTATTTTATTATTTACTATTATTTTACTTTTTGTATTTGTACTTTTTATTTTGTTTTATTTATTATTATTTTGTATTTTATTTGTTACTTTTTATTTTTACTTTTATTATTTACTATTTATTTACTTTTTGTATTTGTACTTTATTTTGTTTATTTATTATTATTTGTATTTTATTTGTTACTTTTTATTTTTACTTTATTATTTACTATTTATTTACTTGTATTTATTAGGTAAAGGTTTACATTTGTACTAAATGTCAACTCAATTGAATTATTTTCCGTTTTTTTACAATTTCTTAAAAATCGTACACAAGTCATTTGATAAAAAATTGAACTAATGCTGCTAATAAAATGAAACTCAGTTCATATGTTAGTCATATATGGCTACATGCGTGCCATATTTCATCAGATCACTTAATTTTTCCACTTTTTATGATTTTTTCGAAACTTTTGCTGTCATTATTGCGGGTTAATGACGTCATAAAAAAAAATATTTTCCGAATAGTGCAACTACAGCAGTAGACTGATTTTTAGAAACTCTCTTCTAACAAATCAGTCGATTGCAATGACTCCTGCCAAGGCTTTCCATTGATAATCTTGCATTTACTTAATAAATGACATAACTATTTTTGACGTGGTATATTAAACTTGGTTGTATGACAATATACGTATGTTTATAGTAAGTGAAGTTATCGTGTTACGAGATAAATTTAAATCCTACTTTACCAGTAGCTACAAGCCTGGGCTGGAGTAAGTCTAGCCCCCCCCCCCCCCCTTAATACTTCTCAACCAATAAAAACACCCCAATAATTATATACGTCAAACTTTAGCCAATAGGTACAAGCAAATATTTAATTAAATTTTGCACAGAATAAAAATGTTGCTCATATATTGTAATAATTAACTAGGCTTAATAAGGTTTTTATTTTATTAGAAAATTTGTTTACTCTTTAGGTATATTGTTAGGAATATGTTTGCCAGGATGGTTATTAAGATAAGGGTTCTAAGCTAGATTAGCATTTAGATTATGTGGTGGTTTTAGGGTTTCTTCAAGATATCTTACATGTTAAGACTTATCTTAAACCTTTAAAGGGTTTAAGGGACCAACACCCTAACTAAACTTTTATTCAAAATTATGTTCATCAATAGTTCTAAAATCATTGGTTTAATAGTAAAGTAACATTACTGCAGTTTCGTTACTATGGTACTGGTTTCGTTACTATGGTACAGGTTTCGTTACTATATCACTATTACTATTGTGTGGGATATCAAGCAGGAGAGGGGCTGTGTGTGATATCAGCCAGGGGAGGGGGCTGTATGGGAAATCAGGCAGGGGAGGGGGCTGTGTGGAATATCAGGCAGGTGAGGGGGCTGAGTGGGATATCAGGCAGGGGAGGGGGCTGTGTGGTATATCAGGCAGGTGAGGGGGCTGTGTGGGATATCAGACAGGGGAGGGGGCTGTCTTACGTGTTAAGTGAAGGACACAAGGGTCTTGAATAAAAATAATTCTTCAATTCTGTCTAGAAATAGATAAAAATAATTCTTCAATTCTGTCTAGAAATAGATCACTAAATCTCATATTGATTTGAAAGACATAAATTACTTCTCTCATGTCAATAATATTTATAAAAACTGATCATCCCAAACAAATAAGTGTTCCGCTCTGGCAGTGTAGCGAGTTAACTATCTACAATATAATGCTGGAAAACTCGTTTCATTCTTGTCTTATCGTCTTACATATATGAAACTGAAAACAACATTTTCTTTGTGACCAAGTCGAATTTTCTTTATTATTATTTTAGTGCTGCATAGAACTATTTATGTTGCACAATAATACTTACCTAACATGAACCATTAAAAGCCAATAATATGTATTAATACAATACGAAAATAAGATGTATTAGATTCGTGTGAATGTTGCAAGTGGGCTGATCCAAGTGACAAGGCATTTATGGTTTTATTTCTCTAAGTAAAACTTGTTTTGGGGCCCTTTCTAATGTACCCTAAGGATTTGACCCCGACAATCCTTTCTCAACTTGACTGCTCCTGAATCAACTATTTTCCCTTTTTTTACTACAGCAGTTTAACATTGAACAAGGTCAGAATTTACCTAACTACAGACATGTAACAAAGCTTTTATTTTTATTTCTTTTTTTTATTTCAATTTTCGATGAAATTTAAATTTAAGAAGAATTTTTTTTTTTTAATTTTGAATGACGTTTTTGTTTATATTAAATGCCTTTTGGTATTGAGAACAGCTAATTGGTCTACTAAATAGTCTTAAACATAAATGCAAATTTTTACCTGAAAATTGAAAAATACCGATTTTCACTATGATACAACGGTATTTGTTTAAAAAGGCTTTGTGTTTGTTTTTTTCAATTCAATTCAATTCAATTCAATTCAATTTATTTCATTATAGTATAAATACAATAATCACACAATATTTGAAGCAATAAAAATTGATTTTGGTCTTAAATAGTCGTTATATACCTCGTAGTATTTATTATTAAGCTTTTGGCATTTTTTAATCAAAATAGAGTAAAACTAGATGAAATAATAAACCTGAAATGATAAATTCAAAGTCATTTTAAAATAATTATTAATTATAATAGAAAATAAAAACTTTTCATTCGGCGTGGAAGCTTTACATTTATGTTAGTGGGAGTATAACCTGAGTAATTTTTTCATAACTTAACGGAAGAATAGACCATAAGTTTTAATTTTAAACATATTGCTGTTGATTGTACAGCCTAGTTGTAAATAAATTTTCAATTTACTCTACAGTGGCAAAACAATCCACTCCACACGCGACACTTTCCCAACTTTTCTCAATTAACTTCTGACCAAAATAAAACAAAATATCGGAAAAGCTATATTCCTCCCTCTGTCAAGTGATATAAAGGACAAACGGGAGCCATAAATCACAGCATACTAAACATCACAGTGACGCTCCTGCGGAAATTTTTAACAACCAATAAAAAAATAAGTTTACTTGAGTTGCGATCAATATAGTAATAATTTTACCAGAAGAGCTGTGACACGTCGTAAATCTTTCTATTATAAACCTGGCGTTTTAGCGATATGAAAAAATTAACAAACTATGACAAACAATCAATTTCGTCAAGTTTTTGTTGAAACTTGTAAAGATAAACATTTTCAGTTTTATCTAAACTGGGTACTTAACTATAAAATAATCCATAATGTTATGTATTATTTTATAGTCATAAATAGTAGTATATAAATATTTAAATTAAATATTAATTAAGTAATATTTGAATTATATAAATGTATGAAATGTATATCAAAATTACATTCAATTTTTATACATTTTTGGCTTCTAGCCCGCTACGCGGTCTTAGCACTTAGGGCTGCATCGCGGCTCATATCAGTCATCAGTTTGTAATACTTTACAGGTGTGATTCGTTCCGACGACAAATCATTCCCGACAAACTCAAATATTTGTGATGGAACGATTTTCGACGCATGATTGTGACGCTTATTTGTCGATGGAATATTTGTCGACGAATAGATTTGTCGACGGAACGATACGGAGCCACTTTACAGTAGTGTGCCATATTACCACGATGTGAGAGAATTTTAGTTAAAAACGTGATTTGTTTGCATTTTGCTATATATGTCAATCAATAAGACTAAAACTAAAATGGCCAATATAATGTTACTTCGTCCATTTGTTAATCATGCATATTTGTACATGTGTATGAAATTGCAACCCTCTCTAAGCTTTTCTAACAGTTTTATGATACCGCATCGTAGTCTCGACACACGATGTCTCGACACTTCATAACGTCGACATTTTCGTGCAGGATTTTACGTTGTATCGACACGACACCTCACATTAACCAAATCATGGTTCGACGTTACGCAGTGTCGAGACATCGACTTGTCGAGATCCCGGGGGCGACCCAGTTTTATGATTTTTTTTTTTAATTTTCGCTAAGTCATTATTGTGGGTTATTGCCGTCACATATTTTGTTACCAAGAGGGTTCGGGAAATCAATAAGGTTGTTTTTATACCAAGTTTCATTATGATCCTCGAGAGCGTTCGAAAGTAAGCGTGTCCTATGGACACGCCTAGGAACATAGGCGTTCCTAGGAGTTCCTCAGAAATACCTCGGAACTTTTTCTCGTTACATCGGATACGCTAAGCTTATCCTCCCAGCTTCAGACTCGCTTCGCTCGTCCTCAGAAATACAATTCGTTAAATTTATACTGTAACTCGTCTTCGGACTCGCTTCGCTCGTTCTCAGATAAAAAATACATTTGTTTCATTCCCAGTCGTCATTTATCCAGGCACTGACCACGCTGGATTCTGCTTCACTTTTATAATCCAACAAAAACCATAGATATACTTGCCGTCTTATAACGAAACTTAGTACGCTTATTTATTACGTCAAGGGGTGCACTTGTACCAAATTTTAACTCGATCGGATTATATGAATGACGATAAAATTGTACCTTCGATCATTCTTTAGTTTTTAAAATGTCTTGGAGTGCGCCACTTAAAAAAATTAAAAGACAACTTGCGACAGGTCAGCAACCATGTTGCCTTGAAGGAACCATAGGGAGGTGTGGAAAAGCACTCCTAGCGCAGACGCCACTGTACAGCCAAGTACTCGCAAACCTCTTGATTTATTCAATATATTAGTAATTATACTAAAGTCATTCTACATCACTTTCTTTTTGTCTCTTCCTTACTGATTTGAGTATTATATTAGAGATAGTTATTCAAGATACATCTGAGTAACAATTACAATTTATTACAATTACAAAATTAACAATTACAATTATTACAATTAACAAAATAACAATTTATTACAATACAAAATTAACAATTACAATTTATTACAATTACAAAATTAACAATTACAATCTTGGTTGTGGCCGATGTTCAATAGCAATCTCGGTAAAAGGGTTCAAATTTGATGGATATTCCTTAAAAAATACTAAATAAATTATTCTTTTGAAAACATTTGAACCAAGTTAACATAAAATAATAATAAAGATAAACTTGGATAAGAACAAACAGGGGGTAACTCAAGTGGAAGAGCAAACATATCGAAAAACTTGAAACATTTTGCAGGAAAATAACTAAAACTTTGTGTCATTTAAGAGAAGCGTTACTCTCACCTATCGTTTGCACAGTCGAGGTGTTAATGACAAAGTACACCTGACTTACTCATGATAGAGTACACAGCTGGAACGCTAGACTTACTTATGACAAAGTACAGAGCTCAACTTCTCATGAAAAAGTAGCTTGTCTACTACTTTGCTTAGACTACTTATGTAGAGATGACAGCTGGACTTACTCATGACAGAATCACGGCCTAGACTTACTTATGACAAAGTACAGAGCTCAACTTACTCATGACAAAGTACACAGCTGGACTTACTCATGACAGAGATCACGGCTAGACTTACTTATGACAAAGTACAGAGCTAACTTACTTGCAGCTGGACAAAGTACACAGCTGGACAGCTTACTCTTGTAGAGTACACAACTCATGAACAGAGATCAGGCTAGAGCTTACTTTTATGACAAAGTGCACAGCTGGACTTACTCATGACAGAGTACAGCTAGACTTACTCATGACAAAGTACAGAGCTAAACTTACTCATGAAAACGTACACAGCTGACTTACTCATGACAGAGCTCACGGCTTGACTTACTTATGACAAAGTACACAGCTGGACTTACTTATGACAGAGTACAGCTAGACTTACTCGTGACAAAGTACAAGCTCAACTTACCTCGTGACAAAGTACAGAGCTCAACTTACTCATGAAAGTACACAAGCTGACTTACTCATGACAAGCTCACGGCTAACTTACTTATGACAAGTACACAGGACTTACTCATGACAGTAAGCTTAACTTATCGTGAACTTAAGAGTACAGAGCTCAACTTACCTCATATTTAAAAAGTACAACTTGTCTTACTGCATGACCAGAGCTCACGCTTACTCATGACAAAGTCACAGCTGGAACTTTACTCATACAGAGCTCACGGCTAGACTTACTCATGACAAAGTACAGAGCTCAACTTACTCATGACAAAGTACCACATCTGACTTACAATTACAATTAGTATGCACTAGACTTACAAATGACAGAGTACATAGTCAGACTTACAGATGAGTAAGTACACAGCTGAACTTACATATGACGAAGTACAGCTAAACCTGTAAATCGCCACTCGTTGTAATCTTATGCTACAAAATATATTTTGTAAATAATGTGTGTCACATTGAGCTGATCCAAAGCCAGATAGATCACATAGTGTGATAAACAAATATTTGTCTTGTTTTATTTTGTAGCAGATCATGAAATGCGGTCAATTTTTATATCTCTATTCGAGACCTTTATTAGCTCTCCCTAATTTTGTTACCCCCCCCCCCCCCAAATAGCTTTATGTAGTCAAAATTTGGGAACTCATCGTTTGTGAAATTACTCTCTACCTGAATCTCACTTCTGGGCTTGATCCTCTCCCACTACACTACTCTGCATTCATCTAGGTAAATGCGCTAGAACCTTTTTCTAAGCTGTTGCACGTACAATTCTTTTTTTAAAAAAGTTAATTGTCACGCTTAATTAAGTGGGGCAAAAATATTGAAACGCTGATCTAGAAAAAAATCTCCCGGACATTAGGTACAATCCAGCAGCCCTCAGCTCCTACATTCCTCCTGCTGACGATTTTTGGTAAAATATCTTATAATTATTCTTTTAATTACTATGCAATTAATCTAGAACCCCGTTAGAAAGCAATCAACAGATTGTTTTTCCGATAGTGTTTTTATCAGAGAATAAAAAAATATAAAAGAATCACATAAAAAATAATTCATTCATGAAATTAAATTTGTTTTTTATTTATAACCTTTTTTATTTGATTAAACTCATATATTTAACTTTATATTTTAATCATAATTCATATCAAATGTTTATTCGCATAAAAATTTATGTTGAGGAAATTTTGTCATAAAAATGTATATAGATTGTATAGAGGGGGAGGAAAGTCGAGCCAATATGTTATGCAAACATTTTGGTCGCTTTTTTCGTTAAAAATTGAAATCAATTTACATCTGGCTCGTGTAAAGTTTTTCAAGACGAAAATTTGTTCCTTTATAGGTTATTAAATTTTCTGTTAGGAGGTTCCCTATCTGTAGATTGCGCCCCTCGTGCCATATTGAAAGTCGAACGTGACCAATTTTAAAGGTTCGGTGCCTTACTTGCTACATTATGTACGTAATGGAATTTCCTTTTTAAATAAAAAGTTTTTCAATTTCTTCGTCTAAATTTTCCAGGCGTGTTTTAAGTCTTTAAGGAACCATTGTATGTATGTATGAAATTTTAAGACTTAATTCATTCTTAATTTTTATTTCTTTTCACGATACAATACTGAATATTTTTATATTAACATAATATTTAATATTTAATTAAAAGATAAATGTTTATTTAAATAATTTTATGGGCATTTTCAAAGTAGAATTGATCTAATTATAGTTTGTTATAATTATGATATTTGTTTCATTTCTATAAACGCATTATTAGTTTACTTTATGAGCCGTTTACTTTAAAAATGTATATCTACATTAGTGTTAACCAGATATAATTAATAAATAAAAAGTACTGTTATTTAGCAATCACTAAAATGTTAAATGCTAATTTTGTATATTAAATTTAACATGGAGGATTTTTTAATTTCTTATTATTTGTTAATAACTCCAATAACTAGGGTTCTTTCTTCGGTTTGACTTTAGATTCAGGCTTCATTGTTCTTGGTGGATACTTCTTACATTTTGTTGTACCAGTTGTTGTGGTCCGAATCGTAGGAATGGTCTGTGGTATACCGTGGCAGTCGCAGCCCAATTCTCTCCTGTATTTGTGGTTTGATTGGATACTAAGCGGAAATTTCAATTCTTTCAGTCTGTGTTGTGATACAAAGTTTTCCTCAAATATGTTTCTGTTTCCATTGTGTTCCTCAAGTGTTCCTGTGCTTGTGTGTCTTTTGTTCCAAATTTTTCCCTTAATACTGTTTTCGTTGTTAATATTTTCGGTAAGAATGTAATCTTTTGGACTCCCCTGATTGTATGGATCATTTAGTATGTCGTTGTGTTCATTACCTTTAGGTTCATTATAAATCTGTCTTTCATAATATTCGCTGTGTTTCCATGGTTCTGTGACACCCCTGTATTGAGCCATCTCTGCGTCTTGAATTGACTGAAAACATTATCTTACATGAGCCAGAAAATTCGTCATAACGTTTAAGGTCTTTCGGTGATAAATCCGACGTTTCGCTTTCACTGAAGACGATTCGTTCCACAGTGGAAACGAAACACCGTATTAGTCATCCGCATCGACGCAGTCACCACCAAAAGGTCTCAACCTTCAATGATCTGAAAGCTAATAAATTACTTTACTTTTTTCGATGATAAAGTCAAAAACTGGTCCAAGTTTATGAGGGGGAGGGTTTTATTCCACTACAGCTGAAAATTCACCATGCTTAACTAATGACAACATATTTCCCCTTTTATAACTTATCTTAGTTTTAAATTGTTCTAATCAATGTAGAACTGTACAATGTGCTTCATTTTATTATTAAAACTTTACCTCCGGTTGCAGCTGCTCCATTACTTTGCTTTCTATGATTGTGGGGGCAATATTTCGACCAATGATCCTTCCTCCTTCCCAGTTGCCGTAAAACCTGTCATCACTCCAGCACAACACCACATCAATTATCAGCAGTAGTAATTTTATCTTCATTCGTAAATAAATTATCATTTAACCCGAAACAATTGACCCATGTTATGTTTATACAAACATGCATGCTGATTTATTTACTTCCTTCATGTCAAAATATAGTTTTAAATAAATGTTTAAAACTACACATACATTGAGGCATTTTTTTTTTGTTTTTTTTTTGTCTCTTCAGTAAAGAAGATATATTCTTTTCTGCATGTACCGTCGTGACGACATAACATGCATGATGAATCTTCTTTTTTCGATTTAAATATCTTGAAATGTTAAATAATATTTTTGGTTTTGTAGTTTAATAACTCGTACTAATATTTATGTATTGCTAAATTTTGAATACTTCTTACAGTTGAAATATAGCTGCGGGTACGGCTGTGAGTTGTTTAACAATTTTTGTTAATTTTTCAAAAAATCAATTTCTTTTATAAATTTAATAAATTCGTGCGAAAGTCTTTGTCTAAAAGTGAGTTTTTATTATTTGAAGGAGGCCAAGAGAATCCTTGACTAGTCCATAGTATCATGAGCGACCTTATGTTGTCAAGCAAAGGACAAGTGAACAGTACATGGGTCAGACGTCTGTTGGCTTGTATTGTCGCAGCTATTCTCCTTTGGTATTAGATTAAACCTCTTCAAGTAGCTATCGCATTTTACCATGTCCTGTTATAGCCATCGTCAAACTTATAGTCATTCCATGTCCTTGCTTAAGTCTTTCAAAATGTTTGGGAAATACTCTTTTGTGAGACTCCAGTAGTAGATCTTTCCATTCAAGTTGCCAGGATGTTTATGGCTCTCTGTCTACTGATCCATACGACTCTACTAAGCGGATCTTGTTGTACGATATAGGTAAGGATTGGTCTTGAGCTGCAAATTTGCAAGTTTATCTGCCTCTTCATTACTGCATTTAGCATTTTCCCTTGTACAATTCAACGAGTGTCTGTGATTCATTTTATTACATATAAACGCGCGCATACAATATGGACGTACTAAGACGCATGCGACACTGTTCGGATGGTTATTAGTTTTGTTTCTACAGTGTGTTAGTTTCTTTATTGAGAGACTCTTGCGCTGATATGAGATGCATAGTTTGTGCTTAGGGGTCTTGAAAAGTTTGTACTTATTTATTTATCAGGGTTTGTATAAGGTTAATATAGATCAGGCCTGGGCAAACTACGGCCCGCGGAGCATTTTTATGTGGCCCGCGGGCAAAATTAAAATGTTTGGAAAAAAAGATAAAATAAATTAAAAATATTAGGTATATAAGCAAATAAATTGTTTAATAAAAAATTTTTATGAAAAGATAGATATCAAGATAAGGAAATAATGGGTTGTTACTTTAACTTTAAAGTTTGGAGACACAAAAACTAGTAAGATAAGAAATAATTACATAAAGAGCGGCCGGCTTTCATATCAATTCTCATTGTCAGATTTGGCGAATTCTAATTATTTTAGCGAATTTTTATTTTCACAATAATAAGATAAACAAATATATTTTGCCTTCTGTGAATTGCCGAAAAGGAGTTGATAAAATACAATCCCTTTGATGTTTTATTTCATAGGAATACTTTTACACCTAGTATTCTAGCAAAATTTGTCTTTAGTTATATTTCAAGATCTGACGAAGATACTCCGTTTTGTTTTTTCCGTTTAATGCTAAAGTTCCCCAATTCTTATTCTTTGAGAATAAATTTGACTTTAGTAAAACACCAGCGTAACTGCAATTTGTTGCGGGTTTAGCATACTTCAAAATTTAAGGAATGCGGCCCGCGACTGGCTGTAAAAAGACTAAGCGGCCCGTTTGCTAGAAAAGTTTGCCCAGGCCTGATATAGATAGTCGCTTATAAGGCCTACTTATTTCTACACAGTATCAGGCAACCTAATACTCCTTCTACTCTGTACCTCTAAGCAATTACAACAGTTTTAACTTTGTAACCAGGCAACTCCAAGGATCTTAAATAAAGAGGATAACGCATTAAGGAACTTTTCTGACCCCATAGAAATTGTATGAGATAGAGAAATAGGAGCGAACTTACCTTCCCATGGTTATAATGAAAAAAGGCGCCCAAGGCAGGTTATGTAGCAGGGTTGTCAAGTTTGCTTGTCAAATTTCTTCTGTGCTTCTCGTGGTTGTTACATTTGTGGCGTTTGTTAAGTCATTTGTGCTTACTTAATTTTAAATTTGGACTATTCTTAGTCACTTTAGTAAGTGATAATTTAAGCGTGTTTATAACCTACGATACTTTCCTATGCATGTATAAAAAAAAACTTGATCTTATGAAAGCTTCAAAGCCCATAGTTCATGAAATGATAAACACGTATGGACTCTGCAAGACGATGTAAATTGACAAATTATCGAGAAGCCATTGGGCCGAAATATAATAAGAATAATCTGCTTTCTTAAGTAAATACATAGGACATGCTAAATTCTGGTATTTAACTTAGTCATTGCCCCGAGTGAACATTGATTATGCTATTCCTGGGTAGCTTTGAACTAGGGACCATGTGAATAAAAATAATTTTTGACTAAATCCCCTTGGCTATAATCACTTCGTAATTCACTTCTTTCTTTGAAAAAAGCAATTTTTGACATTCAGGGGCATTTAGTTTAATATTTAATTTTTTTTTTTCAAAAAGATTTTTCCCTCTCTTTTATAGTTTGGAGCTAATTTTATCAGTCGTAAAAAGAGGCGGAAACATATAAACGATAAATGATTTTTATGAGAAGTTTCACTGAAATCTGTCTTTTAAAATGCCAGCTGTTTATTGCTTCTGAGTATCTAGAAACTTTCAAATATTAGTTTTGGCACAACGTACGTAAAATTCAGCATATAGATGTATGTCAATAGATTACTAGTACTCTGACATATTTCTGACGCAATTCAACAAGTAGATTTACCCATATGCGACAAAGTACATCTAGTTAACCTAGATTACAAAGCCAAGTAATACTACCTTAGCTTTTGAAGCCACAACTCAATTACTTCTGACCGCTCAAGTTATGTTTTTTGCATTTTTATGGTTTTGTCTTTTAGGGTTTTTTATTATTTTGATGAAGGAAATAGAGCAATTTATTTTGTCCCTGAATTTAAATGTATATTTTTTTGTATTTTACATTCATTGTTTTATTG
>JACMZG010001863.1:58877223-58921770 GCA_018340805.1 Microvelia longipes
CTCTCAACTTTTTTCAACCAAAAAAAGACATTGACCACACATAACAACCAAATACTTGACAAACTCTAAACCTTTACGGCTATCAGAATCATAAGACAAAAACTTGAAGCCACACGACCAGACAAAGACAACTGTCGGTTATACTTCATACAGAACCCACATACAGACAAAAGGGAAATTTTAGAAATGCTCTATATAAAAGCTGACAAAGACAGTTATGAACAAAAAAACAAGATATTAACAATCTTAGCAGTATTTATTATAACTATTATCTGTAAAAAATCTTAATTTTTCCTTTACCTTGTTCTAATCCTTCATTTTAAAATTATTTTACTTATTTTAGACACGGACATAAAAAACATTCAAAATTTTAATTAATTTTCAAACTTTTTCTCGTTTTGTCATTTTAAGACTGAAGAAGCTCAGGATCCCTGGCGAAAGCTTCTTTCGTGAATTTATTTTGGAATAAATTTTAATAAAAAAAGGACTGAAAGTCTTCGTTAATTTAATTGATATTCACAATTTGAAACAGCTCCAAAAAAAGCTCTAAAGTTATTTTATTATATTTATTCATAAAGTGTAATTTTTATATATTAACGAATACAATAAATAACAGTGGAGAAATTCACTATAATCATTACGCTATATAGTTTTTGCCAGTTGGTCCTAAGACTGGAACCATCCTACACCAGCTGTTACACTCTGGAGTTTGGGAGTCTATCATCTTCCATTTCGAACACTTTACCTAAATACCCTACACATCATCCTAGTGAAATCAACAAATTTTGATTCAGCATCTACGACATAATGTGGGGTGTAGGTTGGTGAAGCTAAAAGTTTTGTAATAAAAATCGTCTAAATTTTTGTCAGCTTCGTTTAATTTCCGTATACTTAACGAGTTTAAATAATTTTATGTAAGTTTATTAATTTATCGTTTACTATAATATTTTGTTTAGATATGATCAAATTAATAAAACAGTAAAGTTATTGAAGATAATGGAAATAAATTGCAAATCATTGCAATTTAGAATGAAATAGTAACAGTTCATATCACATTATTAATTTCACCTTGATTAAATTATAAAATAATTTTTACTAAAACATTTCTTGGCCGCCCCGCCTCATTTAATAGCCCCCTTAGTAAATTATCTTGGATATTAGTGAAAAGTTAAATTAATACTGAGTTTAATGGGGCGAGACAGGGGTTAAAATTACTCTCCCCTGTCTCCACCTAACTTTGGTTTGTGTGATCTATGACTTATCTTGTTCTATTACTTAACAAGACAATATAAGATACAGTATAAATTTATACTTTCAGCGAATTTCCTTTGGAAAAAATTCGCTAATGGGATAGGCGTCATGGCGGAATTTTACTCTCTTGATCTTACAGGTATAATCTAAACACTTTTTTAAAGATTTTTTTATAATGTTTACTGAGTCATTATTGTGATTTAATAACGTCATACGTATTTTATAAACAATAGGGTTCGGGACATAACTAGGTTGATTTTTATATCAAGTTTTTCATATCAACCAAATATATATATATATATCATATTTAATATATATATATATATATATATATAATACTATATATATATATACTGTATATATATATATATATATATATATATATGTATATAATAGTATATATATATATATATATATATAGTAATATATATATTTTATAGTATATAATTATGTATAATATATATTCCCATAATCGAGAAAACAAACTCTGTGTATAAGTGTGTCCATAGGTTAACAATTTAGTTCTAGGCACTGAATAATAGAAACGCTTGTTGTAATTTAAGCTTGGTTATTGGCAGGCATGTGCTAATTACAAACCACCTACTAATATTATAAACTATTTAGGTCAAACAGGGGAACATAATCACGATGAGGCGTGGCGCTGGGAACATCATCTAGAACGAACAGCAAATTTTTATCAACATTATGTCAGCTGAAAATCATTTTAATGGCCCTCATAAGTCGGTTGTCTTCATTTTGTGAAAAACAAAAGGTCGGAAAATGGCTTCTTGGAAAAATTTGGGAGATTGAAGGAGTCAGAATAGAGTTGGCAATCTAAACATAAAATGAGGGAGGAGATCTCCCCCTTTGGAGGAGCTATGCTACAAGCGCCATCCGCCCTCCTACTGTCAGTCTGGACTCTCATAAATCTAATAGAAAAACATAGAACTCACTTCTCTTCTTCTTTACATTTCAACGGTAGTTAATTATTTATTTTTGCTTATTTTAATTTATTACGTTTTTTGTAATTTATTTTTTGTCTCCATTCATACTTTTTGCTTCATCTTTTGTTAATAATATCTTTCGTTGTTTTAAACTTATTTTAAATTTGCTTGTTGTTAGGTTTTGCACTGCTATGGCCTCTAGTTAGGTTGAAAACGCTTTGCCAATAAAGTTTTATTTTGTGAAGATATTTTGAAAAGAGACTTCTTTTTTTTTTTATTTATAATGGACTCCATTCACGCTCACTCTTAGGATATAAATATCCATATAAACTGTTTCATAATTATACACATGTATCCGCGTTGTGGTGCAGGCGCTTAGTGCACATACGCCGTAGTGGTGCAGGCGGCTTAGTGCACATACGCGTTAGTGGTGCAGGCGCATTTAGTGCACCGCGTAGAGGTGAAAAGGTGCAAAGAGCTCATGCCACGCATGTTTTATATATAAATTTTATTTTTTTTTATTGAGTTTATTTGTTAAAAGTATTATAATATTTTTTTTAATTATTACAATAATTTATCTTAATTTTAAATTATTTAATATAGCGTGTTGGTAGTGGTCTCAATACATGTATTTATAATGTCTGGGTGTTAATATACGTAATAGTGAACTAGTATTAGTGAATAAAATGTTACAAAATAGTCTGCTTGCTTGGTAAATGGGATTCTGGTAACACATGCTTGGTATAATTCCCAGTTAGTTAAATTTCCAACTTACTTCCATATCGTTGTTTCCTCCCCCCAACCCCCTCCCCCCATTATTCGTTCCCATCCCCCAAAAACCATATGGTTGGAAAATACGCACGTATTTCCTAAAACTTTACAACTCGGAAACGTTTTACGACTATCGTCTCTAAAATCTTTTCTACTCTCTGTAATAACGATTATACATTGCTACATTTTTTGTAACTATAATTCAGTTATTTGAGCAACTCTTTTATTTTATTGTAAAATGCATTTGCCTTTATACTTTATCTCCAATGTGTTTTGCTTTATACTTCATCTCCAAGTGTTTTGCTTTCATACTTTTATCTCAAATGGTTTTGCTTTCATACTTTATCTCCCAATTGTGTTTTGCTTTCATTTACTTATACCTCCAATGTGTTTTGCTTTCATACTTTATCTCAAATGTGTTTTGCTTTCATACTTTATCTCCAATGGTGTTTTTGCTTTCAACTTTATCGCCAATGTGTTTTGCTTTTCATACTTTTGCTTACATACTTTATCTCCAA
Source organism: Microvelia longipes (assembly GCA_018340805.1). NCBI lineage: Eukaryota > Metazoa > Arthropoda > Insecta > Hemiptera > Veliidae > Microvelia > Microvelia longipes. Next base: position 58,880,708 of record JACMZG010001863.1, read on the forward strand.
TGTGTTTTGCTTTCATACTTTATCTGCAATGTGTTTTGTTCAATAATTTAAGTTAAATGCGTTTGTCTGTCATAGTTTAGCTTTTTCCATAAAGTATAAACATTGAACCTACCTACTACACATTATACATAAACAATTGAAGCAAACCCCTGTTATCTTTGACAAAAAGATTTAAAATTTCAAATATTTTTATTTTTCTAGGAGTCCATGATACATTCTTTTTCATTTTCCTCAGATCTTTTCCTCCTACTGCCAGACTTCAGTAGGAGCGTCAAGTTGAAAACAAATCAGAGAAAGTTAAAAACAAAACAAATTTAGTGAAACAAACTTTTTATTAAAACCGGAAAATTAATAAGAAACTTTTCCTCAGCATTTGAAATAACTGTCCAGTTTTCTGAGTGTTTTATTTATTACTTTTTGTCATTACTAGAAAAAAATGAGCATAGTTTTTAATTTTAAAAGACTTTTTTGCGTTAATCTTTATTTTTAAAAACACAACAGATAAAAAAAATTACTTAATCCTTTTGAAAATAATTAAGGAAACTAAAATTAGTAAAGTAAACAATTTATTTTCTTTGACTAAAAATGTTGCCAGCAAATAGTTGTGGCATTTTTATTTTTTATAAAAATGGTAAAAGGATCAAGACGTATGTAAGGGGGTGAGGCAAACTCAGGAGAGCTGCTGTTAATGTGAGAGATGATTTTAGGGTTTTCCCAATTTTTGGGTATTACTTTTTTTGGATATTGACCACTTTAAGATAGCTTTCTGGCTTTCAATCAATTTCAGTTGGCTCTCCGAATATTCTTGATTTGCATGATTGAGATTACTAAGAAAGCAAGTGATGCAGTGATGCATAATTTTTAAGAACAAGATTGGGTTGCGAAATACCCATCTGCTTACTGACCAGGATTGATGCAGCTCAACAAAATTGAACAGACACACACCGGGGATTTATATTGTGAATGTTTAAATACAATTTTATAATGAGATGAAACTTAGTACATTTCTTATCTAGGCCTATATGCGTCCTTAATTTCAAATCGATTTAATGATGTTATGTGTGCTATGAATTTCTGAAATTTATAAAATATTTTTCCGGATCGCACAATTAGAAATACATAGATTTTTGTGTTTGTGCCAAGTTTCAACCCCTAGCAGAAACACACTGAAAGCTATGATGGCAAAATGTACACACACACACACACTCACACACACACACACACACACACACACACACAATATTATATATATATATATAATATATATATTATATATATTATATAAGTATATTATATTATATATATACATATATATATATATATATATATATATATATATATATATATATATAATATATATATTATATATATATATAATATATATATATATTATATATATATATATATATAAAGAAGTTTGCATCAGGAAGACCCTTATATATCTATTTCAGCACCAAAGTAAGCTTCATAAATACAGCAGCTATATCCTTGCAGTGTTAGTTTACTTGTAAAACCTGTATATTTGCCTATAGGGTCATGCTCTATTAGTGCAGACATATTTGCTTGCATACTCAAACTATTACGTGCTGTTACCATTGCGCCGTGCTGATACCCAGTCGATACTCATAGCACCGCACTAATATTAACATCAAAGGCAAAACACAGAATTAATTAAACTTAGCTACTCAAAGTTGATTCACTTCTATCTCCCTGTCTAAATATAATTTAAAATGTTCTAACTATGTATATATGTACGAATTTATAACCTTAATTACTATAATTGTGTATTACTTATGAACCCTTAGTTTTGAAAGTAGGTTTGAATAGTATAAAAATATTTTTCCTGGAACAATTTATGACTATAATTGATTGTAGGTTGACATAAATAATTATATCGCCTATACTTGCTTTACCTAAAGTCTGTCCGGCTTAAAGTGAGTACGCATTATAATAATATTCTAGTAGGACCTACATTACCGATATGAATATAATTATTTTGAAATTGTTACGTTAATTTTATTTGTTACTAAAGTTTGTTAATAGTTATTTATTTACCATGGGAGTTATGAGTTGGTTCCTGAGGCGAAAGCCGAGGTTACAACAGGGTTTAGGATTTTTAAATAGAACCTGACACCGTACAGGCTGAGGATTACTCTTTTTATGTCCCTTTAGAAGGATGCTATACACAAGACGATTGCATACCGAATGATTAAAGCTGTGAAACAAGTAAAATTTAGTAACGGGTAGTAAAATTGCGCCGAACACGGTTTATTGTTAATTTTGATTCATTAGAGCCATAGAAACTGTTCTCAATATTATTCATCATTTACTAACTATATTAACTGGTACATCTTTATGCTTTTCTGTACTGTACATTTATATATGATGCTTTTTAAATCAGTGAATCTACAAAAGCATAACTTTACGACTTTTTGGTCGAACCTGTTGCATGTTTGAACACTGTATTAGAATTAGTTTTAAAGATGTGAGTTGATGGAACATAAGTTAGCGGTTTAGTGGTCTGAGATGGCCGCGTCGTGTCTCACTGCGACCGAAGTTCTTAAATTGTATTTGTCGTTGAACCCTGGAGATGTGGGTGCTTCAAACTGAGAACCAATTTATAGTTTTTTAAGAAGTTGAGATACCACTTTTTAAGTTGATAACTAAACTCGTGTCAGATCATAGGAATCACTTACAATGAAGAGACTGATAGGACTAGATTAAACATAAAATTGAACTAGAAACAAAAAAAACCATTAAAATTGCAGCCAAAGTAATTAATTACCTGTCTTTGCGTTAAACTATCACAACTATTGGAAAAGGTTCTAAATGTCTAAAAAGAAAAAAATCTGGCGCGGTGCGTTTCTCGCATGTCGGGGGCGAATTTCCTTTGGATTGCGGTTTCCGTGCTTGTCCAATATATAAGTTTACAACTTACCTAAAAAATAATTCCGCTCGCGCGGTGGTCCCTGTCGGGCAATTTCATGTAGAATTCGTGATTTCCGTTGGTTTTCAACCCATTTTCTTGCTTTAAGGTTCCGGTTCCATGCTTAGAACCTAAGGCAGTTACTCGATTGTCAAGCACTGCTCGTAACTCATTTTGTCGTATTTTTCAAAGGAAATGCGCATTAATTATCCAGTTGAGTTGTTTCAAAACTATGCCTCGTTAAAAATTAGAAGTACGCACTATTATTTGCACTAGTTAAAGCCTTAGTTACTTATATTAAGCTTAGTCAGTTATCTTAAAGGTTTTGTAGCGCATTTCCTTTTGGAAAATACAGGCAAATGAGTTTACGAGCAGTGCTTGACAATCGGAGTAACTGCCTTTAGGTTTCTAAAAGCATTGAAACCGGAACCTAAGCAAGAATAGGGTTGTTAAAGCACGGAAACATCCGAATTCTACATGGAACAATTCGCCCGACAGCGGACCACCAGCACCGGAATTATTTATTTAAGTAGTTGTAAACTATATTTGTAAAAAGCACGGAAAACAGCGCATCCAGAAGGAAATTCGCCCCGGAACATGCGGACCACCCGCGCCAGATTTATTTTCTAGTTTGTAAAACTTATATTAAGTAAAAAAAACGATAAAAAATTGATCGTCCTACCAGGATTTGAACCCAGGTACCCTCAGTTTGAGTGCTCGTATTGACTCCGGGACCACTTTGCCATTCAACTCAGAGGCCCAAAAAACATTGAAAACGACACCCTACTCGATATTTAATTTTTTAACGACCGTAATAATTGGTTGTTTCGATCATTTGTGTGTTATTTTTGACTTTTGGTCACTTAAGAGTGGTCGTACGACTTCGGACCGGTTTCATTCGATTCAGCGCCCAAAAATTACATCGAAAAACGACACCCTACTCAAAATTTATTTTTATCGACCTAAATTTTGGTTTTGGTAATTTTACAATGTTTTTGGACTTTTTGATCACTTAGAGTGGTCGTATTGACTTCGGACTGGTTTCATTCGATTCAGCACCGTCAAAATACATAAATATTGACCTTTTTTCGCGGCAAGAAGTATTAACCCTGAATTTTGCCGATTTTTTGAAAATTTCGCTGACTCAGCAAACCGGGATAATGACGTCACAAAAACCTGGTTTTCAATAGGTATATAAGGTTGATTTTTTGTACCAAGTTTGGTTAAAAATATTAATCCGTTCGAAAGATAGAGTGTTTACAAGAAAGTGTCTAGAAATACATAATATATATATATATATATATAATATATACTTATATATATATATATATATATATATATATATATATATATATATATATATATAATAAAGTCTCGCGAAACGTATTTTTTCGTCATTAGGGACCTCTGAAACGGATTTGTGTCGTGTCCGAGGTTCGAATTCCGCCATGACGCCCTATCCCATTAGCCGAATTTCCAAAGGAAATTCGCTAAAAACATAATCCCCCGTTGTAGAGATCCCGTACTACGAAAAATTACGTATATATATATATATATATATATATATATATATATATATATATATATATATATATATATATATATATTTGTGTGTGTGTGTGTATTTCTAGCGGATTTTTGTAAACACGCTATTTCTCGAATGGAATAATATTTTTAAATTAAATTTGGTTCAACAATCGACCATGGAAGGGACACGAATCCAATTTATACAAAATATACATATTTTGGGGCGTTGAATTAAATGAACCCGGTCGAAGTCGATGCGACCCCTCTGAGTGACCAAGAAGTCGAAAAAACTGTGGAAAATAACTGAGAACCAAAATAATGGTCGATAAAAAAATGATAGGTGAGTGGGATGTCGTTTACGATGTTTTTTGGGTGCTGAATCTAATAAAACCGGTCTGGAGTCGATAAGGCCTTTTAAAGCTAGAATCTTGGTACCGACGCTAATTTCTTATCGTATTTTTTGCAGTATAAGTTTATAACTTTATAATAATTCTGACGCAGAGGTCAGCAAATCAAGCAAATTTTCTTAGAAATCCCCGTTTTCTTGCTTAACACTTTAATTTTTGCTTAATTTTTCGCTATATATTTAATAACTCGACTAGTAGCGACACATGTTATTTAATTTTTTTTCGAATTTTTCAAAGAAAATGTGCTGAAAAGTAGCACAAACTGAGCTTCATATGAGTGCAAATAATGCTGTGTTATAATTTGTTAGTGTTGAATATCTGTTGAATAAAATAAATAACAAGTTGTGATGCTACTGCTTAGTTTATAAAACAAACACCGAAAAATTAACCAAAAAATGAATTGATTATCAAATCAATTCATCGCTTTCTTGGTTATCAAAAAATCATCCTTGAAAGCGCGCAGCATTTAAGGAAAATTCAGAGTTGGATCTCTTTCTGATACAGTTACTGTATATTACATTTTCTAGATTTGAATTGAAATATCTGTTAAAAGTATAAGTGCGTTAATATGATACCGGCACGACTTCGTCAATTACAGGGATTATGCTTATGGAAAAAGAATGTATTCGTTCATCTGAGTTTATAACATTCTAGACCCGAGATGTAGTAGCACCAGTGCATTAATAATTTTTCAGTCCTCGTCCCGCATCCATGTTAAGATTATAAAATGTTTATAATTATAAAATTAATTATAATTATAAAAAAATTACATTCAATTTTAGTTTTATTAGATTCACTGAAGATGTTGAGCTTCGCTTAATGAAACTTTGTGAAGTTTATTAAATAAATTAATATTATTATAAAGGACTGCAGTCTTGTGTATTATGAAAATTTAAATTGTATATATACTATATATAATTATATATATATATATATATATATATATAATATATTATATATATAATACCAGTCCAAAAAATTTACTCTTTTAAATGTTTTATTTGGCTAACTAAATAATCTTGACGCGGAGATTAGCATGCCGGCAAAATTTACATTAAAATACGTTTTTGTGCTTAACAATCTATTCCTTGCGGAAGTTTCCGGTTTATGGTTGTATCCTCAAGCAGCATTGTCTACTCCTTACTTGATTTGTTTGAGTTTTCAAAGTAACGCATATTTATGACATCGGATTTAAAAAATATACACTTCTTGCAAAGTAAGCATGATTATTTGCTCTGAATTAAAGCTTAGTTAAAGCTTCTCTTTGAAAGTGTTTGGGCAAGAAATGCATTGTTAGGCACGGAAGTTCGACGGAAGTCGAAGGAAGTTCGCCCTACGTGCGGACCTCCACTCAAGAATTTTTTTAAAGTTGGAGAATATTGAGAAAACGAGTGGGAAGGGAAAAAATAAATCTGTTAAGAGAAAGGTTATATGTTAGTTGAAATGTTAACGCTTTAAATTCCATTTGCTTTGGTAAAGTTAGCGTATTAGTTTCTAAGCGTATTTAATTTGCCTGAGCACAATATGGTAACAATGACCCGTAACTAAGTTGTCAGCTATATCATACATATCCCAACTTCTTCAAATGTCAAGGATTTTATAGACGTTAGGTTGTTTCTTGTTTTAAATCATCGTCATGGAGTTTATGAGGGCCTTTCATTTGTCCCGAAGTCCCACAGTATGTGTGACTTCAAACCATATAATATATATATAAAAAATATAAAATACAATATTAATATTATATATATATATATATATATATATATATATATATATATAAATAATATAATACATATATATATATAATATATATATATATATATATATTATATATATATATATATATACATATATATAATATATATATATATATATATATAATATATATATATATATATATATATATATATAATATATATATATATATATATATATATATAATATATATATAATATATATATATATATATATATATATATATATATATTATATATATATATATAATATATAGATATATATATATAATACGTCTGTCGTATCGTATAATCTATCATTAACGACCCCCCAAAAAGTCAAAATGTACGGGTTGTTTTAATAACTGGTGACAAAAATCAGCAAGACAAGAATTCTGATGTTATGAGTTGAATGAAACATTTTCTCTCTTACTTATTTGTAGCGGGTTGCTAACAGACCGACCTAAAACTATGGGTTTAGCCGTAACCTTACTTGCATTATTTTAATATAATTATTCAAATTAATTTATTACTTAAAATGGTTATGTCAATTACATAGTGATCTTATATTAAGCTAATTATTACTTGATATTGAGTCAAACTTCTTTTATTAATTTATCAACAAAATATTAATATTTTATAAAACACCATAAACACTCATACGCATTTCAATAAAAACGTAAAAAACTTTGGGTTCTATTGCTAAGAACTATTTGATGATTCTTTCCTTTCTAAGTGATGGCAAGTATTACCAACCTTCACGCAATCATTGCTATACTCATGTACTTGTATTATTTAAGTCTACGAAGTCTAGAAATAAAGCAGCTAGGTCTGTAAAGTCTAGCTTCACGGTTGTTGAACAACCTTTACATTCGTGGTTACTTGGCCATCCTCCTACATAATATAATATGATATCTATATTGAAATAAAAACGTGGATTAAGATAAGACTTGTTAATACCGTGAAGTGAAGACAGACTTAACAACGGCTTAACTAAGCCCAGCGCATCGGCCTCATCCCATTAACATATTCAATTATAAACCAAGCCTCAAGCACCTAATAATTACCATTTATATGAATCTTATCTTTATATTTTACTTTCATTCCTTTACATAAGTAAGTATTAAGTTAAGTATTGTGTTTGTGTTTTTAAAGAATTTTTTTTTTACATATAAAAAAATAAAATGCCCGTTTTAGGGCCTTTCGGACCATCAGGGTATTCACCCTGCGGAAACCACCTCGGGTGGTTGCATCTACTACACTCTAAGAATTAATTAAAGTGGCGGAAAACTTTTTTTAATAAATACTATCCATAAATCTTAGAGCCATAGCCGGGCTGCGAACCCGGACCTCCGTGCGAAATCGAACGCCTTAACGATCACGGCCACGAGGCAGTATGTAAAATTTAGATATAAAGTTTATATTATATTAATAGATTCCGGAACTTTGATGACTGAAATAACGTAGGAGTGCGCCGAAGTTGCTGTATACACTCTGTTTTTAATTTAATTAACACCGATTCTAGTTTCTGTTTTAATTATTTTATTTTGACTTTTTTTTAGTATATTTACTTTAATTTTGATTGACATATCTATGACTTTGTTGATGTGGACAAAAGCTCGTGATTGCAGATTATTCTGACTGCAAGTACGAGGAATCACGAGTACACCCGAACTAAGCATTAATATTCTCTCTTGTTGTTTACTTCTCCTTCGAGCTACCTAAATAGCGGCTTGAAAAAATGTTTTAATTTATGACCATTAATTTACTTATTCTACAAATACTTATTCACAATATAGAAATCAACTTCTAGTAGTGGAGATTCGGTATCAATGTCTACATTTCACTATTTTTTTGTTTCCTTATAGGTTATTATGTGTTTATGTAAATGTATGTTATTTTCCTAAATACCTGAGTGTAACGATACGGACTTAAAAAGGAGTTCGAAAAAAACCTTCCGATCGTGTTATGATGTCTGGGAAATAAATGTCATTTACATTAAAACCCCTTTCAAAAACTCCTAGAACATGAACATTGGAAGGCATGTACTCCTATTTATCAACTCCAAGAAATGGTGCAAGGTTCAAGTCGCCATGCAATGAAATGCATCGCTTCTTTAAAACATATTTAGGCTATAGGCAGGATTAGTGGAATTGATCCCTTTCTTTCGTTCTAACGACTTGGTTAGTGTCATGTCCTTGGAAAATTTACTAAAAAGGAATCTATAGTATATCTAATATACTATATAATATAATAATATACTATAATAAATAAATATCTAAAGCTAAATCATAGACTCACTCGTCTTCCTTTTATTTTTTCAACGGTATATATGTTTTCAACCGCAGGGGTTATCCCTGATGAGCCGCAAGGCTCTAAACGGGCATTATTATTATTATTATATGAAGCTCATATTATGCTACTTTATAGTGCATTGAAAAATTCAAAAAAAATTGTTTTTTTTGCAAAATGTACAATAATCTCCATGGTAAAAATTGTTGCTACTGTAAAGTAAGTTTTGAGTTTCATTTCTTTGATATAGTGAATTATACCATGAATGTGCAACGAGCAAGACTTAAATATAGTTTTTTCGGACGGCTGTAAAGTTGGCACTTTACTTCCTCAGAAAAGTATGTGAAGTGCGTTTTTTACTTCCTCAGAAAAGTATGAGAAGTGCGTTTTTTTACTTCCTCAGAAAAGTGTGTGAAGTGCTTTTTTTTACAGTCTGCGACAGTTTCCTTGTTTGACAGTAAAAGTGTTTTTTTTGTCGCTGGTTAAGTTCCCTAGAAATTAGTTTACTAGAAGGTTATATGTCCTTGTTCTTCTGTTTATTTATCAAATAAATAATGGAAGGTTTTTGTTGACGAAATTTTGTTATTTTCGGGAAATGAGTTATTAATTATTTATTATCAAGGGTTTTATAATCTTGGATAGTGAGATTCATACATTGAAAATACTTCGCCAGATTGAAACTTCTGGCGAACGAAGCGATCGAAAGAAGTGAAGCGGCAAATTTTTATCCGTTGTCCTGTTTTTTTAATTATTGTTCACTATTACTACGCCCCAAAAAAATATTATATGCTGCACGGCTGGGAATTTATTATTTATTTATTAACTCGCTTCACTCGACAGTAAATACAGTCGCTACGGTAAAAAAAACCTTCTTCACAGTCTTGTAACAAAATATTAAATATAATGTAAAGTCTCACGAGCATCTAAATTTTAATCGTATCGATTTTTTTTTCAAACTTTGCTTTATTAATTTAAATTATGCTATTTCCTAGTTGACATCCCTCTTTTATATAAATAAACAAAAATTAAGTAATTTTTATATTCTGAGAGCAAGCTAAGCTAAATATGTTTAAGCTGTTTTATGTTATACGAATTGATGAGGTTAGGTGAAAGCAAATGTCCTCCCATTTTAATAAATTTATTTCACTTTATGGTGAAATGAATTTTTGAGGTATCTTATACCCGATATTTTTCTTGCACTGTCACTACATACGTGTTCGTATGTAGGCTCTATAACACTGAAATACTTGAGATATAAAACTCTATCCAAAGGAATACAGTTATAATGACTTATCTTTTTAAAGAATAAATTCGCTCAAGTACGAGACTTAAGTGTTGAAAGTTAAGACAACCTACTCACATTCTCCTCTCATGTCAATGTCAAAAAATGCTTTAAAAACATTGAACTTACAAACTAAATGTCTACTTATGAGTATATTCTGCCATCTAGTGTTTCCTCTTATAAACAATATATAAGTCTATTATAATCATAGAATAGGTTTCAATAAAGTATTTAACTATTTTATGCTTTACATTTTTGTGGTTTTATTTATTTTTTTTTTTAATTTTGTCTTTGTATTTTGTATAATGCTATTTTATTTATTTATTGATATATATAGATATATAAGATAAAATATTGTCTGGTTTGCTACTCGAGTCCAGTGACCTCATCCTTGCTTCTCGTTTATTTGACATTATTTATTTTAATTATTTTATAATTTGTATGAACTCGATGTATGACATTATAAAGTATATATGTGATATAATGAGGACACGTTGGCAACAAGTTGTGTTAGTTTCTTACAGAAATATAATCAATTTGTTGATTCCTTAAAAATAGAAAAATGAGTTTCTTAACCACTAACAAATTCATCCTAGAGTTTATGAGAAAATAAAAATATTTTGATATCAACCGAGATGTTGATTACTGCTACTGATTTGTTTGACTACTACCCTGTTAGTAAAAGATATCTCTAAGTGTAATAAAATAAGTTATATATATATATATATATATTATATAAATATATATATATATATATATATATATATATATATATATAATAAATATATATATATATATATATACTTCGGAAGATAAGATATGAGTGGATACAAAATAGTCATCTCTGTTGTCCTTGCAACTTTTTCAAGTACATATATCCTTTACCCGCCCTGTGTAAGCAAGTAAAGCCGCTAACCACTAGTTTTTATTAAAAATATTAAATCCTGTCTATAAAATTATTTAGCGCCATGTAATAAATAACTGTTTTTTTATAACTGCATAATTTGTTATTTTAAGGCGGCTTTCTTTAAAAGAAATATAGAAACGTATATGTATTTCTTATTTATTAATATATGGCATTTATATAGGGAAGTAATGTTATTTTTGTATTTTTTATTACTTTCCTTTACGTAGAGTTCTTATTTTATTTTTCAATAATTTTTCTCTTCTCTATTGATTAAATACCTTTAATTTATTCTATAATATAGTTAATTACATCGTCGACGGCTTTGTAACAGCACCATGACGTCACTACGTACTTTTCTCTCTTTTTGTGTTTTGAATTGAATTATTTTTTAGAATAATCAAAAATTAAAGAATAAATATAATGTCTGGGCCCTTAGAAGAAATGCATATTTTGGTTCCTTATGTGTTCTTTCCTATACTTGGTTGTATTAGTTGAAACTATTCGGATTCAATCCTCCATGTGAACCCTGGGCACCGTAAAATGCAGTCTTAGGAGTCATCTACAAAACACATGTAAAAAATATATATTTTTTTTAATAAATATTAAACTAAATTAGTGTTATTATTGATTAAAACAATTGGCCGTTCAAAAGATAGCATGTTTACTAGGAAGAATCTAGAAATACATACACACACACACACGTATCTATATATTATAAATATATATATAATATATATATAAACCGCGAGTCACCCGTGGTGACTCGCGATAGTGTAAATATATATATATATTATATATATATATATATATATATATATATATATATATATATATTATATATGTCTGGTGTGTATGTATGTATATTTAACACTACCGCGAGTCACCCGTGGTGTAGTGGTTAAGGTATGCGGCCAATACACTGAATAAATGTACTTTAAACGGTTTAATCCTAGTACGGGCCTCTGGGATTTTTATGAGAGGGATAAAAATTCTGCGTACCACGTCCTTCAGAAGGGACGTAAAGCCAGGTATGTTGAGTACCTGTATGTTGTCAGGTACTCGTTTAAGATCCCTTACCCTAAATGAAACTGGGTATGGGCAAAATTTAGGACCCTCATAGTTGATTGATTATAATACTATAGTGTGTCTGCCTTGTTGTTTAAAGTGTATGGAGGTTTGGTTTAACAGCGAGTGCACGTGTTGTTCCTAGTTTTCACTAGACTATAAGTCAGTGATAATATGTATGATTGCTTGAAAAAGCATGAAAGGAACCATAGAAATTCACGGCTCTTCTGTCTAGATTAGATTAAATATACCTACACTTGAAATTAAAAGTAGTAGAACACTATCTTAGGGAGCTGGCAAAAAGGGCCAAACAACGTGGCCTACTTGCCTGGTAGTTACTACCACTCCCCCCCCCCCCCATTACTACTACTAAGACTATCGCACCAAATTCGGTATACGCCGTAGTACTAAAACCTCCACAATGCGTATATCATCGTTAATAAGTAAAAAGTGGATTCCTAAGCATGATACCAAAATCGGAAGTCGTTGGACTTATTGGCATAATCACTGAGTATCTGTGCCAAATTCAAAATCTCTACTACTAATAGTGATGGAGCATAGGGCAATACAAAGAGTTGCGGATTGCTATTAGTTCTAATAATTATAAAGCCTCTAGTGGAGCATCAATATGCCCTCTCCCACAGCAATCCCCCCTTCTCATATTATGGAAACTGAACAACTTTATTCGGTCAACGAGTATTTAATATGTCCTGCAGCCCTTATTTTAGTATTATGATTCTCAAATCTAACCTACAAAATTATAAAATTACTGAATTATGTAGGTGAATAAGAAATTAAATGAAAGTTCCCTTGTTTGTGAAATGTTCTATTTCAGGTAAGAGAGTAAACATAGCTTATGATGCACTTATCTATGACACTATCTTACTTATCTCATACTCCACTTATCTCTCATGACCACTATCTCATGACTCCACTCTCATGTGACCACTTATCTCATGACATGACCACTTATCTCTTGATCCACATCTATCATGACCACTTCTCATGACTTCCACTTATCCATGACTTGACATCTCATTATCTTATCTCATGATCTGGACTCATGCCACTTATCCCCCACTTATCTCATGATCTCATCCACTTATCTCATCTCATGACTCATGACACTTATCTCATGACTCCACTTATCTCATACTCACTTTCCTTATTTATGTTTGTTTCAGGTATAGTCCTAGCTGTCCAGTTTATGATGCTGTGGTATTATTTTTACTGTTATTATAAAGTATTTATTTCAGATCGATGTATAAGTTGTATAACATTTTTCAAACGGTTAACAAAAGCATAAAAAAATGAAAAATTTACCCAAAAAAATAGTTAGGAATGGGATTAGTAGTCGTTACGAGAGAAAGGGTTAAAATACCCTCGTCAACGCTTTTACGGAAAATCGGATTTTCTGGTGAAAAACTTAGGAGTCTGAGGAATTTTCAATAAAGAACAACAAGTCCGTCTGATTAATAAGTCTCTCAGTGTTTTCTTAACAACATTGACAAATAGTTTTTCCTTCATTGGTTTGTTTTTCTAAATAAAGTGCCGCTGAGCGGAAAATTAGTAACAGTATAAATAAAAGGTCCCTCTGCCACACAAAGTTTTCTCAAGTTTAAACTTAGCACTTAAATAACCCGGTTTTTAAGTGAGTTTAAAAAAGCTTATGTTTAGAATAATAAATAATTGACTTTGTTCATTTTTATGCAAATAAAAGTTTTTTTTCTGCTGAGTAAAAGTTTGATTTAGTTCAAGTTGAGTAATAATAACAGTTAAATTGTTAACTGTTATTAATTAATTTAGTTTTCTATGAAGTAGGATTTAAATGTTATTAACGGTAAAAGGAAGAAACCGGAAAATTTAAATTATTTTTAAATTGTGCAGTTTAGCGGATGTGAGGGTGATTCATTCTTCTAGATTACTACTCATTACTCTCTTACTTCTACTACTATTACTATTACTAATTAAAACAACCACTTTATTAGGTGACTAAGCGAATAATGGTTAATTAACAAAATAGTTATTGGACTGTTAAGAATTAAATTCTAGGTTAATTAATGAAGACTTCAGTCCTATAGAAATTTTATTTAATTAAACATTAATTGTTTTTGTTCATTTAACTTGAGTTTTGTTGTTTTTTTAAACTTGATGTTGTTTTTTTCTTATATTTCAAATTATTTGTTTAACTGTGGTAAAGTTTTTGTGATGTTCTTTTGGTTTTGGTATAATAATAATAATAATAATAATAAACCACCGTTTATTAATGTAGAATTACATGTTAGATTACAATTCTAATTTTACAATTTATATAATGTAACAACATTAATCAGCCTAAGCTGTGGTTGCCATAAAGGCTGGTTCGGCTTAATTAATTATCTTATACTTGTTAAACAACGTATTATTTTCTAATCACTAAGTAATAATTTAATAATTTTAGTAATATTTTTAAACTAGATAATTAGATTTATTTTTTGTTTTATTATACAGGTTCATTATTTATTTTACTAATTGTATATTTTTTCAGTTCATATATTTTTACATATAATAAAAAATATATTATTGATTTAGATCAATTATTTATTTATATTTTTAATTACTATTTTTTAATTTGATTAAGTTTATAATAATTACTAATTATTTAAAGTAGGAATTTTTTTAATAAACATGCAGAATAACTAAAAATAAAGTAAATTGAAGTATTATTAAAATTAACAGAAAATTAAATAAAACATGCAAAAGTATTAATAAACATAAGCTAAACTATAATCATGCGACTTAAATAATTAAAAGGGTTTGTTAAAATTCTTTTCCTAACCAAACTTCCTTGTAAACATTTTCCATTCTTTGCCATTCTTTTCTTTCTAGGGCTACTCTTCTCCATGTAAACCACCACAACACATTCTCATTTCATGGTCCCATCTTCTATTGGGTCTACCTTTATTTCTCCTGTATTCCAACGGTGTCCATTCTATTATTTTTTTGTCCACCTTCCATCATTAGTTCTAATAACATGGCCAGCCATCTTCATTACTTCCTATTAGCTCCTTTCCAATGTCTATCATATTAGTTTTTTTCCTAATCTCCCTATTACTTATTCTTTCATTCCTCCTGATATTTAGCATGCTTTTTTCCATCCTCCTTACGCATACTCTCAAATCATTATTATTTTTTAATGTTAGACACCATGTCTCACTACCATACATTATAACTGGTCTTACTACACTATTCCATAGCTTGATTTTAGTTTCTATATTTATACTATTTGACCTAAACAAATTTCTA
The DNA here is from genome assembly GCA_018340805.1 of Microvelia longipes. Taxonomy (NCBI): domain Eukaryota; kingdom Metazoa; phylum Arthropoda; class Insecta; order Hemiptera; family Veliidae; genus Microvelia; species Microvelia longipes. Next base: position 58,896,132 of record JACMZG010001863.1, read on the forward strand.
TGACAGTTGTATGCTTTCCATCCTAATCCAATTCTTCGTTTTACTTCTTTATTCATCCAATCTTTTTTAGCAATAATCTGACCTAAATATATAAACTTGTACTATTCAATATTCCTTTTTCTATTAACAATTCTTCCTCGTTCAAATTTATACACATAATTTTTGTTTTTTCAACATTAATATTTAAAATGCTTTAAATACAGGTTTTGTATGCTTTACTAAAAATTTTTGGTGTTGGTTGTTTGTTTGGTTTTTGTTTACACTGAACATGCCTGGCTTCGCCATGCGAAACGTCTGTAATTAATGTTTATTTAAATAAAATTTCTATAGGACTGAAGTCTTCATTAATTAACCTAGAATGGTTGATTATTTTGAATAAATATAAAATGAAAACAAGTATTTGCTTGACAAAAATGTAAAACTTGTTGCTATAACTTGTCGCCACATCCGAAGTTAACAATTTTAAGATACATTTTAATGTAAGTTATATATTAACTGATTTAATTAAGAATGATTCAAATTCAGCTCTTTCTTACTAATTGTGCATTGAAATAAAAGAGCCCGAACCAAAAATTTTGTTCTGCTTAAAATAATTTTATTAGATAGTGTATCTCAAATGATGAAGATAAGAAATAGTTTGTCTATTTTTTTTTCTTGGAGTGATAGCCTTTTAATTATATTAGCCTACGTGCTCGAGTGCTGACCAATCAAATCGCTCTGACCAAAGGGCCGTTTTCAGCATGTTGCTCCCGTTTGGTAGGTAGAGTGTCTCGGTAAGCGTGTTTCAAAAATCAAGGTGACTTTGCAGATCAAAATCACTGAAAAAAAGGTCGGTTGCTTGAGTCAGGTCTGCCGAATTATTGTCAGTTTTGCCAATTATTGTTTGTTTTGGCTTCTTTTTTCGCCAAATTGGAGGTAAAAGTTTTTATTTTAATACGTTTATGCCAATACGATGTTGTTAGTCACTTTCAGTAGATTCATCAAATTTAGCGATAATAAGATGGAATAAAGCCTGAAGTTGTGGACTTATTGTTCAAGTAAAATTAATAAACATTATCTCAAAACAGAAACGAGATTTTAAAAGTAATGACGAGCATAGAGATATATACTAGAGGGAGCATTGCCTATCTTAATACATTGAGAGACCTGAAAGATTTTTAGTGGGGCTCTCAGGGGCTCTGTGTAACCTGACTGAAACCTCCTCCAAGAGGGAGCAGGGGTTATAACTAATCAATTGTTTTGGGCTTCCCGCAGATTGTTTGAGTTGTGATTTGTATTTTAAACATTCTGCTGTATAATTTACTGTTTTTTTGTCCTGTTTATTTGATGATAATAATAATCGAATGTGGTCAGGTTACTTTTTCTATGTTTTAAAATTCAACCAATAGGGCCCCTCTAGTAATAATATCTCTATGAATGACGAGTCAAAGCAAAGCTAAGTAGGTTGTTGTTAAAATGTTTAACCTGAAACCTTGAGGTTACCTATCACTGATCTCAACAAGAGATTAAAAAGATTTCGCCACCTTAACTCTGATCACTAAGGTGGTTGGGATTAAATAGCCCTCGCGACACTGACCACCTCGCGACACTGACCACCTCGCGACCTCGACACTGACCACTGACCACCTCGCGACACTGACCCTGACCACCTCGCGCTGACCTCGCGACCACTCGCGCACCACTCGCTGACCACCTCGCGACACTGACACCTCGCGACACTGCCACCTCGCGACACTGACCACCTCGCGACACTGACCACCTCGCGACACTGACCACCTCGCGACACTGACCACACCTCGCGACACTGACCACTCGCGACACTGACCAATTCCAATCCATCGGTACACACTCGCCAACTTACAACTTTATAGTCCAAGAGCCGGATCTAAATATGTGACTCATTTTGTACTACTTCAAACTAAATATTGCTGAAAATATGCCTTAAATTATGAAGAAAACATGCAATATTATGTCATACTGTTACTTAACTTTTAAAATATACCAAAACAAGCAACAAAATTGACATAATTGGGTAAAGTTATCAAAATAATAATGATAAATTTCTATTTTAATCTCAACAATTTTTTTAGAAAGAGCCCTATTTTTTACTACTAGGGGGCATTTTTGCCAAGAGTAGGGCTGCATTTAATTTTCCTCTCGGAGGAGTATCTTTGTGCACCAAGAGGGGGGGGGGTAATAACCCCACGGGCCCCCTTAAAAGACCCTGGAATTAATAGAACATAAAATAAAATCTTGCATTGCCACATGGGGATCGTCTAGTTCCGTCTCGAGAAGGATTAAAGCAAAAAAGTATGGTCGAGTTGCGTCACAGCCATGTTCAAGACGAACAACAATGTTCAACAACAATGTTGAACAACAATGTTCAAGATGAACAATGTTCAAGACGAACAACAATGTTGAACAACAATGTTCAAGACGAACAAAAATGTTCAACAAGACGAACAAAAAATGTTCAAACAACAATGTTCAAGATGAACAATGTAACAATGTTTTATTTTCCATAGAACAGTTCCGTCTGATTTAAACTACCCAGGTAAATAAAACGCAAAAATATTTTGGATTGTAATTGATAGACACTGGATGGGACTTATAGAATGGAGACTAATACTAAAAATATTTTCATTTTTGCGAGTTTCTTAAGAAATGCCTTTGTTTGCGTCTTATTAAAAAAATTACTGAGACAACTACCACTGAATCTTTACAAATTGTGTTTTGATAAACATCCATTTCAAAATCCAGGTAAGAAACAAAATTTTTAATTCTTCTTATATACAATTCTTTTAATATTTCCAATGAAATACATAAAAAACAAATCTTTGTACTTCGCATATAAGATTAGCTTAATTTCATATTGTGAACAAACAATTTCATAATAAACTACTTTTGCCTATGATAAAGTAGGTAGTCTTGTACACACGTTGAAGCATGACCTAACATTGCTAAGAACTAATAAGACAAAACACCTTCCACGCTCGGTTACTTATCTGTGGATTAGAGCCCTGCTTTTATACTTTTATTGCCGTTCATAGCTTCCAATTAATTGTTAAGCTTTAATTAGGGATAGGTGATGAATCACTTAGCAGGTAGGTCACGTTGTTTGGTTTTTTTTGCAAAGATACCCTATGTGTCCTAGTGCCAGCATTTTCCGTCTAATCCACAGAATAGCTGTGGTTTTCTATAAATTTCTATAACTTAACTAGAAACAAAATGTTCCACTCTAAACTTTCTTGCTCTCGGTACCATAAAGCAGAAACATGTATATTTTGTATAAGCCACAATTGAGGGGCCTAAATTTGGTCCAAACCCAGAGTTATTTATTGTCAGGAGTCTCTAAATTGTAGAAGTTCCAGCCGTCCGCGTCATATTACATATTTCTATTTTACTCGCCAACTGTCGTTATTTGATCAAAATCGTGACATATTTAGGCAATCTCTGACTTAGCCATTCTGTTAGGAGGTGTTGCGTCAAAATAGAAAAAAATATATAATAGGAAAAAAATATACTACAAATTATTATAAACGAATTTTAACGAAAGAAATTAGCTAATAAAACAGGTCAATTTCTGGTGAGGGAACTACCATGCTAAATAAAAATATTGGGACATTTGCAAACTGTACCCAGCGAGGTTTTCATAAGGGTTAGGGATTAAAAAGATTTACATGACGAAACTCTGCTTTGACCTGCCACGTGACCTCTATCCAAAAGTTAAACATCCTTCTTAAATAGTCGTTGCTTTTTAATCCTTTGCAGGTGTCCAAGTAGTTTTCAGAGAATTCCTTTTTATTTTCATAAAAATAAGAACCTTCGGAGATACGGAGAATTATATGTTTGTAGGCATGTTCTTTATTTTCTAGGAAATCCATCGAACTCAGATTAATGTTCTTTGTCAAAATTAAAATTTTTTAAGTCAAAAAAAGGAAAATAGCGAATGATTGGTGTTTTTAATAGTGTCAAAGGAGATCAATATAGTAAAATATATTAGTCTATCATGTTAAAATGATCTGATATATGTTTCGAATTTACTACTATTCATAGTCACAATACCTTCCATCGTATTATACATACTTCGTTCCCACGCGGGGTTTACCGGGGGGTTCAACCTCTTGGGGGTTTAACCCCAATAAGGAATTTTTAACCTATAATTTCGACTCTACCCCGATAAAAAATGAGTTTCAGGGTTAAAACTTCAACCTCCCCGTTCACACAACTGTTGGGGAGGTTGAACCCTTTAGGGAGTCCAACACGAGTTGAACCCCATGCCAAACCCCGCAACTGTTACGAAGTAACAGTAAATCGAATTCAATTAAAGATCCAAACACATAAACAAATCCCCAAAGAAAATCATCGTATGAACCAAGTGTATGATAAAACCCTATCAAAAAGGTTTCAACAATAATTGATTAATATGTTTAAAATAATAGAATATACTTACGTGACCAAAATTAAACATCGTATCTCTAATATTAATCTGTATTAATTTAAAATATTAATTCGTTTACATTTAAACATCATTTTGCAAATCTTTAGAATGATTAATAATTATAAGTAAAAAAACACTTTAACATCAAAATGAACGAATACGCAAAAAATATCGATATTACAGCTATCGATTCTAAAATCTAATAAATCTCTGCTTAGATTAATTTTATACGACCAATCTATTTTATTACTCTTCTTAGTAAGTCAAATATTTTTAAGTACATTATTTTAAAACGAAGTAAAATTGGGTAGTAGTAATTTTTTAAGTTGTTAGTAATTTAACTGATTTTTTAAACAAATTAATTGTTTTAAAAAAAATATATAAACCTTCCGTTAATAAAAGAACGAGGCAACACTGATTATCATGCTATGTTTTAGTTTAACTCCGCGACGGCCATTTTATAACTCGTCTTTCTATCTTTTTTACATTCAAATAATTTAATGTTTTAGTATTCGTAAACTTTTGATAATTAGCGAATTTAAAAATTAATTGTTTTTAAAATATGGTTGATAATTATAATAATAAGAACGGATAATTACTTGCACTGTCACGACCCACTAAAAATAGCTGATATGTAGGTATAATAATATGTTTATTTGTTAACAATTTTCTTTCGATTATTATACCTGTAATGTTAAAAATTTAATTATTACCAAGAAAACATTTCTGGCTCCATTTGAGATTACCTTATACTTGATTACGTCTTTGAAAGTAATTTCATTTTCGTTTGTTCCATTAATAAGATTTAAATTTTTGTCTGTAGAATTCATATGATTTACTTTTCCCAATCTTCTCCCTTTGGTATCGAAATGAACTGTGTTCACTAAAATATCAAAACCAATAATTCCCATGAATGTGTTATAGTTGTTTTAATAACCTGCTGCGTAGAATTACTGTGTAAGTGTGTATGTGTTAGTGCGCATGTGCGTGTATTTTGAATTTGTGAGTTAAGACCACAGAGAGATATACTAGAGGGGGCATAGCCTATCTCAATACATTGAAAGGCCTGAAACATCGTTTTGGGGCTCCCAGGGGCTATGTATAACCTCCTTGAAACCTTCTTCAAGAGTGAGTGAAGGTCATGGGCGTAGCCAGGGGGGTCAGGGGGGCCCGAGCCCCCCCCCCCTAGCCGAGCAGGGTTGTTGCAAAAATTATAAAAAAACTATGGTTCAGGCAAGGAAAAAACATTTTTTTATAAATTAATTTAAATTTAATTTATAAAAATAATTAATTAATTTTATAATTTTTATTTTAATAATTTAAAGCTTAAAGGTAGCTTTTGTCTAAAAAAATAAATTTGTTTTTTTAGTTCGACATATTAACTTTGTGGTTTTATTAGTATCAAATAAAAACCATATTTAGTTCAGTTCAGTTCAATAATAATTTTAATTTTGTTTTAGGGGATTGTTTTTCATTAAGACTATTTTAAAAAAATTGTTTTGATTTGTCCTCTAAGAGCTTTATTTTTAGCGAATTTCCTTTGGGAATAAAAAATTCGCTAAATTCGCTGGGATAGGCATCAGTTTCTTGTAAAATCACTATCTTTAGAACGGATTAATATTTTTTAATCAAACTTGGTACAAAAATCAACCTTCGGAGGACACGAACCCTATTGAAAACAAGGTTTTGTAACATCATTAACCCAGTTTCCTGAGTCAGCAAAATTTTAAAAAAATCAGCAAAATTCAGGATTAATATTTTTCGCCGCAAAAAAAAGTCAATGTATATGTTTTTTGAGACGCTGAATCAAATAAAACCGGTCCGAAGTCAATGCAACCACTCTAAATGACAAAAGTCGAAAAAACCATTGTAAATTACCGGAACCAAAATTTAGGTCGATAAAAAATAAATAAATTTCGAGTAGGGTGTCGTTTTCTATGTATTTTTGGGCACTGAATCGAATGAAACCAGTCTGAAGTCAATACGACCACTCTAAATGACCAAAAAGTCGAAAAAGCACAAAAAATTACTGAAAACCAAAATTACGGTTGATGAACAAAAAATTTTGGGTAGGATGTCGTTTTCTATGTATTTTTGGGCGTCGAATCGAATAAATTAGGTCTGAAGTCGATACGACCACTCTAAGTGACCAGAAAGTCATAAAACAGTGGTTAATGCAGGAAAACCTAAATTTTGGACCCTAAATAACATATTTTAAGTGGGGAGTTGTTTTCCATGTTTTTTGGGCCTGTATGTTGAATGGCATTGGTCCGGAGTCGATACAATTACTCAAACTCTCTCCTGGGTTTAAATCCTGGTTGGGACGATATTTTTTATCGTTTTTTTGCATAAAATAAGTTTATAAGTACTAAATAATTCTGGCGCGGTGGTCCACTGTACGGCGAATTTCATTTAGAATTCGTGTTTCCATGCTTAACAACCCATCTCTTGCTTAAGGTTCCGGTTCATACTTCAGAGCCTAAGCAGTTACTTAATTGTCAAGCACTGCTCGTAACTCATTTTGTCTGTATTTTTCAAAGGAAATGCGCTAAAACCTTTGAAAGATAACTGACTAAGCTTAAAGATAAGTTACTAAGCTTTAAACTATTTTAAATAATAGTGCGTACTGCTAACTTTAGAGGCATAGTTTTGTATAAACAACTGGATAATTATGCGCATTTCTTTGAAAAATACAAAATGAGTTACGAGCAGTGCTTGACAATTGAGTAACAGCTTAGGTTTTAAAGCATGAACCGGAACGTTAACCAAGAAATAGGTTTTTAAGCACAGAAACACGCATTCTAAATGAAATTTGCCCTACAGCGGACCACCGCGCCGAAATTATTTATTCAGTAGTTGTAAACTTATATAATGTAAAAAACTATAAAACTTATTATTCTAACCAGGATTGTTGTTAAGCACGAAAACCCGCATCCAAAAGAAATTCGCCTGAAATGCTGACCACCGCGCCAAAATTATTTAAAAAAAACCATAAACCTTACATACACACAGCCACTCACACACACACACACACACACACACATTATGGAAAAATATAATATAAAAATAATTATGGAAAAATGCTGCTGATCTAGTAGAATAAACAGCACTTGCTAGAATAGAATAGATGAAATTAAAAGAAAACTGAAAAGTGCAATATTGTATGTATGTTAAAATTATATACATATATTAAGTTAATGTAGACTTACCTATTCTTAGATCGTAAGTTTGTATTACTATTAAACTAAGCGTGCAATAATTTTGGAGCACGCTTAAAAAAGAACAGAGATATATATATATATATATTATATATATATTATATATATATATATATATATATATAATGGCCCCCCCTAAAGGCAACCCTGGCTACGCCCATGAAAACATAGTCTGCCTATTTAGAGTGGAGCCTTTCATATGACTCCGGATGCTCGAAATTTTATAAAATCGCACAAATTTCAGTTTTTTTAAAATAAGTGGTTTCCTGCGGGTCGTGTGCAAAACATGAAGAGATATTTTTTAAAGGTGATAAAATGTTCTGTAAAACGAGTGTTTAATCATCAAAATCGGATGACTAGAATCAAAGTTATGGCTCTTTTAGAAACCTGAAAAAATGGTTAATTTATGCAAAGTCAGCGAATTTCTTTAGAAAAATATTGGCTTTCTTGGCCATTTAACAAATGTCATAACTTGTATTTATCCGATTTTGACGAAAAAACACTCGTTTTATAGGAAATTTTATTAGCTTTAAAAAATTTCTCTTCATAAGAGAACTTTTTAAGAGAACTTTTTAAGAGAACTTTTTTAAGAGAACGACTTACAGGGAACCAACCACTCATTACAATAAAACTGAAATTTGTGCCATTTTCTAATACTTTGAGCGAGCGCAAAATATAAATATATATAATTAATATAATTAAATAAATATAAAAAATATTATTAAATATTTATAATATAAATAATATAATTTTATTTAATATTTATTAAATATTATTATTATAAAATTAAATAATATAATTAAATATAAATAATATAAATAACTTAAGTTTAAACTTTTTATTTTTTTCTAACTTTCCAAGATGTGAACATTTAATTTGATTTATTTATTATGTACTATATATGTTATCAATGATTGTGAACCATTTGTATGAAGTTTGTATACTTTAAAAACAAATAAATTAATTATTATTTTATTTTGAGCGAGCGCATTTATATAAAGAGCACCAATCTGGATAGGCAGACTGTGCTTTTCCTTCATAATTAAAGGCATATTTTCAGAAAAAATTGGTTTAAAGTGGTACAAAACGAGGCACATTTTTTAGGCTTGGCCCTTGGAGTATTAGTGTTAGAAGCATTTACAACATCGTTGAGTGTGAGGAGTCAATTCATGTTTTCTGTTGATGTATTATAAAGATTTTTAATTAAAATATAAAAATAAAACATGCTCTACATGTAAGACATAAATGTGAGTAAGTATGGAAAATTTGTGCAAAAATATTTTAGGGAAAAGGGTCCCACACATGTTGTGTAATTATGCTTGTTTCACCTGAGGAACGACCCTAGAAATATGTTGTGTATGTTGAAGGCAAAAACAGAATGGTTTAAGTGCTGAAAACAGTAAACCATAAAAATGCTAGATAAAGAGTTGGTTTGCTTTCACGACAACAGGTTTATTATGGTTTTGTTAAAACTGTTGGTATACTTGTTTAAAACAGAACATATAAATCTGGGGGTTTTTCTCATTTTCAGGGTAAACACTGTACTTCCCTATGTTCCGCGTCGTAGGTAGGTTAGTCAAAGTAAAAAGTCATAATATTAAAATACTTTAAATATAAATAAATATATATATAAAACTAAAAAAAAAATGACAAAACCATTCCTGAGGTTGTAGGAAACAAGCCCGAACCCCTTTGTTGGGAAAAACTCAGGGAAACAATTGATATAGTGGCTGATAATATTTTCTAGATTGGAAAAACATTTTTACTTCCTATCTAATTTTTCATGCTAAAATCCAGGACTAGAGAAACCAGTGAGACTGGCGTTTTTATATTAATACTGTTATGACCGAGTAGAACAGGTTTGTATTTTCTTGTGCAGGGGTTATTTATAGTCTTAGAATAATACTATATATAGAAGGAGCACTACTGATTACACGAAAGCCTGTTCACTGGTGCAACTAAGTAATGCTGCCACCCTTACAATATACAATTTTCTAAAAAAAAGTTGGCAATACTTCCGGTTGCTGAATTATTATGTTCTATTATTAATTAATGATTGATTATTCATAAAATACTAATGTAAATATCGGTGCATTACAATATTTTATACATTTTAAATTGTAGTTTAAAGTATTTATTAAAATTATATATAAAAAGTAGTCCTCGTCAACTAAATGTAGATTCTTGTATTCCGCAATTCTTTTGCCATCTAAGACCAGTTTTATTAAATACTCAGCAGGTGTTTTAAGTTATTATATTTGTTCTTTACAATCTTTCTTCGTTAATAGATATTTATAACACATATTTAAAATAATGTTTTGTTGTCAGGTTGGCAGCATTACTTAGTTGCACCAGTCAACCGGCTTTCGTGTTATCAGTGGAATTACATTGTGTTTACGGTCCTGTGCTCCTTCTATATATAGTATTATTCTAAGTTTACACCGATTTTCTTATCTTAACATTTTTTGCAGACATGACGGTTCTGACCCAAGATATAATGGAGTATAGGATCTTTAAATTTTAAAATTGAAATTATTTTATTTTTGTCGTGTGGATATTTTAATGACCAGAATCCTATAATTTATTAAATATATTTACAATATGTATTCATTACCCCCGCAATAATGACTCAGCAAGTATTTTAAATAATCACAAACTCCAAAAAGTTGTTTGATTGGCCTGCAATTTTCACTTATGTTCTACAGTTTATGATAAACATAAATAAAATAAATAAAATAAAATGCCCGTTTTAGGGCCTTTCGGCCCATCAGGGTATTCACCCTGCGGGAACAACCTCAGGTGGGTTGCATCTACTACACTCTAAGAATTAATTAAAGTTGGTGAACTCTTTTTAATACAAGTACTATTTATAAAATCTTAGTGCATAGCCCGGGCTGCGAACCCCGGACCTCCGGTGCCGAAATCGAACGCCTTTACGATCACGGCCACGGAGGCAGACATTATGATGAACATAACTAAGTTAAATTTGATTATATCATTAGTTTTTATTTTGTCGATTGACTGATATAATATAATTTATGGCTGTGACTCTTCGCGGTTACAACCATGTGGTTGCGAAGATCACACCCACAGGGAGGCGCTGGGATCGCCAACAATCCTCCAGCGACGACGTCGAGTATCATCCAACAGGCCTATTGTTTTATAAATATTTTATTCGTAAGTTGTGTACTTGATAACTTAAGATCATGATAACTTTATTGAAAATATTGTTTAAATATATAACAATGTCAACATGAATTTTTAAGACAGTAAATGGATTTTAGTTAGTATAAGGTTTAAATGGATCCAAAGTTACAACAGGTCTGTGGAGCAACTTCCCTGATATGAGAAGTGGTGCTTCTGAGTTCCGTAGTATTCAACATTCATACAAATAAATTAGTCAGTAGTTATTAAGTCATACTAGCCCTAAAATGAGTAACATAAATAAATAAATAAAAATTTTTATTTGCATAAATACTATTAAAAGTACAAAGGCAAATTGTCAAAAGTACAAAAATTAGAATTAATATAAATTACGCAGACATAATTTTATTAGAGAAGTACTCATTAATACTATAAAAAAATAGAATATGTAAGAGAGCTGCCATTTAGAAACGTGGTTACGTTTCAGACCAGGCAATAAAGTGTATGTAAGAGAGCTGCCATTTAGAAACGTGGTTACGTTTCAGACCGGGCAATAAAGAGTATGTAAGGGAGCTGCCATTTAGAAACGTGGTTACGTTTCAGACCAGGCAATAAAGAGTATGTAAGAGAGCTGCCATTTAGAAACGTGGTTACGTTTCAGACCAGGCAATAAAGAGTATGTAAGGGAGCTGCCATTTAGAAACGTGGTTACGTTTCAGACCGGGCAATAAAGAGTATGTAAGAGAGCTGCCATTTAGAACGTGGTTACCAGGCAATAAAGGGTATGTAAGGGAGCTGCCATTTAGAAACGTGGTTACGTTTCAGACCAGGCAATAAAGAGTATGTAAGAGAGCTGCCATTTAGAAACGTGGTTACGTTTCAGACCAGGCAATAAAGAGTATGTAAGGGAGCTGCCATTTAGAAACGTGGTTACGTTTCAGACCGGGCAATAAAGGTATGTAAGAGAGCTGCCATTTAGAACGTGGTTACGTTTCAGACCGGGCAATAAAGAGTATGTAAGGGAGCTGCCATTTAGAAACGTGGTTACGTTTCAGACCGGGCAATAAAGAGCATTAAAACTGCAGATCTGAGCCCCAGTTGGAATGCGGTAGGATTCTTGCCTATGCTTTGTCGTAATCTGAAAACAATAGATCTTTATTTTTATCCTTTTTATTATTCGTAGCTTAATACTTTTCCTTATACCAACAGTAATAGGTGAGGAAAATTGAAAATTCCCGGTTAATAATAATTAGATACAATTTAGAACATCTATGGCAACATATTTCCATACCTTTAAAATTAATAAATGTGCATGTAAATTATTCCGTGTCTCTCTTTTGTATATATTTGTGAATTTATAATATCCTCTGCTTTTTTTTTTATTGTGTTTGTAAAGGACAAATTGTGTTTTTATTCATATTTTTGTGGTAAAATTCAGCTTTATACTTTATATCAATTAGTTTTAAATTACTCTCTGTGTTTTTGTCATCGTACGCCTTTTAAAACATTTGTGGAAATTTTTAGTGTGGGCGACGTTGTAGTTTTATTACTTGTATATATATTAAATCAATGATCATATTTTATTTATTATATTTGTCTATTAATAAAATGGAAAAAGATATTTGTTTTACATTTATTTTATTTCTTTGTCCCGACATTTATAATATTTATAAATATTTATAACAGTACTCCCGAATACTGTTATTTGCCATATAGAATTATTTATAACCATAACCAGAAGCACTGTATTAGTATTTTGTATTTTCGATGTGATTTGCCAAAATTACTTATCAGCCAAACTAAACTTTGGCAACATGGCAACATGGCCAAACATTTTCTAATAAAAGTGAAAAAAATGTCAAGATCAATAAAACTGTGTGTTAGATAATAAAAATGTTGTAAGACAGGGAAAAGATTGAAATTATTTAAACCTTATCTAAACAATCTAAACTACTGGATCTGATTTTACAACATGAGTTATATGTTTAATATGTTAGTCATGTTTATTCTACTCTTGACATTGATCTTCTTCTTTAACGTTTTTATACGAATATTGAGGAGTGTTAAGAAGAATAAAAAACATATTTAAGTATAAGTTAATTTAATTAAAGAGTGTAGAGGAACTATAGGTGTGAAATAACGAAAATAATTTGGGAAAAGCAGTGGCGTAGCCAGGATTTAATTTCGGGAGGAGCTGAATGTTAAAAATTGTATGTATGTATGTATGTATATATATATATATATATATATATATATATATATTATATATATAATATATATATATATATATATATATTTATATATATATATATATTTGTATATTGTTCAATGTTTTCAAATTTTTTATATCTTTCAGTTTCATTGTATATTTTTTATATATTATGATATTTATATTATAAGTTTATTGTTAAAAAATATATGTTATGTAATTCATTATTTTCATATATTTTTTATAGGTTTTATTTTTTTTTTACACATTTATTGCGGGTTTAGGTTATGTAAAAATTTCGGGAGGGGGGGGGGGCTAAAGCCCCCCCCCCCCCCCCCCCCCCTCGCTACGCCACTGGCGAAAAGATTTGTTACTCGAGTTATTTCTAACAGAATAAATAAATACATTCTGGTTTAATTTATCGTGGAAAATTCTGGAACGTCTTTTTCCTGATTTGTAATTAGGGAATTTTTACTCGTATACATGTAGTCAAATTATCCTGGTAAGCTTACAGTATATTTTAACGTATAACTTTCCATACGTTAACTGCATTTAACTGCAATCAATGACTTAATTGAGTAAATTAGCCATACTTAAACTAAAGATTACGAACTTTGCATGTGATGAAGAGATGGAACCCCTGAACTTCAATTAAATAATTTGTTTCTTTACTAAAAACAGACAAAATTGGGTACGGGATAAATAAATAAATAAATAAATGCCCGTTTTAGGGCCTTTCTGCCCATCAGGGTATTCACCCTGCGGGAACAACCTCAGGTGGGTAGCATCTACTTCACTCTAAGAATTAATTAAAGTTGGCGAAATCTTTTTAATACAAATACTATTCATAAAATCTTAGAGCATAGCCCGGGCTGCGAACCCCGTACCTCCGGTGCCGAAATCGGACGCCTTTACGACCACGGCCACGGAGGCAGATTAGGGTACGGGATACCTTAGTACTTTTTTAACTTATAGGATTCGTTACGCTGACCCTCTTTACTTCATACTCGCTTCGCTTGAGCACACTTGTATAGGTCTCCAAATTAATATTTCAATACGTATTCAAACTCGCTTTGCTTATCCCCAGACGGTAAAAACTTTTGTTTTATTCCAAGCGGTCACCTATCCAGACTCTGACCTTGGTCGAGGCTGGGTCATTTGTTAATGACGTCATTAACCCGCAATATTGACTCATCTTAAATTTTGAAAAATCATGAAACGCGGAAGAAATGTGATCCGTTGAATTTTGGCACGCATATGTGCTAAGTTTCATCTCATTATCAGCATTAGTTCAATTTTTATTATAATACGACACACGGCTAAAATCAATTGACAGCCCGCAAAAATCTCAATGCTTTCAACTCTCTTTTTGTAATAAAAAAAATCCCATCTTTTATGTAACAAAAAAATTCCCTACTCTGGCAACACTGAAAGTCAGGTTATGTTTTGAATTTTATTATTTGTTTTTATTTGATATCGTATTTTTTTATTTTTAGAAATCAGTTATTTAATTTTTAAGAAGGAATTTTGTTGTATCTTATAAATTTCCAACTAAGTGTTGCTTTAAATTTGTTCGGGAAGTATGAATTAAGTGGAGTCAAAGTTGTTAATTACGTAATGCAATGGATCATAATAGTTCTATGATAAAAGTTCGACGATTAAAAAATCAAGACTGTCATCTATTGAAAGACATGGCATTTTTGAAAAAAATTCTGTCTGTTGGTTGACAGACCACAGACCCTGCGCTGTACTCAAATAGCAAGAAATGCTTGAAGAATACATCAATGTCCAAGCGTCAAATATAGGCACTCAGATCATATTACAACTCCGCAATAATTGGATGAATTGAACAAATTGGAATGAAACGAAACGAAATCAAACGCAGATCAATGAGCACAATAAAAGCGAGGTTACAAATATTTACAACCAGTGTTGCCTTTTTATGATTTTATTTACGAAAAAGGTATTTTTTTATACCGAGGTTGGCATGAGGTTGAGGGGGAAAGAGCGGGGTCAGTCTGAACCAATAGAATTCTTTCCCTCACAGATTTTTGGCGCGCTGTCAATTGATTTTAGCCGTGTGTCGTACTATAAGTGACTTTTGTACGTTTTTTAAAAAATTGTGAAAAATTAAAAAATGATTTGATTAAGTTGATGTTTAGTACAAATTTATAACTTTACTTATTAAATAAGTACACAAAGTTTCGTTTCAATACAAACCCAATACAATGCTGTACGGTTGACCGCTGAGAAAAAAACGGATACATTTACTATCTGAGGATGAGCAAAGCGAGTCCGAAGCAGTGAGGATCAGCGTAGCAAATCCGAAGTGATAAGGAAAAACTCCTTTATTTGTGGAAAGGCAAAAGTAAGAAATATCAATGATCATGGTTTTTTATGTCAACTGCTTCACGGCCGCATAGTTTATACAAGCGACACACAACCACGATATAAGAATATTTTTAAATGTATTGTATGGCAAAAAGGGGGAAAATATACTTGCCGTATTAAACTATTATTTTAAACTATTTTAAACCGTATTTTAAACTACGTTTAAAATACTTATTTATTACATCAACAGGCTTTTGGCCTTTTTGCGGCTCCGCGGCGTAGGCGTTAAGGGCATCGCGCCTATGGTTGTTTTACTTTGTCAGTTCGTCATATTACTGGGTTATTTAAGTGGCATTCTGCCACGACGTAAGCGAGTTTGCAAATGCATTAGTCAAACAATGAAATTTGTTTACATTATGTCAATCAATGACATAATGTTTTGTTTGACATATACATGTCAATCAATAAAACCGGAACTAATTGTGATAACAAAATGAAACTTTGTATTAGTGCGTCTGTAAGTCATTCATCAGCCTATACAAGGATCTTGAATAAAGGGGATGACGCATTAAGGAACTTTTCTGACCCCATGGAAGTTGTATGAGATAGAGAAATAGGAGCAAACTTACCCTACCCTTGGTTATAATGTAAAAAGGCGCTAAACACAGGTTATGTAGCAAGGTTGTCGAGTTTACTTCTCAACTTTCTTCTGTGCTTCTCGTGATTGTTACATTTGTGGTGCTTTGTTAGAAGTCATTGTGTTATATAATTTAAATTTTGGAAATACTTTGCCTCTTCATGTGAGTGATAAATTTAAGCTGTTTTGTTATAACCTTCTCAAGCAATAAACAATGGAAACCAGTTGTGACGTAAGTTTGCCATCTAAAATTTTAAGACCGCGCTGTTTTAAGAATTGTAAGGCATGCGCAAGTTTGTACCAAGCATTGTGCAGTTGTTTTTGACGTGTGTTTTCGTGTTGAATTCTCTCTATTTTCTGGTTTCATGGGGTCACTTGTTTGTATGGCAAAATGCGACTTACGTGCCGGTCATCCCTTTTATTCAAAGTTTCTGTGCTAAAAGACACTCATCGCTATAAGCCATCATCAGTCTATAACGTCATTCATCAACGTATAAGTCATACATCTTTCTATGAGTCACCATAACTCTATTAGCTACTTATTAATCGTAGGTCATAATTTTTGTATAATTCCCTGACAGTCTGATTTATAGTATAATAAATTTAAAAACAATATGTACCATAATTTTTATGACATAATAGTGAGAACGAAGTCAACCTTTAGACAAACATTACATTATACAAACCGTTTGATGTGTGATGAGATAAAGAAAACTTAATTTCTGTTATCATGTTTGATATCCTCATTGAACGGGTTATCTGCAATTCTAGAGCTGCATTCAATGTTATTATTATTGTTTGGCACTAAAATATTTGTGCGCTCTTTTTTGGTATTTGTACGGATGGCGTTATTAAAAAAAATTTATCGAAGCCAATTTTAAAAATTACAAGAAAGAAAGTATTTAAATAAAAAGTATTTTTAATTCCTTAATTTACGAACTGTAAAAATAATTGTATGATGTAAAAAACCGATGAAGGGAAATAAAGAGGTTTTATTATTTATTAGAAAGTTCTATAAGTCAATGCAATTGCTTACAATTTTGGTTTGAAACTATATTTTATTAATGTATCTAGTTTTAAGTTGAATCTAAGTTGTTATGTTAAGTCAAACATCCTTGTTTCGTGAAGTAATTAGTTATTCATGAAATAACTAAAGCCACCAGTTAAATTATAGAATACAATACAGTTATTTGATGTAACTACCTATTGGATGAAATCGCTACAAGCACTTAGTTAAAGTATTAAGCAGTACTTTATGAACGATAATTTTAATTTTATAAACGAATATTTTTAATCATATTTATTCGTACTATAAATAATAAAATATAGATTTAACTTATATATATATATCATATATATATATATATATAATAATAATATATATATATATATATATAATATATATATATGATATATAATATATATATATATACTATATATATGTTGTGTGTATACTGTATGTATATTCTCCATTACTCCTCTCCTCTTCTTTTACTCGGAACTACATTTCAACTAAAATCAGTGTGAATAAAGAAGAAAAAACTATTTCACACATATCGCCGAAGCCTGTTAACAACTTGTTGAACAGATTTGTATGACACTTATACATTCCTTTTAAAAGTGCAAATTCATATAAAAACAAAACAATCTCCGGGCATTATCTTCCTTAATTCTTACCTTGGACTAAAAATGCAATTTTAATGATCTAGATAATGCAAGGCCCATCAACTGCAAAATTCAAAGAGGCATAATCAATAAACTTCTTTGTATCTACAAACTCGTAATAGCTTCACTTTATCATGTAATGCGACACGGCGTCACTGTTCCAATATCTCACTTACAACCAAATTTAAAATTATATATATCCACCGTATAACACTTAATATTAATTTTTTTTTTTTTCCGTATGTTTTTTGTATATTGTACACCATATATGGCATGAGTCACGTTTTATTAAAAAACACAAATTCACCACGGTTATTAAATTTATGTTTTCATTGGTTATCATTGGCATTTTTATAGAAAACCTTTAACATAGACTACGGCATGAATAGGAGATCTTGAAAAGTATTTTATGCAAGTATCTGTGTCGTGCTTTAGAAGCATACGTACTCATCATTATGTGTCGTTTAATTACTTTAGCTATCGAAACGCTTGATGTTATTTTATGAAAAGATCTTGCAACATGTATTGTGTGTATTATAGTTATCAATGAATTCATCGTAATATTGTCATTAGCACTGTTTGTATACAAAATATAATTAGGTAGTAGTTATATATTTATAATTAAATATATTTTATTTATATTATTTATTTAGGAAATTTATAAAGAGACATATACCAACTGTTCTCTTGGAATTCATCTGATTAAAAGCTAAACCTTGGACTGATTAAACACTTAGACGTGGAATGCAAGTCGGATATTTTAAAGTTCGTCCGATTTGAATAGCTCATGTTATTTTTCCATTGTTGCTGTTAATTTTTTGCTACCTATAAATTACTTTTTCTTTGTTAAAATTATTCTTTTTAACTACTTATTTTATTTTATTATTTTTAATGCTTTGTAAAATCATGTTTAAAAGCTCTTTTTGTTCAACTATTAAGAGCTGGTGAATGCTTTAAATTGAAATTAAACTTTTTTAATATATAAAAATCGGTTGGTGATCTACCACATAAAACCCCTTCGTATGATTATCCAAGGGGGCCTCCTGATCAAAATAATATATATATAGATATATCATATAAGATATATATAATATAATATATATATATATACTATAATGTAGTATATATTATGTATAGTATATATATGATTATATCTATATATATATAATATATATAATATATATATATATATATATATAAATATATATACATATATATACAACAGTATATATTAATATATATATATTATATATATATATATAGTATATATATATATATAGTTATAAGGTGAAGTAGAAGTAGTAATATATGTGTGTGTGTGTGTGTGTGGAGTTGTGGCAGGGCTTGGAA
Source organism: Microvelia longipes (assembly GCA_018340805.1). Taxonomy (NCBI): domain Eukaryota; kingdom Metazoa; phylum Arthropoda; class Insecta; order Hemiptera; family Veliidae; genus Microvelia; species Microvelia longipes. The sequence continues at coordinate 58,915,127 of JACMZG010001863.1, forward strand.
TTTGTGTGTGTATGTACGAGATTTTTGTGTCCTAGACGTTTCCATGGGTCTCGATAACTATTGAATTACCTTCTGTTATAGGATTTTAAATATCATGTTTTATTTTTGGCAATGCCTTTTTAACAAACAGTTTGTATCATCTTAATCCACTCAACCTGTCAATTAAGCTAATCTATTGTTTATTAAACACTGAAATGTTGTTTACACTTCAGTGTCGAGACACAAACTTTCTATTTTTATTTTTGTCTAAACATCAACAAAACCAACAAAGTATTGTAACATTAAATTAACGTTTTTGCATAAACAGTTGAACAATGTTTGCACTAATTTAAAAAACAGGATTTTACTTGAATCAACCGTTTCAGATGTGACCTCCTGGGAGGTTTTCACTAAATTGTCTGTATGTATGAGTGTGTTTGTGTGACTGTTATCATCGTAGCTTTTAGTGTGTTCATAAACTTGTAAAAAATCTAATTGAGTTTAAATTCAGTACACGTGAATTACTTTACGTCAATTATTAATCAAATAATTATACTTTGTTTTGTTTAATACGGAAAGAATGTATATGGTTTTTGTTTAATCATAAAGTTAAGCAGGATCAAAGCGAGGTCAGTGCCTGAATGGGTGATCACTGAGATTTAAACGAATGTACTTAATGTCTAAGGAAAAGCTAAGCGAGTCCGAAGTAGCCTGGATAAGCTTAGCAAATCCGGTGACGTGAGAAAAAGCTCCAAGGTACCCCTTAGCGACTTTGTCATCTTATAAATCAGTATTTAAGCAACTAATAAAGCTTCAGTAGTAACACTGCTTCTACTCCGTGGCCGTGGATCTGTTAAAGGCGTTTCGATTTTCGCACGGATCGGGGTGTGGGTTCGCAGCCCGGGCTTTATGCTCTAAATTTTATGAATAATAGTATTTGTATTAAAAAGATTTCGCCAACTTTAATTAATTCTTAGAGTGAGTAGATGCTACCCACTTGAGGTTGTTCCCGCAAGGTTAATACCCTGATGGGCCGAAAGGCCCTAAAACGGGCAATTTATTTTTTATTTTATAGTAACTACTACTTGTAAAGTAACTTGTAAAGCTAACAGTATCTTTAGCTAATATCTTTCTTTATTTTTTCTTTATTTTTTTTGTTATAATGGCAACTTTATGTATACTACATCTGTTAAAAACTGTGTCCGAATAGTCAACACTAAATTACTTATATTGTGAATTACTAAGTTTATTTCGTTTATTTATATATAAATACCTGTTACAAACGTTAAATACAAATTATAAATAAATAACAATAATAATATTGACCCATTATGTGTGGGCAATAAGCTCAAGGCTTTGTGCGCGACGACGAGTCTACTCCTTATATCTAACGCTTATATTTCTACTCCTATATCTAATTAAATAAAGTAAAAAGCATAAAAAAGTATACATTTATAACTTTAAGTCAACAAAGTTAAACAAACAAAAGAGAAAAATAAATGTATTGCCTAATTTGGTACCTAAGAATTTTTTTAAACTTATTTTTAAAGGTCTTGTAAGGGACAGTAGAAAGAATATGTATGGGAAGTATTGTAGGTCTAGGGCGTGAAAGAACTGTGATTACACGCAGCTGATGTCTGCAAGCTAGGCACACCTATCCTTTCATCGTCTTGACTTCTAGTCAGATATTTATGTCTGAATAATGGAAAAATTGAAATATTTTTCTTAATTAATAAAATCTCTTAAATTTGTAACAAATCTCTTATAAAGCACATTAAAATCCTTAAAAACTTGGTCTAAGCATATCTTTATGTTTTTCTCTAAGCAGATTTTAATAATTCTTTTCAGTATCGAGTTTTTTCAATTAACTTATATGATTAGTCTTATTAGATTTTATAAATCGATAGTTTAGTCCTTTCCTTCCTATAGTATTAAAAGTTGTATTTTAGCGTCCGATAAGATTTGAACATTCTTTAGTCCATTTTAGTTGATTGCTTGCAAAGTGATAAATGATGTTATGTTATACTTCGCCTGGGTTCCGACAAATAAACAACTTTAAAAGTCTGACATTATGATAAAAAAATTATGTTTTAAATTGTAAGATTGTGAAAGTATAAGATTAGATTATTTTAGGTGAAACACATATATTTTTTTTAAAATCATGGGTTCTTATTAAAGTGTCCATGTTGTTTTCTTTGTACGATTATTAATTGTCATATATAAACATATGATGACCGTTCTGAGGTATAGAATGGTAGGCGGGCCCGAGAATTCAGTTCGGTTTCAAAGAACAATCCGGTCAATGTGGAGATGTGTAGGATAGGTTGCGGAACTCGTTTTAGCATCAGATTAATGGGTCCTTATGCTTATAAATCTCATCATATTTTTGGGATTTTTTTTTTGGCTTTTCAATTTGTGTTGTTTGGTTCTGATTTTTAAATTCTTTTTTTTGGAATGGTATTGATAAATTAAGCAGTGCGGATTGCATTGAAATAAAGTTAAATCAGTGATTAACTTCTAGTCTCAATGAGCCGACGAGCCCTCTGAAGATGATCTCAGCAAGCATCGACGGTAGCTGATTCTTCGATTGCTTCTTCAACTTGCGGTAAATACGACCTTTTTAATTTATATATATATAATATATATATATTATATATATATATATATATATATTATATATATAATATATATATATTTCTGTATGTCTAGGTGTGTTTGTATGTATGTATTTATAGCAATTTTACATTAGCACGATAGTGCCCGCATGGATAAATATTGCTTAATTAAACATGGTACAATAGTCAAGATTATTGAGATAAGGGTCTTTCTTGAAAACCAGGTTTTTTTTAATTTATTAACCTAGTTGATTTGCTAGGTGAGCACATTTAAAAAACTTTATCGGCAAAATAAAAGGTTATAATTAATGGATGTTTTCCGGTGGCGTTGACGTGATTGAATCCGCTCTGTAGTCGATTATTTTAAGTAACCGGACAACCAAAACAACCAAGTTTAGTAGAAACTCAAAAAATGAAAACGAAAGTTTTCGTTTTTAATTTTTGCGGAATCTGATTTAAACACTTGGAGTAGTCAAAGCCAAGGTACCCAGGATCGAATCCTAGGAAGGAATAATAGTTTTTTATCTTTTTATTTCTACAATATAAGTTTATAACATTTTTTTTTAATAATAACTCATTTTTTTAAATTTTTTTTTCTTGAAATGGGATATAATAAATAAACAGTTTTTATTTGAAATAAAAAATGTGGATAACAATTAAAATATTGCTTAAAAAATTAATTTCCTTTGAAAATGCAAAAAATACCTTGATTTTTTATGACGATTTGGCTGTAGAGTTTTCATCAGTTTACGAGTAATTAGACATGGAATAGAAGATAAGGGTGTGTATACACATCTCGTCCCTTTTTAGTTGACTCTGATTACTTCTATTATTTTTATTCTATTTAGTTTCCACATATATACCGCGAATCAGGTTTAAGAAAAGCATTTTTCCGAAACCGAGATTACACCACAATTATCCGTTTCAGGTGTTTTAAACCCTTTGAGTGGTCTCCACCGAGTTTTCTGTCTGTATCCGTACTGTGTTTGTGTGTGCGTGCTTGTTGAATACAACAGGCATACACATTTGTATGTGAGTGTGTCTGTTGTTAGTGTATTTATGCCAGAGAGTTTGGAAATTGGTACAAACATTAATGATTAGGTCTAGTTGTAATATCCGAACACTATTTTTTATGACATAAATTGTCGGCAATAATGACTGGGGAAATTCATGAAACATGAAAACATTTTTTGATCAATGTGAAATACAGCACTCAAATAGTGATTTAAATGTCTAACAAATGTGCTAAGTTTTATTTTATCATTATTGGTTCAGTTTTTATTGAATGACTTGTATACGCTTAAAATATGAAAATTGAAATATAATCTAGTTGAGACGAAATTTTTGTACGAGTGGATCCCTGTTCTTGTTAGGTCATGAAAGTTATGCAGCATCGAGCTGGGTTAGTGACTGGATGAGTGACCGCTGGAAATAAAACTAATGTAATACATTTGGAAATTCTCTAAAATCATATGGATGTGAAGCGGCCAAAATCAGCTGCGAGGCAACGAAGCGGACCTCTGCGTTAATTGCCATTTTTTGTTGAGTTATCGGCCAATAACTCCTCTTGTTTCTTTTTCTAAATCGTTTTACGAAGTATCTATGATAAAGCTACGTGAAAATCCAAGAAGTATTTAATTTGATAATTCGGTTTTGTCAAGGCCAATGGCCATGCAAGCACGAATGATACAAATCATAAATTGTATAATAAATAAATAAATACCCGTTTTAGGGCTTTTCGGCCATCAGGGTATTTTTCACCTGCGGAACAACCTCAGGTGGGTTTTGCATCTACTACACTCTAAGAATTAATTAAAGTTGGCGAAATCTTTTTTAATACAATACTATTCATAAAATCTTAGAGCATATCCCGGCTGCGAAACCCGGACCTCCGGTGCCGAAATCGAACGCCCTTTTACGATCACGGCCACGGAGGCAGATATAAATTTTGTATAAATAAAGAAAAGAAAAGCACTTGTTGGCTCTTAAAATGCATACTTAGCCCCGTCTGGAATTGTTCAGCCAATGACTGATAGCCTGTAAATTATCTGGAAGCAGTGTTGCCTTGATTCAGTTCTTATTTTAAGAATTGTACTACTTTAAATTTTCGTCTCTCCTAAAACTAGTTGCTAATCTTTTAATCAAGATTTATTACCTGTAAGACAAAGGCAACTGGAATCGTTGGCATAAAACCCAGTGAACCCTGCCTCGGGCTATCAGCGCCAGCTTGCTCATCTAGATCGCAGTGCCGCTCTCCGGTTCTGATCATCGTTATTAATTAAACAATTTATTGCTTCGTTTTTTTTTACTTTTATTTTTACTAACAGCGTAAAAAGTCCATCTTAAAAGATTGTATATGACGCTATAAAACAGTGACTTGTTGCTTCAGTCTGAGGATGTTCAAAATTAAATCAAAAAGTAGTCTCTTCACTGTACTCTGTTTATTTTAAAGCAGTAAATGTAATTATTATATCCGTGCCATTAATCGTCCTAACAGGAAAGTAATCATACTATCCGCCCGGAGTCCTTCATGGGCGGCCCCTCCACTACACGACCCATCTCAATAGCGGATTTTTTTTCATAGTAAATCCGCTAAAAAGTTGATCGAAGTACAAGAATCTATACATAGTTGTCGAGATCTATATTTTCTTATAAATTTTGTCAAAATACAATTAAAACAGTTTAAAAATCGAATTAACCAATATTTACATTATTATTTAGTTACTAAATGATCATTAATTAGTAATATGACTTATAATATTTCAGCAATCGGAAGTATTGCCGAAATCTTCTTGTGTCAGAAGAAACTTTTAGATTGTGTGGTTGGCAACATTGGTGTATACTCCTAGAAAATCAGCTTTGTTGTTATCAGTTATTCTCCTTCTGTGTTATTGTATTATTTTAAAAGAAAAATTAAGTCTGTATCAAAGCTCTAACCAAAATATTAATGAAGAAGTTCATTTTCCCTTTGAAAACAAACTATGAAAATTGTCCTATAATTTGTGTGTAATGTTTTATACTACGTCAATCATTTTCGTTAAAATTAAAATTATGAATAAATTTTAATCATTAGTTAGATTAGTTATTTTTATAAAAATTAATAATTAAATATTTTGTTAACACAATATAATTGTGCGAGAGACACCTAGGAAATGTAGCAAGCAAAAAGCAATGCTACACCTGGGAACTGTTTTATCATTTGGCATTCGTCTTCTATGATGGCTCGACATAATGTCATGCCGTTACGTCTAACTCATGTCCAACTCATCAGGGCCCTGACAGAGCCTGAACTCACTGTGACCTGTAATTAAAATTCCAAAGAATATAATATGAAATATTTATCCAGAGACGAGCGGTGCTCTCTTACCACCATAATGATTGGCAAGCAAAACATAAATTATTTGATACTACCGTGTTTTGCAAAACGTAGTTAACTCAATATAATTGTGCGAGAGACACCTAGGAAGTGTAACAACCAAAATGCAGTGAGTTCATGCGCTATCGGCACCCTGATGACGTAACGAAGACATGACAGAGTAGGACATGACATTATGTTGAGCCATCAATAACGACGAATGTCGAATGATGGAACAGTACCCAGATGTAGCATTGCATTTTGCTTGTTACATTTCCTTGGTGTCTCTCGCACAATTATATTGTGTCAACTATTCATGTTTTGTAAAACTCGGTAGTTTTTTGTTTTGCATTTCAATTCTGCACTTTTCTGTATGATTTTTCCTTTTTTACTCTTTCCAGTGATAATAATCGCTAAAAATAATTTATTTTCAAAATTTCTAAAATACATATTTAAAGCAATAAGTAGCACCACTAATCTGTTGGTGCCATTTAAGCTTATATTTCCCTAAAATTTTCTTGTGTATATTTATATTTCCTATAAAAGTTGTACAAAAGGAAATGGCAGAGGAAAAGTCTGACATATTTTATATCTAAAGGAAAAACTACTGCAATGGACATTAGGTCGGAATTTATTATCCGTGACCGACTCACGACCGTTTTCTTTATTTAACTTGTATTTAACTTGAGAAAATA
>JACMZG010001863.1:58922794-58935294 GCA_018340805.1 Microvelia longipes
TTCCAAAAAACAATCTGTATAAATGCTTCATGAGGTTTGTTTAAAAAACGTTCATTTTGTTTCTGTTTTTGTTCGTAGGCTAATTTTTTTCGCTTTAAAAGGTGTTCTAATTGACAATTTTGTGTGATTATTTGTAAAGCTTCTACATTTTTTGAGTAAAAGTGTGAAGTTATGGATGATTCAATGACGACGATACTGGAGTTTAATTGGACGTTGTTTTCTTCATTTAAGTATATATCGCAGTTTATTTAATGAGTGCTACCTCAAAAAAATAGTGTATGCCATCCGGCTGAGAATTTTATGTCATGGCAATTTTTCCCCCGACTCGCTTCGCTCGTCGGTAAATCAATGCCGTGACATAGGACACACTTCTCAAGCCTTATGGTATAAATTACTATTACTTATTATACAATTGCGGCAACAGTTTTTATCAGTACAGCCCCAAAGTTGGTATAGCCCATATTTCAAACTTGCTGAATGGGTTTTTTTAAAATTATTATTTTATTTAAGTGTGTGTTCCACGTTAGTACTACAGACACTTTTAAGCATTGCATGAAAAGAAATCTTATTGTACAAGGTATTTGCATAGTTAGAAAAATTTCTCACCAGAACCTATCAATGATTATAGTTATTTATGCAACAAGGGATGAAAGTAAGTTTTACAGCTCAAGTTAAAGTTTCGTCCTAAGGCAGCGCAGAAGGAGGAAACTTCATTAGCTCACGAGGCCGGTAGGCCGATGGAGATAAACTAGTTAGCCCCCGAGGCTTGCCTAGGGAGTTAACTAACATTTTGGCTCCCGAGGCTTGACGAGGGAGATAATACGAGAGCTGAAAACTTTCATCCCTTGTTGCATATTAAATTTTATCTACGACTAGAGAACTAATACTAACAACTATTAATATTCTTCAGCTCCTTAATTGTTATTGTGTTAGTTTAGTTTATTCTTACCATGTCAATTACTCTGATGAAGAGAGAGAATAAAGCCACTATCTTCACATTATTTATTGTAAGCTGTCAATAGAATAATGTGTAATAATATATTTGTAATTTAAACATAGCGAGCGCATATTGTATATTCTAACCCGTAGTAAACATAACACCAAAAAAAAATACTCAAAATTTCCTAAACTTCCTAACAATTTACTAAAAAATTCTGTAAAGTTGGCAACACTTTCACTTTCCTCCCTAGGGAGTAAAAGTACATTTACAGTGTAAGATAAACAAGAACTGTATGTAGAACTTACAATACAAGGAGTAGATAAATATAATTTTTACTACAATTATTCCTTTCTGTTTATTTAAATATTTGAATTTAACCCCCCCCCCAAATTTTTTTTAATTGCTGAAGCTTTTTATAATTTGCTGTATGGGTTGCAGCATCCTTACATTTTCTTTTGATGATGTAAAAAGTCATTTACTATTAAGGAAGTCAGGAGGGGCTGGACTCATCAGCATAATTCGCTGAGCATTTCATAAAAATTTTAAGCCTCTGAAAAATAATGACGCAGCTCTTTAAATATGCCCATAGCGAATTTTTCCCTAAGAAAATTCGCTAAAAGTTCAGGTGGTTTAGCTTTAAGTATCGGGATGATAAATCTAGCCGAGAGTTGTTTTATTCTGTTATACTTAATTTATAATTATTAAGATTGCTGCTATAATTAAATATCCACTTTACCTTTTCGGTACTTCATATTTAAATTAATTAGTATCGTATTATATATATATATTTTTTTTTTTAATTTATTACCAATTAAAAAATCTAAATTCTTTCAAATAATGACTTCGGTGGTCACTTGAATCCCTTTGGCTGACTTTTAATGATATTTTACGACCTGTTTTTGTGACAATGAAAAACATAATTATAAAGTGGTGATTAGATATATTATTTAAATGTCATAAATAATTAGAAACCAAGATATTTTTAATTTTCTTCGTCTTAAATGGAAGCTATAATTACAAGAAATGATTTCACTTATCTTCTGGATCAAATCTCGATATTTCAGTTTCAAGCCCGTATTTGGCATTGCTGAATCATTTTTCATTTCATAACATTTTTGATTATAAAACTTTAAATTGAGTATCTCAAGTAGAATTTTATTTAACTAAATTTTAAATTGACTTCGGTGCCATTTTGCTTGACTGTTTTGTAATCAACTTAATTTTTGTGTGATAATGTTTTTAAATTAATTTTATTTATTGGTGACTTTTATATTTCTTTTTATTTTAAGTTTTGAATTGATCTCAATATTTTTATAGCGAATTTCCTTTGGGAATAAAATTCGCTAATGGCACACAGGCGTCATGGCACACATACGTAGCGCATTTCCTTTGAAAAATACAGACAAAATGAGTTACGAGTAGTGATTGACAATTGAGTAACTGGTTAGGTTCTAAAGCATGAACCGGAACCTTAAGCAAGAAATGGGTTGTTAAGCACAGAAACACGCATTCTAAATGAAATTCGGCCGACAGCGGACCACCGCGCCGGAATTATTTATTTAGTAGTCGTAAATTTATGTAATGTATAAAACTATAAAAATTATCATTCCAACCAGGATTGTTTTAAGCACAGAAACACGAATCCAAAGGAAATTCGCCCGACATGCGGGCCACCGCGCCGGAATTATTTGATTTTACTTAAATTCATTGGAATTAATTTATGTTTTTATCAATCTGCATTGTATCTAGAGTTCACTGTAGGAGTGCGAGGCTTTAATTTAGAGCCTCTTATCGGAATCAATAAGTCAGCAACAAACACCCCTTTTTACTTTACCGAAGGTATTTATTAATGTTTTAGCACTAAAAATTCGAAACCGGAAATTTGACTGAACCATGAGTTTCCTCCAGGTGACTGCTTGCTTGAGGTGTTTTTACCAGTCTATCTGAGTGAGTGTCTGTTATCGCTATTGCTTTTAGTGTGTGCAAGCTAACGAGTTGAAACTTAGAACTAAAATCAATTTTTAGATTGTTTGTCCGAATAATATTTTTCGTGGAAAAATTTCCAAAATTCAAAGGTCACGGAAAAATGTTTGAATCAATTTAAAATGTAGTATGTATGTAAAAATATAAACTCAAAAATGTACCAATGGTACATTCATAATAGTAATTTCAATTTATTATCTGCATTAGGTCAATTTTTATTAAATTGAATGTATATTTTTTTTTATTGTTAATCTTTTTAACATTGTTGATACTATGTAGCATACATTATGCTTTTATATGTTACATACCTAGTGCTACTGCTATGTTACATACATATTATGCTATTGCTATGCTGCAAACGTAATATGGTTTCCTCTTATAGTAAGAGATAAGAAAGCAAGATATAATGACATATTATTTTACTTTATAACAACCATTATACATAATTGGATAAAATGATTACAATTATTACAAAACAATAATTATAATAAATGCAATAAAACTTGTTTTTAATTAATAATAAAACTTGATAATAGTGGTCAATTGGAAGAAATGTTAATATTGGTGCGCCCATCTCCTGTCTTGTCTTGTAACGACCTTTGTAATACTTTAGTATTTTTATTACTTTTTGTATTTAATTATAATACTATTAAAAAGATTTTTTCAAATGTTTAGTAATGATTATACTTATTTCAGGTAGTTAGTGGTGCCTTATATTTATCTTTTGATAGACGGCTAATTATTGTACAGTAGTATATAATGCTAATAATATGTTTTATAATAATTTAAAATTATTATATTGTATTGCTTTGCTGGAATGTCTGAATTAATAATTTTGTATTCTGTCAACTATTTATGTTTTGCTCAATTCGTTTATATCAAATGATATATTTTATTCTCTATTTCTTTTATTGTTCTTTTATCGAGTAATATTCAATTGTTTGTCCGGCGCTGATGATGAGCTATATGAGGTTTTTTTGTAGAAAATAAAGCAATTCAGTTGAGAGACTTAATGTTCTCTATATTTATTTTAGCGATGTTATTATTTGTTTTAAATTTACTAATATTTGTAATTATTGTTAATAATATAGTGTGAAGATGATATTTTTAGAGTGCGATCGTCTTAACCGAAATACCGGACTTATTTTGCTCCATTTCATTCTAAAGCTTTATTTTATAAAATGGAACTCACATGATGAAGAAAAACACATTGTCTGTCTATCCTAAAGGAGAAGCGCGAATTTTTAAAAAAATCTAACTCATTCAAACTTATTTTTCAACTTATTTGAAGTAATTAAGTTGTGTTTATTTAATTTTGACGATGAGGTTTTTTTCTGACTATTATATATAAATAATTACTTTTTATTTATTGATATTACATCAGTTAATATTTCAGAAAGATTTCAGTTAATATACAGAAGTGCTCAACACTTATTACTGGGTATTAAAAATTAGGAAACAACGACCAGCACCTAGAAACTAACTCATTTTTGTTTTCTTAAAATATGGTGGAAAACATTATATCAAGCAATGAATTTTTGATAAAATTTATTAATATTTTGATGTGACGCCATGTCGATATCCCGTTTGGATTAATCCTGAATTCTAGTCACTTCTTTTTCTGATTTTTGAGGTTTCATTAAAATTGGATGAGCCCTTAGAATAATACTACAAATAAAAGGAGCACAGCACTGTAAACACAATGTAATTCCACTGATAACACGAAAGCCGGTTGACTGGTGCAACTAAGTAATGCTGCCAACCTGACAACAAAACATTATTTTAAATATTTGTCATAAATATCTATTAATGAAGGAAGATCGTAAAGAACCAATATAATAACTTAAAACACCTGCTGAGTATTTAATAAAACTGGTCTTAGATGGCAAAAGGGTGGCGGAATACAAAAATCTACATTTAGTTGACGAGGACTACTTTTTATATATAATTTTAATAAATACGTTAAACTACAATTTAAAATGCTTTAAATATTGTAATGCACCGATATTTATATTAGTATTTTATGAATAATCAATCATTAATTAATAATAGAACATAATAATTCAGCAACCGGAAGTATTGCCAACTTTTTTTTTAGAAAATTGTATAATGTTAGGGTGGCAGCATTACTTAGGTGCACCAGTGAACTGGCTTTCGTGTTATCAGTAGTGCTCCTTCTATATATAGTATTATTCTAAGGATGAGCCGATTAAGCTGTAGCTTGTTTAAAGGAAATGTTATGTTAATCCATACTCTCATGCATACATAGATACAGACGGACACCAAATTATTTTTTGCATTTATTGGTGCTGGAAAGGTCAGGATTTGATGAGAAAAATGTGTGGTTAGTTTTTTTCTATCGCTATGCTTTTCCTCCTTTTAGGGTTAGGAAAGCAACAGATGGTTTTGTAAATTGTTTATTAACATTTCCATTCTTCAATATTTACTGTTTCAGTATAATTTGTCCGGTATGTTTTATTCAGGAAGCAGTCAGAAACAGCGACATAATAGGCTTCAAGTGTCAACTCTACACAAGCTAAACCACTGTCTAACATTAAGCATTTTACATAGGGGTAGAACATAAACAGCATAGAGGCAACATGAAAATCACAGAGAAAAATGTTTAAAAAACCCCAACTTAATATTTAATATATTTATCAAAGTAATGTCATGTAATCAAAATAATATTTATTAAAAAAAATTTAGGGAACAGAAAAAAAATAATTCTGACCAAATAAATAAAGTTACTTTACAATAAATCTGTTATTGTTAGTTATTTATTAAAATATGTGTAAAAAATGAATGAAAAAATCTTTTATAATTTGAAGGATAAAATTAAGTAAAATGACCTAATGAATTACCATGTTAACCAAATACAATTTGAAAGACTTTATTAATAAGTTTTCTTGCTAATTTAATAAGGTAGTAGTTAATTATTTATTGTTATTCTTAGTTTAATGTTATTGGTGAACATATATAGGATTTTTTGTTCGGTGGGAAATTATTAAAGGCCCTACTTGACTTTTCAAAGTATGAAAATATTTTCTTGCACCCTCTTTATAAGGTTTGGCCTTTTAGTAAAAGTCATTTGGCACGTGCCTTATTGAATTTTAACCTTCGCACGCGCTGTGTTATTTGCTTTGTAAATGCTAGATTAAGGGAAACATATTGTCTTAGGGGTATTGAAATAGAATTCATAAACAAGGGGAGGTGCTGCCATACGTGAAGATGTCATTGGTTTACAGCTGTTATAGACATGGTGTTCAGGATACGTAATTAATACGCACTGTATTAATCTCTCAAAAAATTAAAAAAAACATTTATCTACTCCTTGTATTGTAAGTTCTACTTACAGCCTTGTTACCTCACACTGTAAATGTACTTTTACTCCCTAGGGAGGAAAAGTGAAGTGAAAGTGTTGCCAACTTGACAGAATTTTTTAGTATAATTTTTAGGAATTTTAAGAAATTTTTAGGATTTTTTTCGGTGTTATGTTGGTACTACGGGTAGAATATACAATATACACACGCTAATGTTTAAATTACAAATATAGTATTACACATTATTCTATTGACAGCTTACAATAAAATAATATAAGATAGTGGCTTTATTCTCTCTTCATCAAAGTATTGACATGGTAAGAATAAACTAAACTAACACATAACTATTAAGGAGCTGAAGAATATATTAATAGTTGTTAGTATTAGTTCTCTAGTCATAGATAAAATTTAATATGCAACAAGGGATGAAATATTTTCAGCTCTCGTATTATCCCTCGTCAAGCCTCGGGAGCCAAAATTTAGTTAACTCCCTCGCAAGCCTCGGAGCTAACTAGTTTAATCCCTCGGCCCTACCGGCCTCGTGAGCTATGAGTTTCCTCCTTCGGCGCTGCCTTAGGACGAAACTTTAACTTGAGCTGCAAAACTTACTTTCATCCCTTGTTGCATAAATAACTAATTTATAAGCTAATAAAATTGTTTATAAAACGAGTGTTAAATTATCAAAGTTGTCACATTATCAAATTACAACCATTATAAATACAACCAAGTCCATTATAAGTCGGCGAATTTCTTTGAAAATATATTGGTTTTTTGAGTTTTTTGTTGTCTTTTAACAAATGTTATAACTTTAGTTGTAGTCATCCGATTTTGACGAAATTATATCGAATTAAAAAATGTTCTTTTTATGTTTCGCACACGATCTACAGGGAATCACTTATTATAAGAAAACTGAAATTTGATCTATTTATTTAATATTTTAGCAAGCGCATTCATATGAAAGGCCCAACCTAGACAGGCAGACTATGCTATTTCTTCATTTCCTTCATTTCTTATAATACCTTCATTCATAATTTTCCTTCATTTCTTTATAATACCTTCATTTCATAATTTAAGGTATATTTTCAGAAACCTTTGGTTTGAAGTAGTTTAAAATGAGTCACATTTTCGAAGCCTGACTCTTGGACAAGAAGAAAAACGCACTTAAAACTGCTTTTTAATGAATATTTTGAAAAATAACCCTTTTATTATAATTGATACATAATGGAGGGTTTTTAGTCATTTGTTTACCCAGTATATTTTCTTGTTATTATTACTGTTATTTTATACTAAATTTTTCTCTTTATTTTCCCCAAGTAGTGAAAATTACAATGAAAATGGAAAATTACCTGGCGATAATTAGCTGTATGTAGTGAACGGCACGCCGCACTTGCTTGTCTAACTCTCGTAGAGCACTAATTGATTTTTAATTATTCTGTTTTTGTTATTCTTACACTTAACGTTAATTATTACGCTTTAGTTTTTAAGTTATTATTATAAAACTCTGTATTTATCTGTTTGGAGCAGTGGGTCACATACAGAGTAGAGGAGCACATACACAGTAGTAGGGCACGTACGTAGTAGTAGGGCACTTACGTAGTGTAGGGCACTTACGAATTAGTAGCATAGGCACTTACGATTAGTGAGCATACACGTAGTATAAGCACTTACGGATTAGTGGAGCATACACGTAGTAGTAGGGCACCTATGTAGTAGTGGGGCACTTACGGAGTAGAGGAGCACATACAGAGTAGTTGGGCACTTACGCATTGGTGGAACACGTATTAGTGGGGCACTTACTGAGTAGTGGGGCACGTACGTAGTAGTGGGGCACGTACGTAGTAGTGGGGCACATACTATGCGAAGGTTATAAAATCCGATCCCGGACTATGCATTTTAGTTAATTGTGATAAAATATAATTTTATAAAGAGGATGAAATTTGAACTTTAGATGTATGTTTCGACTGCAGTGGTTGTGTTTCCACGACAGAGCTATCCCCATACCCTGTAACCAGTCTGGTATATTACTTGCCTGCTCAATAAAATTAAATATTGTAATGGCAGTGCATGGGGTTAAATAATTTTAAATATACCTTAATTTTAATGTACATATCTTTATGTTGAATGAGTCTTATTTAAATAAAGAAACAATGTCAAATAATCCTTAGATCTTTATTTAATAATAAAACCATTATTTAATTATTTCAAGAATATTGTCTTTTAAGAAAATGTCTGTATGAAGTAAAGTGAAATTAAATTCAATGTTTCTTTGATACAAATGAAAGTGGAAGGGAAATCGTCTGGGAAATATTAGATAATATAAATTTTACTCTACTTCTTTGTCATATCTTGTTCTAGCAAAAGTTATTTTTAATTTTAAATTAAATCGAGAAAATTGAATTTGATGTTTCTAGTGTATAAAGTATTTTTAAGTGAAGATTATCTATGTATGTATTTATTTATGTAAGTGTATATTTAAATGACATTTATTTCATATCAAACGCATGCTGGTAAAATTTGCCATATGTTTCCTGTTGGTCCCCTATTAAGAAGCACTGGACTTTTCCTAGAGATGGAGGGAAGTGTTTTTGCTAAGTTATAATGTAATAATTATTTTATGTCGTTTTTAGGATTAATTAATTATTTTATTTTTGTATGATATTAATTGTATATTTATTTAATAAATACATATTTATAAAAAAAGGTATTTTTTGAATGGCCTGCTAATCTTGAGTGGGATTCGCTGAAAACCCCTTGACACAAAGTACAGCATGTCATTTTTGATTTTGAGCCTGTGGTTATTTTTATATTAATACCTCAGTTCATCAATCTCGTTGTCTAATCTTCCTTTTACACCATAATGTTTACCTACCGACCTTTAGATGTTTCACAGCTTTTTTTAAATCATGCAAAAATCAAATTTTGTTTCCCAAACTACGGCCTCTCTTGTCGATACTGCACCAAATCTGGTACACGCCGTATTGGAACCTGCAGAATCCGTCTAGCGTTTTGCACTGAACAAAGTATTGAAAATCGGATGATGCAGTCGGACTAATCATCATAATTTTCTGAGCATGCGTTCACAAAGTTTTTAAGGCTCCGTATCGTTCCTTCGACAAATCACTTCGTCGAAAAATCATTCCATCGACAAATCATAGAGTCGACGAATCATTGTGTCGACAAATCGTTCCATCGACAAATTATTTGAGTTTGTCGACGAAATGATTTGTCGACGGAACAAATCGGGTTGTTGCGTCGACAAATCATTCCGTCGACGGAGTGATTTGTCGACGGAATGATTGTCCACGGAACGAAATCACACCGTTTTTAAGACAAATAGTTCTATAAAGACTCGGGCTGGACAATACCGTTTCTATTATCCGCCTGCTTCCTTCGTCTGCGTCTTTTACGCTATCAATGTTGTAGATTTTTATGTCTAATAACATATGTAGTTCGATGTGCTAAAGTTTTAAAGATACTCCGAAAGATTTACCCCGATCTGCATGATTTGCTTTAGCGCACAGAGTGGTTTATACTGTTGAGTTTG
Source organism: Microvelia longipes (assembly GCA_018340805.1). NCBI lineage: Eukaryota > Metazoa > Arthropoda > Insecta > Hemiptera > Veliidae > Microvelia > Microvelia longipes. The sequence goes on from JACMZG010001863.1 coordinate 58,932,582, forward strand.
GAAAATTAGTCCTTCTCCCTCTAATTGGTCCTTTATACTACTAATAACTGTTACTAATTTGTATTTTTTTTCAGGTATTTATCAGTTTGTAAACTGGAATTGGAATTATAGTAAGTTCTCAATTAATTTATTTCTGTTCACTTATTATTTGTTTGTTTCTTTATACATTAAATCCAAGGGTAGCATACAAAAATAAAACTATTGCAAATTTTCTTTACTTAATTCCTCAATTAAAGCAATAAACTGTAACATGGCCATGTAAGAGCAAGCTGTCACAACTAAAGTCTTCTACTAAATCTTCTTACTTGCTAATTTCGTTTTGTTCAGAAATATAGAGCATGGTATGGCGTTTTCTGATTCCATAATTTTTAAGTTCTTCCATCACTTCGCGGTTGTCAAATGCTATTCCGTTGTCACTCAGCAGCGTCACTATTCATGTAGTTATAGTATTGTCGACTCAGTGAGTTTTGCTATTGATAGATATTTGCCTATAGTATTGCTGACTCAGTGAGTTCTGCTATCGATAGATATTTGCCTATAGTATTGCCGACTCAGTGAGTTCTGCTATCGATAGATATTTGCCTATAGTATTGCTGACCCATTGAGATCTGCTGTAGATAGATAATTGCCTATAGTATTGCTGACTCAGTGAGTTCTGCTGTAGATAGATATTTGCCTATAGTATTGCAGACTCAGTGAGATCTGCTGTAGATAGATATTTGCGTATAGTATTGCTGACTCAGTGAGATCTGCTGTAGATAGATATTTGCCTATAGTATTGCTGACTCAGTAAGTTCTGCTGTAGATAGATATTTGCCTATAGTATTGCAGACTCAGTGAGTTCTGCTATCGATAGATATTTGCCTATAGTATTGCTGACTCAGTGAGATCTGCTATCGATAGATATTTGCCTATAGTATTGCCGACTCAGTGAGATCTGCTATCGATAGATATTTGCCTATAGTATTGCTGACTCAGTGAGATCTACTGTAGATAGTGACATCTTTTTTGAGAAGTAAATTACGTAAAATTATTATAAAACAATTGCCTTATATTTTTTTAATTGGTTGCCTTTTTTAAAAAAGAAACATATAACTTGAATGTATTTAAAATATTTATTTAAAATATAAAGGATTGAGAAGTTGAAAATTTGATGATACCAACCACGCACCATATCCATTCTTTAAAGCCTGTTGGAAAATCCCGACAATTGGGTCAGGCAAAGGCCTAATCCATTCATATTTTAATATTTTCATTTGTGTGTTTTTTTCAATTATTATTTCTATTCGACTGCCGTGTAGGAGGCGCAGTTGAAACATTATAGGCTTTAAAGATAATTATTAATCGTTGAAATATATATATCATTCGATATCTACACATTTACTTTATTAAGTAAAATAATAGTAATTATAACCAACTAAGTTAGAAAATAATTTTTGAAAAATTCCATTTCATTATTAACAATTTACGCAGTAGCAGTAATTGATTTAAATTTATACTTATGGTTAATTTTCTTATTGCGGAGAAAAGTTCTATTTTCAATTAATTTCCATGTTCTACGTGGGTTTTCTTGATAGAATTGCTATAGAAACAACCTGAGTTTAATTAATTAACAATATTTTGTTTTATTCAGCAAAGCACTTTATAGTTGCTTGATTATTTTTTTAAAAGAATTGTTTTCTTATTTAATAAGTCTTATTTAATTTAAAATAAGGAGAAAGAATCACTATATTTACAAATGTTTGTGCACAGGGCTTCTCCGTAGTTTTTATTACAACTTGATATTTACTCCTGTTTAAGGTGGTTTTTTTTTCTCGCTTTGCTCAACATCAGAATATTGAAGTAACCCGGGTGTTATAACTTAAGGCTAATGAAAGCTTAGCAAAGTATTACAATACCATTTAATTAAGTATTATATTAAAAATATATTATATATTAAGATTTATTTATTATTTTAAAAGCATACATACAGTATAATATAAAATCAGCATAAAACATTTATAAGTAATATAATAATAATAATAAAAGTCTATTTGACAATGGAATATGCAAATGAAACTATGAAACTAATAAATTATTTAATAGCCGCCTAAGCTATAGCTTGTGCGCGGCTATATATTTCATCATTATTTTTTTCCTTATAGATAGTATTTTTAACTTATAGATAGTATTTGTTATTTAGTAAATTTGAAAATTCAATATTTTAAATTGGTGGCTGATAATATAATGATGGTGGATCTACTCATCACTAGACAGGTTTTTTATACTGATTTAAACTTTTTTGTCAAATTTTCGATAAATAACAGATTTATCGTTATTAAATATATTATATATTAAATATATATATTAAAACAGATTGCCAGTAAGTTATTAAGAAGGGAGGGGCTTATTGTTGTATGCACTTCAGGAGTGAATCTTCTCGTGCCGGTGTACGAGGCAATGATTAATAATGAAGGAGAATAATTAATATCAAGATATTAATTATTCTCCATCGTTAAGCTTCGGGAAATAATCATTTTTCGTTCCTCCAATACAAGGTTATTTTGTTTATGTCCTCTCTAGGGACAATTATTATTTTATGTCCTCTCTAGGACAAGGTTATTATGTTTATGTCCTCTCTAGGACAAGGTTATTTTGTTTATGTCTCTCTCTTATGGGACAAGGTTATTATGTTTATGTCCTCTCTAGGACAAGGTTATTTTGTCTAGGACAA
>JACMZG010001863.1:58940294-59015294 GCA_018340805.1 Microvelia longipes
AATTTTAGGTTGTACAAAACTATGCCTCTAAAATTAGAAGTACGCACTATTATTTGCACTAGTTTAAAGCTTAGTAACTTATGTTTAAGCTTAGTCTTTAAAGGTTTTAGCGCATTTCCTTTGAAAAATAGAGACAAAATGAGTTACGATCAATGCTTGACAATTGAGTAACTGCTTAGGTTTTAAAGCATGAACCGGGACCATAAGCAAGAAACGGGTTGTTAAGCACGGAAACACGCATTCTAAATGAAATTCGCTAGACATGCGGACCACCGCGCTAGAATATTATTCTGTAGTTATAAATTTTATATAATGTAATACTAAAAAATTATCATTCCAACCAGGATTGTTGTTAAAGCACGGAAACACGCATCCAAAGGAAATTCGCCCGACATGCGGACCACCGCGCCAGAAGGTTTTTGATAATTTTTTTTGGGTTTTTTCGACTTTTTGGTAACTTAGAGTGGTCGTATTGACTTCGGACCGGTTTCCTTTGATTCAGCGCCCAAAAATTCAGAGAAAACGACACCCTACTCGAAATTTATTTTTTCTCGACCTAAATTTTGGTTTTCGGTAATTTACAATTATTTTTTCGACTTTTTGGTCACTTAGAGTGGTCGTATCGACTTCGGACCGGTTTAAGTTGATTCAGGGTCTAAAAAAATGAACTATTGACCTTTTCGCGGTGAAAAATATTAACCCTGAATTTTGCCGATTTTTGAAAATTTCGTTGACTCAGCAAACGGGTTAATGACGTCACAAAAACCTGGTTTTCAATAGGGTTGAAAACCTATCCTCCCGAAGGTTGAGTTTTGTACTATGTTTGATTAAAAAATATTAATCAGTTCGAAAGATAGTGTTTACAAGAAAGTGTCTAGAAATTTATATATAAAGTCTCGCGAAACTATTTTCGTCATTAGGGACCTCTGAAACGAATTTGTGTCGTGGTCCGAGGTTCGACTTCCGCCATGAAGCCTATTCCATAAGCGAATTTTATTCCCAAAGGAAATCGCTAAAATTAATAAACTGGTGAAACAATTATAATTATAAAACTTGTACGCGAAATTAATCTACGTTGATGTATGTTAGTACCAAATTCACATATAATTAAACATTATAATTTTAATAACCCGAACCTTTAAAAGAAGTGGTAAGAAACTTTTAAACACAGTATTATCATAGGTATAACAATTCATCAAAGTTAGCAAGAATTAGATAAAGGCGGGTGCCTCTGTCGGTAAAGGACTTCTAAGAAATGTTTTGGCCGCGGCTTCTTTTGTTATCGCATGTTTAAAGTATTATCAATTTCTAAAAATAATATCTGTTTAAGCAAATCTGTTATTTCCTTATAATATTATTTTTACATAAATCTTTGTAATTTATTGGATTGTTAATAATAGAAAATTTTGGCGACCAAAAAATTTGTTCGCGACCCAATCTGGGTCGCGACCCAAGGGTTGGGAAGGGCTGATATAGACCAAGAGCCCATGGGTGTTTTGTTAATAAAAAGTGTAATGGCTGGAACCGGTCTCAATTTTTCGTAAATACCTTCCTGAACAAGGATCTGCAATTCTGCCGACTCGTATTGGATGGGTGTCCCAGGCAGAACGCACTTTAGGGGTCAAAGGTTCTGCCTGGGACACCCATCCGATGCGAGTCGGCAGAATTGCAGGTCCTTGTTCAGGAATGTATTTACGAAAAATTGAGACCGGTTCCAGCCATTACACTTTTTATTAACTTGGGTGCTAAATTTGACCCCTAAAGTGTGTTCTGCCTGGGACACCCATCCGATACGAGTCTGCAGAATTGCAGATCCTTGTTCAGGAAGGTATTTACGAAAAATTGAGACCGGTTCCAGCCATTACACTGTTTGTTAACTTGGGTGGTAAATTTGACCTGTAAAGTGCGTTCTGCCTGGGACACCCATCCAATACGAGTCGGCAAAATTGCAGATCCTTGTTTAGGAAGGTATTTACGAAAAATTGAGACCGGTTTCAGCCATTACACTTTTTATTAGCAAAACACATCTGGGCTCTTGGTCTAATAGAAAAAGTTTGTTTTGATCTGTCAAAATCATGATGTTTACCGCTAAAAATTTAAGTAATTAACTCAAGTCGGTGTGTAATTTTATCCATCAGGTACTCATCTGATGTTTTTACATGATATTTTATCTGGTGGATAAAAGATCAGGAAGTACAAGACATGGATCATCTTCTCTCAAAATGCCCATCATTTGCCAACAATAGGAAACAAATATGCAATAACTTCTCTATTCAAAATTTTAACCATCCCACAGAAATTATTAAACAAAATTTTAACTTAAGTTTTTTCAAAGAACTTATAAAGTTCTTTTCAACAATACAATTGTAACAGGGCTGAAATTCACAAAGTGTGAAATTTAATTAATAAACCTCCCCATTAATACTAGTTCCATATCTCTTTTTATATTAAAAAAATCAATAATGTTTGTTTAAATAAAAAATGCATTCAACAAAATCATAAATTAATTTTAAAACCAAATGCATTTGATAAAATTAAAGACTGTCCTGTTATGTCCTACGTATTAAGTTTGTGGACAAAAATTGAAAACAACAACAACAACAAATAACATAACCCTGTACTGCAAGATTGTCCACTCCTCTCTTCTACCCAAGGATGTTGAATAAAGGGGATGACGCATTAAGGAACATTTCTGACCCCATGGAAGTTGTATGAGATAGAGAAATAGGAGCAAACTTACCTTCCCTTAGGTTATAATTAAATACGGGCCTTCGGCCCGTAGCCGCTACGCGGCCTCGGCGCTTCGCGCCTCGTCCGCTCCGCGGCCCGGGGGCCTCCCTGTGGCCGCTTTGCGGCCACATTGTTGTTGTTTTGTATTATGTGTTGTTTCATTATTGTTCTTGTTACATGGCATTTTGCCATGTATCTAGCGAATTTTCACAGCCTCTCCACACAGGCCCGCTTCGCGGGCCTGAGTTGCTTTCTCACAAACTTGATTTTACTAATTGAGATTTTATTAATACTCTATTATTAATAGTATGCTATAATATTAAAATTAAGCAAAAGTATATTAAGCAAAAGAAGCATTATAAAAAAAATATATTATTCATGATTTTTGTTTTTAAATAAAAATACCGTTTCCGTCACTAAAGATTGTCAGATTGAGCTGAAACCGGTCGCAATGGTTTTAGAATGACTTCGACCATATAAAGACAACTTCAACTCTTACTTACATTTATGATTGTTTATAGAATTTAAAGAAAAATGTCAATTTTTTTTTTGTAAACAAATTGTTTATTTGATAAAATCTTAAGGTTGAAAAAAATATATTCATGATTATTTAAAATACAAATACCGTTTGCGTCACTTAGGATTGTCCGATTGAGCTGAAACTGGTCGCATTCGTTTTAGAATAACTTCGACCATATAAAGACTACTTCGATGTTCTTCCTCTTTACGGGTCTGCTTAGCTCGGCGTGGTTCAGTGGAAGCCATTTTTGCCCTGTCTCTCTGGGACAGTAGGCTTACCATGATGGAGCAAGAGGTAGAGGTATCTCTTTTTACTATATCCCCACCCTCTAACACTACTGAACCCAACAGATATCGTACGAGTCTTTGACCTAGACTTATATATATATGTATACCAATTGCGCCATTTGTGATGGTTCGATTGAGCTGAAATTGGTTTAATCGATTCAGCTAGCCGTCTACCTAAATACTAGATACCTTTTTTAAAGCCATTTTAAGTTTCAAAAATTTTTTTTTCATGACGTCATAACTTTGGTTGATGACGTCATAATGTATTTATAAACAATAGGCCTCGTAACCTTCTCAACATCTCGCGATTTGCAAAGTTTCGTTTCAATTTGAGAACGCTCGAGAGTTATCGTTCGCCATACGAAAGGGTAGAAACTCTTACATACATATATATATATATATATATATATATATATATAAATATATAATATATATATATATATATATATATATATATATATATAATATTTATTCGGAACATTTAGAAGCCAATAGGAACCGATTCCACTCACTCCCACCCTCAACTTCCGTCATCCGAACAACCTCATAAGCGTCATTTTCATTATGAAAATTCGCTAAAAAGGCGCCAATCTCAGGTTATGTAGCTAAGTTGTTATACAATTCTTGGTTGTCGAGTTTGCTTCTCAACTTTCTTCAGTGCTTTCATTATTGTTACATTTGGTGCTTGTCTAGCCATTTGTGCTTATATTTTACATTTGGACTCTAGGTAGCCACTTTAGTGAGAGTAATTGAAGCTTTACCGTTTACTTTTCGTAGAGAGTAAGTTAAATGTGTTAATATTTTGTCTTTTTAGCCTATTGAAATGTTTTGCTAGTTTTCAAGATTCAATTTTGGTTTTAATGTTCTTAATTTCTTTAATGTTGTTAATTTTAAGCAATATTGACAAAAAACAGTTAAAAAGTATGAACTTTTTCAATTTGTTTATAACCTTCGCAAGCAAAACAATGGGAAACCCATTTAGAGTTAAGTTTGCCTCTAAATTTTAAGACCTGCGCTGTTATAAGGATCATAAGCATGCGCAGTTCGTACCAAGCATGTGCAGTTGGTTTTTGACGTGTGTTTCGTGTTGCATTCTTCTCTATGTTTTGATTTTCGATGGGGTCACTTTGTTGAATGGCAATTCGACTTAGTGCGTCATCCCCTTTATTCAACATCCTTGCTTCTACCTTTGACCTTTGCCGGTTATAACCGACAACCTTACCATTTTCTCCGCTACCTTGGGGGTGATCGGCGCTGCTAACACATCGGGGACGGAACAAACTAATCGCTGAAGTTAGACACACCTGATGTAGTGCATTGATTAAATATAATGATAATCAGGAGTGGGGTCCAACTTCAGCTATTTGGTTGAACCGTAGTAGCGCTGGTTTCTCAAAGTAGTGGAGAAAATAGAAAGCTTGTTGGTTATAATCGGTTATTTCTCGTGTATTTCCGGTGTGGCTGAAGTACTCCAGTACTCGATGTTGACTTGATTATTAGATATTTGTTAAGACAATTTGTTATTTTTATAACCATTTGTGAAGTTTGATTGAAAAAAAAAATCTTTTAAAATAAATAAATAAGTATTTTTATTCCTCTCGTACAAATTGATTACTTATTAGATAAAATTCATTTTATTCCATAAGGAAATTGTATATATTTTGTATTCTATATTATTATATATTAAACAAATATATTTAAATTAAAAAAAGAGTAGGTTAGCGCCCCCAAAAAGCAAAATGCTTGTACTAGGGGCGGCCACTTTTCCTATTGATCATTTATTTGAAATTAACGCTGTGTCATTTTCTGGTGTCCAAATAAAGCTCAAAGAGCTAATGCGTGCCAGTTTCAAGTTAACATTTGTACATAAGCGAGAGGGAGTGGCATGTTTCCATTTTTGACCGCTATTTTGGTAGACCAGCGCTAAGTTACCTGTGAAAAGTATGAGAAGAGTGCTGTGGCTTATCTTTCCATACAGGGTTATCTTGTCTCTGCTCGTAATATTCTTTTAAAGTAATGAACTAATAAAACAACTGCGCAGTTTTTGTATCAGTTCTGGCATTAGTGAACATGATATAAAAGTATAACCCGTATTATTTGATTGAATGTCTATCTACTATATTATTTTATTGAAACACTATCTACCATATTATTTGATTAAATAACTATCTACCGTATTATTTGATTGAATGCCTATCTACTATATTATTTTATTGAAAAACTATCTACCATATTATTTGATTAAATGCCTATCTACCGTATTATTTGATTGAATAACTATCTACCGTATTATTTGATTAAATGCCTATCTACTATATTATTTTATTGAAAGCCTATCTACCATATTATTTGCTTAAATGCCTATCTACCGTATTAATTCATAGAATGTCCATCTAGCTTATTATTTGATTGAATGTCTATCTACCGTATTATTTGATTAAATGCCTATCTACCATATTATTTTATTGAAAGCCTATCTACCATATTATTTGATTAAATGCTTATCTACCATATTATTTGATTGAATGTCTATCTACCGTATTATTTGATTGAATGTCTATCTACCGTATTATTTGATTGAATGTCTATCTACCGTATTATTTGATTGAATGCTTATCTACCATATTATTTGATTGAATGTCTATCTACCGTATTATTTGATTGAATGCCTATCTACTATATTATTTTATTGAAAGCCTATATACCATATTATTTGCTTGAATGCCTATCTACCGTATTATTTAATAGAATGTCCATCTAGCTGCTATTACCATATTATTTGATTGAATGTCTATCTACCGTATTATTGATAAATGCCTATCTACCGTATTATTGGATTGAATAACTATCTACCGTATTATTTGATTGAATGCCTATCTACTATATTATTTTATTGAAAGCCTATCTACCATATTTAAATGAAATGCCTATCTACCGTATTATTTCATTGAATGCCTATCTACTATATTATTTTATTGAAAGCCTATCTACCATATTATTTGCATGAATGCCTATCTACCGTATTATTTGATAGAATGTCCATCTAGCTTATTATTTGATTGAATGTCTATCTACCGTATTATTTGATTAAATGCCTATCTACCATATTATTTTATTGAAAACCTATCTACCATATAATTTGATTGAAAGCTTATCTACCCTATTACTGTATTGTTGAATGTCTATCTAGTATTATTTGATTGAATTATCTAACAATTATTGATGATGCTTATCTACTATATTATTTGATTGAATGTCTATCTACCGTATTATTTGATTGAATGTCTATCTACTGTATTATTTGATTGAATGTCTATCTACCGTATTATTTTATTGAATGCTTATCTACAATATTATTTGATTGAATGCTTATCTACCATATTATTTGATTGAATGTCTATCTACCGTATTATTTGATTGAATGTCTATCTACCGTATTATTTGATTAAATAACTATCTACCATATTATTTGATTGAATGTCTATCTACCGTATTATTTGATTCAATGCCTATCTACTGTATTAATTTTCTAAGATTTAATTAACGTAAGGCTGTTACTCGATAGATATTTAGTTACCCAATAACTCTGAGGTCTAGCATAGCGAGACGGAAGTATTGCTTAAGCTTTAGGTAGTTATATCCTTGACCTTTGATAAGTACTTTATGCAAGGTCCAGCGTAGCGACACCGAGGTAATACCTCCTAAGCCTTGGGATAATCATTACATTTTGAGGACGAGCGCTGCGAGTCCGAATTTGTAAAGACAATTACCGAGTTACCATGAACTCGTTTTTTTTTTAAAAATAATGTTGGCAACATGAGAAAACAAAATATAAAATAAAATTCAAAGCCTCTGAGTTTTTTTTCAGTTAAATTATTTTAAAAAAATCTGTACCACAGTTGTTTCTTTAAGAAGATGAGTAAAAAATTGAGATTTTAAAAATACAAAAAACGATACAGCAAATTTAAAATTATATTTGTGAAGAGAAAAGGATATGTTTACAGTGTAAGCGAGAACGAAAGAAGGGAAAACAATACTTTTTAGCTTACCAAGGAATAAAAAGAAAAATGCAAGAAAATGAGATTTCATCTTGAGAAAACACAAGTTTTCCTATTGTAGGAATTACAATGGGTTGCTTGGTTGCTAAGTCTTCATCAGTTTTTCCTGTATAAATTTATAATTTTCCTCGCTCGGATTCATGATGGCAAACACTGCTGCCGTAATAACTGTAGTCGTGTTATTATTTAAACTATTTTTGTTGTTCGTAGCTTTAGACGGGTTATTTTCCTACTTAATTTCTGTCCACATTTGTTACATTCCTAGTAAAAACAAGCTAAATATTACAAGCTTCTTGTTATTGATATATTTAAAATTTTCCTACTAATTTCTGTCACATTTGTACATTCCTAGTAAACAAGCTAAATATTAAAGCTTCTTGTTATTGATATATTTAAAATTTTCCTTCCTAATTTCTGTCACATTTGTACATTCCTAGTAAACAAGCTAATATTAAAGCTTCTTGTTATTGATATATTAAAATTTTCCTACTAATTTCTGTCACATTTGTACATTCCTAGTAAACAAGCTAAATATTAAAGCTTCTTGTTATTGATATATTTAAAATTTTCCTACTAATTTCTGTCACATTTGTACATTCCTAGTAAACAAGCTAAATATTAAAGCTTCTTGTTATTGATATATTTAAAATTTTCCTACTAATTTCTGTCACATTTGTACATTCCTAGTAAACAAGCTAAATATTAAAGCTTCTTGTTATTGATATATTTAAAATTTTCCTACTAATTTCTGTCACATTTGTACATTCCTAGTAAACAAGCTAAAGTTCTTGTTATTGATTATATTTAAATTTTCCTTATTTTCTGTCACATTTATTCCTAGTTTATTAAAATTTGTACATTCCTAGTGTTCATTGATTATTTAAAACTAATTTCTGTCACATTTGTACATTCCTAGTAAACAAGCAGCTTCTTGTTATTGATATATTTAAAATGTTTTCCTAAGTTCTTAGAGAACCTTTCTCTGATGTTCATCAGAGAAAGGTTAATAAATAAAATCATGCTATATAACGATTTTATGGGCCAGATGTCAACTATATCAGCCAATTCATGTATTAGTTCTAAAATTAGCTTCAGCAAAGTGACATGCCATGGCAAAGATGTATCAACGATAACATGCGTATTATCTATTCTTCTTATAACTTTTAGAATATATTAAAAATTGTTATTTCTTTTGTTAGTATATTTAGTTTATGTTTTAAATTAAAATTATGATTTATAATTTTTCAGCTGAGCAAAGATATTTACATAAGCAAAGTTAAAGTATTTGACTATTGCTGTATTGTATCTCAAAGTATTTTTGACTAAGCTGGTTGTTGCTTGCGTATTAGGTATACAAATATTTGACTAGGCTGGTTGTTGCTTCGTATCAAAGTATTTGACTAAGCTGGTTGTTGCTACGTCTGTATTAGGTTAAGTATTTGACTAAGCTGGTGTTGCACGAACTGCTGTATTAGGATCAACTACTAGTATTTGGCTGGTTGTTGCGGCTGAGGCAAAGTGATGCTACGAACTGCTGTATTAGGTAATACAAAGGACTAGGCTGTTGTTGCTACGAACTGCTGTATTAGGTAATCAAAGTATTTGACTAAGCTGGTTGTTGCTAAATTAGGTATAGTATTTGACTAAGGAACTGCTGTATTGGTATTTTAAGCTGGTTGTTGCTACGAACTGCTGTATTAGGTATCTCAAAGTATTTGACTAGCTGGTTGTTGCTACGAACTGCTATCACAAAGTATTTGACTTGGCTACGAACTGCAGGATTTGACTAGGCTGCTATGTTAAAGGGGTATTGACTAGCTGGTTGTTGCTACGAACTGCTGTATTAGGTAAAGTATTTGACTAACTACGAACTGCATTAAATGTATTTGACTACGAACTGCTGTATTAGGAGTATTTTTAATTGCCAAAGTATTTGACTAGGCTGGTTGTTGCTACGAACTGCTGTATTAGTATCCAAAGTATTTGATAAGCTGCTACGAACTGCTACTATTTGATGGTGTTGCTACGAACTGCGTATGGTATCTCATAAGTATTTGACTAAGCTGGTTGTTGGCTGCTGTATTAGGTAATACAAAAAGTATTTGACTAAGCGTTGTTGCTGAACTGCTGTATTAGGTATACAAAGTATTTGACTAAGCTGGTTGTTGCTACGAACTGCTGTATTAGGTAATACAAAGTATTTGACTAAGCTGGTTGTTGCTACGAACTGCTGTATTAGGTAATACAAAGTATTTGACTAAGCTGGTTGTTGCTACGAACCTGCTGTATTAGGTATCAAAAGTATTTGACTTGGCTGGTTGTTACGAACTGCTGTATTAGTATCAAAATATTTGACTAAGCTGGTTGTTGCTACGAACTGCTGTATAAGGTAATACAAATATGTTTGACTAGGCTGGTTGTTGCTACGAACTGCTGTATTAGTAACAAGTATTTGACTAAGCTGGTTGTTGCTACGAACTGTTAGGTAATACAAAGGACTAAGAATCTCAAAGTATTTGACTAAGCTGGTTGTTGCTACGAACTGCTGTATTAGGTAATACAAAGTATTTGACTAGGCTGGTTGTTGCTACGAACTGCTGTATTAGGTATCACAAAGTATTTGACTAAGCTGGTTGTTGCTACGAACTGCTGTATTAGGTAATACAAAGTATTTGACTAAGCTGTTGTTGCTACGAACGCTGTATGTAATACAAGTATTTGACTAAGCTGGTTGTTGCTACAACTGCTGTATTAGGTAATACAAAAGTATTTGACTAAGCTGGTTGTTGCTACGAACTGCTGTATTAGGTAATACAAAGTATTGATAAGCTGGTTGTTGCTACGAACTGCTGTATTAGGTAATACAAAGTATTGACTAAGCTGGTTGTTGCTACGAACTGCTGTATTAGGTACACAAAGTATTTGACTAGGCTGGTTGTTGCTACGAACTGCTGTATTAGGTATCACAAAATATTTGACTAGGCTGGTTGTTGCTACGAACTGCTGTATTAGGTAATACAAAGTATTTGACTAGGCTGGTTGTGCTACGAACTGCTGTATTAGGTATCACAAAGTATTTGACTAAGCTGGTTGTTGCTACGAACTGCTGTATTAGGTAATACAAAGTAATTTGACTAAGCTGGTTGTTGCTACGAACTGCTGTATTAGGTAATACAAAGTATTTGACTAAGCTGGTTGTTGCTACGAACTGCTGTATTAGGTAATACAAAGTATTTTGACTAAGCTGGTTGTTGCTACGAACTGCTGTATTAGTAATACAAAGTAATTGACTAAGCTGTTGTGCTACGAACTGCTGTATTAGGTATCACAAAGTATTTGACTTGGCTGGTTGTTGCTACGAACTGCTGTATTAGGTATCACAAAATATTTGACTAGGCTGGTTGTTGCTACGAACTGCTGTATAAGGTAATACAAAGTATTTGACTAGCTGGTTGTTGCTACGAACTGCTGTATTAGGTACTATTTGACTAAGCTGGTTGTTGCGAACTGCTGTATTAGGTAATACAAAGTATTTGACTAGGCTGGTTGTTTGCTACGAATGCTGTATTAGGTATCTCAAAGTATTTGACTAAGCTGGTTGTTGCTACGAACTGCTGTATTAGGTAATACAAGTATTTGACTAGGCTGGTTGTTGCTACGAACTGTATTAGGTATAGTAATACGAACTGGTATTTAGGTAAAAGTATTTGACTAAGCTGGTTGTTGCTACGAACTGCTGTATTAGGTAATACAAAGTATTTTGACTAAGCTGGTTGTTGCTACGAACTGCTGTATTAGGTAATCAAAGTATTTGACTAAGCTGGTTGTTGCTACGAACTGCTGTATTAGGTAATACAAAGTATTTGACTAAGCTGGTTGTTGCTACGAACTGCTGTATTTAGGTAATACAAAGTATTTGACTAAGCTGGTTGTTGCTACGAACTGCTGTATTAGGTATCCAAAGTATTTGACTTGGCTGGTTGTTGCTACGAACTGCTGTATTAGGTATCACAAAATATTTGACTAGGCTGGTTTTGCTTGAACTGCTGTAGGTAATACAAAGTATTTGACTACGAACTGCGTATTTAGGTATCTCAAAGTATTTGACTAGCTGGTTTGTTGCTACGAACTGCTGTATTAGGTAATACAAAAGTATTTGACTAGGCTGGTTGTTGCTACGAACTGCTGTATTAGGTATCAAAGTATTTGACTAAGCTGGTTGTTGCTACGAACTGCTGTATTAGGTAATACAAAAGTATTTGACTAGGCTGGTTGTTGCTACGAACTGCTGTATTAGGTATCACAAAGTATTTGACTAAGCTGGTTGTTGCTACGAACTGCTGTATTAGGTAATACAAAGTATTTGACTAAGCTGGTTGTTGCTACGAACTGCTGTATTAGGTATACAAAGTATTGATGGCTGGTTGTTGCTACGAACTGCTGTATTAGGTAATACAAAGTATTTGACTAAGCTGGTTGTTGCTACGAACTGCTGTATTAGGAACAAAGTATTTGACTAAAGCTGGTTGTTGCTACGACTGTATTAGGTAATACAAAGTATTGACTAAGCTGGTTGTTGCTACGAACTGCTGTATTAGGTATCACAAAGTATTTGACTTGGCTGGTTGTTGCTACGAACTGCTGTATTAGGTATCACAAAAATTTGACTAGGCTGGTTGTTTGCTACGAACTGCTGTATAAGGTAATACAAAGTATTTGACTAGGCTGGTTGTTGCTACGAACTGCTGTATTAGGTATCTCAAAGTATTTGACTAAGCTGGTTGTTGCTACGAACTGCTGTATTAGGTAATACAAAGTATTTGACTAGGCTGGTTGTTGCTACGAACTGCTGTATTAGTATCTCAAAGTTTGACTAAGCTGGTTGTTTGCTACGAACTGCTGTATTAGGTATACAAAGTATTTGACTAGGCTGGTTGTTGCTACGAATGCTGTATTAGGTATCTCAAAGTATTTGACTAAGCTGGTTGTTGCTACGAACTGCTGTATTAGGTAATACAAAGTATTTGACTTGCTTGGTTGTTGCTACGAACTGCTGTATTAGGTAATACAAAGTATTTGATAAAAACTGCACAAGTATTTGAAAGCTGGTTGTTGCTACGGAACTGCTGTATTAGGTAATACAAAGTATTTGACTAGGCTGGTTGTTGCTACGAACTGCTGTATTAGGTATCTCCTAAGCTGGTTGTTGCTACGACTGCTGTATTAGGTAATACAAAGTATTTGACTAGGCTGGTTGTTGCTACGAACTGCTGTATTAGGTATCACAAAGTATTTGACTAAGCTGGTTGTTGCTACGAACTGCTGTATTAGGGTAATACAAAGTATTTGACTAAGCTGGTTGTTGCTACGAACTGCTGTATTAGGTATCACAAAGTATTTGACTAAGCTGGTTGTTGCTACGAACTGCTGTATTAGGTAATACAAAGTATTTGACTAAGCTGGTTGTTGCTACGAACTGCTGTATTAGGTATCACAAAGTATTTGACTAGCTGGTTGTTGCTACGAACTGCTGTATTAGGTAATCTCAAAGTATTTGACTAAGCTGGTTGTTGCTACGAACTGCTGTATTAGGTAATACAAAGTATTTGACTAGGCTGGTTGTTGCTACGAACTGCTGTATTAGGTATCTCAAAGTATTTGACTAAGCTGGTTGTTGCTACGAACTGCTGTATTAGGTAATACAAAGTATTTGACTAGGCTGGTTGTTGCTACGAACTGCTGTATTAGGTATACAAGTATTTGACTAAGCTGGTTGTTGCTACGAACTGCTGTTAGGTAATACAAAGTATTTGACTAGGCTGGTTGTTGCTACGAACTGCTGTATTAGGTATCACAAAGTATTTGACTAAGCTGGTTGTTGCTACGAACTGCTGTATTAGGTAATACAAAGTATTTGACTAAGCTGGTTGTTGCTACGAACTGCTGTATTAGGTAATACAAAGTATTTGATAAAGCTGGTTGTTGCTACGAACTGCTGTATTAGGTAATACAAAGTATTTGATAAGCTGGTTGTTGCTACGAACTGCTGTATTAGGTAATACAAAGTATTGACTAAGCTGGTTGTTGCTACGAACTGCTACAAAGTATTTGACTAAGCTGGTTGTTGCCTACGAACTGCTGTTTAGGTATACAAAGTATTTGACTAGGCTGGTTTGTTTGCTACGAACTGCTGTATTAGGTAATACAAAGTATTTGACTAGCTGGTTGTTGCTACGAACTGCTGTATTAGGTAATACAAAGTATTTGACTAAGCTGGTTGTTGCTTTGCTGTATTAGTATCACAAGTATTTGACTAAGCTGGTTGTTGCTACGAACTGCTGTATTAGGTAATACAAAGTATTTGATAAATGCTACGAACTGCTTATTAGGTAAATCTTATAGGTCTCTTACTTCTTGCCTGCCTTTACTCCTGGCGACCAAATTAATTAATTTGTAATAAAACACATCCATCATAGCACAGCTAGACCACCTCGACTAAATAATTAATTACACATTAATAATTAAACTGACATCATTTTATTTATTAGATAGACGTGAAACAGTTTTTATTCTCGACGTTTAATTTTCCCTCCATGATGAATTAGATGTTTTACAGTCAATTTATCGTTGACTGGTTATTTAAATTTTAATAAACCTTCAAGAACAAATATGTCAATCAATAACTTGAAAATAAATCCTTATATTTGAGCAATATACTATAAAATGGGGATTAAAATATTAAATTAGCCAAATATTGTTTTTTACTAATGTTGAGATCTTGCTTTCTCCATTATTTATTTTTAGTCGACTATTATGTACCTAATATTCTTGAACATGTTTAAAAAATGTATAACATGTACCAAAGGTCCTTGTTTCTGTATTTAACAAAAATATATTTATGTTAATAATGTCCAGAATAAATAAAAAATTGTAAATAAATAAATAAAATAAATAATTGTTCGTTTAAAATTAATTAATCTGGTTTTTAAATTTTTAAATAATTATTTTGTGTATTCATATAGCTATATGTTATATGTTGCCATACATACTTTGTAAACGGCTTCATACTTTGTATAAAACTTGCTGTTTTATAAATGGCTATGTAGAGAGCAGGTTTGGCGGCAGATTTGAATTGATATAAAAGATTTGTACTTTTTGATAAGTTAAATTAATAATGGCGCCTTTAACTTTATTAATGTGTAATATGATTCCTATGATATATGGATTCAGTGGCGTAAAGTGTGCAATATTCCCCTCCGTAATTTATATATAAAGTATTTGCACACTTATATCATTTGATACTACCGAGTTTTGCAAAACATGAATAGTTGACAAATAGTGTCTCTCGCACAATTATATTTGCACACTTTTTTATTGCTTTCTGTGTTATTTTATAATGACATTGTCTTGAAACACAGAGAGAGCACAGCTACGAAACACAAAGGTGTTGACAGTTTGTTTGGCAGTTCGCTAGAAGAGAAAAGAAATTTGTCATCTTATGACTTTTCTACCTAAAACCCATAAATACCTTTAGATGATGACGAATGTCGAATGATGGAACAGTTCCCAGATGTAGCATTGCATTTTGCATTCATTGCATTTCCTAGGTGTCTCTCGCACAATTATATTGTGTCAACTATTCATGTTTTGCAAAACTCGGTAGTATCAAATGATATACCATTAGAAGACTTAAAGACATTAATTCTATTTTCACCCCACTCTCATTCCCACCCCCTCTATGCAGTACACTAAATGCTTATATGAACTGTTTAAAATTGTATAAAATATTGTTTTACTGCTAAATATATTTTGACTTATCCTCGCCAACTGGCGTTAAGGAAAAATACTGCTGAGTTTTACCTAAAAATCCAAAACCGAGGCTTCATCAAAATTTTTCGTATTGCCATGCTGTCCGTCTGTGTCACGCATAACTCCCGCTGCGGATGTGCTACGGAATTGAAACTTGGCACAAATATCAGAATTTGGTTTAGTTGAGCTGCCCGTAAAAGAACACTTTTTACACAACGATAACCTGTTTTGCTAAGTGATCAAAGCTCAAAAAAATTGTCAAATATATATTTTTTTTGTTAATCATGACTTTATTGAATATAAAAATTTAATAAATGACACATAATAAAAATGTGTAAAAATTGACATTTTGAGGACGAGCGAAGCGAGTCTGAAGTATCGTAGACTTTAGATCAAAGTCCTGTTTGAGCATAGCGAGACAAAAGTGATGCCATCAGGTATCCCTACTTGATTTTTAATAATATTTTGTTACATTATTATATTATGAGCAAAAAGAGTCACCCGTGGTGTAGTGGTTAAGGTACGCGGCCTATACACAGAATGAATGGACTTTAGACATGAGTTAATAAATAATACAAAAATACAAATAAATAAATTTATTATAAAAACCATTCAATTATATTAAACTTTTACTAACATAGGTTAAGTTCTAGAAATTATTAACATAGATTAAGATTATGTCTAGATTAAGAAGTTACTAGTGCTATATCTATATATAGAGTTAAGGAACTCCCTCTCTGCAGCGCAAAGCGCAAGCTTTATAGCAGAGAGGTAGCCTTGTTTTTTTTATATATATTATGTACATGTACGTCATGTAATATTGTAAATTAATTATTTTAATAAAGGAAAAAAAAAAAAAAAAAAAAAAAAAAAAAAAAAAAAAAGTTCAATCCCACCACGGGCCTCTAGGATTTTTATGAGAGGGATACAAATTCTGCGTACCACGTCCTTCAGAAGGGACGTAAAGCCGGTGGTTTCGAGCCTGTGCGTTGTCAGGTACTCGTTAAAGATTCCTTACCCTAAATGATACTGGGTATAGGCAAAATTTAGGATCCTCATTGTAGATTTTTTTATCATGAATCTACAATGAGTGGAGGTCTGGTTTAACAGTAAGAGCAAGTGTTGTTTCCAGTTTTCACTAGACTATAAGAGTCAGTGAAAATATGTTTGATTGCTTGAAAAAGCATGAGAGGAACCATAGAAATTCACGGCTCTTCTGTCTAGATTAGATGAAATATACCTACACTTGAAATTAAAAGGACTGGAACACTATCTTAGGGAGCTGGCAAAAAGGGCCCAATAACGTGGCCTACTTGCCTGGTAGTTACTACCACTCCCCCCATATTACTACTAATATTATGAGCAAAAATTAAATATACAAATGCTCTATTGTTGATATTATTCGGGCTGCTGTTCCAATGAAAACCGATGAATCCGACGTTACCTGACGTAGTGAATCCGACATAACATGACATAGCGAATCCGACGTTGACGTAGTTGAATCCGACATAACATGACATAGCGAATCCGACGTTTACCAGACGTAGTGAATCGACTAACATATAGCGAATCCGACGTTACCAGACGTAGTGAATCCGACATAACATGACATAGCGAATCCGACGTTACCAGACGTAGTGAATCCGACATAACATGACATAGCGAATCCGACGTTACCAGACGTAGTGAATCCGACATAACATGACATAGCGAATCCGACGTTACCAGACGTAGTGAATCCGACATGACATAGCGAATCCGACGTTACCAGACGTAGTGAATCCGACAAACATGACATAGCGAATCCGACGTTACCAACGTAGTGAATCCGCATAACATGACATAGTGAATCCGACGTTAATAGCGTAGCGAATCCGACCTTACATGACGTATATAGTGAATCTGCCATTATATGACGTAGCAAATCTGTCGTTACTTAACCTTGCTAATGCGATGTTTCATAACGTAGCGAATCCAACGTTTCATAACGTGGCGAATCCAACGTTTCATACCGTATCGAATCCAACGATAACGTAGCGAATCCAACGTTTCATAACGTAGCGAATCCAACGTTTCATAACGTAGCGAATCCAACGTTTCATAACGTAGCGAATCTAACGTTTCATAACGTAGCGAATCCAACGTTTCATAACATAAGGAATGATTGTCACAGCTGTATAAAGACATTGCTCAATCTTCATCAATGCTAAAACGAAATCTTCTAATATCAGCACTCCACTACGTTTAAAAGCAATATATAATGTTATAAACTAAGAAGCTGCGTAACCATACTGACCACAATTAAAGACTTTAAAAGAAAACCTCATTATTATTTTTCCTTGGCTAGTTTTTATTTTTACTAGTTTTTCTTCTTCTTTTTTCTTTTCAAACTTTTCTCTTGAGATGTACAATTTTCAGTTTTTCGTCTACTACAAAAACTTTCTTATTCTTTTTTTACAGTATATTATACAAGTAATAAAGCGTCAAAGAAAACTAAACTTAACAACACCAGTATTAACAATTTAAAAATGACCCATTGTTTAAAATTAAACTACTTGCCCTGTAAATAATTATTAAATAGCAAATCTAACTCTAATATAAATATAATTTCTCGTATGAAAATCACACATACATGTAGTTTTTAAACATCATTGGTTGACATAGATATAAAACATAAAACATATGTTGACCGGAGTCGAGTCAGGTTTTAGATCTAGGGACAATTTCAGTAAATAAGGGTTTGGGATGAAATAAAGAGTTTTGGGCCCTTATTTTTTACTGCGAGGCCTCTGTTTTTGTGGGGTTACATTTTTTAAGGGTCTAGTTGCAACAAAAAAATCATTTCTTTTTAGTTTTAAAACTAAAATAATTTAGCTTTATGTCTCGAGTAACATTATTTTTAGTTTCTTTTTGTATTTATTCTTATTTTATTGGTATATTATATATATATATATATTAATTATTATATATATATATATATAATATATATATATATATATATATACATAATACATATATATATATATATATATATATATATATATATATATATTATATATAATATATATAATATTATATATATTATATATAATTATATATATATATATATATATATATATATATATATATATTATATATATATTATACTTTTCTCTTTAATTTACCTCTTCTTATAATATAGAAAAAGTATTGTTTTCATTTTATTTTTATAAAAAAAAAATGGCTTGAGTTGTACTAATAAAAAAATAGAGCTAGTTATAAATTAATTATAACGTGAGCTGATTTTTCCTCCAACATCTTCAGGATAAATCTAAAACTACATTAGAATTTGCAGCATTGCCACAGGGTCAAACACAGTAGTATGTGTACCTTTGTGGTGTTACGGTTATTCCGCGGTACTCAAGTCGATAGTAGGGGGGGGTAAGTATCTACAGGGGTGCACAACTAGGAATGGGAGGATAGGAACAGGGTAGGAGGAGGGAAATAGGAAGGTAAAGGTAAGCGCCACCTCGTTTGGGTAAGGAAGGGAGTGAAGGCAAACGAGGAAATCCTTCAGGAGCACTCTTCAGCAACTATATCAACTAAACAGGTAAGTATATTACCCAAGGTAAGTATACAAACAAATAAATAAAAAATAAATAAACAAACTGTTATTTATACGGGACCAGATTTTACGCCTAGTCGTGTTGGTATCAGGTAAGTATCTTAACCCTAACTTAACACTAATTTTGTACTTTCCTGTTTCAGGTACCTCTGGGTTCTCAGCCACCAGTTCGCAGTACCTAAAGAGGACACGGTTCGCAGCTTTGATCAGCCTGTCTCGTTCCAGTTGACAATAAAAATATAAAAATAAATAAATCTGAAATAACCTATGTCTAACTTAATACTACTGTAGGGTACTAACCCTTTACTCTTGCTCAGTAACTCTGATGGTAATCTAACCTCTAACTTTTATTTACCAGAGAGCATCCAAACTGGTGGTCTATTATCACTATGAGTCACTCCAGACTTTAAGCAGGTTATAAACATCTACCAAAATATATAAACTACCATCTAGTTTTGCTGCCAATACCGTAAAGCAAGTAGATCCCTATGCTCTTTTTGGTAACCACCAACTGGGCTGGAGCAACACTAACTGTGACCAAGCCACTATTATCGTCACTCGAAAACCTCAACTTTCTTCCCACTACCCCACCAGGATAGATAGACAGCTTTGGTAACAGTGTAATCGCTCCAACACCGGTTTTAGCCACCTGCAGAGTAAAGTATTGAAGATACAAAACATGCAAAGTAGCAAGGCGAAATTAAGTAAAGATCAGAAATTAAAGTAGCACATACAGATATATATTCTGTTAACATACAAGTTATTTTTAAAGTTAATCGGCTTATCTAACCTTAAATCTACAACTAAAATATAAGATAAAATAAATATTCAGAGATGAAATAGAATAATAAGAAAGGGTTAGTAGAAATAACATAAATAGATAGAATAAATAAGGTATATAAAAGTATACGTAAACTTAACCTAAGTCGACATGAATATCCTTTCAGCAGATACTCCCCAATTTCACCGGTTCTCAGTAAGGTTGAGGTAAATCCAAACGTAAGGTAACTCCGTGTAAGTAAAGTTTAGAAACACGATTCGATTACAACGCACAATTATCGTCCAGTAATCTTTTCACCACTTTCGGTTGACGTATTACCACTTTTGGTTAACTTATGGTACCCGCACACTAAACTTTAAGTTCAGATATTCACATCACTGGTATCTTCTCTATATATTTGTCTATTTAATTATTTTACTTATTTAACCCAGTCACAATACTTATATATTTAACTTAGTTCTTTAAATTATTTAGTTATTTAAATGTATTTATTTATTTAATTTAATTTAATTTATTTATTTAGTTAATTTTAATTTAATTTATTTAGTTATTTACTTTATTTATTTAGTTAATTTAATTTAATTAATTTATTTAATTTAATTTAATTTATTTAGTTAATTTAATTTAATTTAATTTATATATTCAATTGATTTAGGTATTTAAGTAATTAATACATTCACATTACTTATTTATTTTTTTATTTATTCAAATCCTTTATTTAATTTATTTATTTAAATTCTTTATTTAATTTATTTATTTAATTTATTTTAATTTACTTATTTATTTATTTAAGTTCTTTATTTAATTTATTTAGTTATTTAATCTATTTATTTAAATTAATATATTCAATCTATAATCTTTAATAAATTCATCATACATAACTTATTCACATTAACTATAAAACTACACAGCATAACAATAAGACTAACACTAAGACTAACAATAAGACTAAACTACCGGTAACAGTGAACAGGGAGCCCTTAAACTAATCCGTAAACTTTCAAAAAAATCAATAACGTGAAAATTACGTAAATCAATTATTCTTCAATTAAGTAATTAAGAGGTTAATTGTATAAGTGGCGGACTCCCCCGACAGACTGACTCTACTACGACCCTAGGTAACCGTTCCCCTTCCAGGAAGATCTCCTAACTCTCAGAACTGATAACTCACCTGACCAACACAACTGACCCTTTGATCAGTGTAATAGATACATACTCGCAGTATAAACGAAGATAAAATATATCTATTACACCGATTCAAAACAAAACAAAGAATGTTACAAATCATTCATAACAGTGGCATGGTCAAACTGAGAATTTGTAGCATGGCCACAGGGTCAAACACAGTAGTATGTGTACCTTTGTGGCATGGACAAACTGAGAATTTGCAGCATGGCCACAGGTTCAAACACAGTAGTATGTGTACCTTTGTGGCAGGGTCAAACTGAGAATTGCAGCATTGCCACAGGTCAAACACAGTAGTATGTGTACCTTTGTGGCAGGGTCAAACTGAGAATTTGCAGCATTGCCACAGGGTCAAACACAGTAGTATGTGTACCTTTGTGGCAGAGTCAAACTGAGAATTTGCAGCATGGCCACAGGGTCAAACACAGTAGTATGTGTACCTTTGTGGCAGGGTCAAACTGAGAATTTGCAGCATTGCACAGGGTCAAACACAGTAGTATGTGTACCTTTGTGGCAGGGTCAAACTGAGAATTTGCAGCATGGCCACAGGGTCAAACACAGTAGTATGTGTACCTTTGTGGCAGGGTCAAACTGAGAATTTGCAGCATTGCCACAGGGTCAAACACAGTAGTATGTGTACCTTTGTGGCAGGGTCAAACTGAGAATTTGCACATTGCCACAGGTCAAACACAGAGTATTGTACCTTTGTGGCAGGTCAAACTGAGAATTTGCAGCATGGCCACAGGGTCAAACACAGTAGTATGTGTACCTTTGTGGCAGGGTCAAACTTAGAATTTGCAGCATTGCCACAGGGTCAAACACAGTAGTATGTGTACCTTTGTGGCATGGTCAAACTGAGAATTTGCAGCATGGCCACAGGTCAAACACAGTAGTATGTGTACCTTTGTGGCAGGGTCAAACTGAGAATTTGCAGCATTTGCCACAGGGTCAAACACATGTGTACCTTTGTGGCAGGGTCAAACTGAGAATTTGCAGCATTGCCACAGGGTCAAAACATAGTATGTGTACCTTTGTGGCATGGTCAAACTCAGAATTTGCAGCATGGCCACAGGGTTAAACACAGTAGTATGTGTACCTTTGTGGCATGGTCAAACTCAGAATTTGCAGCATAGCCACAGGGTCAAACACAGTATTATGTGTATCTTAGGGTAGATCGAGGTAGCTTATTCTTAAATTATATAAACATGTTCAAAACCGAAAAAATTATTAATGCTTATCTTTTATTTTATTTACTTCTTACAAAAATTGCAAGTTTTAATATTTTTTATTTGTCTTATTTAAAAATGTTAAGAAAGAGTAGATTTATTTTAAGCCTCAAATGTAAATGGAAGCACATTTCATGAGAGGTTGATCTCTTTATGTTTTTAATTCATAACGTTACGCTATGTTAAGTCTCAGACGAATAGGCTATGATTTACCATTCTATGTTAAATATGAGCTATTATCTGTAGGACTCTAAAAGCTACTTTGCCGTACAGGTTACACAGCAATTTTTCTCGGAGGATGTCATTTTCTTATCTTTCGTTGTAAATGACGACAATTATGTTTTGTGAGTCTATTTGAAGGGGCGATTAGGCTTGACAAATAGGACTTTTTGTGTTGGCTAAAACCCAGTTTATCTTTTAAAAAATGTCTCTTTAAAACAGACTTGTTTTGTATATTATTTGAAATATTGCGCCAATATATAGGTGGTGTTTATTTTAGCCAATAACTAATAAACCAAATGTTACTTGACTTGTTCGTTATGTGTTAGAATTTTACGTTCAATTAATATGCTATGTGTCGAAGAATAGTTTATGAACTCAAATTCAATATAAACATGACAGAGCAGCCACTAGTGGAATGTAAAAGCTTTCTAAACATTTCAATGATCAATATCAAAATGTATCAACAATCGTCTGTTCTCATTTCTAACATTTGTCACCTTGTATGCTGTAAGAGTTATTTACTCGACAAGGGAGAAGTTCTTTACCCTCTGTTTCACAGAGGGTAACAGTAATTCGTTAAGCAGCTTCTTCCAACTTCTTGGCGCGACGCATACTTCTGATAAATCAAAACAGTTATTATTATTAATAATTATCAAAAACCCATGTATCATGTGATGAGCCTTTGCCAAAGAATATTGACCATCTAAGGGTCCATTACGGAAAAGTATTAGCAAATTTCATAAAAATGCATGCATGTGTTGATAAAATTATTAATTAATGCCCCGGTTTATAGTAAAACGATAAAAACAAAGTTTTCCGGACTGGTGGATTCTAACAATGAATTTTTAAATTTCCAAGTAAATTTGATTTTGAATGAGCAAATGTCTAAAAGCGATTGCGCCAAACAGTAGGGCGGAAAGTGATTTATTGTCCGCCCTGATTTTTGTTCCCTCCCTTATTTTCACAAACAGGCGGTTTTTCCTTCTTGAAATTAAGGGCAGAAAGTAAATTTTTTCCCTCCTTCTAGAGGAAAAATACTTTTTACTGTATGCTTATAATGTAAAATAGAAAACTATTTGACAGAAGGTAAAATTTCCTCAAAGTTTAGGGCCTGCACAGTTAATGTAATGATGCAAGCATTTGCTAGTTAGTGAGTTAGTTAAGTTAATCTTATGTTTTGTAATCTGGCGATTGACTTAGCGCATTGTCCAGTAAGTTAGTTAAGTTATCTTATGTTTCGTATTCTGGCGATTGACTTAGCGCGTTGTCCAGTAAGTTAGTTAAGTTATCTTATGTTCGTATTCTGGCGATTGACTTATCCAGTAGTTAGTTAAGTTATCTTATGTTTCGTAATCTGGCGATTGACTTAGCGCGTTGTCCAGTAAGTTAGTTAAGTTAATCTTATGTTTGTAATCTGGCGATTGACTTAGCGCGTTGTCCAGTAAGTTAGTTAAGTTAATCTTATGTTTTGTAGTCTGGCGATTGACTTAGCGTGTTGTCCAGTGAGTTAGTTAAGTTAATCTTATGTTTGTAATCTGGCGATTGACTTAGCGCGTTGTCCAGTAAGTTAGTTAAGTTATCTTATGTTTCGTAATCTGGCGATTGACTTAGCGCGTTGTCCAGTAAGTTAGTTAAGTTAATCTTATGTTTGTAATCTGGCGATTGACTTAGCGCGTTGTCCAGTAAGTTAGTTAAGTTATCTTATGTTTCGTAATCTGGCGATTGACTTAGCGCGTTGTCCAGTAAGTTAGTTAAGTTAATCTTATGTTTTGTAGTCTGGCGATTGACTTAGCGCGTTGTCCAGTAAGTTAGTTAAGTTAATCTTATGTTTGTAATCTGGCGATTGACTTAGCGCGTTGTCCAGTAAGTTAGTTAAGTTATCTTATGTTTCGTAATCTGGCGATTGACTTAGCGCGTTGTCCAGTAAGTTAGTTAAGTTAATCTTATGTTTCGTAATCTGGCGATTGACTTAGCGCGTTGTCTCCTTTGAGTTAGAATTCATCGTGACTGATCTTTAACTACTTATTAGCTTCTTTTTTTCTATTAGATTAATCAAATATAAATAATGAAACAAAGCTAATAACGTATTCAGTCAGTGTCTTACAAACACGCAGAGATTCGATTCTTTATAAAACCAGTAATCATAGATGATGAATCGGTTTTTGATTTAGGAACGGGTCTTAATTAATTCTAGTAGTGTCCATCCCCAACCAGCGTACTTCTTTGTAGTGCGATTGGTTTAAAAAAAATGTTATACATAGTTTAAAGTTCTGTACGTCAATCAATACTATGAACTTTAAAATACAAGGAAATATGGATAATGTAAGTAAAGGTTTAAGAGCAAGCTTATTATTTTGATTTCGATTTTATGCTTTACTTAACTACTGATATTTTTTGTGAAAACAATCGATGTATTTCTACGATAAATACACGGAATAGAATGACGATGACGATAGAATCCCAGGTGGTCCGATTCGGTCACGTTTTTATTACGTTTCTTTAAACGGTATATTGTTAAGTATTCAAAAGACTACTTGATTTTTTTTTAAAAATCTATTATTTAAGTTATTTGATTAGAAGATGTAGGTGTGGGGTACTTCATGGGGTTTTCAGGTCAGGTTACAATGTTACGTCAATAATTCTGGTTCATCAATGACGTTGAAAATTGTTTTGTAAAACTCTGACTATTCATGGATTTCATAGGACCGCAACATAGTATAGTCTGGTACTGTGATCTATGCTGTGATTCACAGAAATACTGAGTACAGTCATGATTGTTCCTAGTGTAGATTAACATATTACATATTTATTGCTTGTTTTTATGTTCGTTATAATCACTATAATCTTATATCCTCAGAACAACCATAAAGTAGTAGTAATATGGGGGTAGTAGTAGTAACTACCAGGCAAGTAGGCCACGTTGTTGGGCTCTTTTTGCTAGCTCCCTAAGATAGTGTTCTACTCCTTTTAGCGAATTTTCATTATGAAAAGGACGCTTATGAGGTTGTTCGGATGACGGAAGTTGAGGGTGGGAGTGAGCGGAATCGGTTCCTATTGACTTCCTGATAACAAAAATATATGTCCGAAAAAAGTTTTATATATATATATATAATATATATATATATATATATATATATATATATATATATATATATATATATATATATTATATATATATATGTATGTAAGAGTTTCTACCCTTTCGTATGGCGAACGATAACTCTCGAAGGCGTTCTCAAATTGAAACGAAACTTTGCAAATCGCGAGATGTCGAGGAGGTTACGAGGCCTATTGTTTATAAAAACATTATGACGTCATCAACCAAAGTTATGACGTCATGAAAAAAAATTTTTTTTGAAACTAGAAATGGCTATAAAACAAGGTATTTCGTGTTTAGGTAGACGGCTAGCTGAATCGATTAAGACCGATTTCAGCTCAATCGAACCATCACAAATGGCACAAACGGTATACATATATATATAATCTTGTATATATGTATACGTCTAGGTCAAAGACTCGTACGATATCTGTTGGGTTCAGTAGTGTTAGAGGGTGGTGATATAGTATAAAAGAGGGGCCTCTACCTCTTGCTCCATCCTGGTAAGCCTACTGTCGCAGAGAGACAGGACAAAAATGGCTTCCACTAAACCACGCCGAGCTAAGCAGGCCCGTAAAGCGGAAGAACCTCGAAGTAGTCTTTATATGGTCGAAGTCATTCTAAAACGATTGCGACCGGTTTCATTTCAGTCAGGCAATCTTAAGTGACGGAAACGGCATTTTTATTTTAAAACTAAAATCATGAATATATTTTTGTTTATAATTGTCGCGGCCGCCGCTAGGTTTTATTTTTATCTATATTTGTTTTTTTTTTTTTTGTAATGTTTTTGTTTTTGGACAACACTGTCAGGAAAGAATTATGTTTGACGTATTTTATTCTAGTTTTTCGATTCGTTTCAAGATTTATTAGTTTAGACGGTAAAATATTCTTTTACGGGTTCTAACCAGGGTTCAAATGGGTTTTTTACGGGTTCTTGTTCGATTATTGTTCGCGAAAACGGGACGTTTTATGTTACAGTTGTTCCTTCTTCGTATCGATACTTATATCAATAAAACTCTGTGAAAGTTAAAGCTGTCTGACTTTAAATTTGTGTAGCTAGAATGAATTTCGTGACGATTGTTGCGCGATTGCCGGCACAATAATGCTTCTTAATTTTAATATTATAGCATACTGTTAATAATAGAGTATGAATAAAATCTCAATTAGCAAAATCAAATTTTTGAGAAAGCCTCTCAGGCCCGCGAAGCGGGCCTGTGTGGAAAGGCTGTGAAAATTCGCTAGATACATGGCAAAATGCCATGTAACAAGAACAACACATAATACAAACCAACAACAATGTGGCCGCGAAGCGGCCACAGGGAGGCCCTCGGGCCGCGAAGCGGCCCGGTGGGCCGACGCCGTGGAGCGGACGAGGCGCGAAGCGCCGAGGCCGCGTAGCTCGGCGCTTCGCGTTTAATTTTAAGTGTAGGTATATTTCATCTAATCTAGACAGAAGAGCCGTGAATTTCTATTGTTCCTCTCATGCTATGCATCCTCTCATTATAGTATTATAATGAATCTACAATAAGGGTTCTAAATTTTGCCTATACCCAGTTTCATTTAGGGTAAGGGATCTTTAACAAGTACCTGACATCGCACTGGCTCGAGACCACCGGCTTTACGTCCCTTCTGAAGGACGTGGTACGCAGAATTTTTATCCCTCTCATAAAAATCCTAGAGGCCCGTGCTGGGATTGAACCCATGACTAAAGTCCATTCATTCTGTGTATTGGCCGCGTACCTTAACCACTACACCACGGGGGACTTTAGAA
The DNA here is from genome assembly GCA_018340805.1 of Microvelia longipes. Classification (NCBI taxonomy): domain Eukaryota; kingdom Metazoa; phylum Arthropoda; class Insecta; order Hemiptera; family Veliidae; genus Microvelia; species Microvelia longipes. The sequence goes on from JACMZG010001863.1 coordinate 58,967,585, forward strand.
CAACCATAAAACGCTCCCTTTTATGTTTTTCAGTCACTCCATCGATATCAACATGAATTACTCTACATGATGACTTACATCTGCATGATTTTGAAGTACCCTTTATCCTCGACCCTTGTCGATCCCTTATTTCTTTTACCTTTATCAATCCTTATTTAATCATTTTTTTGTTCATGCTCTTTTCACTGAAGCATTTCTAAATAATTCTCCTAGAAGGCCGAGAGATCCTTCGTTTAAATTTATATTTTTCTGGGAGTTCTACAATATTTAAAACTGAACACCATGGAGTTATATCAATAAATATTTTCTCCTGTGATATCATTCCACGAGTTATAACTTTTAGCATAAGTACTAAGATCATCTTAAATAATAAAAGAAAAGAAATCTCTCCACAAAACAAAAGTTTATTGGCAAAGCGCTTTCAACCTAACTAGAGGCCATCATCAGTGCAAAACCCTTGAGATGTTAAAGAAGTAGAGAAGTGAGTCTATGTTTTCTTTCTAGGTATTAGAGTCAGACTCAGACCATTTAGGTATTAGAGTCAGACCATTCTTTGTAAGATCATCTTGTTTATTCATTTTTTTTCTTTTTTACAACACAACATAGGTTTAAAATATAAAATAATATTTTAAAAAATTAAAAGGAGAAAGTTCAGTTGCATTACTGAAATATTGTATTCCTAATGAGGCCCTAAAAAGTATTCCCCTAAATACTTCTAATGTATTTTAAAGACCCTAAATACTTTAGCTTCTGATAGATAAATTTTGTCTTTTCCTAATTTAAATGTCATTTTAACCCAAGGTCTCTGAGACATATCTCACCACAATATTAATTTCTTTTATATTTAATATTTGTATTCAAATTTAAACTAATTTTCTAATGTCTATTTGTTTCAGGTAATGAAAATCAAACTTTATCGACCTATCTGGATGTAACAGGTAAATATTTTGAAAATGCCTCTTTTTACGTAAAAATGTAATTCACAGAGATGACCGTGAAAATCTCATGGTTGGTGATTGAAAAAAGATTTCTTCTTGTTTATACTAGGATCCTGCTAAACTACTTTGCTATTGTATTACTTAGTATTCTTATGAGTTAAACTTCATTTTCAAAGTATTTTTTTCTGGAAGCTTCTAAAGACACAAACTACGCCTTTAATGTGTGAAAAATAAATTTTGTGTGGCGTAGAAATAATCATGGATACATGAATACATGTCACTTATACATGAATTCTACAGCGTATAAATATTCAATGTATTATGTACCATTAATCATGTACCATGTATATTATGTACCATGTACTTATTGTCGGTATCATGTACCATGTACTTATTGTCATGTATAAATATTCATTATGTATTATGTACCATGTACTTATTGTCGGTATCATGTACCATGTACTTATTTTCGGTATCATGTACCATGTACTTATTGTCGGTATCATGTACCATGTACTTATTGTCGGTATCATGTACCATGTACTTATTGTCGGTATCATGTACCATGTACTTATTGTCGGTATTATGTACTATGTACTTATTGTCGGTATCATGTACCATGATCAGTAATATTCATATGGTATGAATATTACTGATCAGACAACAACGCAAGTGAACGTTCTGCTTGAAATAATTCTCTCCAATAGAAACTCACCCAATTTGTGGACCTCACCCAAATTTTCTTTAGTTTTTGTGTGTACGCTCAAATTAGTCTAATCTAAATATCTCTAATACTTTCTTAACTCTTTCCAATTTTTCTTTTCAGTCAAAAACTTTCTTTAAAAAGTATGAAAGTCACAGAAAAAACTCTATTTTTCCCAACTTAAAACTCGTTGAAAAGTTGTAAAAGAAGTCTTAAAACTTGATTTTATACTGTAGGAATCTCCTGGTGAAAGCAAAAACGCGATAACAACGTTTTCTTTTCTTAAGAAATAAAGAAGAGAAAGACGTTTGTAAGTTTCCTTTTTACTGAAAACCAAAAGTATTTGACTCTCTAGTGTGTCGTCACCGAGCTCGCTACTTTTTCTACAAATATCTCTTATTTGTCTGTTTATATTTTATTTAGATGTCTTTTTGTGTGCTGCATTTTATTAAAAAACTATTTCAATGTCATAACTAGAACGAACCTATGAGATGCCTAGTTCCTATCCTAGAACAGCTTTAGGCTTGTTTTTGCTTTCATTTGCATATAATTTTATCATGAAATTATGTTACACCTGTGTTGTGAGAGGTTTGACTCTTTGTTCTTCTCTGTATAGTGAGAGGTTTAACTCTTTGTCCTCCTCTGTATAGTGAGAGGTTTGACTCTGTGTTCTTCTCTGTATAGTTAGAGGTTTAACTCTGTGTTCTTCTCTGTATAGTGAGAGGAGGTTTTAACTCTGTGTTCTTCTCTGTGTAGTGAGAGGTTTGACTCTGTGTTCTCCTCTGTATAGTGAGAGGTTTAACTCTGTGTTCTTCTCTGTATAGTGAGAGGTTTGACTCTGTGTTCTTCCCTGTATAGTGAGAGGTTTAACTCTGTGTTCTTCTCTGTATAGTGAGAGGTTTAACTCTGTGTTCTTCTCTGTATAGTGAGAGGTTTAACTCTGTGTTCTTCTCTGTATAGTAAGAGGTTTAACTCTGTGTTCTTCTCTGTATAGTGAGAGGTTTAACTCTGTGTTCTTCTCTGTATAGTGAGAGGTTTAACTCTTAACTCTGTGTTCTTCTGTATAGTGAGAGGTTTAACTCTGTTCTTCTCTGTATAGTGAGAGACTCTGTGTTCTTCTCTGTATAGTAATCTGTGTTCTTCTCTGTATAGTGAGAGGTTTAACTCTTTGTTCTTCTCTGTATAGTGAGAGTTTAACTTCTTCTTTGTATAGTGAGAGGTTTAACTCTTTGTTCTTTTCCGTATAGTGAGAGGTTTGACTCTATATTGTATGTAAAATACATTTTAGTTAAAGAAACACATAAAATCAACAAATTTCGAAACTGAATTTATATAAAATAAATGCCCTATATTATATTATAAAGTAACTTGCTGTGTTTTCCATTCTCTAAATAAATAAGCATAAGGCAAGAAGGAAAAAATTCAAAGGCATTTTCATAATGTCATTTGAAAATTCACATTTCTCAAGTTACTTTGCATGTTTATATTATTCATGAAAGAATGCTTTTCCAGCCTAGTAAAGTGACACTGGCCTGCAATACAGTAAAAAATATCCAAATATAATCCCAGAGATTTTTAAAATGTAGATCTTAAATAATATTTTGAAGTCCATATTTCTTTCAAGTTACAATTCAGGCATGTTGTATCCTTTCAGAAATTTTCAAGCCAGGTGATTTTTTTTAAATGTGTGTTTTCTAGCTCATCAATTTATTTCTTGTTTAAGTTTCTGGTTAGTAGTGGCGATAACGCCGCCACGGCGTTATCGCCGTGGCAGCCGGGGCGCTGCCCCGGCAGTTTGGGGCATCAACGTCGACGGGAGGCGTCATGACGAAGGTTTCATCCCCCCCCCCAAAGAAAAAGCATACTAGAAAACAATTTATAATATCCATAATCCACACTTAAGATATTTTACATAAAAACGAGCAGTTAAGTATTTAATAACTCGTTGATAAATGAAACTAAAAAGAAAAGATTTAATACAATTAGTGTTGAAGAGAGTCAGAGAGTGTATAAGTGCAATAGGTTCGTGATAGATCGGGTCTGCTTCGATCTGACCCCCTCTTTTAAAAGAAATAAATATTACGAGCAAGTATTTGCAAAATAAAAACTGCGACATGGAAATGGCAAAAAAATTACTGCAAGAAACTGCCCAAAAATGGAGAAAATCATACAAGAAGGTGTTTCTAAATTCATTTGTAAGGCTAAAAAACTAGCTAGAGAGTGTCAGTGCGTGGATGATTTCGCCTTAGAAAGGGTAAGAAAGATGAAAACCATTGCAGGCGAAAAAGCATTAGATGAGCCCATCCACAACCACGAAAAAATGGCATAAAACTCCCCCCCTCTTAAAGAAGGGGGGGGGGTTAAACTTTTTAAATAGAGGGCATCATTTTAGTTGTCTGCCCCGGCAGGGCATCATGCATATCGCCGCCACTGTTTCTGGTGTATGTTTTAAAACCTCAGCAGTAGCGTTACAACTTGTTTATTAAGTGAAAGGAACGAAGAAAAGAGTCTCTCCACAAAACTATTAATTTATTCAAAGCGCTTTCAACCTACATGAGGCCATCATCAGTGCCTGTACAAATAAGTAAAAATAACAAATAATTAAAAACAGTTAAAAATGTATAAAAATCAAGTCAAAATACAGTAAAGACAATAAAAATTAAATAAATAAATAAAAGACAAATGAAATTACCAGGAATAATTATAAGAAAACAGCTAAAAGAAAGACATTATAAACGTAAAAACTAAATAGAATTAGTAATATTCTTCCTCTTCTTTTTTGACTCAACGATGTCGGTGAGCCGTGATAGACTGGTTGGAGGCGGGGGCGGTACCTACCACCCATGGAGTCATAAAATGGCTACGTTTCACGCCTTGATACACCGCCTTCTAACTCTCAACCTTGACCCAGAAGCTTACAACAAGGAGCTGTCTATAATAAAATTTATAGCTAATAACAACGGCTACGACGCATCCCTTGTTGATAAACTTATAATAAAGAAGAGGCAACGTCTTATTCTTAAATCTATGGGAGAAGAGAAGGCACTAGATGATAAGAGATGGTGTTCCGTTCCATACATTGGCCCCTTATCCCAGAAAGTAGCTTCCGTCTTACAAAATAATAATTTTAACGTGAGTTTTAGTACATGTAGCACGCTTCGCAATCATTTGAGTAGGGTTAAGGACCCTGTGCCTAATAAATCAAAGAGTGGTGTTTACATGGTTCAATGCGGTGTTTGTAAGTCGGAGTACTTAGGTCAGACAGGTAGGAGCATAAGTACCCGTATTTCGGAGCATTTAAAGAATACAGGTAGCAGGTTCTATGACCATATTAATGCTGAAGATCATATGAACGGTCCGCATCAGGTTGGGTTCCTTCACTTTGCAAATAAAGGGCGTAAGCTAGACTTCTTGAGAAATTAGAGATTCTAAGAGTCAGGAAGCAGTGGGAGAACTTAACTTGAACGTCAGAGGGGAAAGATCACCCCTTCTACTAGCTCTCCTGAAGGTACCGCCCCGCCTCCAACCAGTCTATCACGGCTCACCGACATCGTTGAGTCGAAAAGAAGAGGAAGAATATTACTAATTCTATTTAGTTTTTACGTTTATAATGTCTTTCTTTTAGCTGTTTTCTTATAATTATTCCTGGTAATTTCATTTGTCTTTTATTTATTTATTTAATTTTTATTGTCTTTACTGTATTTTGACTTGATTTTTATACATTTTTAACTGTTTTTAATTATTTGTTATTTTTACTTATTTGTACAGGCACTGATGATGGCCTCATGTAGGTTGAAAGCGCTTTGAATAAATTAATAGTTTTGTGGAGAGACTCTTTTCTTCGTTCCTTTCATTATGAACAACTCCACTAGTGCTCATTCAAAATCATCATTGTTTATTAAGTGTTTAGTTATGTTCCATGATAAAGCGCATTTTTATCCCAAATATTATAAGATGCTCGCTACAGCATTATTCTCACTTTCTTTCACATTATGTGCTGCGAAGCACATAACTTGAGTGTTAGTACGTAATTTAAGTAAGCTATTAATTGATGAGCAAAAAACACAAATTTAAAAAAAAAATTCGCCCGACTTGCGGATCAACGTGCCGCCAAAATTTTTTTGACGTTATAGACTTATAATCCAATTAAACTAATGAAGACTTTAATCCTTCTAGACTAAAGTCTTTATTAATTTAATTGATATTACAATTTGTGTTAGTCCAAAATGCTCTAAAGTTGTTATAAACTTATATAATGTAAATATGACATTATAAAAGGGTAAATTTCTTGGACTATATGGGTTCAGTCATCGTTAATCCTAATTATATATAAATATTATGTAAATATGACGATAAAAGTGTATCACCAGTCCCAAGATTAAAACCTTGGAACCCTAGCTTTGAGTACTTAGGGTCGTATCGATTCCTGGCCTGCTTTATTAGGCTAGCGCTCGAAAAAACATTGAAAGCAACACCATACTTAACATTTTTATCGACCGTATATTAAGTTCTCCGGTAATTTATCGGTGTTTTTTTACGTGTTGGTCATTTAGAACGGTCGCATTGACTTCAAACCTGTTTCATTCGATTCAGCGATGATGTCACAACAACCTAGTGTCCAATAGGATACCTGTCTTTTCTACGGTTGAGTTTTGTTCCAAGTTTGATCGGTTCAGAGATAGAGTGCTTACGAAAATCCGCTAGAAATACATCACACTCAAATATATGTTTATTATATATATATATATATATATATATATATATATATATATATATATATATATATATATATATATATATATATATACATATTAAAGTTTTTAAACCCTATTTTGTTGTCAAATAAAATTTGCTAAAACGTTTGTAAAAGAAGTATTTAATCTTTTAGTAATTAGATTTAAATTTAAAATCTAGGAGGAAAAAGGAAAGTCTAGAAGGAATGCGAAGACTTTGAGGAAATGGGAGGCTAATGAAATGGAGTTTTAAGGAAATTCAACAACTATAAGCCAAAAGAGGAAACGGACCAATTAGAGTTATCTTTCACTCGTTATCTAGTCTAGTGTTTGTTTAATTCAATAAAGTTTCTACATTTTGGAAAATCATGCCTTGCGTTACTAAACAACTGACTTTTTTTCACTAAACAAAAGTCTCTAATGAATCAGCTCGCATGGCTGGTAAAAGTTGGGGTGTGTGACTCAAGTCCGTTCCACAGGTTACTAATGACAAACTAAATAGATTTGTTTTGTACAATATCCTTGCTTAATAGTTATTTATGCAACAAGGGATGAAAGTAAGTTTTACAGCTCAAGTTTAAGTTTCGTCCTAAGGCAGCGCCGAAGGAGGAAACTTCATTAGCTCACGAGGCCGGTAGGCCTAGGAAGATAAACTAGTTAGCCCCCGAGGCTTGCCGAGGAAGTTAAGTAACATATTGGCTCCCGAGGCTTGACGAGGGAGATAATACGAGAGCTGAAAACTTTCATCCCTTGTTGCATATTAAATTTTATCTACGACTTGAGAACTAATACTGACAACTATTAATATATTCTTTTGCTCCTTAATTGTTATTGTGTTAGTTTAGTTTATTCTTACCATGTCAATTACTCTGATGAAGAGAGAATAAAGCCACTATCTACACATTACTTTATTGTAAGCTGTCAATAGAATAATGTGTAATACTATATTTGTAATTTAAAAATTAGCGTGTGTATATTGTATATTCTACCCGTAGTACCAACATAACACCAAAAATCCTAAAAATTTCCTTAAATTCCTAAAAGTGTTACTAAAAAATTCTGTCAAGTTGGCAAAACTTTCACTTTACCTCCCTAGGGAGTAAAAGTACATTTACAGTGTGAGATAACAAGACTGTAAGTAGAACTTACAATACAAGGAGTAGATAAAGAATTTTTAATAAACTGTTAAAAATAAGAACAAAGACTTTACACCGTCTGATATTAGTCTTCTTTTTTGTCATAGTAAAATGATAAAGATTTTGATTTAGCTAGTTAATGATTTCTGGTACTTTTCTCCAATGCTCCAGATACTGAAAGGAATGACGTTATAAATGGCCGAGTAATAAGACCGTCTTCAGCCATTCCAACCAGTCCCCACAGCATTCAGAACAACACGTGTGACTAAGCTTTCTTCCTTTTTAAAACCATTAGGCAGAATCTAAATGATATTGCAACAACAGTCATCTCAATTACTATTGGTTGATTGCTCAAATCCGTACGATTTCGGTAACGTCAAAATATTATTACTTGCATAATGAAATCTTATAATTCCCTTCTATGATTCGAAGCGTCTAATATTATGGAAAATAAAGGACATGTCTGCTATAAGTATGCACATATTATCATAACATAATTGTTATAATTCAAACAGAGCTCAAAACAACGTCCGTTTCAGGAGTAGTAGTAATAGGGTGGGGAGGCAAAGCCAGGCAAATAGGCCACGTTGATGGGCTCTTCTTGCCAGCCCCGATTCCTTCAGCGTACTCCACCACATCCACCTCCAGTCGTGTCAGGAGTAGACAAGATTTGGATTGAACAAGCGACAAAACAGCGATTGAACGTTTTCACAGATTTGGATGAACAAGCGGCAAAACAGCGATTGAACGTTTTCACAAATTTGGATTGAACAAGCGACAAAACAGCGATTGAAAGTTTTCACAAGATTGGATTGAACAAGCGACAAAACAGCGATGAACGTTTTCACAAGATTTGGATTGAACAAGGTTTTCACAAGATTTGGATTGAACAAGCGACAAACAGCGATTGAACGTTTTCACGTTTGAACTTCACAAGATTTGGATGAACAAGCGACAAAACAGCGATTGAACGTTTTCGCAAGATTTGGATTGAACAAGCGACAAAACAGCGATTGAACGTTTTCACAAGATTTGGATTGAACAAGCGACAAAACAGCGATTGAACGTTTTCACAAGATTTGGATTGAACAAGCGACAAAACAGCGATTGAACGTTTTCACAAGATTTGGATTGAACAAGCGACAAACAGCGATTGACGTTTCACAAGATTTGGATTGAACAAGCGACAAAACAGCGATTGAACGTTTTCACAAGATTTGGATTGAACAAGCGACAAAAACAGGATTGAACGTTTTCACAAGATTTGGATTGAACAAGCGACAAACAGCGATTGACGTTTTCACAAGATTTGGATTCGAACGTTTTCACAAGATTTGGATTGAACAAGCGACAAAACAGCGATTGAACGTTTTCGCAAGATTTGGATTGAACAAGCGACAAAACAGCGATTGAACGTTTTCACAAGTTGGATTGAACAAGCGGGATTGAACTCGCAAGAAAACAGCGGCAAAACAGCGATTGAACGTTTTCGATTGTATCAGGTGTGTGATTGGACTGTAGCTTTACTATCTTACTCTCGTCAAACCTTCTGTTTATCTTAGTAGTAAGAATTACGAGTAGACTAAACTCGTAGAGTAAACTTTTAGGTCCTTTTCACCCACCTCGAAATCTCTTATTACCCCTCCACTATCTTATCCTCAAAAAACCTCCTGCTTAACTTTAGTCAAGCTTGTTAAGTTAACCACTATATTGGGTTCTTATTACCTATCCTAAAATCATGTACCTAGTGATAGGTGTATGTGACATGTTTATCACCTCCTCCATTTTCTTCTCGTAAATTCTCCTACTATAGATGCATTTGAGAAGCTCGTCCCATTTCGTAGATACCAATTCCTTCTCGTTGAGATTTTGCCCTTCTTCGTCAGGAGAGCCCTAATTCGAACCTTGTTAAGGTTCTTGAATCGATTGTTTATTTCTTTACCCACATTTGTTCCAAGAGCCTAAATAACTATTTACTAAAAAACAATGTTATCTCTCTCCGCCAAACGTTTCTTTTCACCAGACGCTTGTTATTCTATAGCACAAAACCTCATTCCATACCATACTCCCTATTATGCCACACTATTGGGTTTTCACAAATCTGTAATGATAATGTTACCCCTAAGGGCTCCCAAGGTTTATCGTTAATCTGTGCGTGAAGGTGGTTGTAGAGAAAGAAAATTCTTTTCCAGATAAAAGCCCTTTTTACGTTTCTTTCCCTTAAGAGAATCCTATAAATTACATCAGTTTTCTTTTATTCTCTCTTTGATAAATCTTAAATTTTATTTTCTAGACGTTTAAGATAAATTTTATAAAATCAAATAAGATTTCTAAATATTTTTTTTTTACTAAATAAGTTTGTAAAATAAGCTATTTAATGTCTTTGAAAATCAGATAACAAAATTTAAACAATACTTCAAAACAAAAATCTATATTGTATGCTTTGAATCTGTATTGATTCAAAGCATGTTTAATTTTTTTCTTTTGCAATTAATTAAATGTATCAGTGTCTCTTATAGTTTTGACGAATGAAATTAACGGATACATTTCTCTTACTGTTAGATATGTTAGTTAGACGGAAAGTTGATTGAAAAGGTTAAGGAGGGTATTGTATGAAGGTTATATACGTGTAAAATAAAGTGTAAGGCGTCTGTTAAGCCCTTAGAATAATACTATATATAGAAGGAGCACAGGACCGTAAACACAATGTAATTCCACTGATAACACGAAAGCCGGTTGACTGGTGCAACTAAGTAATGCTGCCAACCTGACAATAAAACATTATTTTAAATATGTGTCATAAATATCTATTAATGAAGAAAGATCGTAAAGAACAAATATAATAACTTAAAACACCTGCTGAGTATTTAATAAAACTGGTCTTAGATGACAAAAGGGTGGCGGAATACAAGAATCTACATTTAGTTGACGAGGACTACTTTTTTATATAATTTTAATAAATACGTTAAACTACAATTTAAAATGCATAAATATTGTAATGCACCGATATTTATATTAGTATTTTATGAATAATCAATGATTAATTAATAATAGAAACATAATAATTCAGCAACCGGAAGTATTGCCAATTTTTTTTAGAAAATTTTATATTGTAAGGTGGCAGCATCACTTAGTTGCACCAGTGAACCGGCTTTCGTGTTATCAGTAGTGCTCCTTCTATATATAGTATTATTCTAAGGTTAAGCCATAATGTCGTAAACTAACCTGATTTGTCCAATAAGTAACCTATAAATTAGAATATCTTTATATAGAAGGAGCACTACTGATAACACGAAAGCCGGTTGACTGGTGCAACTAAGTAATGCTGCCACCCTAACAATATACAATTTTCTAAAAAAAGTTGGCAATACTTCCGGTTGCTGAATTATTTATGTTCTATATTAATTAATGATTGATTATTCATAAAATACTGATATAAATATCGGTGCATTACAATATTTAAAGCATTTTAGATTGTAGTTTATCGTATTTATTAAAATTATTATATAATAAGTAGTCCTCGTCAACTAAATGTAGATTCTTGTATTCCGCCACCCTTTTGCCATCTAAGAGACCAGTTTTATTTAAATATTCAGCAGGTGTTTTAAGTTATTATATTTGTTCTTTACGATCTTTCTTCATTAATAGAATATTTATGAAATATTTAAAATAATGTTTTGTTGTCAGGTTGGCAGCATTACTTAGTTGCACCAGTCAACCGCCTTTCGTGTTATCAGTGGAATTACATTGTGTTTACGGTCCTGTGCTCCTTCTATATATAGTATTATTCTAAGCCTATAAATAAAAAAGAATAAGAATTTTTTACTGGAGTTGGCATTCATTAGATGTAATTTCAACAAAAAATACAATAAAATGAAGTTTTATTGTATCCTTAACCTGAGCTGGTTATCCCATATTTTGGTTGCTGAATAATATTATTAAAGGCACAAAAAAAACTACTTCTGCACTGTTTACAAAAATCCGTCCTATCACAGATTAGCCCACAAATAAAAAGTCCGTTAAAAGACAATAAGTGATCAAAAGGTACAATAAAACAAAATACAAAGGTGCAAAAGCCGGCAATTCTGAGAATCCACAGGTGGTTTGATAAAAATATAGCGTTTTAAATTAATATTTTATGAATTCAGGTTTGCTTGATAGCTTCTATTTAGAAGAATCGCATGAGTAACGAATCGTAACTTTACACCCCTGTTATTTATTTGTTGTAAGGTTAGTTACTACCCTTGAAGAAGGTTAGTTACTACCCTTGAAGAAGGTTAGTTACTACCCTTGAAGAAGGTTAGTTACTACCCTTGAAGAAGGTTAGTTACTACCCTTGAAGAAGGTTAGTTACTACCCTTGAAGAAGGTGTTACTACCCTTGAAGAAGTTAGTTGAAGTAGTTACTACATTACTCTAGGTAGTGCACTAAAACGTTTTAACTAATAGCATAAACTAAGCAATCGTACTTGATTTTCATGCGCGTTTCCTTTGAAAAATCCTTGAACAAATAATACATATGACACTTAAACTAAATTGGTGAGCAAGAAAGCAACTAATCCAGAGGAAATTCGTCCGGCATGCAGATCTCCACGTCAGAATTATTTTACTTCCCAGAGCCGATGCCGTAATCTAGGCTTAGCACCATAACAGAGGGAATTATGTAAAGAGGTATGACATTCGTTTTAACTTCATAAAGCCGTTGTTGTGACTGACATTTAACTTAGACTTAACTTGGGCTGAACTTCGATATACGGTGCACCCTGTTATCAATACTATATATCGATATATTTTTAGTTTAGAGATGTGAGTAGGAATAATCGATATATGCCTTTTCTTTTGCGTTTATGAACAATTTATTATTTTTTAAAATGTTTTTTGTTATTTGTGTTTTTTTATTTGTTGTAAAATGGTTTATAACTACTTTCATATTTTTTATGTTTTTATAATGTTTTACTATGTTTTTAAGATTATCGATGATACACCACATCTAATTTTTTTATGTCACGCGTATTTTTTACGTATTTTTTGTTATTTTTATTTTTATTATATTTTTGTTGTTAATGTTTTCATTTTATTTGTTGTATGTTTTTTTTAATGTTTTAATTATAAATTATAATTTAAACGACGCTGCTCATCTTTTAAGTGCTCAGTTCTCGTTTAAATTAGATAAGTCTAAATTAGATGTGGTGATCATCGATTATTCTTATGAAACATGGGTTAAACATATAAAAAAACATAAAAAATATATGAAATAGTTATAAACCATTTTACAAACAAATAAAAAAAAAACAAACAACAAAAAACATTTAAAAAAATAATTAAAATATGTTCATAACGCAAAAGAAAAGGCATATATCGATTATTCCTACGTCACATCTCTAACTAAAAATATATCGATATATAGTATTGAACAGGGTGCACCGTATACGAAGATTTACCCTTAACTTGTATGAGTGGACTGGATATGGTGTTAGCGTTACTGTTTCAGAAACAACTTTGCCTCTCAGAATATACCAAGGATATTAAATAACGGGTATAACGATAAGTGAACTTTACTGACTCCATGAAAAGCTAACATACCTTCCCAAGCAAGGTTATAGCAAAAGACCCCAAAAACATTAATAAAACACCCAAGTCTCTCCACATATAATATTATTGACGAGCTAGCTTTCAACCTTTCGGTCATCATCAGTGCCTGAACAATGAAAACAATAATAAATAATATTTTTCATTGTTCAGGCACTGATGATGACGAAAGGTTGAAAGCTGGCTCTGTCAATAAATATTATATGTGGAAGACTTGGGTGTTTTATTAATACTGTATACTTCACTTGCGCTTCTTCTTTGTCTGACCCCAAAAACAGGTTATATAACGAGCATAAGTCGTGTTCAATTATAGAGTTATACTAGTGGGGCCATATTGGTTGAATTTTGAAACATCAAAAAAAGTCTCTTGAACGCCTTCGACATTAATAATCAAGTAAACAGAACAAAATAACACAACTTATTTATTAGAAAATTATTTGTAAAAAAAAAACACAGACAAAGTGTGAAAAGGAGACAATTGATTGATTATAACCTTAACTAATTCTTAGAAGAGGTTTCAAAATGTTTTCACTAGCCCCTAAAGGATACTTCAACCCTCTTAATTTATTGAGGTAGGCTATAACCCCTCTAGTAATACATCTCTCTGAGTTCAACATACATTGACATTTCAGGGTAAAAATATTTAAATAAACAACCATAATTATCTTTAATAGAAATATAAAGACACGAGATTTAACTTTTCCTTAACTAAATCGAATGCTCTACATTTATCTCACTCCTTCGTACTCGCTTTGCGCGTCCTTAGAATATAAAAATCATCAAATTTATCAGCACGTCTTCGGACTACATTTGGTTTATTTCCATCGGTTACCCATCTATGCACTGACCTCGCTTGATGCTCATAACTTTTATCATTTTACAGAAACTATTGATATACTTGCCGTATTGAAGTAAAACTTAAACTAAGTACTTAAGTAAGTCCCTTTAACTAAGTACTTAAAGGGACACACAAACACCTAATTTCATATCAATTACATTATTTTTCGATGTTTAATAATTTAAAAAAAACGTATCCATAGTCATTGATATTAGATATATATATATATATATATATATATATATATATATATATATATATATATATATATATATATATATATATATATATATAATATATATTATATATATATATAATATTATATATATATATATATTTATATATATATATATTCATATTCTAATTGTAGTTTAAATTGCTTCCTCAATGTTATTTTTAGATCAGGGCCCAAGCGGAATCGATTTCTCTCTTACTCCACCGCCTCTTCTTCCATGCCTATATAAGCGTCATTTCGTATTGAAAATGCGCATAATTAATGACATTTCATTCACATTCAATCTCTCTTAAAACCCCTATCCCTGCACCACCCGAGCTGAAGAGTGAAATTTTTTGTGAACATGTTGGAAGGTATATATTTATACGCCTATAGGAGTTAGTTTTTCGACCTCAAATCTTTAAATTTTAAGTTAATGCCACCAACCAAGTAAAATCATTCCTACAAAACAACATGTTTTGATATATTTTCTCCTACATTATACTAATAAGTTAATTTATTAGCAATAACATTATGGATTCTTTAAACCTAATTTATTTTTTAAAAAAAATATTTCCTTTCAAAATTCGTGTAGGATTATTACTAAATTCAAATTTACTTTGCCATGTTTTTACCTTAAAAATCTTTTCTTTGAACTAAATTGAATCTTTTTGACTTATGTAAGTCAAGCAATAATTATTGTATTAAAAATATTAAGAAGAGTAATAAAAGAATTTTATTTGAAACTATAATACTAAGTCTTGCAATGCAGTGTTTACATTTGTTGAAACCTCTTCTATGAGATGTGACCGATACGCACTCCTAAGACACATCTAGTCCTATATAATGTCCCTGATAGTCATCATATATTTATGATTTTATTTTATGACTTAGTTATTATTGATACATTTGATCCCACGTTATACGTCCTACTTGTTGTTATTTTAAACATTTCAAAATATTTTGTTGTTTAAATTATTTTATTTATTTTTAATACGTCGGTTGTAGTTTACATATTGAATTTTATGTTTTTGATTTTAATGTAAATTATAATACTTAAATTTCCAAGTAAGGGGTTGGTGCCATGGATTCTCGTGAGTAGGAGGGGGCTGTAGGGGGCCGGTGCCATGAGCCCCCCTGAGTAGAAAGGATTGTAAGGGAGCCATCCCTCCGAAATGTTCAGTTAACTTATCCCGCAACACATGTTTGATAAGAAGATAGAAATATTATTAGTATTAGTCTCCATTCTATAAACGATTGTAATTGACAGACACAGGATGGGAAGAATTAATTAAACTACCACTTCTCTAAATGACTATATTTCGCCTGCTCCCAGGCATATTCATGTCTCAAACCTAAATTTACAAAAATATTATTAATTCATGCATGGGTTGTGACATGGAGAGAAGCGTAATGAGAGATAAATAAAACAATTTAAAATAACTTACTCACAGAATTTAAGGATTATAAAATCTTTATATGTAATTAAACCAGGTCAACTCTTAAAAATAGTCTACATCTAACATTTGCAACAAACCTAAAAAGACTCAAAAGGATTACACTCATTTCTTTTTAGGTTTGCTGCAAATGTTAGATGTAGACTATTTTAAGAGTTGACCTGGTTTAATTACCATAAACTGTTGAAAGATTTTATATCCTTAATTCTTGTGAGTAGTATAGTTATTTTAAATTGTTTATTTATCTCTCATTTACGCTTTCTTCTCCATGTAACCAACCCTGCATGATTAATAATATTTTTTGTATTTTAGGTTTGAGACATGAATTACCTGGGAGCAGGCGAAATATAGTCATTTAGAGAAATGGTAGTTTAATTAATTCGGAACGAATTAATGGACATAAGGTCCTTGACAAGTGTCCATTGTGTCAATGGGACATCAGTGTCCTGTGCCAATGGACATAAGTGTCCATTGTGTCCAATGGACATAAGTGTCCATTGTGTCCAATGGACATAAGTGTCCATTGTGTCCAATGGACATAAGTGTCCATTGTGTCCAATGGACATAAGTGTCCATTGTGTCCAATGCATAAGTGTCCATTAAGTGTCCATTGTGTCCATGGACATAAGTGTCATTGTGTCCAATAAGTGTCCATTGTGTCCCAATGGACATAAGGGTCCATTGTGTCCAAGGACATAAGTGTCCATTGTGTCCAATGGACATAAGTGTCCATTGTGTCCAATGGACATAAGTGTCCATTGGTCCATTGTGTCAATGGACATAAGTGTCCAATGGACATAAGTGTCCATTGTGTGTGTTGTAATTGATGGGACATCCAGTGTCTATCGATTACAACAAAGAAGATAGAATTTAAAAATATTTGCCAAACATTTCCTTAGGCTCCGATGTGTGCCTTCCACCACTACAGTTTCTCTAATTAACAGAAGGGGCCAGAGATTTTCATTAGACCCCCCCCCCAGCCTTATTATCCGCTTCGTCTCTTAATAGTTAAAACAGTAAAAATTGTCTTAGGCCCCCCGGTCCTGCATTCAGTTTAACTCTTCAATAGCTGAAATACTAAACATTTCCTTGGCACTAATGCGAGCACGAAGCAATCAGCAAATAAGCAACAATTTGTAGCAAGAACGATTCAAGTGCATAAATATGTTTACCTATTAGTTAAAATATTTGTATTAAAGTGATGTAGAAATTCATACAGTAGAGGTGGTGGTGGGGGGACACAGTGGTCTAACTCCCTGGTTTTAGGTGGTTCCGAAAAAAACAGGGATTAGTTGCATCAACTACTGCACCGAGCGCTAGTTTTCACCTTGTGCCCTTATCACTATTGTTATCAGTTTTAAATCGATACTATTTATGTTATAAAAATGTAAACAAGACGATTTTTATCTTTTTCATTGACTTTTTCTTTTTTAGTAGCTTATAAGATAATTTTTTTAGAAAATAGGATAACGTGTGTTACGAAAGTTGTGTTATAATGAGACAACGAAGACGTAAATTAAATTTATAATTTCCCGATTTGATGTTTGTTTACAAACATTTTTGATGTTTGTCTACAAATCATGGTTACCACGATATCAGGTCTACTTAAAATTAAAACAGCGTTTATATTTTTATAAAAGCGTTTATGAAAATTATACCTTCAAAATAATTATTACAATTTTTAACATTGTTAAAGACCCTTTCAAATAATTTTAATCTTGGAATTAAAGAAATAATTATTTTATATATGGGGTACAAGGTGAACCGACCTGCCACTAGCGGAGAAAGGGTGAACTTAGGGCAGGTCCATCTAAAGCAGCTTATTTCGGGGGAGTTAGACGACTGTGTCCCGCGCCCCCACTCCTACTGTATGAATTTCTTCACTTTAATTTGTATGTTTAGTTGAAATGAAATAAAAAATGATTTATTCTATTATAGTAATCACAACAACAATAAAATGTGGCAAAGTGTTTACATATTTAGTAGTTTTATGTATTTAAATAAAACTTAAAGTCCCGATTAAATTATGAACTTTAACTTGCTCAGACTAGTTTAAGTTGTTTCTTAGTTTTAATTTTGATGTCTGGTGTGTATGGTTAAGCTTAGGCCCGTATTCAAAGACGTTTTCCTAACATTTTCCTAACATTCTCCTAACATTCTCCTAACATTTTCCTAACACCTAACATTTTCCTAGCATTCTCCTAACATTTTCCTAACTCCTAACATTCTCCTAACACTCACCTTAGGTTTAGGTAAGGGAAATGTTTTTAAGCCACGAAATTTAAATGATCGTTTCCGTGTTTTAAAAGTCATTTAGAGGCTTCGCATGATTGTTTTAGTAAGAACCTAAGGTAGTTCAGTCAAAAAGTGATACCATTGTAAATAACGTAATATATCGCAAAATATCAACGTTATTAACTTATTACCTGGATTTACGACACACTTTGTCGTATTAATAACTATCTACATAAATTTACATAATATAAGTTACTATTAATCCACTTACCTTACTATTAGGGAGTTTACCCTGAAATTCTTTTAACAAAATCAGATTTTTTATTTTCTATGGTCTGTTTGTGGCGGGCTATCGATTCAAAGAGGAAATTCAGTTGGTCCGGTGTGAATAATTCAGCCATTATTATGCCAAACAAATTTTACACAAACAAAAATGAATTTGATGACAAAATACGAAAAACAAAATTGTGTAAATGATTTAGCAAAATGAAAACAGTGTTGCACTGATTAACAGGTCTTCATTTAGACACCTTTGGATTCGTACAACCTGGTCAACGTTCAAACTTGAAACGCTTGATACTGCTTTATTTATAAAGCTGTTACAATAATTGAACATTGTATTTGTATTAACTCTACTGTTTACTGAAAACATATGTAAATAAAGTTTCTAATATATTTAACATTCGCCAAAGCAAGGCCGCATTGTTGTTTATGACAAAGTGTGTCGTAAATCCAGGTAATAAGTTAATAACATTGATATTTTGCGATATATTACGTTATACTTACAATGGTATCACTTTTTGACTTAACTACCTTAGGTTATTACTAAATAAAATCATATAAAAACTTAAAAGTAAAATAAAAATTTAAATCTTAGCAGTTTCAATACGTAATAAATAAAAATTCAGACCTAGTTAGGTTTAACTTAATAAGGGAAATAGCTTTTCCTTAAAGCCTACATTTAAACAACATAATTACAATTTTCAAAAGCTTTTCATTCCTTGAAAACTCTTGGCCTTTGGAAGCTTAAGTCTATTAAGCCTTTGCCGTTTTCTCTTAGACATGAAATATTATTTTTACTCTGAATGCTATTAATAAACTTAAGATGGTTGTAAATTTATATTATAGGTATACCTTATTAACCTTGTTAAGCGCACACAGACACACACAAACACACACACACACAACACACACACACACACACACACACACACACACACATATATATATATATATATATATATATATATATATATATATATATATATATATATATATATATATATTAAATATATATATATATATATATATATATAATATATATATATATATATATATTTAACACATGACGATCGATAACTCTTGAAGGCTTTCTCACATTAATACGAAACTTAGCATATCACGAAATGTTGGGGAGGTTACAAGAGCTACTGTTTGTAAAAAAATGATGACGTCATCATTCCAAGTTATGAAGTAATATAACTAGAAAAAATATTTGCAGTAAAAGAAGGTATTATATATTCAAGCAGACGACAAGCTATATCGATTGAGACCGGTTTTTAGCTGAATTGGACCATCCAAAGTGGCGCAAACGGTATATTTCGGAGCTATAGGAGTTTTGAAAAGCTCTGATATAGCTTACCGAAGCGATATAAAACTTGACCATTAAATATACCCAAGGAAATAGGGGGTGTAATTAGAACTTAAAATATAAGGTTTAGATAAACTTTATTTTTCTAGACTAAGCGGTAAAGCAATAAATAATTTCATGCAAATCTGATTGATTAAAAATAAATTAATAAAAATAAAGAAACAAAAGGAGCAGGAAAGGTTAGGGAGCAAAAGCTATAGCTTAAATAATAAATTACATACAATAGATAATATAAATTTCAATTATATACTCTAAACTTATACTTAAGAGATCTCTACATAGGCTACGCTTGCAAGATAAACTGTAGTTTTAGAGACATTTGACGAGACCGGCCGGCGTTTTAACGACTGTCATCCGGTGATGGCATTCATAAATTGAGAGCAGCATAAAACATAAACGGCTACTTCAAACTTTAAGTTCTACACTCTAAACTTCACTTAGATCCTTTGGCACAGTACACTTGGCACTAAAACTCATGCATATTAATAAATAATTAATATTTTAAGCAAATATTGCTCGGGACCAAGATTAGAGCAAGCGAACTTTCCTACTGATCTAATTAGCGGTTCCATACAGTTGACATAAAAATGCATTCAATATTCCATCAACCACTTGTTGAGTGCAAGGATCTTGAATAAAGGGGATGACGCACTAAGTCGATTTGCCTTACAAACAAGTGACCCCATCGAAAACCAGAAAATAGAGAGAATTCAACACGAAACACACGTCAAAAACCAACTGCACATGCTTGGTATAAACTGCGCATGCTTACAATTCTTAAAACAGCGCAGGTCTTAAAATTTAGAGGCAAACTTACGTCACAATGGTTTCCATTTGAGAAGGTTATAACAAAACACGCTTAAATTATCACTCACTGAAGAAAATTATATTGGTACAAATGACTTAACAAGCACCACAAATGTAACAATCACGAGAAGCACAGAAGAAAGTTGAGAAGCAAACTCGACAACCTTGCTACATAACCTGCGTTTGGCGCTTTTTTCATTATAATCAAGGGGAAGGGGTAAGTTTGCTCCTAATTCTCTATCTCATACAACTTCCATGGGGTCAGAAAAGTTCCTTAATGCGTCATCCCCTTTATTCAAGATCCTTGGTTGAGTGTAGTTGATAAGTTGAGGTGCTGCTCTAAAATGTTGTAATTACAACATTGTGCGCCACAGAGGGTTGCAGTTGCGATCGTTGGCGGTTACTCTGAATCGAATAAGTAACAGCTGAAAGGTTACATTGTTTATCTCGTTTTACCATGTCCATGTTATTTTCATGTTTCTTCCATAAACATGTTAAATTTAAACAGTAAAATAGTGAAATGTGAAGCTGATTAACGTGTAGTGAAGTGAATAAATATGATGGTAAAATAAACAAGTGTAATATTCTTCTTTCACGGCAGATTAGACCGGTATGTTTACATGCGAAGTTTCGACGATTATATTATATATTACTTAGCCTAAAGTACTACAATTTAATTAATAAAACAGGTAAAGGAACATAAATAAGGTAAAAAATAACGATAACATGCATAAATATCATAACAAGTAAATAACTTATGAGATAAAGGGGGAGGGGATGCTAGGATGGGTAAGAATTAAGTTTAATAGATAGAAAAAATAGCTACCCGTCTAGACAGTATACATTTATTTATAATTTTGTATATATGTATACGTCTGCGATATCCATTACAGTGTATCGACTACTTTAAAAATCTTGACAGCTCAGTTTAGGCACCACCGATTCTAAAAAAAAAATCCCTACAAAAAGGCAGCGGGGAAAAAACTTTGTAAACAAATCAGGTTATGTTACCCGTGTTTTCTTGGCGATGTTTCTACATTTCTTTTGTGTAGTTTTATTATTTAGGAAGTATGCAAATGTGAAAAAAATGAATTGTGAAGGGAAATAATAAGTGTACTCATATGTTTTTACATTAAAAAAGAATTGTATGTTTACTAGTTTTGACAGCTCTTAAAAATTGCTGCATAAAAGGCAGCCTTGAAATAAAAGTTTCAGTTATGCTTTTATTTACTTAAGTTATAAAAATTCTGGCGCGGTGGTCCGCATGTCGGGCGAATTTCCTTTGGATGCGTGTTTCCGTGCTTTTTACAATATATAAGTTTACAACTACTAAATAAATAATTCCGTCGCGGTGGTCCGCTGTCGGGCGAATTTCATGTAGAATTCGTGTTTCCGTGCTTAACAACCCATTTCTTGCTTAAGGTTCCGGTTCATGCTTTAGAACCTAAGCAGTTACTCGATTGTCAAGCACTGCTCGTAACTCATTTTGTCTGTATTTTTCAAAGGAAATGCGCATAATTATCCAGTTGGTTGTTCAAAACTATGCCTCTAAAATTAGAAGTACGCACTATTATTTGCACTAGTTTAAAGCTTAGTTACTTATATTTAAGCTTAGTCAGTTATCTTTAAAGGTTTTAGCGCATTTCCTTTGAAAATACAGACAAAATGAGTTACGAGCAGTGCTTGACAATCGAGTAACTGCTTAGGTTCTAAAGCATGAACCGGAACCTTAAGCTAGAAATGGGTTGTTAAGCACGGAAACACGAATTCTACATGAAATTCGCCCGACAGCGGACCACCGCGACGGAATTATTTATTTAGTAGTTGTAAACTTATATATTGTAAAAAGCACGGAAACACGCATCCAATGGAAATTCGCCCGACATGCGGACCACCGCGCCAGAATTATTTTCTAGTTGTAAACTTATATTAAGTAAAAAAAAACGATAAAAATTGATCGTCCCTACCAGGATTTGAACCCAGGTACCCTGAGTTTGAGTGCTCGTATTGACTCCGGACCACTGCCATTCAACTCAGAGGCCAAAAAACATAGAAAACGACACCCTACTCGATATTTAATTTTTAACGACCGTTATTTTGGTTTTCGATAATTTTTGTGGTTTATCGACTTTTTGGTAACTTAGAGTGGTCGTATCGACTTCGGATCGGTTTCATTCGATTCAGCGCTCAAAAATACATCGAAAACGACACCCTACTCGAAATTTTTTTATCGGCCTAAATTTTGGTTTTTGGTAATTTACAATGGTTTTTTGGACTTTTTGGTCACTTAGAGTGGTCGTATCGACTTCGGACCGGTTTCATTCGATTCAGCGCCCAAAAATACATCGAAAACGACACCCTACTCGAAATTTATTTTTTATCGACCTAAATTTTGGTTTTTGGTAATTTACAATGGTTTTTTGGACTTTTTGGTCACTTAGAGTGGTTGTATCGACTTTGGACCGGTTTCATTCGATTCAGCGCCTCAAAAAACATAAATATTGACCTTTTTCGCGGCAAAAATATTAACCCTGAATTTTGCCGATTTTTTGAAAATTTCGCTGACTCAGCAAACCGGTTAATGACGTCACAAAAACCTGGTTTTCAATAGGGTTTCGTGTCCTCCCGAAGTTTGAATTTTTGTACCAAGTTTGGGTTAAAAAATATTAATCCGTTCGAAAGATAGAGTGTTTACAAGAAAGTGTCTTAGATAATACATATATATATATACTATATATTATATATATATATATATAATATATATATATATATATATATATATATATATACATATATATATTACATATATATATACATATATATATATATATATATATTATTATATATATATATAATATATATATTATATAATATATAATTATATATATATATATATATATTATAGGGTGGCCCTTAGCTATAGGGGTGAAAAAAAAAAAATGTTAGAAATGTTGTGCTCCCAACCCCTAATTTAGTTCGAATACATGAAAAAAAAATTCCATAAAAAGTTTAGCCTGATCGGAGGTGATTAACAGGTGCCGCCGGGCCTTTGAAGTTTTACAGGTATCAAAATTCGTCAAAATTGTGATTTTCGTGACAAATTTTTTTCTGTGATTTTTTACATTACTTTGGACCGGTTTCATTCGATTCAGCGCCTCAAAAAACATAAATATTGACCTTTTTCGCGGCAAAAAATATTAACCCTGAATTTTGCCGATTTTTTGAAAATTTCGCTGACTCAGCAAACCGGGTTAATGACGTCACAAAAACCTGGTTTTCAATAGGGTTCGTGTCCTCCCGAAGTTTGATTTTTGTACCAAGTTTGGTTAAAAAATATTAATCCGTTCGAAAGATAGAGTGTTTACAAGAAAGTGTCTAGAAATACATATATATATATATATATATATATATATATATATATATATATAATATATATATATATATATATATATATATATATATATATATATATATATATATATATATACATATATATATACATATATATATATATATATATATATATATATATATATATATATATATATATATATATATTATATATATATATATATATATATATATATATATATATATATATATATTATATATATATAATATATATATATATATATATTAGGGTGGCCCTTAGCTATAGGGGTGAAAAAAAAAAATGTTAGAAATGTTTGTGCTCCAACCCCTAATTTTGTTCGAATACATGAAAAAAAATTCCATAAAAAAGTTTAGCCTGATCGGAGGTGATTAACAGGTGCCGCCGGCCTTTGAAGTTTTACAGGTATCAAAATTCGTCAAAATTGTGATTTTCGTGACAAATTTTTTCTGTGATTTTTTACATTTTCTAAGTAAAAACAATGCTTAATCCACTAATTAGACACTATGAACTTATCATTATGACCTGAAATCATCTTAGTTTGCACCTAATCTGACATTTAATGATGGACATATATATTTTTTCTGAAAAATTTTTTAAAAAGCATTTTTTTTCTCTACACTGCAAAGTATAACTCATATAATATGTTTTTTTGTTATCAATTCATTAGCATATTATATTCTTGTATACTGTTTTCTATAATTTAAGACCAATAATTGGTTATTTATACCAAAATTAGCAGATCTAATGTGAAACATACAAAACACTGTCATCCTATTTCGCAGTAGGTGAAAGCTAAGTAATGAGTATAATAGTCCAATTCAGTTTCAAGAATTTTCAATTTTTTGGTTTAAATTTATTTTCAAACAAGCCATTATTGTGACATTTGAAACTTTGTGTGTTACCCCCCTTTGCTTGATCCCCCCCTCTTCCCTTACCAAATTTATTAACCTTTAACAAATGGTTAATATTTTTTTTTAGTACAGCGTTGCAAATTTTTAAATCTATAGCTTCGTTATTGACTAATGATTGAATAAAGTGCAAGTCAGACATTGGGGCCTTACTCGCACTTGTGTCACCATACCACGCTCTTAAATACACTCTAATAAGAAAAATGTTAAATTCTCTCATCGAAGATTTTTCTTTGGTAGACAACTTGAACTCACTTCTAAATAAATAAAATTTTAAACAATAGATCGCCTTCGACTTCCATCTTGTATGGCTAATAGCACCTGGCTTTCTAAATGACACTCCTCGAGGCGGGGTCTCTCCTAGAAAAATCACTGCTAGCTCCATTAGCACCCTGTAATCTTCTCTTAATTGTTTTTCTTTTAAACTTTTTACGAAGAAGTCAAGCATATCTCTTCTTAAACTTTTAGGACATTCTCCTTCAATACCAGAAGACTATTTTATAGGGTCTATCTGACCCCATGAGTTTCTGAACCTAGAAAACAGTGGAACATCTGGCCCAAAAGTCGGTCCCACCAATTCATTGAATACACTCTTTAACACCACTTCAAATATGTGGTGCCTACAAGGCAGGTATAGAAAATCCTTTTCTAAGAGGTTCTCAATATTTCTGCAAGCTCCATTGTTCTTACCGGTGTTCGATGCCGTGGTGTCATAACACATCGCTTGGACTGAATCAAGAAGTCCTCATTCTTCAAGACATTTATAGACTAATGCGGCTTATTCTGCTCCAGTGGCTACTGGAGCAGAATTGATAGGAGCTCCGAGCATACCACAGGCGTGTGGTATGCTCGGAGCTCCTATCAACTTTTACGCCATATGAAATAAGAACTGCCAACCTCTCTATCTTATTGTCTTTTGTAATATTAGGATGAAGCTTCCCACCCAATGCACAACACCACACTGATTTCTATCAATACTAAAGGTTTTTAACATTTCCTTGTATCTAAGAATCCTTAACTGGGATCGTTTACGGCTTATTGACTTTCTGTTAATTATCAAGTCCTTTGAATCATGGCCTAACGTTTCTGCTGTGGTAACTAATACATGAACAGCATCTCTGTCCCTAACTTTGCACCTATCTAACGTTGGTGCTAGGCGATCATTAAAAAATCAACAGTTCCTCTAAAACCAACGACGAAGGAAAATTGCTTCAGAGACAAGCTCATCTGAAACTCCCTCACTGTTTTCTGTGCTGCTACTGCATCTGGTGCTTGGTAGCAATTCCGCAAACAAACTAGATCGATCAATATCCTCCAAGCATCGAGTTCTTCAACGGACCTCTTCCTCCTTCGCTCTGCTGTTCTCTATTCTGCCCTTGTAAATTAATGTCAAATCCCAGCATAACACCAGGTCGCCCCTTCATTCTTTGCATCCGCAAAAACTCTATGTCCTCCTGGATTTTTATTTGATTTTCGGCGTCACTATGGGCAATATCAAATAAATCATCCAGCCTGTCTGTAAAAGCAAAACAACTACTGATAGCAAACTCAGTCGTTTTAGAAGAATTTTTCTGAAGACAACAACAATGGTTAGAACGAAGAACTCTTTCACTTGTCATTTTATAACTTAAACAAACAACTTAAACCAAACACTTGATTTAAAATAAAAAAGAAATTAAAATATTTCATGGTAACAGTTTGTTGTTTGATCTAAGACTGGAACTTTTTATAAGTAAGTCAAAGGGATTAAAATGATTCATTCATAGTACCCCTGCTTAGATCACTTCCATCTTGCATGGTATTTTCCTTGACTCATCTTTAATCCTTAAGTGGACACTAGGTTTATTTTACCTGAAAGTATTTTGGCAAACAAGTTTGTGTCAATTACTAATAACTCTATTCAAAGTTATAACCTATCTTGCCTTTCTTTATTCTATTCATTTTTTGTGAAAATTGTATAAAATTTTATATTTCATAATAGGGAAGAGGGGGGAAGGTAAAGAAAAGGGTGGGGGGGGGGTAACACACAAAGTTTCAAATGTCACAATAATGGCTTGTTTGAAAATAAATTTAAACCAAAAAATTGAAAATTCTTGAAACTGAATTGGACTATTATACTCATTACTTAGCTTTCACCTACTGCGAGATAGGATGACAGTGTTTTGTATGTTTCACATTAGATCTGCTAATTTTGGTATAAATAACCAATTATTGGTCTTAAATTATAGAAAATAGTATACAAGAACATAATATGCCAATGAATTGATAACAAAAAAACATATTATATGAGTTATACTTTGCAGTGTAGAGAAAAAAAAATGTTTTTTAAAACATTTTTCAGAAAAAATATATATGTCCACCATTAATTGTCAGATTAAGTACAAACTAAGATGATTTCAGGTCATAATGATAAGTTCATAGTGTCTTATTAGTGGATTAAGCATTGTTTTTACTTAGAAAATAATGTAAAAAATCACAGAAAAAAATTTGTCACGAAAATCACAATTTTGACGAATTTTGACACCTGTAAAACTTCAATGGCCCGGCGGCACCTGTTAATCAACTCCGATCGGGCTAAAATTTTTATGGAATTTTTTTTTCATGAATTCGAACAAAATTAGGGGTTGGGAGCAAAGAAAAATGAAAGTTCATTTTTAAGGGCCACCCTAATATATATATATAAAGTCTCGCGAAACGTATTTTTTCGTCATTAGGGACCTCTGAAACGGATTTATGTCGTGGTCCGAGGTTCGAATTCCGCCATGACGCCTATCCCATTAGCCGAATTTCCAAAGGAAATTCGCTAAAAAGAATATTTGAGTGCAATAATAATGTTAACAGTCCAACACAATTCACAGAACACACACAACACAAAACTCACAAAACGATGTAAACACAAAAAGAACCACAAACGAAGTGAACGAATGCCGGGAAGGAGGTTATTTCCCTACAGGGGTTATGGGAGTAGGGAATTTTTTTTCTCTTTCAAGAGAGGGGTTGGCAGCGGCTTCTCTGATTGGTCGATCCCCAAAATGCTTATGACCTTGGGGATTTTTAAACTTAACGATACACTGTAGTGCTAGATGGTGGGAATGCAGTATGGAAGAATTGCTCTTACTTCTTGTTCTGTTCTCGTTAGCCTGCTTTCTCTGACAAATAGGGAAAAATGGCTCCCACTGAACCCCGGCGAACTAAGCAGGCACGCAAAGCAGTCGGACCTCGAAGTGGCTTCTGACAATGATTGGGACCAGCTTCAGCTTAAGCAAACCATTTTAAGTGGCGCAATTAATGACGTCATCACCAACGAGTACCGACTGTTCGAGACGGGCTTAAGGTCCGTATTTTGTCTTGAACTATAATCTATAAATCTGTTAGCACCAGCACCCTATAATTTGTCAGATTTTCTCTCATTTTGAGAATGAAAAGCATTGCTTATAGACCAAAGAGCCCAGGGGTGTTTTGTTAATAAAAGTGTAATGGCTGGAACCGGCCTCAATTTTCGTAAATACCTTCCTGAACAAGGATCTGCAATTCTGCCGACTCGTATCGGATGGGTGTCCCAGGGCAGAACGCACCTTTACAGGTCAAATTACCACCCATTTTAATAAAAAGTGTAATGGCTGGAAACGGGTATAATTTTTCGTAAATACCTTCCTGAACAAGGATCTGCAATTCTGCCGAGTCGTATCAGATGGGCGTCCCAGGCAGATCGCACTTTACAGGTCAAATTTACCACCAAGTTAACAAACAGTGTAATGGCTGGACCGGTCTCAATTTTTCGTAAATACCTTCCTGAACAAGGATCTGCAATTTCTACCGACTCGTATCGGATGGGTGTCCCAGGCAGACTTTGACCCCTAAAGTGCGTTCTGCTGGGACACCCATCCGATAAGAGTCGGCAGAATTGTAGATTCTTGTTCAGGAAGGTATTTACGAAAAATTGAGACCGGTTCCAGCCATTACACTTTTTATTAACAAAACACCCCTGGGCTCTTGGTCTATTACTGAAGGACGTCAAACTCGTCCCATTATTCATTTTGAATTTCAAATGCATTCGAAGTATTAATTAACCCTAATTATTGTTTATTGCAATCATTTCGAATCACATAAAATTAAAACGTTTTATGAAGACAACATTGTCGATTAATTGACACGCGGACACTTGTGTAGCGAGTGTCCGAGCTGATTAGATTTGTGACTAGCACGCGACTGTCTCTCTCAATCAGTGCTTTATGAAATTCACAATGATTTTATATTGAAAATTAAGAACTGCACAATGAATTAGCGACAATTGCAGTTAATTCAAGTCGTTTAAATTTATAATTTAGATTGCATTTAAATTAAAAGATAGTCGATTGAATTGATTATTCTTTTGTCTTATTTAAAGGGGGAAGGGGGAATCATTCGTTAATGAATTAATATAATTTGTTTGGAAAAATACCTTTTTTGCTCTTGATAGGAAATTTAAACACAACAGCTGAAAGTTCTATAATAACAACAAAAACTAATTGTTTAGCTATATATTTCCCCTAACATTGTAGGCATCTTCAGGCATGACAGGTATTTTTTTTTTATAAAATCATAGTTGACTAGATAGTTAAACAAACAAACAAAAACCTAAAACTAATATCGCAGTTAATTAAAACTAATTAACACAGTCAAATAACTATTAAAATAAATAAATTAATAAAACCCGAACTGAGATAAACAAAAATCTTTGCTTGTTTATCTCAGTTCAGGTTTCGCGGGGTGAGTTTTAGTTGGTATGAGGCAGACCCTGGGTGATTGAGTGGGGGAAAACGACAATTCTCTTGTTGAGTCCAAAAACCAAAAAAGTAAGAATCATGGGAGGTAAAAAGGATCCAATGGATTTTGGAGGGATTTTTCGAAAAGAGGTTAACCGTTCAAGATTTTATTATTTTATGTAAAATGCATTTGTCCGTGGAAGAGATTTAGTTCCAGAACGTTTCTGGCTCTCGAATGCTTGTTGACATCTGGATGAAACTTATAACTAATATTGGCGCCCTATATGTTTCCCAAACCTTATTGCCTGTGAAATGTGTATGACGTCATTAACCCACGAGATTGACGGCAAACATTTCAAAGATTTACTAAACCTCGAGAATTTGTCAAATAAAATAAATACATATATACTGCTATCTATGATAACATAGACCAAAATTTCATTTAGTTAACAGCAGTAGTTGCGATTTTATCGTTTGATACTGCGCGTGTTTCGACTTTTGCGTTAGGAAGTTCACTTGTATCGTGTAGTTCCCTACTTTAAAAGCTACTAATACGACGATCTACTATAGGACAACAATAATGTGTCCGCAATGCGTTCACAGGCTGGCATGGAATTGAGAGCCCCTAGCGCCGACTAGCGGGCACAGGCCGGCATGGAAGTGAGAGCCCCTAGTGCCGACTAGCGGACACAGGCTGTCTTGGAAGTGAGAGTCCCTAGTGCCGACTAGCGGGCACAGGCTGGCATGGAAGTGAGAGCCCCTAGCGCCGACTAGCGGGCACAGGCTGGCATGGAAGTGAGAGTCCCTAGCGCCGACTAGCGGGCACAGGCTGTCTTGGAAGTGAGAGTCCCTAGTGCCGACTAGCGGGCACAGGCTGGCATGGAAGTGAGAGGCCCTAGGCCGACTAGCGGCACAGGCTGGCATGGAAGTGAGAGTCCCTAGCGCCGACTAGCGGGCACAGGCTGGCGCCCTAGCGCCGACTAGCGGGCACAGGCTGGCATGGAAGTGAGAGTCCCTAGCGCCGACTAGCGGCACAGGCTGGCATGGAATGAGAGCCCCTAGCGCCGACTAGCGGGCACAGGCTGGCATGGAAGTGAGAGTCCCTAGCCGACTAGCGGGCACAGGCTGCTTGGAAGTGAGAGTCCCTAGTGCCGACTAGCGGGCACAGGCTGGCATGGAAATGAGAGCCCCTAGCGCCGACTAGCGGGCACAGGCTGGCATGGAAATGAGAGCCCCTAGTGCCGACTAGCGGACACAGCTGGCATGGAAGTGAGAGTCCCTAGCGCCGACTAGCGGGCACAGGCTACCTTGGAAGTGAGAGCCCTAGTGCGACTAGCGGGCACAGGCTACCTTGGAAATGAGAGCCCTAGCGCCGACTAGCGGGCACCTGGCATGGAAGTGAGAGCCCCTAGCGCCGACTAGCGGGCACAGGCTGGCATGGAAGTGAGAGTCCCTAGCGCCGACTAGCGGGCACAGGCTACCTTGGAAGTGAGAGCCCCTAGTGCCGACTAGCGGGCACAGGCTACCTTGGAAATGAGAGCCCCTAGCGCCGACTAGCGGGCACAGGCTGGCATGGAAGTGAGAGCCTAGCGCCGACTAGCGGGCACAGGCTGGCATGGAAGTGAGAGTCCCTAGCGCCGACTAGCGGGCACAGGCTGGCATGGAAGTGAGAGCCCCTAGCGCCGACTAGCGGCACAGGCTGGCATGAAGTGAGAGCCCCTAGTGCCGACTGGACACAGGCTGGCAGGAAATGAGAGCCCTAGTGCGACTAGCGGGCACAGGCGGCATGGAAGTGAGGGCCCTAGCGCCGACTAGCGGGCACAGGCTGGCATGGAAGTGAGAGTTCCCTTATTAACCCACGAGATTGACGGCAAACATTTCAAAGCTCGAGAATTTGTCAAATAAATAAATACATATATACTGCTATCTATGATAACATAGACCAAAATTTCTTAGTTAACAGCAGTAGTTGCAGATACTGCGCGTGTTCGACTTTTGCGGAAGTTAGGCATCAGTGCATAATACGAGATCTACTATAGGACAACTAATGCGCAATGCGCACAGGCTGGCATGGAATGAGAGCCCCTAGCGCCGACTAGCGGGCACAGGCCGGCATGGAAGGAGAGCCCCTAGCGCCGACTAGCGGACACAGGCTGCTTGGAAGTGAGAGTCCCTAGTGCGACTAGCGGGCACAGGCTGGCATGGAAGTGAGAGCCCTAGCGCCGACTAGCGGGCACAGGCTGGCATGAAGTGAGAGCCCCTAGTGCGACTAGCGGGCACAGGCTGGCATGGAAGTGAGAGCCCCTAGCGCCGACTAGCGGACACAGGCTGGCATGAATGAAGAGCCCCTAGCCGACTAGCGGGCACAGGCTGGCATGGAAGTGAGGCCCCTAGCGCGACTAGCGGGCACAGGCTGGCATGGAAGTGAGAGTCCCTTAGCCGACTAGAAGCGGCACAGGCTGGCATGGAAGTGAGAGCCCCTAGCGCGACTAGC
The DNA here is from genome assembly GCA_018340805.1 of Microvelia longipes. NCBI lineage: Eukaryota > Metazoa > Arthropoda > Insecta > Hemiptera > Veliidae > Microvelia > Microvelia longipes. Next base: position 58,999,426 of record JACMZG010001863.1, read on the forward strand.
GGACACAGGCTGGCATGGAAATGAGAGCCCCTAGTGCGACTAGCGGGCACAGGCTGGCATGGAAGTGAGAGCCCCTAGCGCCGACTAGCGGGCACAGGCTGGCATGGAAGTGAGAGTCCCTAGCGCCGACTAGCGGGCACAGGCTGGCATGGAATGAGAGCCCCTAGTGCCGACTAGCGGGCAAGGCTGGCATGGAAGTGAGAGAGCCTGCAGGCTGCGAGACTAGCGGGCACAGGCTGTCTTGGAAGTGAGAGCCCCTAGCGCCGACTAGCGGGCACAGGCTGGCATGGAAATGAGAGCCCTAGTGCGACTAGCGGGCACAGGCTCGCATGGAAGTGAGAGCCCCTAGCGCCGACTAGCGGCACAGGCTGGCATGGAAGTGGAGCCCTAATAGCGGGCACAGGCTGTCTTGGAAGTGAGAGCCTAGTCCGACTAGCGGCAGGCCGTCCTAGTGCCGACTAGGGGCACAGGCACCTTGGAAGTGAGAGTCCCTAGTGCCGACTAGCGGCACAGGCTGGCATGGAAGTGAGAGCCCGACTAGCGGACAGGCTGGCATGGAAGTGAGAGCCCTAGCGACTAGCTTGCACAGGCTACCTTGGAAGTGAGAGCCTAGTGCCGACTAGCGGGCACAGGCTGTCTTGGAAGTGAGAGCCCTAGTGGACTAGGGACACGACTGGCTTGGAAGTGAGAGCCCTAGCGCCGACTAGCGGCACAGGCTGGCATGGGAAGTAAGGCCCCTAGTACCGACTAGCGGGCACAGGCTACCTTGGAAGTGAGAGTCCTAGTGCCGACTAGCGGGCCACAGGTGCTTGGAAGTGAGAGTCCTAGTGCCGACTAGCGGCACAGGCTACCTTGGAAGTGAGAGTCCCTAGTGCCGACTAGCGGGCAGGCCTTGGAAGTGAGAGTCCCTAGTGCGACTGCGGGCACAGGCCGAGTCTATCCGTGAGCCTAGACTAGCGGGCACAGGCTGTCTTGGAAGTGAGAGCCCTAGCGCCGACTAGCGGGAAACAGGCTGGCATGGAAGTAAGAGCCCTAGTACGACTAGCGGCACAGGGGCTACTTGGAAGTGAGAGTCCCTAGTGCCGACTAGCGGGCACAGGCTGTCTTGGAAGTGAGAGTCCTAGTGCTGACTAGCGGCACAGGCTGTTGGAAGTGAGAGCCCCTAGTACCGACTAGCGGGCACAGGCTACCTTGGAAGTGAGAGCCCTAGTACCGACTAGCGGGCACAGGCTGCTTGGAAGTAAGAGTCCCTAGTGGACTAGCGGGCACAGGCGAGTCCTAGTGCGACTAGCGGCACAGGCTGCTTGGAAGTGAGAGCCTAGTGCCGACTAGCGGGCACAGGCTGTCTTGGAAGTGAGAGTCCCTAGTGCCGACTAGCGGGCACAGGGTCTTGGAAGTGAGAGTCCCTAGTGCCGATAGCGGGCACACTTGGAAGTGAGAGCCACAGCGGGCACAGGCTACTTGGAAGTGAGAGTCCCTAGTGCGACTAGCGGGCACAGCTACTTGGAAGTGAGAGTCCTAGTGCCGACTAGCGGGCACAGGCTGTGGAAGTGAGAGTCCCTAGTGCCGACTGCTTGGAAGTGAGGCCCCTAGTGCCGACTAGCGGGCACAGGCTACCTTGGAAGTGAGAGTCCTAGTGACTAGCGGGGGCAACTTGGAAGTGAGAGTCCCTAGTGCCGCTAGCGGACAGGCTGTTTGGAAGTGAGACCCTAGTGCCGACTAGCGGGCACAGGTGTCTTGGAAGTGAGAGCCCTAGTGCGACTAGGGGCACAGGCCTTGGAAGTGAGAGGCCCCTAGTGCGACTAGCGGGCACAGGCTGCTTGGAAGTGAGAGCCCCTAGTGCGACTAGCGGAAGGCTACTTGGAGTGAGAGTCCTAGTGCGACTAGCGGGCACAGGCTACGTTGGAAGTGAGAGTCCTAGTGCCGACTAGCGGCACAGGCTACCTTGGAAGTGAGAGTCCGTGCCGACTAGTGGCACAGGCTACTTGGAAGTGAGAGTCCTAGTGCCATAGCGGGCAGGCTACTTGGAAGTGAGAGTCCCTAGTGCGACTAGCGGGCACAGGCCTTGGAAGTGAGAGTCCTAGTGCCGACTAGCGGGCACAGGCTGGCTGGAAGTGAGAGCCCTAGTGCCGACTGGCATGGAAGTGAGAGCCCCTAGTGCCGACTAGCGGGCGCAGGCTGGCATGGAAGTGAGAGCCCCTAGTGCCGACTAGCGGGCACAGGCTGGCATGGAAGTGAGAGCCCCTAGTGCCATGGATGGAAGTGAGACCCTAGTGCCGACTAGCGGGCACAGGCTGGCATGGAAGTGAGGGCCCTAGTGCCGACTAGCGGGCACAGGCTGGCATGGAAGTGAGAGCCCCTAGTGCCGACTAGCGGGCACAGGCTGGCATGGAGTGAGAGCCCTAGTGCCGACTAGCGGGCACAGGCTACTTGGAAGTGAGAGCCCCTAGTGCCGACTAGCGGGCACAGGCTGTCTTGAAGTGAGAGCCCCTTGTGCGACTAGCGGCACAGGCTGGCATGGAGTGAGAGCCTAGTACCGACTAGCGGCACAGGCTACCTTGGAAGTGAGAGTCCCTAGTGCCGACTAGCGGGCACAGGCTGTCTTGGAAGTGAGAGCCCTAGTGCCGACTAGCGGGCACAGGCTGTCTTGGGAAGTGAGAGCCCCTAGTGCCGACTAGCGGGCACAGGCTTCTTGGAAGTGAGAGTCCTAGTGCGACTAGCGGGCACAGGCTGTCTTGGAAGTGAGAGTCCCTAGTGCCGACTAGCGGGCACAGGCTGTCTTGGAAGTGAGAGCCCCTTATTTTTTTTATTTTTAAATAAATTATCTACTATAAAAACATTATATTACATAACATTAAACTAGAGTTAAAAATATTATTTTTATAAACTTTTGGAACTGTTTAATGATTCCACGATTCTCTTAACTCCATACCCCTTCCCACGCCACAAGACTTTAGTCTTATTAGTGGGAGGTGATTCCAGGTTGACTAATTATATAAATTATTTTAATTTTTTTTTACTATATTCAAACTTTGTTATAAACAAATAATTTTAATTTATATAAATGTAAATAATATTATTAATAAAGGAATAATTAAAAAAAAAAAAAAAAAAAAAAAACTCTTATAAATCAATTGTTCCAGTAAATTCAGTTTCATTATTATTTGTATACATTCGTGCAATACTTACTAATATTTTTTCTAATTCCTAGCTGGGCCGTTTGAATTGTCAAACGAATATTCTTCCCTAACATAAATGTTTCAATATATGTGACACTACTGTAAAGAAATGCTTGGCGCCATCTTACAAATATGTCGGACGGTTTCATTAAAATGCACGCTTATCGCCCACAGTGTGATTTATTTCAATTTCTGTCGATTTTAAGTTGTTTCTCATCTATATAGAATGTCTTGTGTAGGTAGCTTTTCAAAGAGAAATTGCTAGATATTCCAAAGGAGGCCTAATTGTTATTCATATGGTGCTTTTTGATGACTTAACTTATTGGTTTATTAGTGTGAGACCTTTTCTTATTTTTATGATTCATAATTTAGTTAATTTTATGTTCAGTAACTCTGACCACTTGGAACTGATTAAATTCACTCATTATCATTGGTTAAAAATTAAATGTTACTGGCCACTCTTATTGGCCTACTAGTCGCCAATAACAAGACGCATTGAGCCTTTTTAGCCGCTCTGCAGCCGGATATATATATTATATATATATATATATATATATTATATATTATTATATATAATATATATATATATATATATATATATATATATCGAAGAATCAGCTACGAGCTCTGAAGATTTTCAGAGGGCTCGTCGTGCTCATTGAGAATAGAAGTTAATCACTGATTTAACTTTATTAGTTGAGAGCTCGAGTGTTGCCCCCGCTGCTGATGATGGCGTTATGCCGAACCGGTCCAGGGATATTTATATCCAACAGCAAGTATCGACGGTAGCTGATTCTTCGATTGCTTCTTCAACTTGCGGTAAATATAACCTTTTTAATATATATATATATATATATATATATATATTATATATATATTATATATATATATATATATATATATATATATATAAATATGGTGTGTGTGTGTATGTATATATTATGCATATATATATGTATGTATATATATATATATATATATGTATATATATGTAATATATTATATATATATATATTATATATATATATATATATATATATATATATATATTATATATATATTATATATATATATATATATATATAATCCAACAAAAACAGTCGATGAAAAATTCAGCCAAGTCTTGCGTAAAAAGTTATGATATCATAGTTTACGCCAAGTCTATTCATTTGCTGTTTTTATATCTTGAGAGATATAGATGTTTATTTAATATCGCAACGTATGCGCTCAAAGCCTTACAAAATTTAACAGTGAAGAAATTTCTGACTAGGCAAGAACGCAGAAGTAAATTTAATTACAATTTTAAAAAGCATGTAATGGAATACTTATTAAGAACCTATTTAAATAAAGAATTCAAAACTTACTATTAAATAATATCATTTAAATTAAATTATTATTATTATTATCTTATTATTTAATTAATAATTATAATGATAAATACTAAATGATTTAATATCAATAAAAAATTAAAATAATAGAAAATAAAATAAATAAATAGATAACTATAAATCAAATAAATGTTAAAAATATTAACAAATAAACGATATACTATAAATTTTATAGATAATCATTATATTTATAAGATTGTAATTTAAGTCAACGCTGTTCATCTCAGGCTCGGGGTAATTATGAACAGGTTAATATTTAATCTATATTCTTTGTAATTATTATGAATTTATTCAATAAAGATATAAAAAAAATTTTTAATTAGGTGTATTAAATTTATGTGTTTTGCCAAATGTAACAAAACTATGACTGTATTATGTTAACTATGACTATTTGCCGCATATGTTCCATGACAACTTTTCTAATGAGGTCGTTGAAATGAATGTGTGATCCCCCTTCCCCCCCCCCCCCGACTGGATCAATTTCAGTTTGGACCATTTGGCCTTCTGAGTCCAAAAATATATAATTATTAAGTGCTTTATTAGATTAATTTTGGAAATTAGGGGTTTATAATTTGTTCCTAGCTAAGACTCTATTTTAGACCGACATGAAAAACGAACCCGGTTAAATCCTGTTTTATGTTTAAAACGTTAAATAACATAAATATATTTTTAAGATATCAACAAAAATACTCGGGCTTTAAACTCCTTGGGAAAAATGACACGTAATAGGATTTTATTTGGTCTTAAAGAACACGACAAGATATCTCTATAAATAATTCTTAGTGATGATCACCTCAAGTAGGACTCTATCTTTAACAATTTAGTAAAAAGATTAAAAAAAATAAGAGAAGAAAGGACTTTAGAGGTAAATTCCTTCTTTGGGGGACAAGGAAAACGACCAGTAAATACTTTAAGAGGCTTCTACACATTTTTCCTTTATAAAGCTTCTCTGAAAAAGCTTGGGGTGTTGATGATGAGAAAACCACGCTTTCCTCTATCTATTCTAGTAGTGATTCTAAGCGGATATATAAATCACACTTTGTACACCCTTAAAGAGAAAAAAACCAACATTTCTCTCTGGTTTTGGTAAAGAACGCTGAGAAAATGTTGGTACTGGATGGTGGTCCTCAACATACCGCTTACCTTTAAGTTTTTTCTTCTAACTGCCACTCCTCTTTAAATTACTTGTTATTTTTACTTTCTTACTTTAAAAAAAATAGTAAGAAATAAAAAGTTTCATATTTTAGAGATGTTGGGATTTTATAACTTTATTAACCAGGCTTACATATTTATCGAATAGCTTTAAGTCTGCTTAAACGGGCTCTAAATAGTTTATAACTTTTTGAGTCTTTTCTGTCTCTTGAAGAATGAGAAAGTAATGAAGTTTTACTTATTTAGGCATAATGAGTCACCCGTCGTGTTGTGGTTAAGGTACGCGGCCAATACACAGAATGAATGGACTTACGTCATGGGTTCAATCCTAGCACGGGCCTCTAGGATTTTTATGAGAGGGATAAAAATTCTGCGTACCACGTCCTTCAGAAGGGACGTAAAGCCGGTGGTCTCGAGCCTGTGCGTTGTCAGGTACTCGTTAATGATCCCTTACCCTAAATGAAACAGGGTATAGGCAAAATTTAGGACCCTCATTGTAGATTCATTATAATACTACACTGTTTTTGCCTTGTAGTTTAAAGTGTGTGGAGGTTTGGTTTAACAGTGAGAGCACGTGTTGTTCCCAGTTTTCACTAGACTAAAAGAGTCAGTGAAAATATGTATGATTGCTTGAAAAAGCATGAGAGGAACCATAGAAATTCACGGCTCTTCTTTCTAGATTAGATGAAATATACCTACACTTGAAATTAAAAGGAGTAGAACACTATCTTAGGGAGCTGGCAAAAAGAGCCCAACAACGTGGCCTACTTGCCTGGTAGTTACTACCACTCCCCCTATATTACTATTACTAATATTACTACTAGGCTTAATGAAACTAATGGTTTCTTACGCAGGCGGTTTTAAATACTTCAGGTTTTCTTTATATTTTTGTTTCATTGTCTATATTTTAAACCGTATAAAACACGAAGCATTAGTTTATTCAAAGATTCAATATTTTTTTATTATTCATGGAAAGTATTTTTAAATCTAAATAAATGTTACATCAAGTAGATAATTCTTTGGAGTTGTTACAGTCTAGAGAGCTCCATATTAGTGTGAAGTTATCATATTAAACCAACGAGTATAGAAATAGTATACATGTAGTATAGAAACTGTTCCCATGTGAGTCATTGAATTTAGATAACTCCTGTAGACTGTTCAGCCCATCTATACTTGTAACAAATTTTATTTAAAGTTTTATATGTTATTAAATAAATATTGTTGCAATTTATTTATTTTGTTAATATTTTACTACATTAGGTTAATTCTTTTTTACTCCCTTAATAATATTGTACTGTGGATGTTAGATTTAACTCAAGGATATATATATATATATATATATATATATATATATATATATATATATATATGTATATAATATATATATAATATATATATATATATATATATATATATATATATATATATATATATATATATATATATATTATAACATAAATATATATTATACTTTAAAGATTTTGGTCATTTCGGTTGAAAGTAACTTGCCTCTGGACGTAAATACATGGAGGCCATAAATGATAACTGACGCATTGCACTTCTCTGCTTCATTTTCAAATATTGCTGTACTTCTTTTCTCTGAAATATTGTGTATTGTTTCATACATAAAACAATACAGTTAAGTCATAAAAATACATAGTTTTTTAGCCACATAAAAAACTAAAATGAGAGACGACTTTAATTTTTAATTTTAAAAAATGCTGTATTGTAGTGACAAGTCCAGAACTGTTTATTTTAGTGGACAGTTAGTCCAGAACTGTTCATCTTTTAGTGGACTTTAGTCCAGAATGTTCACAGTTAGTCCAGAACTGTTCATCTTTAGTGGACAGTTGGTCCAGAACTGCATAAAAATATATAGTTTTTTAGCACACAAAAAACTAAAACAAGAGACGACATAATTTTTAATTTTAAAGTAAAATGTTGTATGGAACCTTTTTAGTGGACAGTTAGTCCAGAACTGTTTATCTTTTAGTGGACAGTTAGTCCAGAACTGTTCTCTTTTAGTGGACAGTTAGTCCATAAGTGTTTATCTTTTAGTGGACAGTTAGTCCAAAACTGTTCATCTTTTAGTAGACAGTTAGTCCAGAACTGTTCATCTTTTAGTGAACAGTTTTTTTAAACAACAATTTTTTATTAATACATAAATAAGTAAGTATAAATTTCATAACAAATATACAAAAGATACCTCCTGCTTAGATCAGGAGATCTGTGCTGCAGGAGGGAGTCTAATTGGCTTTATAACTAAAGTTAGTCCAGAACTGTTCATCTTTTAGGGACAGTTAGTCAGAAACTGGTGGACAGTTAGTCAGAACTGTTCATCTTTTACTGGACAGTTAGGTCAGAACTGTTCATCTTTTAGTGACAGTTAGTCCAGAACTGTTCATATTTACTGGACAGTTAGTACAGAACTGTTTCTTTTAGTGGACAGTTAGTTGTTCATTTTTACTGGACAGTTAGTCCAGAACTGTTCTATTTTACTGGACAGTTAGTCCAGCAGTTCATCTTTCTGGACAGTTAGTCCAGAATGTTCATCTTTTAGTGGACAGTTAGTCAGAACTGTTCATATTTTACTGGACAGTTAGTACAGAACTGTTCATTTTTAGTGGACAGTTAGTCCAGAACTGTTCTCTTTTACTGGACAGTTAGTCCAGAACTGTTCATATTTTACTGGACAGTTAGTCCAGAACTGTTCATCTTTTACTGGACAGTTAGTCCAGAACTGTTCATCTTTTACTGGACAGTTAGTCCAGAACTGTTCATCTTTTAGTGGACAGTTAGTCCAGAACTGTTCATATTTTACTGGACAGTTAGTACAGAACTGTTCATCTTTTAGTGGACAGTTAGTCCAGAACTGTTCATCCTTTACTGGACAGTTAGTCCAGAACTGTTCATCTTTTAGTGGACCTGTTCATCTTTTAGTAACAGTTAGTCAGAATGTTTATCTTTTAGTGGACAGTTAGTCCAGAACTGTTCATCTTTTAGTGGACAGTTAGTCCAAAACTGTTCATCTTTTAGTGGACAGTTAGTCCAGAACTGCATAAAAATATATAGTTTTTTAGCCACACAAAAAACTAAAACAAGAGACGACATTAATTTTTAATTTTAAAGTGAATGTTGTATGAATTTTAGTGGACAGTTAGTCAAAACTGTTCATCTTTTAGTAGACAGTTAGTCCAGAACTGTTCATCTTTTAGTGGACAGTTATTTTAAACAACAATTTTTTATTAATACATAAATAAGTAAGTATAAATTTCATAACAAATAATATACAAAAGATACCTCCTGCTTAGATCAGGAGATCTGTGCTGCAGGAGGGAGTCTAATTGGCTTTATAACTAAAGTTAGTCTAGTACTGTTCTTCTTTTAGTGGACAGTTAGTCCAGAACTGTTCATCTTTTAGTGGAAGACAGTTAGTCCAGAACTGTTCATCTTTAGTGTTAGTCAGTACTAGGGCTTTAGTACTTTTAGTGGACAGTAGTCCAGAACTGTTCATACTCAGTTAGTCCGGCACTGTTCATCTTTTAGTGGACAGTTAGTCCAGAACTGTTCATATTTTTTCTAATATCTTCCTACTCAACTAATTATTTATTATTTTTAAGATTAACTTTCCCGGAAGGTGGAAGTGTTTTCTTTAAACAGTCCATTACTTTCTTAGGAGTTTGATTGTATTTAATTTTAATTTGTCTTGTTTAAGATTAAAAAAAACTTTTCCTGTGCCCTGAGTTATGTTTGAATTCTTCTTGAAACCTCCGCGTTGATTTATACAAGTTTGAAAATTAAGCAAATCTAAAAGTTTCTAATTAAGATGTTACGTAACTCTAAAGCAACTTTAAATAGTAGACAAATTATTATGTTATTTATTTTTTTATGTTATGTCATTATTAGTATTATCTGGTGACATTTATATTGGAGATTAGAATAAAAATTGGTTAAAGTTGTTATGGTTGATTACTTTAAGTTTTTGCCCCTTCCTAACCGGAGGGGAATTAGCCCCCTTAGATTTCTTGGAAAATCTCCTTGACATTTTTAAGGATGAAAAATGAGCTAATTATATCCGACAGTAAACAACACGGAACTTGTTTTTTCTCTTTTTTCCATAAAAGGTCTAATCATGGCGCATTTTCTTGCTGTAATATGTTTTTGAGCTGAATAACCTTCATACCATTTAATACTTGCGAGTTTTGCGAAATGAATTTGCGAAAGACACCCAAGGATGTCACAAGCAAACTGTTCTATTTGACAAAGACACCCAGGTCACAAGCAAACTGTTTTATGTCACAAGCAAACTGTTCTATCTGACAAAGACACCCAGGGATGTCAGAAGCAAACTGTTCTATCTGACAAATCTGTCAAGCAAACTGTTTCTTCTGACAAAGACTCCTATGATGTCACAAGCAAACTGTTCTATCTGACAAAGACACCCAGGGATGTCACAAGCAAACTGTTCTATCTGACAAAGACTCATGTCGAAGCAATCTGTTCTATTGACAAAGACACCCAGGGATGTCACAAGCAAACTGGTCTATCTGATAAAGACACCAGTATTGCATTTACGTTATTATTGGTCATTGCGCATGCTGTCATGTGCCACACTGTTCCGTCATATATAACCAATCAAGAGACCGACAGAGCCTTAACTCACACTGGCTTTCAATTTAAATTCACAAGAATATAATGTGAAGAATTTACCAGGGCCGAGCAATGCTATCTTCCCGCCGTCATGCATAGCATATACATATAATATTTGATATCACCAAGTTTCGTATTTTGCTTGTTGCATTCCATGGTGTCTCTTAAAGTATTACATTTTGCTTGTTTCATTCCTATGTCTCTTGAAGTATTACATTTTGCTTGTTGCATTCCTAGTTCTTTGAAGTATTATTGCACTTGCTTGTTGCATTTTGCTTGTTGCTTCCTAGGTGCCTAATAAAGTATTACATTTTGCTTGTTACATTCCTAGGAGTTTCTTGAAGTATTTCATTTTGCTTGTTGCATTCCTAGCTGTCTCTTGAAGTATTACATTTTGCTTTTTGCATTTCTAGGTGTCTCTTGAAGTATTACATTTTGCTTGTTGCATTCCTAGGTGCTAATGAAGTATTAAATTTTGCTTTGCATTCCTAGGTTCTTGAAGTATTAATTTTGCTTGTTGCATTCCTAGGTGCCTAATGAAGTATATATTTTGCTTGTTCATTTTTACGTGCCTAATGGTTTGCTTGTTGCATTCTAGGTGTCTAATGAAGTTAAATTTTGCTTGTTGCATTCTAGGTGTTGCTTGTTGCATTCCTAGTGCCTAATGAAGTATTACATTTTGCTTGTTGCATTCCTAGGTGCTAATGAAGTATTATTTTTGCTTGTTGCTAGGTGCCTAAGGTGCTAATGAAGTATTATATTTTGCTTGTTGCATTCCTAGGTGTCTTTGAAGTATTATTTTGCTTGTTGCATTCTAGGTGTCTTTGAAGTATTACATTTTGCTTGTTGCATTCTAGTGTCTCTTGAAGTATTACATTTTGCTTGTTGCATTCCTAGCTGTCTCTTGAAGTTTACATTTTGCTTTTTGCATTTCTAGGTGTCTCTTGAAGTATTAAATTTTGCTTGTTGCATTCCTAGGTGCCTAATGAAGTATTATATTTTGCTTGTTCCATTCTTACGTGCCTAATGAAGTATTACATTTTGCTTGTTGCATTCCTAGGTGTCTAATGAAGAATTAAATTTTGCTTGTTGGATTCCTAGGTGTCTAATGAAGTATTACATTTTTCTTGTTGCATTCCTAGGTGCTAAAGTATTACATTTTGCTGTTGCATTCCTAGGTGCCTAATGAAGTATTATTTTGCTTGTTGATTCCTAGGTGCCTAATGAAGTAATGTATTTTGCTTGTTGCTTTCCTAGGTGCCTAATGAAGTATTATATTTTGCTTGTTGCATTCCTAGGTGTCTCTTGAAGTATTACATTTTGCTTGTTGCATTCCTAGGTGTCTCTTGAAGTATTACATTTTGCTTGTTGCATTCCTAGGTGTCTAATAAAGTATTACATTTTGCTTGTTGCATTCTAGGTGTCTTGCTTGTTGCAGGTGTGAAGTATTCATTTTCCTAGGTGTAGTTTACATTTTGCTTGTTGCATTCCTAGGTGTCTCTTGAAGTATTACATTTTGCTTGTTGCATTCCTAGGTTCTCTTGAAGTATTACATTTTGCTTGTTGCATTCCAGGTGTCTAATAAGTATTACATTTTGCTTGTTGCATTCCTAGGTGTCTCTTGAAGTTTACTTTGCTTGTTGCATTCCTAGTGTTCTTGAAGTATATTTTGCTTGTTGCATTCCTAGGTGTCTAATAAAGTATTACATTTTGCTTGTTGCATTCCTAGGTGTCTAATGAAGTATTACATTTTGCTTGTTGCATTCCTAGGTGTCTCTTGAAGTATTACATTTTGCTTGTTGCATTCCTAGGTGTCTAATAAAGTATTACATTTGTTGTTGCATTCTAGGTGTCTCTTGAAGTATTAATTTTGCTTGTTGCATTCTAGGTGCCTAATGAAGTATTATATTTTGCTTGTTCCATTCTTACGTGCCTAATGAAGTATTACATTTTGCTTGTTGCATTCTAGGTGTCTAATGAAGAATTAAATTTTGCTTGTTGCATTCCTAGGTGTCTCTTGAAGTATTACATTTTGCTTGTTGCATTCCTTAGTGTCTCTTGAAGTATTACCTTTTGCTTGTTGCATTCCTAGGTGTCTCTTGAAGTATTACATTTTGCTTGTTGCATTCCTAGGTGTCTCTTGAAGTATTACATTATGAATTAACATTGTTAGATCAGCTTACAATAATACTAGCAGTACTATTTACTATAATTTGTAAGAAAATAATTCTTATTATTTCTTGTCTGTATCACAACCCTACACACAAATAGTTCGACTCGTCCAGCTAGTACCATATCATCAGTGCATAAATAAACTCAGCAGATTTTGTAATACTATTTCCAATGAGAAATCCAGGAAAGAAAAGCAAGTCACAGGTTTTTTTTTTTTTTTTTTTGTTTCCCCTCAGTAGTATCCCTACTGATGGGCCGTATATTTTAGCATGCTCCACATATGTACTACATGCATTTTAAGCACTTTTTTTTGTTAATCTCTGTATTTCTTGTAATTTATTATTTCTTTTTATCTAGAAATTTTTAATCTTGTTAAAATGAAGTTCGAAAATGGTAATTCCAACATACTGATTTTTCCGTTTTTTCAGTAGTAAATACTTCAATTTTTTTTTTTAAGTCCGATTTATTTTTTTTTTTTAAGTAAAAGTCGTGATATCTTCTTTGAATGATGTGATGGTTATTGAGCAAGTCACAGGTATAAATTCTACTGCGCAGGATGTAAAGTATAAACCGGAAACTTTTTAAAAAAATTATTTGTTGAGCAAGGAAGCGAGCATTTTATTAAAAATTCGCTCGGCCTGTGACATCCGTGCCAGAATTTCTGTCTAAAATGGCTTCTAAGTTTCCAAAACGTTTTTCTTTCTCTTTGTTTATGATTGATTAAACTCTTTTATTCTATAGTTTTTTTAAATTATTTTTTCTTTATATCATACTGTTACTAAAAAATGGAAGATAAAGTTTTTTGGTATAAAAGTTAAGAAATTAAATTCACTAACTTTATATTTTATCTGACGTAAAAAGGACCCGGAATAAATACTATTCGGATATAGGGGACTTGGTTCTTTCTCCCACTCTTTTGGTTTTAAGAGAGGGAAATTGGGCTTGAATGAATTTTAATGGTTTTGGGATTTTACATTCCCACCGGAATTTCTTTTTATTTACCTGTAATATTTTTTTCCTATTATTTACATCGTAGTTTGATTTAGTATTTTTTCGACGAAGATATATTTTAAACTTAAGGTAAACATTACATGAAATAGAGTCAGGCTTTCTATGTAAAAACATAGGAATAATACTAAGAAAGTAATCAATTATTTTTTTATTTGTGGCTCTAAATATTTCAGAGGACTTGAAGCAATGTTTAGACGTGAAAGTTTGTGACAATGGTGCATTATGAGTTAAATTAGTTGGACGTAATCCATTGTCAGTGCTATTTACAATTAACGACGTTTCGGGAGCAGGTACTCACCTGCTACTCATCGGTATTCACACCAAGACCGGAAAGACTCGAACCTGAAGAACCTACAACGGTCAAGGCCTCAGTAGTAATACCATACTACAAAGGACTATCCGAAAAGATAAGACGAATAGGAAGCAAATATAAGATCAGGACAACATTCAAGTCTAAAACAACCTTAAGGAAGACCCTGACTAAGACAAGGCCAAAGAACGATTCTCAGGATTCGAAAAATAGTATATACGCAATACCGTGTGAGTGTGGGCAAGTATACTACGGAGAATCTGGAAGACCTCTAGATACCAGGGTTCAAGAACATAAAGGATACGTACGAAGGGGAGAACTTGAGAGATCAAAAATAGCAGCTCATGTATGGGAGAATGACCACCGAATGCAATGGAATGAAGCAAAAATCATTCATAAAGAGGAGCATTGGAGAAACCGGAAAATTAAAGAAGCAGCCTATATGGCGACGTCCGAGAACCCACCCATAAGCCAAACAAGCATCAATATCGATCCGATATGGATCCCAATGCTGAAGAAGGAGCTAAAAAGGCAGTATTAGAACTTGAAAGATCTCGATAATACGTATTCGCAGGTAGCTAGGAGGTATATAAGGAACCCTAATCCGTATACAGACCGGGGAAGGCCCCATCGTAGACAAGGTTTCAAAGTGCATAACAAGTCGTTGATACCTGCCTACGAAGTTAGGTTAAAGTCCTAACACCCAACACTTGACTCACACACCGTCTTTCTCAAGACGAACCTGATGATGGGAGAAGTACCTGCTCCCGAAACGTCGTTAATTTTAAATAGCACTGACAATGGATTACGTCCAACTAATTTTACTCACTTGAAGCAATGTGTTCTTGATTAGGGTTTCTACACATTATCTGTTCCTGATAAGGTCTTTTACTCCAGTATATGTTTCTGATTAATAATAAATCTTAAAATCTAATTTAAATTTTTCCTTTATTTTTTCAGGTGGGTTTACTGTTACTTTGCTTGTAACAACAATGCGTAAGTTAACAATAATTTAATGTATTCACATAATGTTAGTTTTTTCTTATCGTGACTCTCATGTTCAGAACTTATTTCTAACTCCCAAACATCAAAGATGTATTTTCTTTTTTACTTTAAATCTTGTAGTGCGTTGCTTTAGGAACTCGCGTTCATAACAGGCTTGCTTCGCTCGCAGGATAAAATAAATAATTTATTAATAAAATAAAAATATTTCTCGCTATGTTGCTATAAATATACATGAATAGAAACAAATTAGCATTTGCACATCGAAAATAATATGCATAAAATTAGTATATTAGCATTTGCTAGCAAATGCTAATATAAAAAAATAAGTACATTATAAAGAGCTCGCTTCGCTTCGCTAGATTGCTTAGAATATAAACATGAATATAGTAAAACAGGCACGCTTTGCTCGCAATATGTTAAAGTGTGAAATTAGGTGTATTTAAAAGGAATCCCTTCACTCGCGTTATAAAATTGCTACAATTTTATAACATAAAAAAGGGCTTGCTTCGCATGCAAGATAGCTATAATATCATAAAAAAAGGCTCGATAGATTGCTATGAATATATACGTAAATGCTAAATTATAATATGAAATTTCTTGAAAAGGGCTCGCTTCGCACGCTAGATTAATAAAACCCTTATTTAATATGAAAGAAGGAACTCGCTTGCTTAATATATTGATTTCATGCCAAAAGGAAAAAGGTAAAACTCATTATTTTCTAATAGTTATGAAATTGAGGCTGCCATATTGAATTTTGCGTAATTTGTAAAAAAAAAATGTGCCATATGTTTTATTCTTTTACCCTTCAAGAGCTTTCAAACGATATGCGATTTCATATATTCACTAATACATTTTTTAAGTGCTCTGGCATATTGACCGCCATTTTCAAAAGAATTTTCGAAAATTTTCCAAAAACTATACAGCCCTAACATGAAGATTTAGGTCTTCCGGTGGTGACCGCGTCAATGTAGATGAAGAATCCGACGTTTCGCTTCCACTGTG
>JACMZG010001863.1:59017794-59260638 GCA_018340805.1 Microvelia longipes
TTACACCATTGTAACCTCTGCTACAGTTTCCTCTCTATCTCATATTGCTTACGCCATTGTAAACCTCTGCTGCAGTTTCTCCTGCCTATCTCATATTACTTACGCCATTGAAAACCTCTGCTGCAGTTTCTCCTCTCTATCTCATATTGCTTACGCCATTGTAAACCTCTGCTGCAGTTTCCTCCCTATCTCATATTACTTACACCATTGTAAACCTCTGCTGCAGTTTCCTTCTCTATTCTTATTTACGCATTGAAACCTCTGCTTGCAGTTTTCCTCCCTATTCATTTCTTACACCATTGTAAACCTCTGCTACAGTTTCTCCTTCTCTATTTTCATGATGCTTAACGCATTGTAAACCTCTGCTGCAGTTTCTCTGCCTATCTCATATTACTTTACACATTGTAAACCTCTGCTGCAGTTCTCTCTGCTCATATCTACGCCACTTACGTTCGAACCTCATGCTGCAGTTTCTCCTCTCTATTCTCATACTACTTACGCCATTGAAACCTCTGCTGCAGTTTCTCCTCTCTATCTCATATTACTTACGCCATTGTAAACCTCTGCTGCAGTTTCTCCTCCCTATCTCATATTACTTACACCATTGTAAACCTCTGCTGCAGTTTCTCCTCTCTATCTCATACTACTTACGCCATTGAAACCTCTGCTGCAGTTTCTCCTCCTATCTCATATTACTTACGCCATTGTAAACCTCTGCTGGCAGTTTCTCCTCTCATCTCCATACTAATTACGCCATTGAAAATCTTTGCTGCAGTTTCTCCTCTCTATCTCATATTACTTACGCCATTGTAAACCTGTGCTGCAGTTTCTCCTCTCTATCTCATATTCTTACGCCATTGAAAACCTCTGCTGCGCCTACCTCTTTCAATGTTGAATTTATCGAGAATTGTATAGTTCTTGTCAGAAATTATTTTTAATAAAACATTTTCCATCTATTTGGACATTTTATTATAAAAATTTAATAGAGGTACATTGCTATTCCTAAGCTTCTTTGTAAAACAAGAGCCGTATTTACGCGTTTCCCCATCAGATATGATATTGATTTAAATCACCATGACTAAGCATCGCTTATAGGCTATTGAGGTAAATACGTTACAGAGGGTGCTGTAACGTAATTTCACAGGTCAGTGCTGTGAAATTTTAAATAATAAAGTTAATCTTAGGGAGGAGGTTACACAGCCGAAATTCAGTCCTAATTGTTTTTTTTTTAATTTGCATCAACAGCTCGAGTAGCTTGTGACAGACGCTTCCATCTCTATCATTACAATTACTCCTTCCCATCATATCGTTTTGATATCATTTACTATTAACAATAATCCTAGAGTCTATAATTTCTCCCAATAATTCATCCCGTCTCGTATAAATCATATAAAAAACAAACCATCTATTAATAAAAACTCCATGATTACTCGTTACAACATTGTCAGGCATTTTCAAAATTACATCAATAAATTACTGAGCCCACTCTACTACACTAAAATATCCCTTTACGTAAAGAAAACAACAAACCCTTTTTTGTCTTCAGTAGAAAGGATTAAAGATTTAAGCCGCTTTTTAAAAACAAGAAACGTATACTTTATAATATATGACAGCCTATAACTTTTCTTTGGATTTATTATTTTAAAATTATTTTTTCTTTATCAATTAAGAATTTATTAAGTTATACAGTATTTTACTTTTTATTTTGTAGTTTACTTTACCATCTATATAATACTATGTAACATAAAAATTATCTTTTAAGTATATTTTGAAGTTTAAAAGCCGCTTCTGAGCCATTTATTTTGACACAATTATTGCTTACCTTCTTCTTTTTCTTTCGGCTACTACGTTTAAAACGATATAAAAATTCCTAAATACATATGTTACACAATAATTTGATTTATTGGCTAAGGATACAAATTTTTTATATATATTTTGTAGAGAATTAAATTTATAAGTACTAATTTTGTTATATTGTAATGTTTTAAGGATACTGTGACTTATTTTTGAACGACTTAGTAATATATTTTAAAGAGTCAACTGCATATTATAAAGTTAATTTTAAGGTTACTTTTACTAAAATGGTGATTTATGGGAACAATTTGAAAAACAAAAAATCTGTAGATAATAATTAAGCTAGATACTTTCTATTCTTGTTAATAAAACCAAGTGAATATTATGTAAATCTTGTCTGCCTGCTGATAATAGTATATTATATTATGCTACTAGGCTGTAGAGTGAATCTTATATTTAATCTCGGCAATTATTTTTAATGTCGAACGGAGCAAGACAGTAAAAATTACCATGGTTAAGTAATAAAAATCACTTTACAGTCATGTAGGATATTTTATTCTTTTAGAGGTAGGTTACAGTGCAACATTGACTTTTTAATAACTTTTAAATAACTTAAAACCATTTGAATGCAATCTTCTTTAATGATAAAAAAGAAATACATTTTTCATCTTCTTCTTTTTATGTCATTGAATTATATGTGTGGCATATAGTTCGTATGCTATAGTTATTTATGCCATAAGGCTGAGAAGTGTGTCTTTACGTCACGGCAATTAGATTTACCCGACGAGCGAAAGCGAGTCGGGAAACATTGCCAAATACATAAAGACATTTCAGCCGGATGGCATACACTATTTTTTTGAGGTAGCACTCATTAAATAAAACTGCGATATATACTTAATTGAAAAAAAAAAACGTCCAATTAACTTCATATTATCGTCGTCATTGAATTCATCCATAGTTCACACTTTTACTCAAAAATATAAAAGCTTACAAAACACACAAAATTGTCAATTAGAACGCCTTTTAAAAACGACAAAAAAAATTAGTCTACGAACAAAAACAGAAACAATGAACGTTTTTAAAGAAACCTCATGAAGTTTTACACAGATTGTTTTTTTGAACACGCTACATTACAGTAATGGCGGCAATATATGAATTACTTTTACGTCCTGAGTTTTTTTTCATTATTGTCTCGGAGGTGAAAAGTACTAAATAACCTCCTTAAAATAATGATTGGCTTCTCATCCTAAAAACGGTCAATAAAGTGCTCAATTACTTCACCTCAAAAAAAATATATTACTATTTTATTTGTAATAAAAAGCAATTAAATAATGGTGTTGAAGATTCTTTATATAACTAACTGATTTTTAAATGTTTACAAGATTGTTCAGCTTGATTGCAACGCTATTGTTTGTGTCACTCTTGATAACTATCCATATAAGTGTTTACTTTATCTCCTTAGGATGTAAAACATTTTTACCTACTATGGAAGCAAAATATTTTTTCAATAAAGTGTTGGTGCGATTATAATAATAATAATAATAATGCCCGTTTAGAGCCTTGCGGCACATCAGGGATAACCCTGCGGGAACCCACTCGGGTGGTAGTAGCAACCGTTACGCTCAAGTGTATTCAAAGCTGGCGATAATTAATCTAAACAATAATAATATATAAACTGAGAACGTAACCTGGGATGCGAACCCCAGACATCCGTAGGTGTCAAAGGTCAGTGTAAAGACTAACGCCTTAACGATCTCGGCCACGGAGTTAGTGCGATCAAAATACTTAAATCCTCGTAACGAGATAAGTTTTAGTTGTATGCTTTAGGTTCTAAAGTTACTATTTCTCAGCCTACCTCTGAAAATTAAATTTATATTTTTTTTAAATTAAAATTTACCGCTTACAGCGAAAATTGTGTCGCAATTTAAGAGTTCTTCAAGTTTTTAAGGACCTTATAAAATAGGGTTAATGGTTTGAGATGGGGCAACGTTACTGCCGACGTATGCTAAACTTTATGTCTTAAAACTTCTGTGCAAAATATGAATAGAATTAAAAAGGTAAAAGTGGAAACTCTTGTAGCGCAGTCGGTTACGCGTTGGATTTATAGGGAGATCATGCGATCCATATTGTGTAGCATCCCAAAGGTTTTATTAAGTGCTCGTTTACTAATGTAGAGGTTAAAAAGAAGTCAAAACTAGCATTATGTCTGTTATCTCTGTTGGTTTCAGAAGTAGTTCTAGAGGGTAAGGAGGTTGGAATGGGCGAGTTGAGCATGCGTGCGAAGCGGGCCTGCGAGGCAAGGCGTCCGTGAAACGGCCCACATGATGAAAAATCTCTAAATACATGGCAAAATGCCGCGTATTTAATAATAAAATTAATAATGTAATTAATAAAAATAATAAAAAGTAAAAATAATGCAAAAGAGTTGCCATAACAACGTGGGTACGAAACAATTTTAGTTTCTCTTGTCGTCTTATCTTAGTTTAAGCGTTAAAACGGTTCTAGTTAGCTGGATAAATGAAGTTCTATTCTAGATATACTTTATATCTAGACAGGAGTATAAAATATCTCGGAAAATCGGAGTCCTTAAAATCCTTTCTTTGCGGGTAGTAATAGATCAGGACCAGGTAGTCGAATTTTCTTCTAGGCACTATACGATTCTGTTACTTGGTGGTGACTGGGCAGATTTCAACTAGTTGCCGTCCCATTGACCTTCAGTGTTGGCAGTGTGAGGGTTCTATTGCGTCATACTTATGATACGGTTCTAGAGAAGGAAGTCCTGTCTTGACTTCAAGTCATCGACCATGCCCCTTCATTCAGTCTAGTAAAGGTGCGATAGCATCTTTTTGGCCGACTCCCGAGAGATTCTAGGCCACAAGGCTATAAATAACATAAGTCTATCCATAGCAGTATAGATCCAGTAACCACCCTTAGGCTTTATTTACCAAGAAGGACCCATTGTCCTGAGGCACATTAGTTTCGTCCAGCATACCTTCCTATTGGAGCCTCCAGGTGAGTTTAGCATCCACAACGAATCCTAGATACTTAACACAACTAGATAGCTCGAGTTTTGTCACTGAGGATCAGATCTTTAGCACCATCCATATTCTTCCTACCACAGTCGACAGGGGAAATATCCCCAAACTATCTGACTGCTGGTGTGTCAGGCCATGTGTTTTCTGGGCAAGCTCAAAAAGTTGTGTGAACAGACTTTCTCAGTGTATGGATGGAACGCTGTGGATTTAACGTAGTGCTACGTTAAATGTTTCCCAAATCTTATGGTAGTTATAAAATAGTAAAGAAGTGTATGATATCTTAGTGGATTTATATGGACGACTTAGACAGTTTGAGATTTCTTACGATCTCGCAGCTCTAAATCCTTGTTATTTAAGAAGGTTGTGTTTTCACTTCATGTATTAAACCAACTATTTTATTTGCTCGACTATGAGTTTTATTTGAGTAAATCTTGTGTTTTTATGATTTCAGTTTTGAAATTTAATGTAATAGTAGGAACATATATACTAGTAAATAGGGGCTGCTGTAGGGAGTACTAAGTAATACTAGTTTTTTGCTCATAACAAACTAGTTGGTATCCCTGCATATGTTTTGCACACATGTAAAACCTTTTTACCTCCAGTCGCTCTATAATGTGTAGTTATTGTCGTAGTTTTTAGATAATAAAGAAGGACAATTATGTATCATGTGATAAAACATTGTTTTTAGTCAGTGCCAGGATGGGTGACCGCTTGGAATGAAACGGACGTATAAATATACTTGTATATCTTGAGGACGAGCGAAGCGAGTCTGAAGTAGGGTGGATAAGCCTAGCGAATCCGATGTAATAAGGAAACATTCAGATTTTTTAAATTCTATCTCTTGGTAAAATGTAAATATTATGTTGCTGTTTCTTATGCTATATTTTATTGATTCATTTTCATTTATTTTTATTTAAATATCAAAGTGATTTTGTCTTACACTCCCTAGAGAGGGAAGTGACATTTACTGTGCCTGTTACCAAGACACATAGCATTACAACGCAAGCAGTACATAAAAATATTGCTGGATATGTAAAATTATTTTTCTAAATAACATTTATAAAGAATAACAATGTATTCTTAAGAGCTTTGTTTAATTTTATCTCTGTCTGAAAAGGCCTGGCATAAAGTTAATACTGTTACGAAAAATAAAGGAGAGGGAGGTGACAAGCAGAAAATGAAAGAGTTAAAGCCGCTGGTGTTTTTATTTCACCTCTGAAAATCAGCTTGACGCTGGGTTTCGGAATGGCAAAACTACCTGACTAAGCCTATCTCGCTTTCAGCTCATCCGTCCTCTTCCTTAATCCAGCCTGCCAAGCGGTTAAAAAAAGAACAAACTTGCGAAATGAAAAAAAGCTTAAATTAAATTTAAGGCTTATCCAACACATTTTTCCTGTATATTTGAATAATTTCATTTTCTTTTTTTTTTTATGAGTGGAAATTTAATAAATAAATAAAAAGTACGCAATAGATTTAGATAAATTTTCTTTCTTTTTTTAAAGAAAAAAGAAAATTGTTTTATTAATATTAAAAAATGTCTCTGATATAATTCTGCTTTGAAATACAGCATTAGTTTATATGCAGCAGTGTTTACATTAAAAAGAAATTATAAAAAACTTTGTTGTATATAGCCTTTAACATGAAGTAACGCTGTTATAAATAATAAAGAACAGTTTCAGCCACAGAGTATTCAGATATAGTCTCTATATTCAATTGGCTAATCGCTATTATTTGGGCAAGAATAATATTTTCTATATATTGTTTTTCAATTCTTCAAAATCTACTTCTTGGTGGATTTGTTTCACTGCTTTCCTCATCTAATCTAGCTGCTGTATAGCCCGGATAACTAATAATTAGTTGACGTCATCAACCCTTTAAGCAAACATTATAACATTTTATTGATGACATTGGATTAATATTAATATTCAATGTACTTATGCATGTTTCTATTTATTTATTTATTTTCTAAGAGTTGATACAAATACATAAAATTACAAAAGTAAAATTACAATTGTGTCTCTGAGTCAAAATCTTAACTTAATTACAAAGAACAATTATTTATAAAATCGTTTATAGAATAAAAAGCTTCCGTAATCAAATATGTTTTTATTTGCTTAGCGAATGCTGTTAACTCTAAGTTTTGAATTTTAGGCTTCTGGCAATTATACATTTTAATGGCAACTATTTTAGGCGAATTAAAAGTTTTATGTAGTCTACAGTGAGGTACTATTAGCATATGGTTATATCTAGTATTATAGTTATGATTATCAATATTTCTATGGTGGTTACTTTCCGAGTGAATAGATAAAAGCAAGTTTCCTTATTTTAGCGAATTTCTTTTGGAAACTGCTTATCAGAGAGGCGTATAATAAGCCGCCTCCGTGGCCGAGGTCGTTAAGGCGTTAGTCTTTACACTGACCTTTGACACCCACGGAGGTCTGGGGTTCGCATCCCAGGTTACGCTCTCAGTTTATAGAAGAGAGGCGCAATGACGGAAAATAATCTTCGGAGTATGACCAAAATTGTTTCAGAGGTCCCTAATCACGAAAAAATAGGTTTGCCGAAACTTTATTAATGTCACAAAAGTTAAGCATTATCAAACGAAGTCAGTAAGTAGCTGGTTGTAGAAAAATTATTGTATAAATTTTTTGAGTGAAAAAAAAGAATAATTGTAAAAATTATTCTTTTAAATTCTTCCTTGTAAATTGGTCATACTGACGCATAATGAAATAAATTAGGTGATTTTTATTTTTAAAGACGAGCGAAGCGTGTCTGATGTTATAAGGAAGAGTTAAGTAATTCCGCACGCGAAAGAAGCATGTTTCAAAGATTACACTGGAAATTTTCATTGTAAAAAAAACTTTTTTTAATTTTTTTCTATATAAAAATTATATAGAAAACAATTTCTATAAAAACAAATTCTAAATCATTTTGATATTTTGAATTTTATCTTTTATATTTTCGTATAAGTATGTGATAGTATAATATTTTTCTTTTGAAAATCATTTTACAAGTATTGATTACATGGGAAAGGCCATAAAAGCAACGCAAAATCCCTTAAAAGCGAAAACTTTAATTATTAGCGGCATAAAACTGTTATGAGCCTTTAGCAATTAACAGTTAAGTTTTATTGATAATAAAATTCATCTCAAGTTCAATCAACTTAAAACTTAAAAGCAGTAAAATAAGTCGTACTTCACGACTGTAAAAGAAGACTGAAATAATATAATATATTAAATATAAGTTGTACCTATAATAAAGTAATAATTACTGAGACGCGGAGTTCTGCAGGCCGGACAAATTTTCTTAATAATGCGTGGCATTTTGCTCAGCAATTTATTTCTTGCTTAAGTTTCCGGTATATGCTTTATAACCTAAGCAGTAGCGTCGAAACTCAAGCAAGAAATTAATTAGCAAAAAATATTTTGTTGTTATGTCTGCCTCCGTGGCCGTGATTGTAAAGGCGTTCGATTTCGGCACCGGAGGTCCGGGGTTCGCAGCCCGGGCTATGCTCTAAGATTTTATGAATAGTATTTGTATTAAAATGATTTCGCCAACTTTAATTAATTCTTAGAGAGTAGTAGATGCAACCCACCTGAGGTGGTTCCCGCAGGGTGAATAACCTGATGGGCCGAAAGGCTCTTAAACGGGCATTTATTTATTTTGTTGTTATAAATTTATGCTGGGTAAATACGATGACAAAAAATAATCGACCTTACCAGGATTTAAATCTGGAACCCCTGTCTTTCAGTCCTTTAAGCGGATCTATTGACTCCGGACCGGTTTTATTAGATTCAGAGACCCACAATACAACACACAAATCACATCACCAACATACGACGTTTCATTGTTTTTTTTATAGAGCGCATGCTCCATGATAATATTACATGCGCTCGGCTGCACTGGGGGATAAAGCTTAAATGCTGCTCCAGTTTTTTTTTCTTTATTTATTTTTTTAAGTACAATAACAATAATTAGAATGTTCAATGTACAGATAGGTAAAGATAACACAAAATTTGAGCTTTCGGCCGTAAATTAGGCCTTCATTAGATGTAGTTTTATTCCAAACTGAATCAGATAACACATAAAAATAAAACATTAGTTATATTATATTATATTATTCAAACTAGATCTTTGTTTAGAAGTAGGTGTCGTTCTCCGATGGTATACACAGCTAGCTATTGTTAGATTAATATAACTAATGTTTCATTTTTATGTGTTATCTGATTCAGTTTGGAATAAAACTACTTCTGATGAAGGCCTAATTTACGGCCGAAAGCTAAAATTTTATGTTTTCTTTACCTATCTGACCACTTCCTCATAAAATTATCTAGTTTATATAGTTTGGTCAATAATTTTATATTAGTTTAATGTTCAATGTATTAAGCACAAATTTGGAACATGTAATGTATTCTAAAAATGATGCAAGCTTTTTCTTACATCTTACATTTTTCTCTCCAGTCGTTTACCAGAATCCATCTAACTACTATTTTAAAATTAATGAAATAACTAAAACTATGTATGTACAATATTTAAACTAAACTAAAATATTTATTATAATAATTATTAATAAAGTTAAAGTAAAAATGTTGAAATTGACGTTTCATTGTGTTCATCAGAATTAGTTCCGGTTTTATTGATTGACAAATATATATGTCAAACAAAACACATCAATTGACATATTGTCAAAAACTGTGTCATTGATTGACATATATATGTCAAACAAAACTGTGTCATTGATTGACATATATATGTCAAACAAAACTGTTTCATTGATTTACATGTATATGTCAAACAAAACATTGTCATCAATTGACATATATATGTCAAACAAAACTGTGTCATTGATTGACATATATATGTCAAACAAAACTGTGTCATTGATTGACATATATGTCAAAAAAACTGTTTCATTGATTTACATATATATGTCAAACAAAACATTGTCATCAATTGACATATATATGTCAAACAAAACTGTGTCATTGATTGACATATATATGTCAAACAAAACATTGTCATCAATTGACATATATATGTCAAACAAAACTGTGTCATTGATTGACATATATATGTCAAACAAAACTGTGTCATTGATTGACATATATATGTCAAACAAAACTGTGTCATTGATTGACATAATGTGAACAAATAAACGTTTTCACTAATAAGTTTGAAAACTCGCTTATATCGTGGCAGTATGGTACTTATATAAACTAGTAGCATAACTAGCTGATAATGTACAACAACATGTTTTTATTTGTTTAGGCATAATGGCATGTCCCACTCTGTTTCGTTTCGTCTAACTCATCAGGGCACCGACAGATCGCTGATGAGTTAGACGTAACGAAACAGAGTGGGACATGACATTATGTCGAGCCATCAATGATGACGAATGATGAGCGTAGCGAATACGATGTAATGAGGAAAGTTCCGAGGTACCCCGTACCCGTTTTATGTTTTTGTTTTTAATCAAGTTTGTTATTTAAGTTATGCCGTCTATGTTTATGCAGTCTATGTAATAATTTACAATCAATTTTTTTTTTTTTAGCGAAATTTAATTATGAAAATGACGCTTATGAGGTTGTTCGGATGACGGAAGTTGAGGGTGGGAGTGATCGGAATCGGTTCCTATTGGCTTCCTGATAACAAAAATATATGTCCGAAAAAAGTTTATATATATATATATATATAATATATATATATATATATATATATATATATATATATATATATATATATATATATATATGTGTGTATGTATGTATGTAAGAGTTTCTACACTTTCGTATAGCGAACGATAACTCTTGAAGGCGTTCAGAAATGATTTTTTTTCAATTCATTGTAAAATTTTTACAATTGAGAAACTATGTAATAAAGTAACCTCAAGTATGTATGTATGTATGTAATAATATAGAATTCTCTAATATCCTGTCCATTAAACACTCATACGTATATATTCGTACTGTAGACAGCTCAATAGTTTACGTTCACTAAAGAATTTAGTAAGGAGCGTTCGTGTTGAACTCGCTGCTATTCCACTACAAAACTCTAAATTACAATCGTTTGGTAAAGAAATGTCGACGTAGAGTCCCACGGGATGAAAATTTGTTATACGGCCGAGCCATATAAATAACGAACGATAATAAAACAACATATAAGGCTAAAAATGGTCGTGGCAAAGCGAACACAAAGGCCACGGGCCGTTTTTCGGACATCGGCGTAGGTCTTTTTCCAATAAAATTAATATTTTCTGCTTTTAAGCTCAGGGAGTTATGAATTTAGTCCACCGTATTAAGTTGAAGAAATTAAATAAAAAATAATATCCGTCTTCCGTCTTTTATAGGGTCCGACATTATTAAGGTAACGATGGTTCATTTAGAAAGAAGTCGTTAAATATAATGACTCCTCATTTTTGGTAATTAAAAAAGAAATGACCGGTCTTTAAGAAAGAAGCTAATCATTTCTTTGATAATTAAAGAGAGAAAATGAAAAGCTGATAGCGTTGTATTTGATGCTTTTAATTCCATTTAATAATGGCGTTATTGCTATTTATGACAATCAGAAGCTTAAAAACGGCAATTGAAAACTAATGAAATGATAATATAGTCACCTGGGCCGCATCTCACGAAACTACAAGTCTTGTAGTTACAAAAATTGAGAAAACAAATGGAAAGAAACAATTTGTATTGACAAATGTACGAGTGTTACCAAGGCCACTTGTACATTTGTACGAGTACAAATGTACTTTTTGTTACAATTTCTTGTAATAATCACTTGTCAAACTACCCAAGTCCGAACCTGAGATTGAGTTGCAAGTTGATTGGTTTAAAAGACCAAGAGCCCAGGGGTGTTTTGTTAATAAAAAGTGTAATGGCTGGAACCGGTCTCAATTTTTCGTAAATACCTTCCTGAACAAGGATCTGCTATTCTGCCGACTCGTATCGGATGGGCATCCCAGGCAGAACGCACTTTACAGGTCACATTTACCACCTAAGTTAACAAACAGTGTAATGGCTGGAAACGGGTTTAATTTTTCGTAAATACCTTCCTGAACAAGGATCTGCAATTCTGCCGACTCGTATCGGATGGGTGTCCCAGGCAGAACCTTTGACCCCTAAAGTGCGTTCTGCCTGGGACACCCATCCGATACGAGTCGTCAGAATTGCAGATCCTTGTTCAGGAAGGTATTTACGAAAAATTGAGACCGATTCCAGCCATTACACTTTTTATTATCAAAATACCCCTGGGCTCTTGGTCTATAATATAAAACTTTTTATCGTCAAATTTGAATGTATTAGTAATCTAGTGTTCAATATAAGTTAAATTACATTACTGAATATTACTTGACGTATTTAAGAAATAATTGCATTATTTTGTCATTAAATACGTTTGTCAACTTTTAATTAATTTTCTTAAAGTGTGCTCCCTATAAAGAGGACTATAATAATGAAAATGACGTCATTTCCATATTATGGGTCTTGTTTCTATAAAAACCCTCGTAAGCGTCATTTTAGCAAATTTTGGGACTTGGGAGCTACACAGCCTTGTTGTTTATGAACAATCTATGATGTCATCACCTCGACTTATGACGAATTCATAATTTAAAAAAAAAAAATAATTAAAAGGAGTCCTAGATTTTATTATATACAGTTTTTTACATGCATGCTGAATCAAATGATACCAGTTTCAGCTCAATGAGGTAAGGGACCGAAAGCTCCTTATTCTAGAATTCAGTCTAGCAATGTGTTTCCTCTACATCAAGAAAATAATTAAGATGAGCTTTTTTTGCAGATGATGTGTTTTTTAAACCTGCAGCAGGTAACGCTTGCGTTTATTGTTGAACTAAAAACCGGGCATTAGATAATTATATGATTCAGGTAGGTAGGGTTGTATTCAGTATTGTTTTCCCTGGGACTTAGTAAGATAAGATTATAGTGTGAGTTACCTGTATCTTATTTATGAACTACCTGCAACTCCACTCTGACATGGGTTGCCGGAAGGTAATGTAGCCAAGTAACTTATTTCGTAATCTATCATTTAAATAAAAACTACCTACCGAACTTCAACAGTTTGGTGGATTCACGATACTCCTGTGGCGATGCCGAGTATGACCGTCGGTGTTTTCATGTCTTCGCAGACATATGCGCGTAGTTCTTCTATCTAATTACCATAATTAAATGCCTCCCTTCTGTCATCTTTTGGATATCTAAAAAGTCTAAGAAATACCGCTTTAAGCTTTCGGTAATCATGACATTGTTAAGTCAAGTAAAACGAGTCCGAAGTTTTAACACCCTAGACTTGGGATAATTATTTTATTATAAAGTCCAGCGTTGCAAGACCGAAGTTATCCACGTCGTATTTAATTTCTGTAAAAATTATATTTTGGTTTAAAAAATTTGCCATTAGAGTGCACTGAAGTCCCTGTGTTAGTGGTGCTTGCGGCCGTAGCGTTGCATATTGTCCAACCAACATTGTCTGTATTGCAGGTTGTTCCGGAGTATTGACAATTTAAAATATTATTAGTATTTGTCTCCATCCTAGCATAAATACGCTAGAAGCTATGATGATAACAGAGAAACACACACATACAGACAGACAACTTTGTAAAAACCTCTCAGGGGGTCTTAAAAACACCTGGAACTGATAATTTCGGTGACATTCCGGTTTCGGATTTTTTTTGTAAACACAATACTTTTCCTATATTCGATATGAATGAGGAAAAGTAATAAATAATTATTATAATAATAAAATTATAAATTTGTCGAATCTGATAAAAATTGTATCTTAAAAATATAAATATTTACTTCATAAATTAGTAATTATTTTTGATTTTTAATTTATTAATATTATTAGTATTCGTAATCATTGTATATAATTTTTAATTTATTTAAAGACACAGGATGGGACTGAAATAACAAGTTGTTACTTCTTTAAATGACTATATTTCGCCTGACCCCAGGCATACTTATGTCTACAAACAGAATAAATAATTTAAATAACGTTAGGATAATCTAACTTAGTCTAAAAATCCTACTTCTACTCATAAATAGTAGGATTTTCAGACTAAGTTAGACTATCCTAACGTTATTTAAATTATTTATTCTGTTTGTAGACATGAATATGTATGGGGTCAGGCGAAATATAGTCATTTGAAGAAGTAAGAAGGTGTTATTTCAGTCCCATTCTGTGTCTTTAAATAAATTGAAAACCCCTGAGCCCCTAAACGCAAAAGAATATAAACTCTACACCATGACCCGCTTTTCTGATCCACCAAATTGAGTTATTTATGGTTTCCCTCAATTTACAGGCTATTGCTAGGCTAATGTATCAAAAGTCAGTCTACAGTCTGCCTATAGACATTTATTTAAAACTCCTGCTTACTCCCCTACAGTATCAACTTATTCTAAACACCATCAAAAATATCAATCGACACAACTCCAAAAAAAAAATAAACCGATTCCAAACAAATAGGTTTCAACCCCTATGAGATTTCCACACGTTGAGAGATTTTCAATAAAAATGAAAATTACAAAGTTGTTCATGTAAGGAGTTGGGGTGAATCCATAAAATTAAAGGTGAATCCATTTAGAAGTAAAGGAAACTATATGAATTATTTTGTCTCTTCAGTAGATTGTATTTAATTCTACGGTAGTTCTCTATATGGACTATTTTCTTTTAATAATATTAGCTTTTCCTTTACCCTTTACAATAAGAATAGTATATAAAAAATGAAATTGCAATTTTTTCTTTGTATTGTATTGAATGCATGTACTGAGGCATGCTGAGGTTAAGAGCATGACTGGGGGAATATGTTGTGTAAGGGCCATTCTAACTGACAATGGGGCATTCACTGCTCTTAAAGACGTGACTGGAAAACATTGACTGATTTTCTTTTTATTTCCTTTAGCCTTGGTTTGGTTTTTTTCTCGGTTTCTTGCGTGTTGAAGATTGTGTTATTAGTTTAGAATGAGGTTTCTGTGGCTTGTGGTTTTATCCATCTTACCTACCAAGTGGAGCTAAAGTGAAGAAGTCAATTTACTTAGAAACTTGTTAATTTTAATCTAAACATTTTAAATTAATCGGATTATTGTGTTCTTTAAGTTCTCGGTGGCATAGAGATAAGTTATTAGAGGGGGCATACCAAGGAATAGGTATATAATATACTACTTGGGCAAACCCTTCCCCAATACATTGAGAAGTTGAAACATATTTTTGGGGCTCTGTGAAACCTGATTGCTAAATCTTACTAGAGTGCGTTAAGGTATTAATAACGCGATAGTCCAAGAGCCCAGGGGTGTTTTGATAATAAAAAGTGTAATGGCTGGAATCGGTCTCAATTTTTCGTAAATACCTTCCTGAACAAGGCTCTGCAATTCTGCCGACTCGTATCGGATGGGTGTCCCAGGCAGAACGCACTTTAGGGGTCAAAGGTTCTGCCTGGGACACCCATCCGATATGAGTCGGCAGAATTGCAGATCCTTGTTTAGGAAGGTATTTAGGAAAAATTGAGACCGGTTCCAGCCATTACACTGTTTGTTAACTTGGATGGTAAATTTGAACTGTAAAGTGCGTTCTGCCTGGGACACCCATCCGATACGAGTCGGCAGAATTGCAGATCCTTTTTCAGGAAGATATTTACGAAAAATTAAACCTGGTTCCAGCCATTACACTTTTTATGAACAAAACACCCCTGGGCTCTTGGTCTACAATCACTGTTTGTTTCCCGTATTGTCTTTCGTGTATGTATTGGTATTTTTTCTCGCCTACTGCCATAGGTAAATTATAGAAAATAATTGAATTCACCATAATAATCGGTTTCAGGCATTTTTGTATTGTAGAGGTTCTCTATGAATTACTTTAATTTTTTTATTTAATTATGTCATTGATGAAAGGTGTTTAGATTACATTTTCATTGTTTCGTAAATCAATTCATTTTTACTGCATGCAAGTACGCCGGGATAAATATTTGCTCCAGAACAGCGCTTTCACCTGTTTGTTTTAATTAATAAGTAACGTTTGCTTAAGCTGTAAACACTAATGACTAATAATGCTCCCTTTAACCAAATATAACCACCAATAACCCAAAATATATGCAAAAAAATAAAAATTTACAATTTTTAAATAAAAAAATTACAATTTAAAAATAAAAAATTAAAAATGTATGCAAAGAAAATTAGGTTGTTGTTATGTTATAGAGGTGGTTAACAATTGCGATTGGTTCAAAGTATCATGGCAATAATGAGAGAGCATTTTTAGCGAATTTCTACAGTAGAATGAGCTAAGGAGGTTGTTTCCCGCGAGTTCGGCTTTGCAGCCTCTGCTTACTTGATATTAGCGGTTCATATTCTAAAACCTTAATTCAATTCCTGCTTGTATAGTGGCAATGACTTCCTTCATTTGAAATTTATTTTAATGCCCATCACGAAAGTCAATTCTGATCAACTTAAAAAATAAATAAACTCGATAATTAAATTAACAAACGCTTAATAGAGGGAATGACGCGTTAATGAAACTTTACTAACCCATTAGACGTTTTATGAGGTAGAGAAACAAAGGCGAAATCACCTTCTCTAGTAAATTTGTTTACAAAAGGTGCGAAATGTAAGCTACGTTACAAGGATAAGTCGAGTTAGATCTCCAACTTTTAATAAAACATTTTTTTTTTAAAATAATTATTTTATTTTTTATAAATTACCATACAATAAATAATAAAAAAAATAAACAAGAAACAATGACAACTCCACAAATCTTATGATTGAGTGGGGGGGGGAAACAATTAAATTTTAAAAATAAAAAAATTAAATTAAAAGTTTAAAAAAATAAAAAGTTAAATAAATAAATTATAGTAAATTTACAATATAATTAAATTCTTTATACAACTTTAGTTATATATTTTTTTTTTTTTTTATATAATAATATAATATATAAATATTTATTATATTTAATATAATAAGTATAATAATATATATATATATATATATATATAATATATATATATTATATATATATATATATATATATATATATATATAATAATAATAAAATAAAAAATATAAATAAATATTTAAACGTATATTTAATTATAAATAAAATACAAATTTAAATAGATTCTTCTTTTTTGTCCTTAACGGTGTCACTATTTAATATAGAATTTCGTCGAGTTTTTTATTTTATTTATATATTTTTATTTTATATTGAATTTCCTATATTTATTAAAGATCCTTGGTATAATATTTTCCCAGCTGCATTGTTATGACAAAAAAACTTGCCGTTTCTTCATTTTACATACATCATTATGAAAATATGTAGAAAACTCTGTCCTTATTGACTTGCAAACATACTTAGTGACATTATCATTCGCAACATTATGTATTGATGTCCACAACATTTTTTTTTAAATTCTCTTTATTAATAAAAAAATTATAAAATTACAATTGACAAAATTAAATTTTTCTATAGAAATAAAAATAAAACTATACCACTAAACAAAATACAAAGAGTGCCTTGCATTAAAAGACCAGGTCCTGCGGCATGGGAGGGAAAACTTAAATTCGTTTCTTAGCTTTCTAAATTGTAAATGTGTCCAATACATTGATTAAGGTAAGAATGTAAAGTTTCGAAAAGATCCATTAACTTTTTTATATATTCTAGGTATAACCTTCTTCAACACAGAAGTACAACTTACAACATGAATAAAAGGCGTCTCTAATCCGTTGTTTTTTAGGGCTACTGGCAACAGCTTACATCTCTAACCGCTTTATTATACATCAATCAAATTAACAAACTATACAACTTATTAACTTTAACAATTATTTATAAAACTTTGTTTCCAACCGTTATTTACCTCGGCAAATGTAAATCATACCAAAGTTTTTATTCAATTATTACTTATATAATTTTGTAGTATATACACTTTGTTTAATTATTTTGTAATTAATTAATTTAAAACAATTTTTTTATCTGTTTAATTTATTGTTAGTCATATATAGTTTTTATTGTCTTCGTTTTTTGTTGTATAAATTTTATTAAGTATGATTTAGCCTGAAGGATTAAAAAATAACTGTTACTCTATGCGCTTGAAAGTTTATGATAGGTATGAAGTTAATAGGTTCATAGATTGAAAGGTAAATCTATGGCATTAATACTCTATGCTTATATTAAACCCATCTATCTTATTACATGCATAAGTACTTAAGGACTTAAATGAGTTGTAGTGTTTATATTACCTGTAGTAAGTCGAGTTATCATTTCATTTTATGACAAAACAGACTGCGCATTTGAAAGCAAAATTAGATCATGGAATGTAGTTGTAAAGTACGATTTTATTGCTGTCGGAACTTTTTTATGGAGAGCACTTTTTTATGTCATCTTTTTCTAGCCATTATTTGTTGTTGAGTGGGTCGTTAGCAGATCAAAACGTTTAACCGTTGTAAGAGGCATTTTAATTCTTTTTACCTTGTCACCGTTTGAAAAATACCTATTTTCAAATGGTTTAGAGTTGTATGCCTGATTGACCCCTGATGCCCGATACCTGATGATGTAATATTAGTACTTTTTTCAGCTTTATTTTTGTTGGAAATCACGAGAAATCAAATCATAGTTCACAGTAATTTTATGAATTCATTTATACCTTTTACCCATAACTTTTTGTAACGGCTTCAATTTATATGTTTTCATGAAAAATGCACCGTAATCTAATAAATTATCCAATAAAAATTTTGCCAACCGTAGGATTTAGCAGAACCATAACCTTTTGAAGATTTATTAATGATATTACGACAAAATTAAACGATGTACATTAATAATTTTAACGCAAGACATTGTAATCTCATGAATTAGATAAGTAGTTATACATATATATTAAAAATAAATTTATATAATTTATCTGACTTGATAAAAACGATACTCGAACCCTTGAGGGTCGAACCTTTAGTTTAGACCCGTGTTTGAGGTTCATAGTTGAACACCGAGTTTAATCCCGTTTACACGACTACTGATGTGGAGGTTTAACACGGGGTTCTTAGCGGGTTATTGAGTTCGCCCTGCGTGCGAACTCAATAATATTTAGGAATCGATCTCGATTCCAACAATAATTCAAATCGCATCCGGTCAATATATAAATCAATTTTTGTTAATCGGTTTCATTATTTAGCTTTAGAATGACCGAATGAAATACAGTATATTTCTTAACGTCTACCTTATCAGGGTGCCAGACAAGTTGTCTAGAGAACTCACTCCATGAAACTCTGAAGAATATAATGTGAATATAATATAATATAAGTATTTACCAGAAGAGCGATGCTCCCTTACCGCCATCATGCTTGGCTAGCAAAACATATATAATTTAATACTGCCGAGTTTTGCAAAACATGAATAGTTGACACAATAAATTTGATTAATTTAATTGACATAATTCAATTAATTAAAGGTCAGAGTGTGTTCAGGCTTTGTCAGCACCTTGATGAGTTAGACGTAACGAAACCGAGTAGACATGACATTATTTCGAGCCATCAAGAACGACCAATGTCGAATTTTGAAACAGTTCCCAGATATAGCATTGCGTTTTGCTTGTTACATTTCCTAAGTGTGTCTCGCACAGTTATATATTGTCAACTATTCATGTTTTGAAAAACTCGGTAGTATCAAATGATATTATTTATTTTTATTTATATTCATATATAGTCAATACAATATTACATGCAATATTATAATTTACAGAATATTCATACAAAATAAATTTATTTGATAACAATATGTCATATGTATTGGGAATAATAGCCTCCAAGAAGAAAACCTTGAAACATGAGGCTCTTTGTCACTGATTTTAGGTTTAAGGCTTTTAATTTATTTATTGATTAGTTTGGAATGAAAACAAATTAATGATATAAAATGAATAGAAAGCTAAAAAAAGTTATAACAAACAGTCAATAATAATAACATTAATAATACTAATACTAAGAAGAAAAAAAAAATAATACTAAAATAATAATAATGCTAAGATATTAAAAAAAATAAAAAGAGAGAACAACTCTTAAAGATGTATACAAGAAATATGTATACATCTTTCTTTGAAATAATTTATTGTTTAAGAGTCACCCGTAGTGTAGTGGTTAAGGTACGCGGCCAATACACAGAATAAATGGACTTATAGTCTTGGGTTCAATACCAGCAAGGGCCTTTAGGATTTTTATGAGAGGGATAAAAATTCTGCGTACCACGTCCTTAATTCTGTAATGTGTCCTTAATAGATTAGATGAAAGATACCTACACTTGAAATTAAAAGGAGTAGAACACTATCTTAGGGAGCTGGCAAAAAGGGCCCAACAACGTGGCCTACTTGCCTGGTAGTTACTACCACTCCCCCCCATATTACTATTACTACTAACTTATTGTTTTCCCTAATTATTATAGAGTTCTAAAAAAAGATAAATAAAATAAAATACATTTATTCTGCTCTACAAAGTCAAAAACTTAACAAAATACTTTTATTTTCTAACGAACGAGAAATGTTTCGTACACTAACTAGTTGAATAATATATAATAATAATAATAATAATATATTATTATTATTATTATTATAATAATATATTATTAGGAGTTCCCGCAGGATAACTCCTGCGGGAACAACCTCGGGTGGTATCAGCAACCGTTACGCTCAAAGTGTATTCTAAAGCTGGCGATAATTTATCTAAACAATAATTTTCTACAAACTGAGAGCGTAACCTGGGATGCGAACCCCAGACCTCCGTAGGTGTCAAAGGTCAGTGTAAACACTAACGCCTTAATGACCTCGGCCACGGAGGCGGCCACTAGTTGAATAAAGGATGATTAATTTATTATTGTTATAGTTTTGGATTTTAAATCCTATGACAGTGACATGCCATTCCATTATAACATCCCAAATATAGCGTGCCTAAATGCTAATATATATCCAAAACACATTTCAATCAATTCCCTTAAATTTAAAATAAAACGGAAATCTCCCAAGTTTTTTTTAAAGAATCAATATAATTAAATTGAAATTTTAAGCATATACTTATTTCAAGTAATCATATACTTGTATAAACATATTTCATATTACTTCATGACTTATTCATTAGGTATCATTATACAGAAATAATTCAAAAAAATTCATACAGACTGACAAAACATTATAGATGACTTAATCTTCCCTTGTTATTAAATTAATTTTATTATTTTAATTTATATTAATGGGAATTAGAGGCATACTAATTGTTAATGGGTTCATGTATTCTGTTAAGTATTATAATTTATTTTTATTGGTTTACATATAAATTTTCATTTTAAAATTATTTATAAAGAAAGGTAAAACATTTTTCCTAATATTGTAAAATATACAAAATTTATTTAAATGATATTCCGGCGCCTGTATTATTCTTTTGGCATTTTTTATTTAATTTTGATATGATAGATTTCAAAATAGCTGTGTCTTTTTTAACCTTTGACACTAACTGACCATTATACTTCTCGTCACCGATAACAGGTCTTCTCGTTTATTGCTAAAATAGAATACAGGTTGAGATGCTTCGTATCTGAAGTTGAGTGATATTAGCAATATCACTTTGTTAACTCAAGAGGGTCAGTTGCTTGATAGCAAATTTAAAATAAAACCTTAGAAATGTCAAGTCGAAAACCAATAACCAACTGGATAATTATGCGCATTTCCTTTAAAAAATACAGACAAAATGAGTTACGAGCTTTGTAACTGCTAACGAATTTGAGTAGCTGTTTAGGTTCTAAAGCATGAACCGGAACCTTAAGCAAGAAATGGGTTGTTAAGCACGGAAACACGCATTCTAAATGAAATTCACCCGACAGCGGACCACCGCGCCAGAATCGTTTATTTAGTAGTTGTAAACTTATATAATGTAAAAACTATAAAAAATTATCATTCCAACCAGGATTGTTGTTAAGCACGGAAACACGCATCCAAAGGAAATTCACCCGACAGCGGACCACCGCGCCAGAATCGTTTATTTAGTAGTTGTAAACTTATATAATGTAAAAAACTATAAAAATTATCAAAAGATTCCTGTGGAAAGATTCCTGTAATTTATCACAGCAGCAGAATGGTCACCAGTTTTTGATTGACGACGTCAATGGTTCATAAATATTTAATCTTAAGTTCTATATATATATTTAACCGTCATGTTTAATGTATTATTTGTTTATGTTGCTTAATAATTTTAATGTAAAATATGGAAATAAATAAATAAAAAATAAAAAAAAAATAAATAAAAAAATCATTTCAACCAGGATTGTTGTTAAGCACGGAAACACGCATCCAAAGGAAATTCGCCCGACATGAGGACCACCGCGATAGAATTTTATTTTTAAACAAATGCTGAGAAGAGGATAAAATGCTGTTTTTTCAAGGAAAATGTTAATTTATGTAAAATATTGATGGATTATTAGATATGCGTGGGAATCGTAATAGTTATGATTTTTTATTTTACTCTGAGTAAGATAAATTCTTGATGAGAAGCGGTTGTTTGATTGAATGTTTGGTTAGATAGATAGGTCCGAGCAAGTTTTCTCAGCACTATATGCAGTTTTTATCACGATTCTTGTTAATCCTTCTCTCGTACTCATTCTCTTGTATTGTTGGATCGTATCGTATCCTTGGATTCAATTTTCAATCTTTTAGCTGTCTCGTATTAGTTCTATTCTTTTGGAATTAAATAAATAAAATAAAATGCCCGTTTTAAGGTCTTTCGGCCCATCAGGGTATTCACCCTGCGGGAACCACCTCTGGTGGGTTGCATCTACTACATTCTAAGAATTAATTAAAGTTGGCGAAATCATTTTAATACAAATACTATTCATAAATCTTAGAGCATAGCCCAGGCTGCGAACCCGGACCTCCGGTGCCGGAATCGAACGCCTTTACGATCACGGCCACGGAGGCAGACCAACTCTTTTTGGAATTATCTTCAGATATTAATTACTTCTGCTCAACCTGATTTAGGCCTCTACGTAGAACATAGAGTTTACTTTTAACTAATGCGAAGTAATATCTATATTATTTCTTTGTAGAATAAAGCCTAGTTTAGAAGTACTGTGTCATGTATTGTAGTAGAACAATCCTTGTATTCTACAACTACAATATAACGTATTAGTACTATGTATTGTACTAATCCAACTCTGTAGTACAGTACTAGTAACATTGTACTTAAGCAGTGGCGTAGCCAGGGGGGCTGAGGGGGCTTCAGCCCCCCGAAATTTTTACATAACCTAAACCCGCAATAAATGTACGAAAAAAATAACCCTATAAAAAATATATAAAAATAATAAATTACATAACATAATTTTTAACAATAAACTTATAATATAAATACCATAATATATAAAAAAATATATACATATATATATATATATATATATATATATATATATATATATATATATATATATATATATATATATATATATATATATATATATGTATATATACAATTTTTAACATTCAGCCCCTCCTGAAATTAAATCCTGGCTACGCCACTGTACTTAAGTATAGTAAGACTATTGTAGTATAGATTTAATAATTTGAATTGCATCACTACAATACTGCAGTACAGTACATTAGTTTTTACTAAGCTATTTCTGTAGATGAGAGTCGTCTTAGGATAGTAGTCAAGTGATCATAATTTCTTATATATATAGACCAATAGCCCAGGGGTGTTTTGTTAATAAAAAGTGTAATGGCTGGAACCGGTCTCAATTATTCGTAAATATCTTCCTAAACAAGGATTTGCAATTCTGCCGACTCGTATCGGATGGGTGTCCCAGGCAGAACGCACTTTAGGGGTCAAAGGTTCTGTCTGGAATACCCATCCGATACGAGTCGGCAGAATTGCAGATCCTTGTTCAGGAAGGTATTTACGAAAAATTGAGACCGGTTCCAGCCATTACACTTTTTATTAACAAAACACCTCTGGGCTCTTGGCCTAATAGGGTTAAGTTTCTAAAAGTCAGTTATATACTTGTGATTAATTGTTTTCCTATAAATAAATTGTTCATTCCAATTTTACCGGGAGAGTCCTTATTTATCAAACCATATCGTAATCTTAAAGTACGAAATGACTACTTAGGTAAATAGGGGATTAACCAGATGACGAGCTTTCTCAGGAAATAGCATCTCAAACCTGATACTGTTTCATAACTGTGGAATGTTAACTATACCAGTCACAGGAAGTACAATATTTACTCTCTTACGTGCCAGGGTTTATATTTTAAATCACATGTGTTTACTTACATCAGGCATTGTATTTTATTACATCAACGCCTTACTAGATACATCCACCGTCTTGTCTGATAAGTTGGACATTTTTCAAAGCCTTCTGAATGGTTTTACCTAGTTTCCTGTCTGTATTTATGCTAAAGAGTAGAAACTTAAATCAAAAAGCAATCGTTGGGCCTAAATTTGCTATCGAATCATTATATAACCCAATGTTTAGGTCTAAAATGTTAAAACTTAAGGTCAATTGAAGCTAACAATAGAAAAACAGTAGATAAACATAAAATCAAATCTTGCAGGAAATAAAATATTACAGGAAATACATACTGCTGATGTAAATAAACATTTTCGTAGTTTCAAGTATCGCTGCTACTAAATATATTTTTACAAATATCTATATCTATACAAGTATCTTTTGGGTTACTGAAGTAGACCTTAAGTCTAATTTTTCAACCGAGTTTCTACTCTGAAGTATAAAAACTGCGGGAGGTATGCGTGACACAGAACGTCACGAAAATGCATGAAAGGTATAATTATAATTAAACCTCGGTTTCATTGTTTAGATGAACACTATACTTTTACATATAGTGTCAGATGAAGAAATGTTAAAATGCATTACACGTAAGTATGATTGGCTTAGTATAACAAGTGGATGGAAGGGCTACCAATACCAGTGAATCTAGTATGTTGTTTTAGGACATGTAACAAATCTCCTAACTGAACTGAACCCTGTGACACAATAAATTATGTGATTATAAAGACCTATATAGACTACCTATATAGACCTATAAATGGGAGTAAGTACTGGCTTCGGCGCACTAATATGGCTGTGGCACAAAGTTAGGAGACGCTTATTTATTTGGTGTAGAGAGAAGTAACCCCTTCTTCCCTTCACTACCGCTATGGCGTGATTTTCCAACCTTTTATCTCTAAAATATCTCTTGACTGGACCAGCGTCACCTTGTACCTTGTACCTCATGCAACAAGTTGCAGTTAAGCTTGTTTCTTTTATTTAATTAAAATCAACATTCTTTAGTGTCAATGATTGATTAAAACATAAATATGAAGAATTTAAGCTGTATGTACTCTTTAATTACAGAAATGATAGATTAATAGCTTCTTTAGAGCATAATTATCGTCATAAATAAGCGACTTTTAATTACTCTAATAATAAAGCTAATAAATTAATTTCATACAAGCCCTTAAGTCTTTCACTTTTTCAAAAGTTACCGCCAACAAAATGTTTTTTTTCTTGTATAAATTTTCTCAACCTAAAAAAGTCTAAAGAAAACTTTTTTACACAAAAGCCTAATTTCAATTATTTAAAACAAAACACTGTTTTTCGAAAAATGATAATTAATGATGTAATCTTTATCTGCAGAAAGAATTAAACAAAGTTTTAGGAGGAAAAACGTGCATCGTTTATCTCTCGCGTTTACATTATTTTTTAAAACTTTGAAACCCTTTACACCAAGTATCTAAAAATTTGAGAATAACAAAAAAAAATTACAGGTGTCTTGATAAGCGGTTAAATCGCTGCTTTATTCATGGGAGTTAAAAAAAACGTAAAGAAAACAAGCGAGGTATTCTTATGGTAATCATAGGAAAGCGGATAATCGGGGAAAAGTGGAAAACAAGTTGAGAGCTAAACGAGGTAGAGAGTGAAATCATAAGAAAGAAGGAATGGTAAGAAGAAAGCTGTCGGCTGACAGGCTTGTATGCTGCGAAAAACGCGCCTGCACAAATCCTTCCAATTCGGCAAGTTATTCGCTGAAGCGAGCTTGTTGAATAGTTGGAAAATCCGATTTGCCGGGGGGTAATTGTCTTAAAAAATAATTTATTATTCTCCATTTTTACGAAGAAATAAAAACAACTCTGTATAGCGAGATAAAAAATGAATAAAGAAAAAAGTTGGAGCCTGAATAATAGAGGGGGTGGTTTTTCTTGAAATAGGTGAGGAGAAATCAGCTAGCTTTCTTACAACTTCTTTTTAAAAAGTTTAATCTTTCTTGAGAAATTGGAAAATTTTCACATAAATTGTTACGTAAATGGTTTTATACGAAATATTTTACATATTTATAAGTTGAAGTGACCAAAATCATCTTATATTTCAGCACCATTTCTTGCAAGTTTTTATTGAAATGCTCCCTAACTTATTCGCGAATTTCTACAGTATTCGCACTTTATTTACCTAATAATAATAATGTTTCAATTAATGTAATAATGATTAAAGATTTATAATTAAAATGCATTAAATTGTTAATAATTACGGCATTAACTTCTTGCCGTAATTGCTTATAAAAAGCACTCCCTCCTGATATCAATTTCATCATCAAACAGTGCTGCCAAGTGCTATGGCAAATTGGATTTGCAAATAAATAAGCCCTGTCACCGTTGGACTCTTAGAGATATTATTACTAGAGGGGCCCTATAGGTTAAATTTTGAAACATCGAAAATGTAACTAGACCACCTTCGATTATAAATTAATCAAGCCATTAGTACAAAATTACAATAATTTATCAAGTAAGCGTTAAAAATGCAAATCGAAACACAAACAATGTGTTGGAAACCGAAACAAATTATTACTTATAACCTTAACTCACTCTTATTGGAGGTTTCAATGAGGCTACAAAGAGCCCCTGAGAGCCCCAAAAAGATATTTCATGTGTCTTAATCAATTGAGATAGGCTATGCCCCCTCTAATATATATCTCTATGGTTGGACTACTCTCGCGCGCTCGCACTCAATGCGCTGCTAAAAAACTTAATGGTATATTTCATTACGTTTTTTACAAACGTAAATATCAGCTCGTCAAGAAATACCCAGTAATGTAAATACAACACATCGGCAATTATCAAGACTTTAAAATGACGTATGTTTTCTTTCTCTCTCTATTCCGTACAAACTCCATAGAATTATTAACAATAACATAGTGTGTATGGAGTTTATAGTAGATATAGAGCGAGTTTTAGTTTTGTAAAACGTGACTGAACTACTCAATCACTGCTACCACCTTTTTACTATACGAGTAAAAATAAATCTATTTTTCTACAAACAATATGCTTCACTAAATAATATATTTAATTGTACGTTCGCTATTCTACAGCTGCTGGAGGTGAAGACTTAAGTATTGTTTACATTTGAAAATTCTAGTCGTCAATTCATTACTTAAAAAATTAAAGAAATTAGAGTTGCATTCGTTGTTCATTAGTTATTATTCCACTTATATAGTAAAATTTTAGACCAAAAACTGAACTTCAATTGTTTTTAACTTGTCTAGACTTAAGTACCTGATAAGTACCAGAGTAACTGCCTTCTTAATTTTTAAGTATTAAAAACTTACATTTATTTTTAAAACTAACAACCAAAATGGCAGATTTTGGTCAAATTTATTTCCAATTCCGTATCTTATGACGTATTGTAAATAAGTTCCAATGACGAATCTGATACTATAATTAGATAGCAACCGTTTAGATAGAAATTAGTTTCAATATCATTATAGATTTCATATCTATAGCTGGATTCTCAACTCTTGTTGAGAATCCAAACAAAATTATGCTCAACGACATTTACAGGCAAGGAGCCATGAGAGCATTGTGAGAAAAGCAAGGGAAGAATAGTGTTAAAGATTTTAGGGAAATGAAGTTTCGGAGATAACAATAAATTGTACTTTGCATGAATGTTTATGTAATGTTAAGGATTTGAGATG
The DNA here is from genome assembly GCA_018340805.1 of Microvelia longipes. Classification (NCBI taxonomy): domain Eukaryota; kingdom Metazoa; phylum Arthropoda; class Insecta; order Hemiptera; family Veliidae; genus Microvelia; species Microvelia longipes. The sequence goes on from JACMZG010001863.1 coordinate 59,045,595, forward strand.
TTTTAATTATGGATATAAACCAGGAACAGAATCCGATATGCGAACCTGGGATCCCCGACAGTGATCTTTGACTGGACAACATCATCTCGGTAATGAAGGGTCCTCGTTGATTAAAATTATATTCTTCAAAAGGTAATTGAAGAAAAACTTATCTTTATTTGATGCCATGGAGTTGAGAGGTTTCAATTAATTAGGCCTTTTCATCAGTGCTTAGTGAAAAAGTTTCAAGAACCCTTCAGACTCATAAGGAGGACCGGTAAAATGTCGAAAAATAAAACTAAGTAACCGGGAAACCTGTTACAAATTAAAATTATTGAGGAGAAAAACTCCTTTGGAGTTTTCGAGTAAATTGGAAGGGGGGAGGAAAAGAAGTAATTAACTAATTAAGATATATTTCATTGTGATTTTAAAGCCGAGTTTTTACTTTGCCATGCCTATCGCAATAAAAGCATAGTTGCCTAAATAAATAAATATACATGATAAGAGGGAAGACAAAAGTTTTACAGCTTAAATTTTCTCTTCAGCTTTACCTATGGAGGAAACTTAATTAGCTCCTGAGGGAGACAGGCTATACAAGTTAGTTCCTGAGGGTGACAGGCTAAACAAGTTAGCTCCTGAGGGAGACAGGCTAAACAAGTTAGCTCCTGAGGGAGACAGGCTAAACAAGTTAGCTCCTGAGGGAGACAGGCTAAACAAGTTAGCTCCTGAGGGAGACAGGCTAAACAAGTTAGCTCCTGAGGCAGACAGGCTAAACAAGTTAGCTCCTGAGGCAGACAGGCTAAACAAGTTAGCTCCTGAGGCAGACAGGCTAAACAAGTTAGCTCCTGAGGCAGAAAGGCTAAACAAGTTAGCTCCTGAGGGTGACAGGCTAAACAAGTAAACTCCTGAGGCAGACAGGGAGGAATGTGATAGCTGAAATTCAAAAATGTATACTAAGTTTTGTTTCAAAATGGAAAATTTGTCTACGGGTTTTCATAGATCATAAAAGTTAAACAGCGTCGTGCGGGGTCAGTTGCTGGATGGGTGACCGCTGCAAATAAAACTAATGTATGTACTATCTACTATTTGTGCTACTATACTATATGGTTGTAAGGTCGAATGAATTAGAATATATAAGGATGAGCGTAGCGAATCCAATTTGATGAGGAAAATTTGTGAGCTACCTTGTGTTCGATTTTTTATTACTTGTAGGGATACATTTTTTTTTTAATTTAATTCAATTATATTATTTCTTGATTTTTAATGATTTGTTAAAAACATATACATGTCGTCCGATAAACTTTAAACTAATTCTGATGAAATATAACTTGGCGCTATTGTTGACCTTAAATATGATTCCATGGGGGCTAAATGTCGCAGTGAACCCGTTATTGTTTAGTATATTATGAATGTTTGCTGTGTGATTAGTGACAGGTTAAGACTTCATAATAGTTACTTATGCAACAAGGGATGAAAGTAAGTTTTACAGCTCAAGTTAAAGTTTCGTCCTAAGGCAGTGCCGAAGGAGGAAACTTCATTAGCTCACGAGACCGGTAGGCCGAGGGAGATAAACTAGTTAGCTCCCGAGGCTTGCCGAGGAAGTTAACTATCATTTTGCCTCCCGAGGCTTGACGAGAGAGATAATACGAGAGCTGAAAACTTTCATCACTTGTTGCATATTAAATTTTATCTACGACTAGAGAACTAATACTAACAACTATTAATATATTTTTCAGCTCCTTAATTGTTATTGTGTCAGTTTAGTTTATTCTTACCATGTCAATTACTCTGATGAAGAGAGAATAAAGCCACTATCTTCACATTATTTTATTGTAAGCTGTCAATAGAATAATGTGTAATACTATATTTGTAATTTAAACATTAGCGTGTGTTATTGTATATTCTACCCGTAGTACCAACATAACACCGAAAAAAATTCCAAAAAATTTCCTAAAATTCCTAAAAATTTTACTAAAAATTCTGTCAAGTTGGCAACACTTTCACTTTTCCTCCCTGAGTAAAGTACGTTTACAGTGTGAGATAACAAGACTGTAAGTAGAACTTACAATACAAGGAGTAGATAAAATATATTTCCGAACAAAACTAGTCATACAACATAATTTTTGTACAAAGTTGTACCTCTCTGGCAAACACTCACTAGGAGCTACAACTGATAACAGACATGCGCACACCAACACTCTGGTAAAAACTATTCAGGCGGTCTTTAAAACACCTAAAACTGATAATTGAAGTAAAATCCTGGTTTCAGATTTTTACGCAGACACAATACTTACTCTATTTACCTATGGTGTAATTGAGCAAAAGTAATAAGATAATTTTAATATTTAATTGGAGCTGGGATTTTACAGAAATAAGTTATTTTGAAGGTAGGTTTGACGAGGAGAAAGTAGTGGAAGTACAGTGATAGGTGGTTGACTTCGGGGTTGGTGAAAAGGACCCAATGGTGTGGTCTACTCACCAGGCTTGACCTCTCCACTCTTACTACTGCTACTACTACTACTATTTTGAAAGTAAATTCAATTAATTTTTAAACCCCGAATTTGTTTTCCTGACTTGAGACGGAATTTCTTTCTACCAGCTTTACATGGCAGTTACAAAGCATTTTCTTTTTATTTTTTTCATCTTCTTTCTTTTTCTATCCATCGATTTGTCAGAAGTGCATATAATTTCTTCTTTAATTCAAACTGAACAGTACATGTGCTTCTTTAGTTGCTGTAGATCGATTATGTGAGAATTTTCAGTCTGTTGGAATCTAGTGTTATTAAAAAATCTTAATTGTAATTAAAATTCATTTTCAACAAATCCTTACCGGACTGGCAAGTTATTAATCTAAATCTCCTAATTGATACATTATTCTAAAGTACATTGTAATGCAATAGTTTGTTCCCACAAGAAAAATATAAAAGGGTGATAAAAATAAAAGAAATAATGAGATAATTTAACAAGTGTTGACGTTTACAAATGACAAACATGACGTGTTAATTTGTCCGACATCTTGTTGCTTTTACATCTTAACGACAAAACGCACATCATGCATCTTGTTGCGGTTACGTGTATACAACATATCATTAGAAAAAAAACTCATATTCATTTAAATAAAAATGTCTGTCAAACTGTCAGCAATCAGAAGAGCGTCTTGATTTGTTTTGATTGAGTAAAATAAAAAGAATATCTTTTTCTTCATAAATGTAAATCAACCGAAGAAACATTTCTGTGGGGCTTTTAACAGGCTGCCAAGTATGGTTCCATAACATTAAATTACTAATTCTAATAAAATTCACTGAGTGTCACCAGTATGGGTTTTAAAAAAAATTATATAATAATAATATAATATAAAAAGTGATATAATTTAAATAAAAAAATATAAAGGTCATGTTTGTAATTTAGTGAAATAGAGTCAACAAGTGCCTTTATTTATTCTCAAAACAAGACATATTTGACCGCTGGGGCTACTTTGGAGCCTTGAGATATTGAATAAGAGGTTGTTCATCGAAGATTCGTACAAAACAACCAAGCTGATAAAGTTTATAAGGTTATTCAATTGAAGGATTTTTATGAATGAAAACTATTTTTTTGACATCTTAGGTTATAGTCTGGAGGTGACGTCATTGCAGGAATCCGTATTGACAACTTACATTATAATACTAACAAACTAGAGCACTACTACTTAAAAAAAATCAAATATAAAATAAATTTTTCAGAAATTTATCCTTAGGATACATTCATGGAGTTTTAAAACGTCAATATGCATTTAGACATGTTTAAAATCAGATAACTGATTTTATATGGTTAACCTAGCGAATGTAGTTTTGAAAGTTTATGTATAAATTATTGCAACTCTGTATTAGTAAGCTTACTTGGCTCAAAGGTCAAAGCGGTCGCTCAGTGTCTCGAAAGTTAGAGGTTCGAATCTCGGCCGGGGTGTATAATTTTTTTTTGTTTATTTTTGATCTTTTGAATATTTCTGTGACCAGCTAATTCTGTGTACATAAATAACATCCATATATATATATATATTATATATAATATATATATATATATATATATATATATATATATATATATATATATATATATATATATATATATATTATTATATATTATATTATTATATTATATATAGATTAATAATATTATCAAATATATATATATATATTATAAATTATAATATATATATATATATATATATATATATATATATATATTTATATATATATATATATATATATATATATATATATTATATATATATATATATATATATATACTCTTGATCAGTGAGGCCCTTACAAGAAATCCACATCCCGCCACTCCCCCCCCCTTCCATGAACCTCATAAGCTCATTTTTTTCGGAAAATTCGCTAATATATATAATTGTCTGCAATAAAATCTAGCTTTACAAGCGTGTTTCATCAGAAATTTATCCTCAGGATACATTCATGGAGTTTTAAAACGTCAATATGCATTTAGACATGTTTAAAATCAGATAATGATTTTATATGGTTAACCTAGCGAATGTAGTTTTAAAAGTTTATGTATAAATTATTGCAACTCTGTATTAGTAAGCTTACTTGGCTCAAAGGTCAAAGCGGTCGCTCAGTGTCTCGAAAGTTAGAGGTTCGAATCTCGGCCGGGGTGTATAATTTTTTTTTGTTTATTTTTGATCTTTTGAATATTTCTGTGACCAGCTACATATTCTGTGTACATAAATACATCCATTATATATATATATATATATATATATATATATATATATATATATAATATATATATATATTATATATATATATATTATATATATATATATATATATATATATTATATATATATTCTATATATATATATATATATATATATATATATATATATATATATATATATATATATATATATATATATATATATTATATACTCTTGATCAGTGAGGCCCCCTTACAAGAAATCCACATCCCGCCACTCCCCCCCCCCTTCCATGAACCTCATAAGCTCATTTTTTTCGGAAATTCGCTAATATATATAATTGTCTGCAATAAAATCTAACTTTACAAGCGTGTTTCATTATTTCACTATCATTATTTGTACTAATTGTTTATTGTAAATTTATAATTGTCTTTTATTTTAGTTGTCTGAAGATGAAAACGTCATGGAGAAGATGGGATTTTGATTAAACCAAATGATGAATTACTGATGTAATTAGAGAGAACAGAGATAGACGTGTAGCTGTAATTAAGATCTCATGTAGAGTTAATTATCTCTACATTATTACAAGCAGTATGTAGCACTAGCCACTCTTGTAGGATGCGTCGAAATTATTTAATAAATTGTGTATGCTCAGCACTTCAACCACTTGCTTTGCTCGTCTTCAGAATGTATATGTTAATAAATATGAATTTGTTCAATATTTAGCATGTCCCTAGAAAATTAAGGCAAACATTTTGCTCATACCTATGTCACACACGCACACTCACACAAACACACACACACACACACTCACACACACACTTGATCAGTGGATCCCCCCTTCAAAAAAACCAACTCTTCCCACTCCTTTTCTCCATGACCCTAAGCTCATAAGCTAATTTGTCTTCGAAAATTTACTAAAAGGTCCAGGTAGCCCAGCCTTAATTGACTTTGCTAGCGTATAGGCTTCCTCGGACACATCTGAAAGTTTAAACCTTTCTGGTGAAATCGGAACACGAGGATATTGTACTTCCTAGTCTTTAAGTAGCCAGCATTTATATTAACTCGAAGTAATTAATAAACTCTTAAAATTAATAGACAGGGTCGGCTACTGCATTTATTGCTATAAAGATTAGGGTCTTCCGGGAGTCACCTTGCCAATGTTGACGATGTATCCAACTTTTCGCTTTCTCAGTGAGAGGCATCATCTTCAGAGATTTATGCCATCATGTGTGAGAGGCATCTTCAGAAATTTATACCATCATGTGTAAGAGGCATCTTCAGGGATGTATGCCATCATGTGTGAGAGGCATCTTCAGAGATGTATGCCATCATGTGTAAGAGGCATCTTCAGGGATGTATGCCATCATGTGTGAGAGGCATCTTCAGAAATTTATACCATCACGTGTAAGAGGCATCTTCAGGGATGTATGCCATCATGTGTAAGAGGCATCTTCAGATGTATGCCATCATGTGTAAGAGGCATCTTCAGAGATGTATGCCATCAGAGGCATCTTCAGAGATGTATGCCATGTGTGAGAGGCATCTTCAGAGAGGTTCTTGCCATTTCATGCATGTGTAAGAGGCATCTTCAGGGATGTATGCCATCATGTGTAGAGGCATCTTCAGGGATGTATGCCATCATGGTGAGAGGCATCTTCAGAAATGTATGCATCACGTGTAAGAGGCATCTTCAGGGATGTATGCCATCATGTGTGAGAAGGCATCTTCAGGGATGTTTGCCATCATGTGTGAGAGGCATCTTCAGGGATGTATGCCATCATGTGTGAGAGGCATCTTCAGGGATGTATGCCATCATGTGTGAGAGGCATCTTCGGGGATGTATGCCAACATGTGTGAGAGGCATCTTCAGGGATGTATGCCATCATGTGTGAGAGGCATTTTCAGGGATGTATGCCATCATGGGTGTGTTTACAATGCTCTACACATCTGAAGTCAGTGTTGATTAGTTTTTCCTTTGCACACCTGGGTATATAACAAGCAAAATACTATGCTACATCTAGAAACTGTTTCATCATTACATTTAGGGAAGAAGTTACAACTCATAATGAGGCCGACAGAACCTGAACTCACTTATATGAAAGGAGAAGGGTATATTATGATGCCCATCGCATGATGTAACAGTTCCCAGATGTAACATGGTTTTGCTTGTTACATCCCTATGTGTCTCTCGCACAATCATTTGTGTCGACTAATCATGTTTTACAAAATTCGATAGTATCAAATTATATCGGATTTATGATCCAGTTTGACGCAGTCACCATCGAAAGATTTAAACTCTTCACTCTCAAACTATTCTGAGATTCTAAACTTTCTTCATACTTGACATTTCTATTCTAAAAGACTAATACTTGGTTTCAATTTCTATAAAATTCTGATTTGGCTTGTTTCAGGTAACTAAGATAGATCTGAGAACTTTGACAACTTAGATTTCATTTGGACTCATAAGGTACCTTGTATTTTTTAATAACAATTTTAGACCCTAATAAATTTCAGTTTTCTACTAATTAGATTGTGAGAGCCTATTTAAAGTAATTAAATAAAATGGAGATGTTTTTATAATTATTCTTTAAATGATAGATAAAAATGTATAGGATTATTTTGACAACAAACTAATTGAACTCGGTAAAAGATATTTTTAAAATGATTTCTCTACTCTTCCACTAGCAACTTTTCCAAACTATAAAACAAGGATTTATTTGTTTTTTAGATTTTAAATTCTTTTAAAATTAACTTGTACAATGAAGTTACAAGTTATCACTTACCAGAGTTATTCTAGATATCCAAAGGTAAGTTTAGATTGTTAGATTAAAGGTAAGTTTAGCCGCCTCCGTGGCCGAGGTCGTTAAGGCGTTAGTCTTTTAAACTGACCTTTGACACCACGGAGGTCTGGGGTTCGCATCCCAGGTTACACTCTCAGTTATAGAAAATTATTGTTTAGATAAATTATCGCTAACTTTAGAATACACTTTGAGCGTAACGGTTGCTACTACCAACCGAGGTGGTTCCCGCAGGGGTTATCCCTGATGAGCCGCAAGGCTCTAAACGGGCATTATTATTATTATTATATAAGTTTAGATTGACGGTAATCCATGCCCATCAAACTTCTTTTTCTCTATGTGAAGGCATAAACTAAGTAGTTTATATAGGGGTTGCAAACACTTATAATTAATAGCACGATCATATATTGCCTGCAAGACGACTCCAAAGACGTCTCGCAGTATAAATATGGTGAATTTTATAGTCGTCCTATACTTTATATGACGAAATAGAAAGGGTAAGCATAGCACATCCGATGTGATGAGAAAAACTTCCGGGGTATCCCGTACCCGATTTTTGTTTAGATTTTTCATATCCATCCTTAAACCTTCACCAATGTATAAGAATTTTTTTACAACTACGACTGTGGAGTGGTTGATTATAATACGACACACGGCTAAAATCAATTGACAGCGCGCCAAAAATTTGTGAGGGAATGAATTCTATTGTTCAGACCGACCGCGCTCCTTCCCCCTCCACCTTATGCCAACCTCGGTATAAAAAAATACCGTTTTCGTAAATAAAATCATAAATAGGCAACACTGGTTGTAAATATTTGTAACCTCGCGTCGGTTTTATTTCCCTCATTGTGCATATTGATCTGTTTGAGTTCGTTTCGTTTCATTCCAATCTGTTCAGTTCATCTAATTATTGCGGAGTTGATATGATCTGAGTGCCTATATTTGACGCATGGACATTGAGGTATTCTTCAAGCATTTCTTGCTATTTGAGTACAGCGCAGGGTCTGTGGTTTGTCAACTAAATGACAAATGTCTTTCAATAGATAACAGTCTTGCCTTTTTTAAGTCATGAATGCATATAGTGTCATATTATTTTTATAATATGAAACAATACGCTTTAAATTATTCAAACTTGACACAAAAAAAGCAGTTTGTTTTGGAAAAAAGTAATTATAGCTGACGATTTATTTAAATCGTCAAACTTTTATCATGGAACTATTATGATCCATTGCATTACGTAATTAACAACTTTAACTCCACCTAATTCATACTTCCCGAACAAATTTAAAGCAACACTTAGTTGATAAATTTATCATAAATTTATAAGAAACAACAATATTCCTACTCAAAAAGTAAATAAATAATTTAAAAAAAATACGATATCAAATAAAAACAAATAATAAAATTCAAAACATAACCTGACTTACAGTGTTGCCAGAGTAGGGAATATTGTTTGTTACTTAAAAAAATAGGGTTGAAAGCATTAAGATTTTGGCGAGCTGTCAATTGATTTTAGCCGTGTGTTATATTATAGTCAAATACAATTCTTTTTATAATAATAATTCTTTATTGTTCTCAAAAAGTACATAATATATAGAAACAAAAACAATTCAACAATAATTAATGACACAAATTTACAATATTAATGTTAAATATGAACTTTAACATGAATGTATTTATGAGCGTCCCCTAAAAAGCCGAATTCTCTTTTTAATGTAGCAGACATACGCTAAGTTGAAAGTTGGATGCACGGGCTTGGTGATTTGTCACAAACCCCTTGGGGTAACATTATTCTTTTACTAATTAGAGGCTTCAAAGTTTATACAATACTATAACTTTTTTTTTCAGCCAAAAGGTTTTTAGTTGTCGAATGTTTTTGGTGTTAATTTTAGGGACTTTATTTTTTATTATTTTTGATAATTTATTTTTATCATTTATTGATCAATGAAATGACATAACATACATGTTACCTCCACAAACAGAACAACATTGAACTTTGTTTTGAAGAATTATTTAGCACCAGAAAATGACACTTGTCAGCACGTACGTATGAAGAAAGTAGAAGGGGTGAAGGGGAGATAATGATTCCATATATATATATATATATATATATATATATATATATATATATATATATATATTATATATATATATATATATATATATATATATATAAATATATATATAATATATATATATATAACAACTAAATTAAAAGATAAAAACTAAATAGTACGACATTTAAAGTAATAACACTCACTTGCAAGCTTTCGAGTGCGTCTAACCCTTTAACAGGCCGAGAGAAACTAAAGTAGAAGCACGTGGAAGGAAGGATAAGGTCGTAGAAGGAAGGATAGTCAGGGTATGCGCATGCGCCGACTAAACACTCTAGATACGCGCGGAATGTACTCGATATATATATATATATATATATATATATATATATATATTATATATATATATATATATATTCTTACTCTCTCTTTTGGTCTTTTTATAAAAGACTTTTACCAAGACTCATTTGGTCTTTTATGGATGTTTCGCTTCAATATCACAGGTTGTGCTAATAAAAGCCGTCCTACTTTAAAATTATTATTTTTCTAGCTCCTCGGATTTTGATCAAACTATAAAACTACTTCAATCGATCTTGTCGAGACAGATAGCTTATAGTATCCGTAATAAATTAATTACTTCGGCTTCGCTTTTTTTAAATATGGCTTTCCTCTGGAAGCCTCGGGATTTAAATTTATGGTTTCTTCGGCTATTTCAATGATATCTAAATAATTCTGTAGGTACAATATTTAGACAAAGAATAATAATCTACTTTGGTTTAAGTAAATATAATATCTTTGATAAAGTTAAGTATTTAAAGTTAAAATAATGTAAGTAAGGGAAAGCTGCTTGAGTTTGGTTTGGTATTAGTCAAGTAGGGTTCTGTGAACAAGTGGGTCTGCTTGTTTTAAGAAATCATCAGAAAAGTTATTAAACACTTTAGAAGTGGAGTTTGGGGAGTTCTTTAGTCAATTAGAGGAGTATTGCTAGGAGTGTTTGTGGATTAAGTAAAGTGGCTTTTAGTGATCGGCTGGAATTCTTGAGAAACCATTTGTGGATTGATTAGATATCTTTGAAGACCTTCGCCCTCTTATTGGATGCAAAATGAAATGGAAAGCAATTGCTAAAATAGTAATAGATCCCAAACTGATTTACCGTCCTTTGTCTTAACGGATTGGGTTCAAGAGAACAGCAGCATTAGTTGATTTGTTCCGTCTGAGAAAGTAGCTTGGACTTCATCGGGGTTTAGTAATTTTATTTAAGTTCAAAGTTTTCGCTTTATTTTTTTATTTGAATAACACTTTAAGGATTGAAGATTTAGGTCTTCCGGTGGTGACCGCGTCAATGTAGATGAAGAATCCGACGTTTCGCTTCCACAGTGGAAGCGAAACGTCGGATTCTTCATCTACATTGACGCGGTCAACACCGGAAGACCTAAATCTTCATGACAACAACCGCAGAAGCCTACGCAGTTTATTACTTTAAGGATTGTGTTAGTAATTGAAGCGATGGATCAGTTAGCAAGCGACGCATCCTTGTGTATCGTATTGTGTCATCGTAGTGTTCTATCCTATGAGTCCAGGCATTTCGTATGCAATCCACGGAACACCCGTGGCTTTAGCATGTTTCTATGTTTTTAACAAGAAATTACATGTGCCCTACTTCGAGGCTAAGTTTCCTTTCTTTCGAAACCGTAGGGCAGAAATATTCATATCTCACGTATGAGCTACATCTTACCTAAACCAAGGTTCATTTAGGGTTGTGATCTTTTACCTGACATCAAATAGACAGTCACCGGCTTTTCGTTACTTCCGGATAGCCCTTCCGGAATCCTAAATATAAATTAACTTACTAAGTTTCAAATCACGATAAAACGACTTGATAAACCACTAACCATTAAAGAAAAGTTAAATAAAGAAATGTTCATTTTTACTTTGAAGAAGATTTTTTACTTTAACTTTCCCCATGAGGATTTTAACTTCAAAACTGCATTTAATACCTTCAGTGAAGAAGTGCAATCATGACCCGTTATCGAGGTTTCAGTGACTCAGCCATTACTGGCTTGTTATCGTCTGCTTTGTTATTGCAAGTAGGAAATAGTCAAGGATATTGACTAATGCAAATAGGAAATAGTAAGGAAATGCGCTAAAACCTTTAAAGATAACTGACTAAGCTTAAATATAAGTAACTAAGCTTTGAACTAGTGCAAATAATAGTGCGTTACTTCTAATTTTAGAGGCATAGTTTTGTACAACCAACTAGATAATTATGCGAATTTCCTTTGGAAAATACAGACAAAATGAGTTACGAGCAGTGCTTGACAATTGAGTAACTGCTTAGGTTCTAAAGCATGAACCAGAACCACGCAATGGGCATGGTTCTTGCATAAGCAAGAAATGGGTTGTTTAGCACGGAAACACGCATTCTAAATGAAATTCGCCCGACAGCGGACCACCGCGCCAGAATTACTTATTTAGTAGTTGTAAACTTATATAATGTAAAAAACTATAAAAATTATCATTCCAACCAGGATTGTTGTTAAGCTCGGAAACACGCATCCAAAGGAAATTCGCCCGACATGCGGACCACCGCGCCAAAATTTTTATTCAATTGTGTCTTTGGAGCTTTACTTCTTACATCATGAGGTGGACTTTAATGTCTTAGTAGTCCCTTTCCTAACATTCTTTTCTAGAAATAAATAAGATTAGTGATTCTTAATAATTAGTTTTGCTTAAAATAAGTAATATCAAATATTATTTTTGTTAGCTCTGAGTTATTGTACGACAGCTTGAGGTAAGTTCAATTATCTCTTAGAACATAAAATACTTCTTAATATTATTAGTATTCGTCATTTAAAGAAGTAAGAAGTTGTTATTTCAGACCTATCTAGTGTCTTTAAATCAATTAAAAATAAAATACTTCGATGTATAAAATCACCATACAACATCAATTTTTACTATAAAAAACATGATCGAATTTCAATCCTGCACCCTTCTCTATAAAAAAACCTTCCACAGATAAGATATGGTTATCCCAAGAAATAGATGTATCTTGAGAACTGATATAAACTGATAGAGAGGCTATTGTTACAAAAAAACCTATCTATTCTTTCCAAGTAAATTTTAAGAAAAAGAAAATTTCCGAAGCAAATTTCCTTACATCAATCATAGCTGATCCCTTGGAAATACTAAAGGAAAAAGGGTTTTCCATCAACTCGATGCAAAAGAAAATTAACCACAAGATCTATTCTTTTTTCAAGGATGTAAAAAAAATTGGAAGAAACTCAAAGAATAATAGGTTTTGTAAAAAGAAATAAAATAAAGAAAAATATGTAGGTTAGTGTGTATATTTAGTTTTAATTCTGGAATAGTATAGGTAGACTGGTATTGTATTATTTTTGTGTATATTAGGTTTTGTGTTATTTGTTATTTTATCTATGATTGATCCGTAATACTGACATTACATGCCTGCCAACATGCACCTTAAACGTGAAAATACATCTTAACATTGTTGTAGAAGAATTCTTCTTACTTTCGGCACTAGGCCAAAAATCGAAGAAATCCTTTTTATTTTCTGCACTAGTCCCGAATGTAAGGAGGCTTATTTTCCGTGAAAACTTATCAGAGAGTTTGTTAGTTCTGATCAGTACGAGTTGCCAGATTGAGTTCTTTTGGTTCATCTGATCAGTACGAGTTGCCTGGTTGAGTTCTTGTGGGTTGACCATTACGATTGCCAGGTTAGTTCGTTTACTTGACGAACAATTGCCAGGTTGAGTTCTTGTGGTTTATCTGACCATTACGAGTTGCCAGGTTGTTTTGTGGTTTATCTGGACCAGTACGATTGCCAGTTGAGTTCTTGGTTGGTTTATCTGACCAGTACGAGTTGCCAGGTTGAGTTCTTGTGGTTTATCTGACCAGTACGAGTTGCCAGGTTGAGTTCTTGTGGTTTATCTGACCAGTACGAGTTGCCAGGTTGAAAAATGCGGCATCTGAGCAAAAAATAATGCGGCTCGAGTGCGACATCTGATAAACATTTTATCTTAAAATTATAAGTATTTACTTTATAAATTAGTAATTATTCTTGATGAAATAAATAAAATAGTAATTAAAAATAAATAAATTAGATAAAATAAATTAGTTGCTAGAAGTTGAGTTTAATGCGCGTGTAATTGCCCTGAGCTCTTAGTAAAACCTCACTCTCCTCAGCAGCAAACTATTTTACTCTTTTCTTATGTAACGAACTCTCTAACTTTCAAAATAATTCGTTTAGATATTATACCAGAATTATAGTTATACTGCTTGCTATTGACAATAAAACGATAAAAGTTCAACGGAAATCACTGTCTAAACACTCACCTCTAACTTTGTATGTTTTATTTATTTTAATTTTAAAAAGAAAGTAAATAATAACTTATGCGCTTAAAACAAATACTTAGAAAAAGATTTGTTAAGCAAACAAAGCTAGAGTAGAGTCATATCTATCAGATTAATTTTACTATTTATGGAAATAAATATATTGTCATTGTGCTAAGATAATCGATGTTTTGTCGATTTCTTATTTTATTTGTCAATTTCTATTGATAAATTCCAAATAACAAGCAGCCTATTTATCGTTATAACAATGCATATGATAAAATATAAGCTTTGTAACAATAAGTAAGGGTACGTTAGTTAGGATGTAAATGTTAAGTTAAATAAAAGTTATTAGAGGGAAAGTTAGGTCCTAGATCAACAATGATATCAAGTTGTAAAACTTATTTTTTTTATGACTATGTGCTTCATTATTATTTGTTTAGGTGCTTAAAGAACAAATGAACTTTAAGAAACCCATTGATTAGCATGGGCCTTGGTCCTTTGGCCGCCTCGGCAGGATAATATGATTTAAAGTGTTCATGTTTGACTTTGGCATTGTCTCGATCTCTAAGGGGAGCACCCAAAATTGCTCCATCACTCTTGTCGTGAAGCCTCAATATTTTACAATTCAAATTGCTTCGTCATTACTTGTCGTAAAGCCTCAATATTTTACAATTCCCAAAATGGCTTCTTCGTCATTACTTGTCGTAAAGCCTCAATATTTTAAAATTCCAATTGCTCCATCACTACTTGTCGTGAAGCCTCAATATTTTACAATTCCCAAAATTGCTTCGTCATTACTTGTCGTAAGCAATTCCGAGTGCAAAATTGTCCGTCACTACTTTGTCGTAAAGCCTCAAATATTTTACAATTCCCAAAATGGCTTCGTCATTACTTGTCGTAAAGCCTCAATATTTTTACAATTCCCAAAATGGCTTCGTCATTACTTGTCGTAAAGCTCAATATTTTTACAATCCAAAATGGCTTCGTCACTGCTTGTCGTAAAGCCTCAATATTTTACAATCCCAAAATGGCTTCGTCACTGCTTGTCGAAAGGCCCCATTCTTTTACCATTCCCAAAATTGCTCCATCACTACCTTGTCGTGAAGCCTCAATATTTACAATTCCCAAAATTGCTTCGTCATTACTTGTCGTAAAGCCTCAATATTTTACAATTCCCAAAATGGCTTCTTCGTCATTACTTGTCGTAAAGCCTCAATATTTTAAAATTCCCAAAATTGCTCCATCACTACTTGTCGTGAAGCCTCAATATTTTACAATTCCCAAAATTGCTTCGTCATTACTTGTCGTAAAGCCTCAATATTTTACAATTCCCAAAATGGCTTCGTCATTACTTGTCGTAAAGCCTCAATATTTTACAATTCCCCAAAATTGCTCCGTCATACTTGTCGTAAAGCCTCAAATTTTACAATTCCCAAAATGGCTTCGTCATTACTTGTCGTAAAGCCTCAATATTTTACAATTCCCCAAAATGGCTTCGTCACTGCTTGTCGTAAGCCTCAATATTTTACAATTCCCAAATGGCTTCGTCACTGCTTGTCGAAAGGCCCCATTCTTTTACATTCCAAAATTTGCTCCATCACTACTTGTCGTGGCCTATTTTAACAATTCCCAAAATGCTTCGTCATTACTTGTCGTAAAGCTCAATATTTTACAATTCCCAAAATGGCTTCGTCATTACTTTCGAAAGCCTCAATATTTTATTCCCAAAATTGCTCCATCACTACTTGTCGTGAAGCCTCAATATTACAATTCCCAAATTGCTTCGTCATTACTTTCGTAAAGCCTCAAATATTTTACAATTCCCAAAATGGCTTCGTCATTACTTGTCGTAAAGCCTCAATATTTTACAATTCCCAAAATGGCTTCGTCATTACTTGTCGTAAAGCCTCAATATTTTACAATTCCCAAAATGGCTTCGTCATTACTTGTCGTAAAGCCTCAATATTTTACAATTCCCAAAATGGCTTTGTCACTTCCTTGTCGTAAAGCCTCATATTTTACAATTCCCAAAATGGCTTCGTCATTACTTGTCGTAAAGCCTCAATATTTTACAATTCCCAAAATGGCTTCGTCACTGCTTGTCGTAAAGCCTCAATATTTTACAATTCCCAAAATGGCTTCGTCACTGCTTGTCGTAAGGCCCCATTCTTTTACCATTCCCAAAATTGCTCCATCACTACTTGTCGTGAAGCCTCAATATTTTACAATTCCCAAAATTGCTTTCGTCATTACTTGTCGTAAAGCCTCAATATTTTACAATCCCAAAATGGCTTCGTCATTACTTGTGTAAAGCCTCAATATTTTAAAATTCCCAAAAAAAGCCTCAATATTTTACAATTCCCAAAAATTGCTTCGTCATTACTTGTCGTAAAGCCTCAATATTTTACAATTTCCAAAATGGCTCGTCCATTACTTGTTGTAAAAGCCTCAATATTTTACAATTCCCAAAATGGCTTCCGTCATTACTTGTCGTAAAGCCTCAATATTTTAACAATTCCCAAATGGCTTCGTCATTACTTGTCGTAAAGCTCAATATTTTACAATTCCCAAAATGGCTTCGTCATTACTTGTCGTAAAGCCTCAATATTTTACAATTCCCAAAATGGCTTCGTCATTACTTGTCGTAAAGCCTCAATATTTTACAATTCCCAAAATGGCTTCGTCACTGCTTGCGTAAAGCCTCAATATTTTTACAATTCCCAAAATGGCTTTCGTCACTGCTTGTCGTAAGGCCCATTCTTTTACCATTCCAAAATTGCTCCATCACTACTTGTCGTGAAGCCTCAATATTTTACAATTCCCAAAATTGCGTTCGTCATTATTGTCGTAAAGCCTCAATATTTTTACAATTCCCAAAATGGCTTCGTCATTACTTGTCGTAAAGCCTCAATATTTTAAAATTCCCAAATGCTTCGTCATTACTTGTCGTAAAGCCTCAATATTTACATTCCAAAATTGCTTCGTCATTACTTGTCGTAAAGCCTCAATATTTTACAATTCCCAAAATGGCTTCGTCATTACTTGTCGTAAAGCCTCAATATTTTACAATTCCCAAAATGGCTTCGTCACTTACTTGTCGTAAAGCCTCAATATTTTACAATTCCCAAAATGGCTTCGTCACTGCTTGTCGTAAAGCCTCAATATTTTACAATTCCCAAAATGGCTTCGTCACTGCTTGTCGTAAGGCCCCATTCTTTTACCATTCCCAAAATTGCTCCATCACTACTTGTCGTGAAGCCTCAATATTTTACAATTCCCAAAATTGCTTCGTCATTACTTGTCGTAAAGCCTCAATATTTTACAATTCCCAAAATGGCTTCTTCGTCATTACTTGTCGTAAAGCCTCAATATTTTAAAATTCCCAAAATTGCTCCATCACTACTTGTCGTGAAGCCTCAATATTTTACAATTCCCAATGCTTCGTCATTACTTGTCGTAAAGCTCAATATTTTACAATTCCCAAAATGGCTTCGTCATTACTTGTCGAAACCTCAATATTGTACAATTCCAAAATGGCTTCCTATACTTGTCGTAAAGCCTCAATATTTTACAATTCCCAAAATTGGCTTCGTCTACTTGTCAAGCCTCAATTTTACAATTCCCAAAATGGCTTCGTGCTGTCGTAAAGTCCCCAATGCTTCGTCATTACTTGTCGTAAAGCCTCAATATTTTACAATTCCCAAAATGGCTTCGTCACTGCTTGTCGTAAACCTCAATATTTTACAATTCCAAAATGGCTTCGTCACTGCTTGTCGTAAGCCCCATTCTTCTACCATTTCCAAAATGCTCCGTCACTACTTGTCGTAAAGCCTCAATATTTTAATTCCCCAAAATGGCTTCGTCATTACTTGTCGTAAAGTCTCAATATTTTACAATTCCCCAAAATGGCTCGTCACTGCTTGTCGTAAATTCTTTTACCATTCCCAAAATGGCTTCGTCATTACTGTCGTAAAGCCTCAATATTTTACAATTCCCAAAATGGCTTCGTCCACTGCTTGTCGTAAAGCCTCAATATTTTACAATTTCCCAAAATGGCTTCGTCACCTGCTTGTCGTAAGGCCCCATTCTTTTACCATTCCCAAAATTGCTCCGTCACTACTTGTCGTAAAGCCTCAATATTTTACAATTCCCAAAATGGCTTCGTCATTACTTGTCGTAAAGTCTCATATTTTACAATTCCAAAATGGCTTCGTCACTGCTTGTCGTAAGGCCCATTCTTTACCTCCCAAAATTGCCTCCGTCATACTTGTCGTAAAGCCTCAATATGTTTCTCACATGGTCTAATATAAATTACTAATGCATCTGAAATCTTTTAAGTTTATATACGCTTGTAACTTAAGTAACTTTACTTTTTTCTCTTAATAAAAATAATAAGCTATGCTTATTTTATTTTATAGCAGTGAAATTCTCTCAATACCTTTGAAATATATTTTCGTGCCATACAGAAGACCATGATGTCTCATGAGATGATGCGTAAAGTCGATTTACTATGTTGCAAAGTGACCCCGTTGAGCATAAAATAGGAAATATCTATCACAAATCATAAGTTATAAACAAACCTAATATTCATAGTACAAACTGAGTAGTATGCTTGCAATCATACATCAAATATCATGTATGTCTCATACATACATGAATGAAAAACTTTCCTCCGAAAAAATGGTGCCCTATAAGGCTATAAACCAATAGTGAAAATTAATATATATTTTTTTTTAATTTTGTTTTTTTACAAATTCTGTCTTAATATTTTTATTAAAAGTCATGAAGGTTTGTCATTTTAATTTTGAATTAAAAGTTGAAAAACTAACCCTTCTTGGTTATTTACATAAGCATAACTAACCCTTATTTACATAACCTGCGTTTGTATATAACCTTGCTATGAATGGTAAGTTTGCCTTTATTTCTCTATCTCATATAACCTTTATGTGGTGAGTAAATTTTACTATGACGTCATCCTAAGAACATTTTTATGTACTATTTTTATATTTATATACATATATATATAATATATTATATATATATATATATATATATATATATATATATATATAATATATATATTATATATATATATATATATTATATATATATTATATATATTATATATATATTATTAATATATTATACGGGTGTACAAAATAAAACTCCCTTCCCGAAAGGAGGTGGTACTACAGCTAATTTCCAACAAAAAACTTCATATTAACTATGGTCCGATTCTCAACCGTTTTTCCCACAAGGTCAATTTCATGATTTTAAAACTCCTTGAATCGCATTCAGAAAAATGGCATATATCTCAGAAAGTATACAACCTAGCTTCAAAATATTGAATTTGTTGGAAAGCTGAGGAAATTTCCTGTAAGACAACATGGTTGTTATATCCAAAAAGTATGTAATTCAAGTGTCAAAAAATAGGCATAACTCAAAATTTTTGACAAAAAAATGAAAATTTTGAAACTTTTTTGACGGAACATTGAAGCTTTATGACCCACTTTGAGAACCTCTTTTGTTGCTAGGAAAACTACCTTTGAACACTCCTCTTTAAGGTGACACCATAATTATACCCATTTGTAGGGCTATTTTTTGAGTTAAGACTGATACAAACTCAAAAAACACCCAAAAATACAAGTTTTTTTGTATTTCTTGTGAGTTAATCTATGGGGTCTTCATTGTCGAAAGTTTTTTAATTATATTTTTTTTTTTTAAATAAGGGATTTTAAAACAATCAAAATCCCTCCTGAGGATAGGTTGTGGTATTTAATGAATCAATTGCGTTTTTTTCATTTTTGGTCCAAAAGTAAATGGTATAATTGTGTTTAATTAGTCTATTAATTTTGTTTACAATCATTTGGTTGTTAAGATTAAAGTGCAACTCAGTTTATGTTTTGAAAAGTTATCATTTTGGTTGCAGGCTTCTGGACTGTAAGTTTGAAAATTTACATAATATTCTTAAGCAATCTATTCTAAATATGCCAGTTTACACACCGGCAGAATATTACTGCTATGATATGACGCACAGCAGCAGTCAAAGAAAATCAGGAACGTTTCCTGATAGAAATGTTCCTAAAAAGAAAACTATTCAAACCACTTTTAGAAAGATTTACTGACAACAGGTTCAGTCAATCAAGACTCCATCAGGAGGGATTTTTTGATAGTTTTAAAATCCCTTATTTAAAAAAAATATAATTAAAAAACTTTCGACATGAAGACCCCATAGATTAACTCACAAGAAATACAAAAAAACTTGTATTTTTTGGGTGTTTTTTGAGTTTGTATCAGTCTTAACTCAAAAATTAGCCCTACAAATGGGTAATTATGAATGTCACCTTAAAGAGGAGTGTTCAAGGTAGTTTTCCTAGCAACAAGAGGTTTCAAAGTGGGTCATTAAGCTTCAATGTTCCGTCAAAAAGTTTCAAAATTTTCATTTTTTGTCAAAAATTTTGAGTTATGCCTATTTTTGACACTTGAATACATACTTTTTGGATATAACAACCATGTTGTCTTACAGGAAATTTCCTCAGCTTTCCCAACAAATTCAATATTTGAAGCTAGGTTGTATACTTTCTGAGATATATGCCATTTTCTGAATGCGATTCAAGGAGTTTTAAAAAATCATGAAATTTGACCTTGTGGGAAAACGGTTGAGAATCGGACCATAGTTAATATGAAGTTTTTTGTTGGAAATTAGCTGTAGTACCACCTCCTTTCGGGAAGGGAGTTTTATTTTGTACACCCCAATATATATATTATATATATATATATATATATATATATATATATATATATATATATATATATATATATATATATATATAAATATAAATATAAATATGTGAGTGTAATAGCTGCTTTATTAGTCAGTAGTTTATGGTATAGTGTATTTTATCCCAAATTTAGCGAGAAAGGCTTACATAAAAACTACTTCTATTCTTTAAATTGTTTAAGTACAAAATATGAGCTCTGCCTTATCTAAAAGCAACTATAAAATATCATAAATTTTAAATGATGTTTGACTCCCATTACAACGGCAGTCCTTTACATATTATATCAAAAAGACTTTAACTCTAGTTCTAGCCGCTAGGTAGCGACACCAGACTACTCATTAAGTGCCTTATTTTACGAGTATGAATAATTTATTAGAGTTTATACAGAAAACATTGGCATGGACTGCTAAAGGAGACAAACCTTTTTTTAATCAGTGATTATCAGCTTTGAATTAGCAAATTTTTCTATATAAGATATTAGAAAAAATAAGACATCACGAAGATATTTGTATTTAAAATGCCTGTTTGCACAGAATGGTTAGTCAAAATCTCAACACAACTCTTGTAGTTATAAGAACGACAATTTTTTTATAATTTAGTTTTTTACGGATAAGAATTAAAATAGACAATTTTTAGTTTCATTTCATTATCAGCATTAGTTCATTTTTTTATCAAATGACATGTTTTCGTATTTTTAAAAATAAATGTAAAAAACGGAAAATCATCCAATAGAGTTGAAATTAATGCAATTCTTGAAATACCATTTCGTATTAAATATCTACACTAAGTTTTTCTTTTAAACAAGTTCTTTATTGGCAATTGTATACAATATTTATTTTGTGTTAACCGGAACCATATTTTATTTATTGATTTGGGTTGATTTGTGCCTCTTTATTTTTATTTTATTTATTAACTTTGGTATGAAATTGGGTTAATTTTTGGGGCGTGAGGGGGTTTGTTTGGGTTAAGGATAATTTCCAATTTTTTGGTTTGGGTATTTTGATTTTTTTTTGCAGGATTTGCAAAAATGATATTTTTGATGGTGTTTTGAATAGGTTTGTATAGTAAAGGGATTTTGCAGGAGTGTCAAAGAGGGTTTCCTATGCAGTCTGTGGACTGACTTTTGATGAATCAACCTGGCATTTGCCGGTAAAATTGAGGGAAACCACAGAAAACCTCAATTAGGTTGATCGGACACGCGGGTCCTGGGTGTAAAGGTTATATTATTTTTTTATTTTTTTTACGTTTGGGGGTTTAGTTGTTAGGGTTCGTTTTATAGATTTTTGAGGCTAAGGGGATTGACCAAGCCCAGGATTGGGACAGGATTCCAATTTTATTTACACACTAAAATAATAAATAACTCAATAAATTCACGTTTTTTTGTAAAATGTTTGTTTAAATCATTCTTTTAGGTTTTATTATTTCTGGGTTAAATCGGACAAATCCAAGTCTGTAGTGATAAGAGCCTGATTCTATATTTAAAATCCTGGAATAATCGAAGTATTTATCTATGAAATATTGTCCATTTTTTTCGCACCGATGGTCGTTCTATTAATTTTTACCTCATTTATCACAAATTAGCGAACAATAAAGGAATAAAAGAAGAATTTTCAACGGCTCCAATGCAAATCCTATGATAAAAAAAAATTCGATCACCCTTTCGTTTTCCCGCCATTGGTATTGCCAACCTTACAACTATCTCTTTGAATCGCGAATAGAGGTGTAAGTCTTAGTTAGTTAGGGTTGTCAACTCAAGGCAAAAATAAACAGACAATTAATTTGCAATTTTCAAGACTGATTTAAGGAGTTTTTTCTGAAGTTAAATGATCTCTAGCTTTGGCGAACAGTGTTTTGTCTTAACAACATTAAGATACAAGTGGCTCCTATCTCTCCTGTCATGTTGGAGTTCATCAATCCCTAATACATCTCCCCCACCCCCTTCCACTGCTTTCATGTCGATAACCTCAATGGCGTACTTTTCTTTAAAAAAATAAAATGCTAAAAAAATACAATACATCACTGCTCGTAGGTTTAAATATTCAGTTGGGACAAAACATCATACGTGCGATGCAAAATACTGCACATTAATGCAATATTAATTGATTAGTATTGTAGGAATGGTAACTTAGTTACCATTCCTGACAGAATAAAGTCAGCCCTAGTTGCTAAGTAAAAAAAAGCAGAAAATTCAATTTTCCATCTCCAGTCCTATATTTTCCCCTTGGTGTAAAAAAGCGAAGTAAAAGCTCTTTTGCAGTTTCCCCATTGTAATTATTTATTGTTTTTGTGCAGAAATATTTGCACGTTTTCTAAATAAATGTTAAAACAGGGTTTTCTGTTTTTAGATTTTTCTAAAAGGACTTTAATTGTTTTTTTAGCTGCAAGGGAAATGTATTATGTTTCACTTTTAAAATAATGCCTTTAAATTAAAGTTGAATTTTATGCATATCAATTGTTTTGTAACTGTAGCAGATTTTACTCCATACCTTTATAGTCATTTTACAATATTTATAGATTTTTACTCCACTACTTCTTACTTATTTATGGATAAGTTATATTGGTAACTTTTTCCATTGCTTATCTACTTTATTTTAATTTGAAGCAATGTTCTCATTACATGGGGTTCGCATCCCAGGTTACGCTCTCAGTTTATAGAAGATTATTGTTTAGATAAATTATCGCCAACTTTAGAATACACTTTGAGCGTAACGGTTGCTACTACCACCCGAGGTGGTATCCCTGATGAGCCGCAAGGCTCTAAACGGGCATCATCATCATCATCATCATCATTATAAAGAAAACTTACATGCACTTAAGTTTCGGTAGGAATATTAAACGTACACCTAATTATTAATATACTAGGGGTTTATATTAAACTCCAGGTGGCTTCTTAATCTATTCTTCATGTTGGTGGCTGGCCTCCTTATCACTCCGTCGACAAATCAGTTCCTCGACAAATCATTCCATCATCAAATAATTTAAGTTGTCGACGGAATAATTTGTCCACGATAGAGGCCGGGTTGTCCTAACATAAGACTGTGTAGGGGTTGAAGCGGTTAGCTTGTGTGAATGTGCCACCATGCCCGGCCTTGAACAATTAAGATTTATTTATTTATTTCATTTTATTTTCGAGATTTATTTGAATTTATTGAACTTATTGTGAAGTCACAGCTCTTTAATGAATTAGAAGCAAATGGTTTTACTATGGCTCACAGGGAAAAACACTATCTAAGTGAGTTAACAAAAGGACCCAAGTACGCATCCTATGCCATGTGATGTATCACCCCTCCTTAGTTACGCATCCTATGCCATGTGATGTATCACCCCTCCCTAGCTACGCATTAGAATAATAAATCCCACATTCTGAACATTCTGGGTGGATCCCACTTTAGAATAATACATCGCTTATACAGTGTGGATCCCACTTTAGCTATTTAGTCGCCTCGACGACTCTGAAGTTTTTTCATAAATGTTGCAAGTATTGTATCCTAGTGCAGATTGCGTTATTGCGTAAATTTTCAACGTTTCGTTTTCACTTTTGCAAGAATCTTTAGGCAGTGCTTCGAGTTAATATTTCGATAAATTGTCTAATTTATGATGTTATTTAAGATAAAATGATTTTGGCACGGCGGTGCGCATGCTGAGGAAATTTTATTTGGAATGCGTATTTCAGGGCTTCCATTGCTAACCCATGGTTAACAATGGGCTGTAACCGTTTCTTTCTTAACTTGAGCAGTAAGTTAGTTATCAAGCACTACCCGTAACTCATTCTTCTGTATTTTTCAAAGGAAATGCACATAAGTATCCTGTTGGTTTTTTAAAACTATGCTTCTGAAATTGACATTGTTTGAATTTGAGATAGTTTTTATCTTTAAAGGGTTTAGCGCATTATATTTTAAAAATACAGAAAAATTGAGTTACGTTAGTGCTTGATAATTTAATGACTGATCAATTTTTAAAATATCAACCGGAACCTTAAGCAAGAAATGGATTGTTAAGCACGGAAACACAAAGAAAATTCGCCCGGCAATGCTATATAAATAAAACGATAAAAAAATGTCGTCCTTTGACTCTAGACCATTTTCATTCAACATTTATTCAATTCGCACCCCAAAAAAAATTGAATCGAGTCTACTCGAAATTTATTTTTTAACATTTTTTAAGTTTGGTTTCCAATAATTAACACGGATTTTTCGAATTTCGGCTTTAGAATGGCCGCTTAACTACGGAACGGTTTTATTTGATTCAGTGCCTTTTTCGTATAAAGACCTTTTTCGCGGCGAAGTATAAAAACGCTGACTCGGTCGGCTGACTGGGTTAAAGACGTCTAAAAAGCCTGGTTTTCAATAGGGTTCGTGTTCTCCGAAATTTTTACTTTTGTACCGTAATCAGCAGTAATAAACTTAAAATGTCAGTTTGATTAAAAAATATGTATCCGTTCCAAAGGTAGCATTAACGTTTTGCCAATCGTAATTTTTCCTGACCTTTTGGTCATGGTTCGACTTTCGTCATGACGTTTATTCTATAATAGGAAATTTTCTAAAAGAGACAGGGAACTTTAAATTCATATCATTTTGATACTACCGAGTTTTGCAAAACATGAATAGTTGACACAATATAATTGTGCGAGAGACACCTAGGAAATGTAACAAGCAAAATACAATGCTACATTTCAATACACACTCAATTCTACATACTACTCAATACTACATTCAATTCAGGCTCTGTCGGCGCCCTGATGAGTTAGACGTAACGAAACAGAGTGGGACATGACATTATGTCGAGCCATCAAGTATGACGAATGTCGAATGATGGAACAGTTCCCAGATGTAGCATTGCATTTTGCTTGTTACCATTTTGCTTGTTGCATCTCCTTGGTGTCTCTCGCACAATTATATTGTGTCAACTTTAAATTCATCGTCATGGCAGAGTCTGTAGAAGACATAAAACTTGTAAATACAACGTTTAGCCGCATCAAACTTATATATTATTGCCCCAATGGCATTTGTATTACAAGCTAAAATGCAAGAGGAATGCAGCGAGACTCAACAATTGGCAAAAATCTGAACGATATTATGGTTTCGTCAGAGATGAAACACGAAAAACCATTATCGAATAAAAAAAATGCCGAGCGCTCTATCATTATAATTTCTAATTTTTCACTCTTGAAACTCTCTTATGTCATAATTTTAATAAAAATATGTAAAAGCTTTGGGTTAAGAGATTTTCCCGCTTTTTAAAGCAGTTTCCTCCATTTTTCTCAACCTTTTAGTGAGTTGAGTGAAATTTATGTTGGCTTTCCTCGTACTTACCTATTTTTTAGTCAATTTCCTTTTAAAAAAAATGTTCTAACGAGATGAGTAGCATGGCGGGAGTCGCACCTAGTAGGATGGGGTCCGAAATCCGTTTCAGAGGTCTTTTAACTCGAAAAATGTACGTTTTGCGAAACTTAACTAGCCAGACTCTCTCGATTATTTATTTTTTTTAATTAATATTACTTTTTTATTGACACTTTAATCTTAAAAAGGTTGTATTTACCGCAAGTTGAAGAAGCAATCGAAGAATCAGCTACCGTCGATAATTGCTGTTTGATATGAATATCCCTGGACCGGTTTCGGCATAACGCCATCATCAGCTGGCGGGGCAACACTCGAGCTCTCAACTAATAAAGTTATATCAGTGATTGATTAACTTCTAGTCTCAATGAGCACGACGAGCCCTCTGAAGAAGAGCCATCTTCAGACATAGTAGGGATGTCTACGTAGGGGATGATAAAATACATCCCCTTACATTTAGTTATAGTATTGTCTGTAAACAAAATTATAGTAACTATAAGTAACAGAGTCCGATATCTCAGTGGTAGACCGCTTGCCTTTCCAACTGAAGATCCTTCTACCGTAAACTCAGGAGTTCTTGAATTCAAGGCTGGAGAATCCAGCCAGAGGTTTACGTTGGTTCCTATTTCCTCCAAATAGTCTATAATACTACTCCTCAGTCTATAAGACATTAAGTAGCAAGCAGTGTACTACTCCTCAGTCTATGAGACATAAAGTAGCAAGCAGTAATACTACTCCTCAGTCTATAAGACATTAAGTAGCAAGCAGTGTACTACTCCTCAGTCTATAAGACATTAAGTAGCAAGCAGTGTACTACTCCTCAGTCTATGAGACATTAAGTAGCAAGCAGTAATACTACTCCTCAGTCTATAAGACATTAAGTAGCAAGCAGTGTACTACTCCTCAGTCTATGAGACATAAAGTAGCAAGCAGTAATACTACTCCTCAGTCTATGAGACATTAAGTAGCAAGCAGTGTACTACTCCTCAGTCTATGAGACATTAAGTAGCAAGCAGTATACTACTCCTCAGTCTATAAGACATTACGTAGCAAGCAGTAATACTACTCCTCAGTCTATAAGACATTAAGTAGCAAGGAGTAATACTACTCCTCAGTCTATGAGACATTAAGTAGCAAGCAGTAATACTACTCCTCAGTCTATGAGACATTAAGTAGCAAGCAGTAATACTACTCCTCAGTCTATGAGACATTAAGTAGCAAGCAGTATACTACTCCTCAGTCTATGAGACATTAACTGAAAATGTTAGCAAGAAGTTGATTATAATATTCAAACCTTTAAATTAAGCTGTTGAACTGCAGATAAAATTTAATAATAAAATCCGTTGTACTGTCCGTAAGACAGTATTACATTTTTGCTGCCTGAGTCTGCTCAAAAACAGGCACAATGTTCGGCTAAGTCTTTGATGTAAGATGGATAAAACAATCTCTTCTAGAGAGGAGCTCGCTCTTCATTTAAGACAGCAGAATTTGTAATATAATAGTAGAATAAAAAAATGATGGGTTTTGAGTGACATTGCGTGCTTTTTACTTAGATAGCTAATTTCGTTTTAGACTTAAAGCTCGGTTTTTGGTTTTTAAGCGATAATATGAACTTGATAGTACGTGGTAAATGGCCTAAACTAGAATTTTAACCTTATCAATTTTAATTTTTTATTATCTGTTGTGAATGACACAATTGTTGAGAAGAAAAGGATTTATAGAGGTAATATGCATGATGCACGAATTTGATTACATATGCTGGAAACAGTGTAGTGAAAATATTTCTGTACACTGTGCAAATATGCTGTAAATAGGCATATACTATATACACTATGCATATAGTGTAAATATGCATACACACTGAGCAATATAGTATAAGTATGTATGAACAGTGTGCGTGTAAAAACTGAAGACTGTGCACGCAGTGTCATCATGATAAATACTGCTATAAACTTTTTACTGAATTCTCATTAGAAAATTACGCTTTTGTGCTTATATTATTTTAAATAGATTGGCGTTTGCTTGTTCAAATGGCAAAAAAGTCAAGGGAAATAATTTCCTGCTGCAGGAAAAAGCTTTAATATGGGAGACGAGAACTAAAAGCATTTCCATATAGTTGCTGTTTCAGTCGGAATTGAAAGATGAGTGGAAAATATGACAAATTTAGCAAAGAAGACGAGGAAGAATGGGAGAAATCTTTGTAACATTTTCTATTCTTAAGGATATGTTATCTATTGTCGAGATAAGAGCGTATGTTAAAAGGGTCTTTTGTATCGGACTGGGAACCTTATTACTGAGACATCACAGACAAATCGACAAATAAAATATATTTGATTGATGTAGTAATAGCGTTGGAAAATTGGGTGAAATCAGAAGGAAAATCCTGGGAAATTTGGTTTGGACTGATACTCGTAAATTGTAACATTATAATAGATACGTTTTTATGATAATTCTTATCTCCCTAGTACTATATAATAAAAGTTTTCGATCTTCCGGAGGTGCCACGTTTACATATCTGAAAAGACAGTTGAGTTTTGTAGATCATTGTGTTTTCATTCATAACGTCCTACATCTCTGAAGATGCCTCCCACAGTGGAAGCGAAATGTCAGATTCATCAGCTACATTGATACCAGCACCACAAGAAGACCGTGGCCCTTTTAATTCGGGTTAACTTTGATCGGCCTCAGAATGGCAAGATACCCGTAGCCCAAAGTCTAGGGGTAGCTCAGTTAGTTAGAGCGTCATGCCTTTCCAATGTCCCCCGGGGATACCTCTAGTCTCAAAGTGGCCTAAGTTCTGATCTCAATCAGAAGACTACTGATTGAAAACAGGCTTTCAAGTAAAGGGAAGTAGCCTGTTTGAAAACAGGCTACTTCCTTGTTTTTTTCGCTGAATTGTTGCTCTACTGATGATATTATCTTCATAATGCTGGTCCTCAAGAGGTTGAATGAGTGTAGGATGATCGTCTACATGAAGACCTCAATTTATTTTAAGTTTATACAATCTTGCATAAGAAGCAACAGTGCTTAGGAAACATTCGGTTATGTAGATACGCTTCTATCACATGGGATCTAGGCCTCTGAGAGCGCAAACAGCTGTTAATGCTGGTTTTTAGCATGATACATGTGCTCAATACAGAGGTAGTGAGGCTTTGAAATGTCATGGGTCTCTTGAAAGACTCCTCTCTGACTCTGGATAAGGTAACTATGCTGCGAGATTAAAGTAGTTATACATTTAAAGTTAAGTCGATAAGTCGACCAAGTCGTATAGAAGTTTCAGTTATAGTTAAGTCGATAAGTCGACCAAGTCGTACAGAAGTTTCTATAGTTAAGTTCAAGTCGTATAGAAGTTTCATTATAGTTAAGTCAATAAGTCGACCAAGTCGTACAGAAGTTTCAGTTATAGTTAAGTCGATAAGTCGACCAAGTCGTATAGAAGTTTAAGTTATAGTTAAGTCGATAAGTCGACCAAGTCGTATAGAAGTTTCAGTTATAGTTAAGTCAATAAGTCGACCAAGTCGTACAGAACAGAAGTCAGTCGACCAAGTCGTATAGAAGTTTAAGTTATAGTTAAGTCGATAAGTCGACCAAGTCGTATAGAAGTTTCAGTTATAGTTAAGTCAATAAGTCGACCAAGTCGTACAGAAGTTTCAGTTATAGTTAAGTCGATAAGTCGACCAAGTCGTATAGAAGTTTCAGTTATAGTTAAGTCAATAAGTCGACCAAGTCGTACAGAAGTTTCAGTTATAGTTAATCGATAAGTCGACCAAGTCGTATAGAAGTTTCAGTTATAGTTAAGTCAATAAGTCGACCAAGTCGTACAGAAGTTTCAGTTATAGTTAAGTCGATAAGTTTTTTACGATAAGTAAATCGTATATTTTTTTTCATTTAAGGTTAAGTCGATAAGTCGACCAAGTCGTAAAGAAGTTTCAGTTATAGTTAAGTCGATAAGTCGACCAAGTCGTATAGAAGTTTCAGTTATAGTTAAGTCGATAAGTCGACCAAGTCGTATAGAAGTTTCAGTTATAGTTAAGTCAATAAGTCGACCAAGTCGTACAGAAGGTTTCAGTTATAGTTAAGTCGATAAGTCGACAAGTCGTATAGAAGTTTCAGTTATATTAAGTCAATAAGTCAATAAGTTTCAAGTCGTCGACCAAGTCGTTATAGAAGTTTCAGTTATAGTAAGATAAGTCGACCAAGTCGTTACAGAATTTCAGTTATAGTAAGTCGATAAGTCGACCAAGTCGTATAGAAGTTTCAGTTATAGTTAAGTCAATAAGTCGACCAAGTCGTACAGAAGTTTCAGTTATAGTTAATCGATAAGTCGACCAAGTCGTATAGAAGTTTAAGTTATAGTTAGTCGATAAGTCGACCAAGTCGTATAGAAGTTTCAGTTATAGTTAAGTCAATAAGTCGACCAAGTCGTAGTTTCAGTTAAGTCGATAAGTCGACAAGTCGTATAGAAGTTTCAGTTATAGTTAAGTCAATAAGTCGACCAAGTCGTACAGAAGGTTTCAGTTATAGTTAAGTCGATAAGTCGACCAAGTCGTATAGAAGGTTTCAGTTATAGTTAAGTCAATAAGTCGACCAAGTCGTACAGAAGTTTCAGTTATAGTTAAGTCGATAAGTTTTTTACGATAAGTTAAATCGTATATTTTTTTTTCATTTAAGGTTAAGTCGATAAGTCGACCAAGTCGAAGTTTCAAGTCAAGTAGTCAGAAGTTTCAGTTATAGTTAAGTCGATAAGTCGACCAAGTCGTATAGAAGTTTCAGTTATAGTTAAGTCAATAAGTAGTCGTACAGAAGTTTCAGTTTAAGTTAAGTCGATAAGTCGACCAAGTCGTATAGAAGTTTCAGTTATAGTTAAGTCAATAAGTCGACCAAGGTTTCAGTTATAGTTAAGTCGATAAGTCGACCAAGTCGTATAGAAGTTTCAGTTATAGTTAAGTCAATAAGTCGACCAAGTCGTTAGAAGTTTCAGTTAAGTTAAGTCCAAGTCGACCAAGTCGTATAGAAGTTTCAGTTATAGTTTAGTCAATATGTCGACCAAGTCGTACAGAAGTTTCAGTTATAGTTAAGTCGATAAGTCGACCAAGTCGTATAGAAGTTTCAGTTATAGTTAATCAATAAGTCGACCAAGTCGTACAGAAGTTTCAGTTATAGTTAAGTCGATAAGTCGACCAAGTCGTATAGAAGTTTCAGTTATAGTTAAGTCGATAAGTCGACCAAGTCGTACAGAAGTTTCAGTTATAGTTAAGTTAGTAGTCGTATAAGTCGATAAGTCGACCAAGTCGTACAAGTTTCGTTCAAGTCGTATAGAAGTTTAAGTTATAGTTAAGTCGATAAGTCGACCAAGTCGTATAGAAGTTTCAGTTATAGTTAAGTCAATAAGTCGACCAAGTCGTACAGAAGTTTCAGTTATAGTAAGTCGATAAGTCGACCAAGTCGTATAGAAGTTTCAGTTATAGTTAAGTCAATAAGTCGACCAAGTCGTACAGAAGTTTCAGTTATAGTTAAGTCGATAAGTCGACCAAGTCGTATAGAAGTTTCAGTTATAGTTAAGTCAATAAATCGACCAAGTCGTACAGAAGTTTCAGTTATAGTTAAGTCGATAAGTTTTTTACGATAAGTTAAATCGTATATTTTTTTTTTCATTTAAGGTTAAGTCGATAAGTCGACCAAGTCGTAAAGAAGTTTCAGTTATAGTTAAGTCGATAAGTCGACCAAGTCGTATAGGTATAGTTAAGTCGATAAGTCGACCAAGTCGTATAGAAGTTTCAGTTATAGTTAAGTCAATTAAGTCGTAAGGTTAAGTCGATAAGTCGACCAAGTCGTATAGAAGTTTCAGTTATAGTTAAGTCAATAAGTCGACCAAGTCGTACAGAAGTTTCAGTTATAGTTAAGTCGATAAGTCGACCAAGTCGTATAGAAGTTTCAGTTATAGTTAAGTCAATAAGTCGACCAAGTCGTACAGAAGTTTCAGTTATAGTTAAGTCGATAAGTTTTTTACGATAAGTTAAATCGTATATTTTTTTTTCATTTAAGGTTAAGTCGATAAGTCGACCAAGTCGTAAAGAAGTTTCAGTTATATTTATTATTAAAGTTACTGTTGATAAAATTACGATCTATCGAGGGAACCTTAGAGGGTGTAAAGGGATCTTGGTCAACAGCCAGCGATGTTCCTTTATTTTATCCAGGATTATCTGACCACTGGCTTCAGCGCACGACTGATTACATTGTCCTTGCATCCGCAGGGAGTTAGTAAAAAGCGTTTTAGAGTCGTAGTTGCTAGGTGATTAATCATGTGGTTCTCATCTCTCCTTCATTAAATTATAATTACAAGCCCAACGTCCACGGCGCAGTCACTTCATTTAAGTAACAAAATTAAATTACCTAATGTTATAAAATTTATTTTAAACGATTCGATTTCTTAAGCATATAAAATTTATTGAGGAACTCTAACTTGTCAAATTACATTTTACCATTATTGAAAATCTATGCTGAGGTAGAGTTAAATTATATCCATAAATAATTAATTATTAGAGAAACATTAAAACCTTGGGGATATTAATTTAAAGAGATAGTCTGGTTTTATCAGTTACAATTTGAAAACATCTCTAGATACTTGCAATGTCAGAATTAATTAGTTATTTAAGATTTAGCTGAATAAATTTAGAATCGGAGTGTATTATGGTACTTTAATGTGTATTCTGCTGTTTCTGGGAGACCTTTTAGTTCTATAAGGATAGTATTTCAAGGATGTCATTAGACGATGTATACTATCATTATTTGTATTGTGTGACGTCAATTGATGATGTTCTATTACAATATGTATAGATTATAGACCAAGAGCTCAGGGGTGTTTTGTTAATAAAAAGTGAAATGGCTGGAACCGGTCTCAATTTTTCGTAAATACCTTCCTGAACAAGGATCTGCAATTCTGCCGACTCGTATCGGATAGGTGTCCCAGGCAGAACGCACTTTACAGGTCAAATTTACCACCCAAGTTAACGAACAGTGTAGTGGCTGGAACCGGTCTCAATTTTTCGTAAATACCTTCCTGAACAAGGATCTGCAATTCTGCCGACTCGTATCGGATGGGTGTCCCAGGCAGAACGCACTTTAGGGGTCAAATTTACCACCCAAGTTAACAAACAGTGTAATGGCTGGAAACCACAGAGTTAGTTTATTTCGAGTAAAAACAACTAACACAAACGCGCAAAAAACACTATTTTTGGTAAAATGTTTTTACGCGTGCTAAATGTACATTGCGACACATCTTCGAACTCACTTCGCTCGTACATAGAAAAAAGAAAACAGGGACTATGATGTCACAACAGATCACTGACCTCGCTCCAACCTGTTTAACAAACGATCCAACGAAATCCTATGAATAATAATTCAAAAAATGCCCCTTTGTAAGGAGTTTAGCTTTATTTTATTAATATATTATTTCTTTATTATTAAGTGTTTTACATGACCATTTCAATTTATCCTGTTCATGGTTAATTAAACCAATTTATGAGTCTTATGACCCCTTCTACTTGCAAATATCTTTATCTACTTCTTGTATTGTAAGTTCTACTTACAGTCTTGTTATCTCACACTGTAAATGCACTTTTACTCCCTAGGGAGGAAAAGTGAAAGTGTTGCCAACTTGACAGAATTTTTTTGTAAAATTTTTAGGATTTTTAGGAAATTTTTAGGATTTTTTCGGTGTTATGTTGGTTCTTCGGGTAGAATATACAATATACACACGCTAATGTTTAAATTACAAATATAGTATTACACATTATTCTATTGACAGCTTACAATAAAATAATGTGAAGATAGTGGCTTTATTCTCTCTTCAACAGAGTAATTGACATGGTAAGAATAAACTAAACTAACACAATATTGTGTTATATATTGATTGTTAATAACAATTAAGGAGCTGATGAATATATTAATAGTTGTTAGTATTAGTTCTCTAGTCGTAGATAAAATTTAATATGCAACAAGGGATGAAAGTTTTCAGCTCTAGCATTATCTCCCTCGTCAAGCCTCGGGAGCCAAAATGTTAGTTAACTCCCTTGGCAAGCCTCGGGAGCTAACTAGTTTATCTCCCTCGGCCTACCGGCCTCGTGAGCTAATGAAGTTTCCTCCTTCGGCGCTGCCTTAGGACGAAACTTTAACTTGAGCTGTAAAGCTTACTTTCATCCCTTGTTGCACGAATAACTATACTCACCTCTATTCATAGAAAGGTCCTACCTTCATAATTTCTAATATGACATATACACACACTCACAGTGTAGGAACCTTTTTGGTTTTACCACTTTTTTCTACACACACAGTAACAATGATTTGTTGAAATGTTTGCTGATTTATTTACAATGGCATTGGCATAAAATTTTTGAAATAAAATAAAATAAATCATCCGATGACATATTATACAAAGGTCGATTGTTGCAAGTCAGTAAATGATGATAATATTCCACTATAACCCGCTCCCTTCTTGTTATCTCCCTGACTTTTCATAACAAACTTGTTTAATTTTGTAGACAAAATATTATAAAATACGATTTTAGTTTATACTTTGTGTTTTGCTCTGAGAAAATTATGTCTTGGTTTTCCAAACCAGTGATTCTTGCGCTCTTTGCTTTTCTATCAAAAGGTTGTTTATTTATCATTACTGGGTAATATTATCATATTTAATAGAGATTTACTATATTTATAAGACAGTAAGACATGATAAAAACTTGAAAAAGTAGTTCTACGCAATAATCTTGCCCTGAATAATGTTGGGATACACTCAGGCTTACCCCTTTGTAACCCCCCCCCCCCTTATGGTATTGAATAGCCACCGCCATCTCTATGTATTTATTAACTGAGTTCTAATGTATTGCAAATGATGTTACGCATAGTATTGTGTAACCGATGGGATAAATATGCGAATTTCCCCTCTATGCTCAAATTATAAAACATAAAACGAAAACATTGGCATGAAGTTGTAACTTTTAAATTTTCATCAGTTTATTGAAGTACGAATAACTTGAACACGACAAACATAAAAAGCAAGTCCAGACAATTTTTTTCTGTTTAACTCTCGATATATATATATATATATATATATATATATATATATAATATATATATATATATATATATATATTATATATTTATTTATTTATTTACATTTATTTATTGTTGCTATACTTAAGAGTTATATTTTACAGTTCATTTACATGTATAAAAAAATCGTTTGCGGCTTAAAATTCAAAATATTGGAAATATAATGAGGAAATACAGTGCATAACTCTTATAATAAATTAAAATTAATAAAATCTAAGCTGTCAAGTATGATTATAGGTCATACTTGGGTAATAGATTAGCTACCTAATAATAATAATAATAATAATAATAATAATGCCTGTTTAGAGCCTTGCGGCTCATCAGGGATAACCCCTGCGGGAACCACCTCGAATGGAAGTAGCAACCGTTACGCTCAAAGTGTATTCTAAAGT
The DNA here is from genome assembly GCA_018340805.1 of Microvelia longipes. NCBI lineage: Eukaryota > Metazoa > Arthropoda > Insecta > Hemiptera > Veliidae > Microvelia > Microvelia longipes. The sequence continues at coordinate 59,081,104 of JACMZG010001863.1, forward strand.
TGGCGATAATATATCTAATCAATAATCTTCTATAAACTAAGAGCGTAACCTGGGATGCGAACCCCAGACCTTCGTGGGTGTCAAAGGTCAGTGTAAAGACAAACGCCCTAACGACCTCGGCCACGGAGGCAGCTTTAGCTACCTAATGTCTGACTTTTATAAGTTATGATTAAACTTAAGTTATAAGACTCTAAACATTAGGTAACTTTATTATTCTGAGGTCGAGCGCAAGTAGAAATAATAACACTTAAGACAATAGTTTTTAACTTTTGTATTTGACGGAGATATTTTAGAAATAAACTCTTTAATAAGTTCTCTCTGTCATGACAATGTTCATAGCTTTGTAATTTAATCTGTCCGTCATTTAGCCAATGTTTTATAACAGGGAATGCCTATCAATATCTAGACAATATTAAATACTGCACTGAGAATACTAAATACTTGTCAAGAGATCTTAGCTTTTAAAGTGGAATTATTAGACATGATCTTGCCGCCCCCATCTAGAAGCCTATCTACGTTCTGCTCCAATTCAGAAGTAATTTCCATCGCCTACGTGATTCTTACATCTGTCAGTGTCTCCTTTGCATTTATTTTTCATCCGTTTTTCATCGAACGCAGTTTCTTTTACGTTTGTAGTATAAAGGTTTTTTAAACTTTCTCATGAGTTAAATGAACGAAGAAAAGAGTCTCTCCACAAAACAATAATTTATTCAAAGCGCTTTCAACCCAACATGAGGCCATCATCAGTGCCAGATATAATAGAAAGAATAAACGTCTAAAAGAAAGACATTAAAGGTTAATACAAGTCAAACTGTGGAATTCGCAGTTTTCCTTCTCTTCTTTTTCGACTTGACGATGTCGGTGAGTCGTAAAAGACTCGTCTTTAATGTCTTTCTCTTAGCCGTTTATTCTTTCTATTATATCTGGCACTGATGATGGCCTCATGTTAGGTTGAAAGCGCTTTGAATAAATTAATAGTTTTGTGGAGAGACTCTTTTCTTCGTTCCTTTCATTATGAACAACTCCACTGGTGCTCATTCAAAATCATATTTCTCATGAGTATTTTAAGTTTTAAAAATTTATTTAGACCTTTTTATGTCTATAATTTTAAAGTCCAAATTGCCAATTAGGAGTGTTAATTATTTTTAAATTTACTTGCCTAACGTGTTTGAACGTATTAGTATTATCGTAGTCTAACTAAATTAAATTATTAACTCCAGAAATAAATTACTAACCCCTGTTTGTAATTTATGTGGCCCTCAACTGTGGACCCGTTGCCACTGTGGCCCACAACAAAATTGGACCCGTCCGATTCTTTCTGGACGAATTATTTATGTGCCTGGGGTTTTTTCTTGTTCAAAGATGATAGCTTGTTTAGTGCTTAAAATTAAGCAGTCACAGAATCAAGGAAAATATAAAAATCTATATCTCTAAAAAATAACAATAAGGGTATTCTTAGTTATTAATTTTTGCTAGTATACTTTTGCCAATAAAGAACTTGTTTAAAAAAAATTGCTAGTTTTTGTTCTTTTTTATTGTAACTTAAGTTAATCTAATAATTTATATTTAACTTTGTACAGAGCGCCTTACGTGTGGTTCTGCCGTTAGGGGCTCTTTAAAAATAATAAAATAAAATAAAGGTGATAAATTTTTCCTTGTTTTTATTTTTGATGTAAATATCGAACCCTTCATCTTTCGAAAATTCCGAACACTTTAAAGATACTCAAATTATTATAATTTAAAATCGTCTTTCTCTATTAAATCCTGACTGATGTAATACATAGTTCGTTTTTTGTTTTTTCATATAGATTAATACTACTACAAGATAACTGTTAACAAGTATTGAAGTTACAGTTGTAAACAGTTTTAGTGGCTTGATAAGGCATGTAAGAGAAACAATCCAGTGATTGCACTCAGGCGAGTGCAAGTTTCATTCATTTGTTATGATACTATCGGTGATAGATAAAATATGAAAATAAAAAAGGTGAATTAGAGATAGTATAGAGATAGTTAAATTCTGAGAGATAATAATTGATGAAGATTTAAGTTAAGATAATATGGTTAAATCATGTTGATTAAGATAAGATAATTAAGATAAAATAAGAGTAGATAAAGTAACATTATAAATTTATAATGATAGCTGGTCTCGAGCCCACTGCCTCCTCAGGCGTCGTACAGGATTATCAGGAAGGGTGTTTGAGGAAAGAATTCTTACGAGAGAATTCGGATGTTCAATTTGGATTCGTGGTTGTTGTAACGGAATACGGAATGGTTTCGGACAAATGGAACATACGGGACACTGTGGAGAGTTAGGTTTGATACGTAGAAGGGAGCATTTGTTATGGTTTTAAGGATTTTGGACTGTAGGACCTGGAGACGATTGGAGTTGGAAAGCTTGGTGCTACCCAACGCTTCCTTGGTTATAGAACCGTGTTGGTTTCAATACCACGGTTTAGATACGGAGTTTATTACTCAGTGATGGCTTTGACATACGATCTAGAAGACGTGACAGGAACTTGAATCGTCTTGATACGTCACTACGTTTGGTCTTAGTGTGGTGTTGCCAATTGAAACGTCTGTGGAGGTTAATGCCAAAGTATCGGACACTAGAGGACTGAGCTAAGTAAACCTGGTTGAGTGGGACTGGAGGACAAGTGTCTATACGAAGAGCGAAAGTGACACCAATACTTTTCTGTTCGTTTATCTTAATCCTCCATTTCCTTAACAAGGTTCAAGAAGGAAAAGATGGTACTGGGTGTTATCAGAAGCGGTAACATGGACAGAGAGGATTGTCTTCTTAAAATTAGATAAGAGAAAATTAGCTTCAATCTCAGATTTTTATTCTAAGAAAAAAATATATTTTTTTCTTAGAAAAAAATATATTTTTATATTTTCGTATGCCACCACTCTGACTCAATATCAGGAGCTAGTTCAATCTAGTCCAGGATTAAGATTTCCAGCATAAAATTTAACATTTTCTAACCTATTTTGAACATTGGTAATTTTTATTATAATAAGTTTTTATTTTAAGTGTTGTCATTTTTGCAGCCTTATCTTTAGAAGGTTTGGGGCTTGATATTTCTTAGACTTAATCTATCTTTTATGGATCTACAAATTTTTAATAATATACTTACATTTTATGAATCTAAAGTGACGATGATTTCAGTGAAGTTTAGCAGGAAACCTCTCTACTATTAGTTTCGATATGACTGACGAAAATATACATGGTACTAACCGTTAAGACGCCTCCAGGTCGTTAGAGCTTCTATAATTATACTGACCATTGACACAATGGAGGTCTGAGGTTCGCATCCCAGATTAAGCTTTTAGTTTATACAAGATTCTTATCAAAATAAATTGTAGCCAACTGTAGAAATAACAAATAAATAAAATAAATTATACACTTTGCTGTAGAATAACGCCACCACCTGGGGTTAATCCCGCAGGAGTTATTCCTGGTAGCCGCGAGGCTCTGTACGGCCATTATTATTATAAAGACATCAAGTGCTGCGTATGGCTCTAATTAACAAATTATATCTTAATCTCTGTGTACTATGCATATTTATTTCTTATCTTGATCTGGACTCATACACCAGTGTAGCGAATGAAAAGGATACCAGGCTGGGATTGGAATCCTGACTTGAACAGGCTGAGACTGGAATCCTGACTGGTACAGGCTGGGGTTGGAATCCTAACTGGAACAGGCTGGATTGGAATTTTAGAATCCTGACTGAAACAGCTGAGACTGGAATCCTGACTAGTACAGGCTGGGTTGGAATCCTGACTGGAACAGGCTGGGATTGGAATCCTGACTGGAACAGGCTGGGATTGGAATCCTGACTGGAACAGGCTGGGATTGGAATCCTGACTTGAACAGGCTGAGACTGGAATCCTGACTGGTACAGGCTGGGGTTGGAATCCTAACTGGAACAGGCTGGGATTGGAATCCTGACTGAAACAAGCTGGGGTTAGAATCCTGACTGGAACAGGCTGAGACTGGAATCCTGACTAGTACAGGCTGGGGTTGGAATCCTGACTGGAACAGGCTGGGATTGGAATCCTGACTGGAACAGGCTGGGATTGGAATCCTGACTGGAACAGGCTGGGATTGGAATCCTGACTGGAACAGGGTGTGACTGGAACAGGGGCTCCTTTTTAGCTGAGTATACGTATTGTAAATCGAGGGATTTGGCTGTGTGAATTAGAATTAAAATACAATATGTGAACAAACATGTCAGGTATCATGGTATTCAAAATCTGACTATTCTAAGCAACAGCGGTCACTGTTATCAAATCATAATGCACGGCCTGATAAATATATTTAAATTTTTACTTGACACTTGATTGAACTACATCCGAAGAGATAAAAGGCTAAGAGAAAGCACTGTGATATATAATTTATTTAAAGATTTATCTTAGGATATCCCTGGTCAGAAGACCCTAGGGAGGAGATGGCAAATCTCTTTCGGTGATATATTGCTTGCTTGAGGACGGAAAGGACCCAAATTTGTACCTTATTTCTTTAAGGTAAAAGAAAATCTATTCTGATCTCATGTTTTTGATATCGAGTTTCGATTTAAGACTAATTTTGAAATGACAATGACAGAAGTTGGCTAAGAAGATACCAGACAGTCTGATACGACAGCCTTGCACTGATTAACTGACAACATTGCCCTGAGGACAAACACCCTGTGGTATAAACACCATGGTATAATCATGTTGAGCATGTTATTCCATACATAGGTTGTAGCATTAATATGTTGATACTTTAAAAATTAGCTCTTTAAAAATTCAAGAATATTTATTCTCAAATCATTATGATACTGATCTGATTTTAACTCATAAACCAAAAATATAAGGCAAAATGGACCATGGAATGAAACATTCCAAAGGAAAATCATCTGACTTCCTGACCCCCCCCCCCCCAAGAAAGGTGCACCAACAAGAAAGAAAGAAAAGTACCCTTCATTTTTTTATAAAAACAACTAGCAGTGATACCCGAGATTCGCTCGGCAAAAATTTTATTTATCAAACCACACATTTTTAATTATTTTTTTGATGACTACAAAAAATTGAAGTTGTTAACAGCTGTAACTGCAAGAGAATTTTTTGTTTAAGATTTCTTTGTCTATACGGCGATTCTCATGCCTTGCTTTATAATTGTTTGGTAAGGTCCTTGTTTCGTTAAGTTAAGATAAGTTGAGGATCAAAAATGGAAATCTTAAATGGTTTTTCTTTACTTATAGTCAAAATACAAGAATATTCTTAACAAAATAGGCCATGAATTAAACAATTTTTAGGCAAACTACAAACATTTAGAATTACATTAGCACATGTATACACTGTTCTTCAATTATAATAATATTCTTTCCTGTGTATCAATATATAACAAATATTTATTTATTAATAAAATGCAAATACATTTGCATAGTTTCCTTAATCATTTTTCAAGATATAATTGTTTTAATGAAACAATTATATGTCATGAAAAAAACTAATCCTTTTGTAAATTAAGCACAATTTTATACCAAACTTACCTATTTCTTTATTATAAAAATTATAACAATTATTTGGGAGCCTAATTTATTAAACCTGGTTTACCAATGAAACTTAAAAATTATTTTGTCCTTTAAGTAAAATAATATCTATAATGTCATGATTCAGCAAGTAGATTCCGAGCTGTAATCAATAATTCCTGTTATATAAATAATTCCTGTTATATATTCCTGTTATGTTATATTATTACTGGAACTCTATCCCTATATTTTTAGGAACAGATCTCGATAAGCGAAGAACGTTTTTATTTTAATAGAAAAGTTCCGAGGTAGCCCGTACCCAATTTTTTATTTCTAGATCTCTCCTTGGGTTTTCTATCTCTATTATTTAATCACTTTAAGAGAACGAGAAATGAAAACTATCAACATTCTCTATATTTAACAGAAAGTTGTTTCCTCTCTCCACTGAGTTTTTTAATTTTGTAAAATTTTCCACTGAAAATTTTCCACCTCTTAAACTCCGTGTTAAAGGTAATGACTAAGAAAATCTCATGGTGGTTTCTTTGATTATATCAAAATATTATCTAAAAACCAAGATATTATATATGTCGATAAATGGTTTCAAATGAATCATTGAGTTTATGGCTTTATTTTGATTTTACTATTTAAATGATCATCTCGCAACATTTCCATAAGGGTTATATGAAAAGTTTAACTTAATACGTAAAAATATTTTGTGCTTTAATTCTATGAGGCATAAAATAAATGCTTGTTATTATAAGGAAATTTTGGTTTTTCTGTTTCCTTATTTTGGGAGGTTATGGTAGAGTAGAGGTTAATACTGTGTAAAGGTTACATTTTATAGCTTAGTGAACCGAATAGAAATAATTAAATGAAAACTTAAACTGCAAATTTTACTGGTTTTTGGTCTTAAAAACGGTAAATAGTTTTGGGGGAAAATTAAGTTTGTCTGAAGGCAGTTTCTGCAGTCGGTTCCGGGTGACAATTACTTACTTCTATTACTTCTATTACTTCTACTTCTATTACTTGTCATTCTCAATGAATTTGATTTCGTGTACAAAACTGCACAAGACGTAAACAGATGAGCTGGACTTGGATGAGAAGAATCAAGATGATAACAATAAAAGAGAAAAAAGTGATATAATACTAGAAAAATCGATAAAAGTCAGAACAAATGAGGTACGAAGAATGCAAATAATGCGAACCTGTTCTGTACCTTGTAAAATTGACTGACGTTCTGTACCTTGTAAAATTGACTGACGTACACGCTCTGTACCTGTAAAATTGACTGACGTACACGCTCTGTACCTTGTAAAATTGACGACGTACACGCTCTGTACCTTGTAAAATTGACTGACGTACGCTCTGTACCTTGTAAAATTGACTGACGTACACGCTCTGTACCTTGTAAAATTGACTGACGTACACGCTCTGTACCTTGTAAAATTGACAGACGTACACGCTCTGTACCTTGTAAAATTGACAGACGTACACGCTCTGTACCTTGTAAAATTGACTGACGTACACGCTCTGTACCTTGTGACAGACGTACACGCTCTGTACCTTGTAAAATTGACAGACGTACACGCTCTGTACCTTGTAAAATTGACAGACGTACACGCTTGTACCTTGTAAAATTGACTAGTGATAACAGTTTAACTACGCGCTAAGTATGCTTATCAAACAAATATAAACACTCACTTTACCTGTGTCATTCAAAATTTATTTGAGGTAAAATTGGTGAAAATCTGCTGTCTTGTACTTGGTTTTATGTCTGAGACATTACCCCAATATCATTCATTCATTTTCTCTTTAGCAATTTGCTTAAAAATATCGTAGGAAAAAATAAATAAAGTTTGCCTTTCCACAGATGATTTATTATTATAAAACAAAGCCAGCTTTCAACCTGAACGGTCATCATCAGTGCCGGTGAGATGAGTCTAGATTACTTTTTAGCCGGTTTCTGAGGCCAAGGCATGTATAAGACAATTTTGAGTCTTATACATGCCTTGGTCTCAGAAACCGGCTAAAAAGTAATCTAGACTCATCTCACCGGCACTGAAGATGACCGTTCAGGTTGAAAGCTGGCTTTTTTTTATAATAATAAATCATCTGTGGAAAGACAAACTTTATTTATTTATAAGCTTATTCCACATCTCAGTATTTCTCGAATCGTAGGAAAACTTAAGAAAACTCTTAAAATTATACTTTTTCACCTAGTAATATAGTAACTTTATAAGGATGAAATAAATAAATTTTTAGACAGTGGCGATTTACTTTAAAGAACTAAATCAAAGCATTAATTAATATATTAAGAGGTATTTGGACTCGCTGTTGGTGCAATCTGTTGTCAGAATCCCTTAACTACTCAGCATGCAATACGTTTAGTTTTATGATTTTTGTAATTAATTTAATTGATTATTTTAAAAGTACCTCTACTACCTGGATTCAAAGCATAGTCCTTGACCTTCATAATAACTTAAATAAATCCAATCTAAAATATAACACAACACTAGAAACGTCTGTAACATCTGACCCCGATTAAATGGGTGTCATTTAATACTGAGGGAAAGGACAGAAACGGCCCCTTATTTCAAAGAGGAGAACAAATAAATATAAAATATTATATTACAGGGAGGGTTATATTACGTTGAAATATATCTAGCACAATAGCTGCGTTGTAGCAAACCCTATTTCAACTGCTGCTGTAACGTAGCAACCCATCCTCGCTGTTTCACATTGTCAACATTAATTTTATCTTTTATCTTAGATAGAGTTGATATTTTAACTTACGGAAATAAATAAAGTAGAAACATTTTTTCTTGGACTTTAATATTGCTGCCTTATATAAAAAGGTAACGTTTTAATATTATATACTTTTTTTGAGGTAGTACGTAATTGAGCACTTTATTGGACCGTTTTTAGGATGAGAAGCCAATCATTATTGTTATAGGAGGTTATTTAGTACTTTTCACCTCCGAGTACAATAATGAATGTAAAAAAAACTCCTAGGACGTAAAAGTAATTCATATATTGCCGCCATTACTGTAATGTAGCGTGTTCAAAAAAACAATCTGTGTAAACCCTTCATGATTACTTTAAAAACGTTCATTTTGTTTCTAAGATTTTGTTTCTGTGTTTGTTCGTAGACTAATTTTTTTTTTCGTTTTTAAAAGGTGTTGTTCTAATTGACAATTTTTGTGTATTTATTTGTAAAGCTTTTACATTTTGGAGTAAAAGTGTGAAGCTATGGATGAATTCAATGACGACGATATTATGGAGTTAATTGGACGTTTGTTTTTTTTTTAATTAAGTATATAGCGCAGTCTATTTAATGAGTGCTACCTCAAAAAAATAGTGTATCCGGCTGAGAATGTCTTTATGTCTTGGCAATTTTTCCCGACTCGCTTCGCTCGTCGTTAAATCTAATTGCCGTGACATAAAGACACACTTTTCAGCCTTATGGCATAAATAACAATTTTAATTATCAAATGCAGTACTGTTTAGTTAAGACTATACTTGGCTTGACAGAGCATACTGCTCTCCTACTCTAAAAATAATACTGCGCAAGGGCGGAGGTGCGCAAGTTAAGCTGATTTTCTTTTAAATGCTTTCTGCCTTGCGCAACAATCCAGTTCTCTTGAAGGTTCTTGGTTTATGGTTCGTAGATGGAACAGTAGTACTTTTACTTGATTGTCGATTTCTATGGATTTTACACCATAAGTTGTTCAAATCTATGTTTGCCATTGCTTAATTAGTTTTGCACAACATATATGGCAGTCAAACAGATTTTAGTTTAAGCTAATCTACAAAATGATTTAGCACATAATCTTTGAAATAATCTTAATAACTTAAGCGTCTGATGGAAGGAGAATTTATTAATATTTTACAGATAACAAATTATCGACCAAGAGCCCAGGGGTGTTTTGTTAATAAAAAGTGTAATGGCTGGAATCGGTCCTGGAAACGGGTTTAATTTTTCCTAAATACCTTCCTGAACAACGATCTGCAATTCTGCCGACTCGTATCGGATGGGTGTCCCAGGCAGAACGCACTTTAGGGGTTAAAGGTTCTGCCTGGGACACCCATCCGATACGAGTCGGCAGAATTTCAGATCCTTGTTCAGGAAGGTATTTAGGAAAAATTAAACCGGTTTCCAGCCATTACACTATTTGTTAACTTGGGTGGTAAATTTGACCCCTAAAGTGGGTTCTGCCTGGGACACCCATCCAATACGCGCAGCCTACCACGAGCCAAGACTTAAATTTATTTCCCAATACTTACATCTTCCTCTATCTGATCTTCTATATAACCCAACCACAGTTTTCATTTCCAATCTTTATTATTTTTTCTGTCAGGCCCTTTCAATAAGAGACACAGGCGCTAAGCTTTTTTTATTACACCCCTTATATCATTATCACACATACAATTTTTCTATTAATATTTTTTATATGTATAAATATATATCTTCCATATTCTATCTTTTACCATTTCAGTGCGCCCTTCTAATCCTCCCACACTAAACCCAAGTTCCAAACTAACAAAATTTTTATTTTTATTATTAGACACAATGCAAAAAGGAGATAGATATATTTTTCAATCAATAATTTTTCATTCTTCTTGTTTAGAAGTCAAAAATTGGTACCTTTCTTTTAACTATTTTTTCCACTTTTTTTCTCATTATTAATGTTAGACCTAAAATTGATATAGTTTATTATTTTTATACATCTCCTCAGGTTCATTTTAATTTCTTTAAAAGCAGATATTGTAAGTTATTTCTTATAATTTTCTACACAATTTGTGACACCCCCTTTGTAAAGACTGTATGTCTATGACAAATAAATATATTATTATTAATTGAGAGATACCTAGGAAATGTAACAAGCATTGAATTTTGCTTTGAACTGAAAGCTAAGGAGTTCACAACAGCACCGACGGTTTTGTACAGCGATAGTCAACGTGCAAAACACATAGACATCAACTAGGGACACCATGCATGTACAGGCAAACGTTGGGAGTCAACTTGCATGTAGAAATTTACATCCAGTAAGGGAAATGTCACTGTCTTTCAGTACCATAGAGTTAATAGACCAAGAGCCCAGGGGTGCTTTGTTAATAGAAAGTGTAATGGCTGGAACCGGTCTCAATTTTTCGTAAATACCTTCCTGAACAAGGATCTGCAATTCTGCCGACTCGTATTGGATGGGTGTCCCAGGCAGAACCCACTTTAGGGGTCAAATTTACCACCCAAGTTAACAAATAGTGTAATGGCTGGAAACCGGTTTAATTTTTCCTAAATACCTTCCTGAACAAGGATCTGAAATTCTGCCGACTCGTATCGGATGGGTGTCCCAGGCAGAACCTTTGACCCCTAAAGTGCGTTTGCCTGGGACACCCATCCGATACGAGTCGGCAGAATTGCAGATCCTTGTTCAGGAAGGTATTTACGAAAAATTGAGACCGGTTCCAGCCATTACACTTTCTATTAACAAAGCACCCCTGGGCTCTTGGTCTATTAACTCTATGGTACTGAAAGACAGTGACATTTCCCTTACTGGATGTAAATTTCTACATGCAAGTTGACTCCCAACGTTTGCCTGTACATGCATGGTGTCCCTAGTTGATGTCTATGTGTTTTGCACGTTGACTATCGCTGTACAAAACCGTCGGTGCTGTTGTGAACTCCTTAGCTTTCAGTTCAAAGCAAAATTCAATGCTTGTTACATTTCCTAGGTATCTCTCAATTAATAATAATATATTTATTTGTCATAGACATACAGTCTTTACAAAGGGGGTGTCACAAATTGTGTAGAAAATTATAAGAAATAACTTACAATATCTGCTTTTAAAGAAATTAAAATGAACCTGAGGAGATGTATAAAAATAATAAAACTATATCAATTTTAGGTCTAACATTATTAATAATGAGAAAAAAAGTGGAAAAAATAGTTAAAAGAAAGGTACCAATTTTTGACTTCTAAACAAGAAGAATGAAAAATTATTGATTGAAAAATATATCTATCTCCTTTTTGCATTGTGTCTAATAATAAAAATAAAAATTTTGTTAGTTTGGAACTTGGGTTTAGTGTGGGAGATTAGAAGGGCGCACTGAAATGGTAAAGATAGAATATGGAAGATATATATTTAACATATAAAAAATATTAATAGAAAATTGTATGTGTGATAATGATATAAGGGGTGTAATAAAAAAGCTTAGCGCCTGTGTCTCTTATTGAAAGGGCCTGACAAAAAATAATAAAGATTGGAAATGAAAACTGTGGTTGGGTTATATAGAAGATCAGATAGAGGAAGATGTAAGTATTGGGAAATAAATTTAAGTCTTGGCTCGTGGTAGGCTGCGCGAGAGAAAATAAAATGAGTAAGAGAATCAGAGTCTTGGTTACAGGATGGACAGGAATTATCCACAGACAGGGTGTAGGATCTCTCAATTATTACTGTTATATTGTGTCAACTATTCATGTTTTACAATACTCGGTAGTATCAAATTATATCAAATAGCCTTGGCAAATTCGTTGATTCTTTAGCTGCATTAGTTAACGATTTATACTCGGCTTCTTTGCTGGAGAGAGCAACTACCGATTGTTTTCTGGCCTCCCATGATAGCTAATTTGAATTTATATCCCCTGTAGGATTTTCTACTTTTAAGTTATAACAAATCTGCATCTGGTTTACTAGTTTTAGTACTGTTCAACTTGAGGTCAGCTGTTGTTTTCAGATAATAAATAAACCTGTTTGCAGCAGACAAATGTTTGGTTTTGAACTTAGAATAATACTATATATAGAAGGAGCACAGGAACGTAAACAGAAGGAATAATGCAGAGGTACAATGGACCCACATACGAGGTCTAAGTACCTAGGAAATTATTTCCTCCGGAATTTAATTTAAAAAAAAAACAGGACCGTAAACACAATGTAATTCCACTGATAACACGAAAGCCGGTTGTCTGGTGCAACTAAGTAATGCTGCCAACCTGACAACAACATATTTTTTTTTGCTTTTATGTTCATAGAGATATTTACTAGAGGGGGCATAGCATATCTTATTACATCGAGAGGCCTGAAACATCGTTTTGGGGCTCTGTGTAACCTCATTGAAACTTCCTTCATGAGTTGGTTAAGGTTACAATAAATAAATTGTTTTCGGCTTCCCACACATTGTTTGTGTTTTGTTTTGTATTTTTAACGTTCTTTTATATAAGTTAGTGTAATCTTGTAATGACTATTTGATTACATTTTTAGCTAAGGTAATCAGGTTATTTATTCGATGTTTCAAAATTTAACTAATAGGGCCCCTCTAGTAATATTATCTCTATGTTTATGTTGACATCCTTACATAGTCGGTGTGCTAGCCCGCCATTATTTAAATTTTCTATTAGTTCCTGTCGTATTTAAATATTTTGACTCCCTCACTATTATAAATTTAAATATTGTATGATAGCAATACAGTAACAATGCAAGTATCCAGTTCTGACGTCATACAATAGTCTCATATACTATTTTTTGAACACAATGATACACATTATTATTTATTTCGTAAACTAAATAAGTTTGTTTCATTTACATACGTGGGTAAACACGGATCTATAGGACAAATTTTGTTTAGTAAAAAACAAACTATATTTTTCATAAACACGAGAAAGAAATAGTCGTAAAATAATATGAAAAATATTCCCTCTGTAAATGACTTGCATTATTTTAAGTAAACACAAGACGCATCAAACTATCGGCCATCTCGATAATGCATAATTAAAATTTTTCTTGTTATAATCGTTCAAATACATTTTCTTATACCTAAAATATTATAATTAACCATTTTATACATTTAGAATTAATAAGTAATGAAGCATTAATAAATAATTTAATTAAATACTTCAACAACCGGAAATATTGCCAACTTTGTTAAAAAAACATTTTATTTTGTTAGGTTGGCAGCATTATTTAGTTGCACCAGTCAACCGGATTTCGTGTTATCAGTAGTGCTCCTTCTATATAAAGTATTATTCTAAGGTTTTGAATTATATTGTCTTAAAAAGATCAGAGAGAGTTAGGTCAGGTCGACATGCAACTCGCCACGTATAGAGGTCAAATGATTATGCAATTCGGAAAGTCATTTTCAAGCTACATGTAGTGGCTTATCAGCCATAATGGGTTATCACCCATTATAAAAATGAATTTAACCTAATAAATTGAATGTCAGATTAAAGATTAATGTACAGGGATGGTATGGATGATTTGAAATAATAGCTACACACTCATTTTCAAATGAAACTAAAATTTTATTATTTCAGTGAGCACCTTGAATGATGCCATCATGAAAATTAAAGAGGAAAAAAATAAAACATTGATTATGTACGACAAATAACATCTGATAAGTGGTGTCCGTTTTTGTCCACACACTCCTGTAGACGTTGTGAGAAGTTGACCTGACACCTTGTGACTATTTTTTATGGGGCTAACTCAAATCACGTACACTTGAAGCCCTAAATGAAGCAATACCACGTCCAATGCTACAGAAGAGTATGGACAACTTCTCCTAACGTCTACAGGAGCGTGTGGACAAAAACGAACGCCACTTATCAGATGTTATTTTTCGTACATAATCTATATTTTATTTCTTCCTCTTTAATTTTCATAATGGCATCATCCAAGGTACACACTGAAATAATAAAATGTTAGTTTCATTTGAAAATGAGTGTGTAGCTATTATTTCAAATCATCCATACCTCCCTGCCGGACCCTGACAAAAAAAAGCTCGACCTCAAATGAGGTGTTGATCATAACTGTAGAGTATTATGGGTTCGGGCTCGCTTCGCGCAACCTCGGAATCATTAGATGACCAAATTTCCATTAGATGACTAAAGTACTTGTGTGAAAAAGTTTTCTAATTTCCATTAGAAAACTTGAGTGAAAGTACAAAACAAGTGGAACAGCACTGCAAAGTCTGCGAGGTCACTTTGATGACCGCTAGGAGAAATACAATTCTAAGGTGTTATAACTTAAGGTCTATGAAAGCTTGGAAAATGACAACAGCGGACAGAATTTAATCATGTAACATGAAAACTACTTTTCTACCTTTACAAAACTCTTAAATATACCACTGGTTATACTTGTCAGCCTAGTTTTTATTAAATATAATCCTTAAAATTAGTGATAAATAGAAGTATAATAGTTATTGTATAAATAACTGAGATATATGCTTCAATAATTTACCTATTTCAATATTTTAATTATTTCATGCAAATCAGCCTAAGCCGTCGTGCCGTGTTGGCTTTAGTTCAATGTTGGATTTATGTGAATTAGATTATATATCTTCGACCTTATAACAAGTATTAAAACTTATGAATAACTTAAAGGATCAAAAATTTAGTATAAAACTCATAACATATACATTTTTAAAACTAGGAAAAATATATAACATGTAACATCACAGATTCACATACTGAAAGGACAAAGGGGATTTATAACTTTTGTTTGCTTTTATGCCTCCCTGTGATCGCTTTGCCGCATAGTTGCTCTCCTATATCAGTTCGTCATATTGCTAGTTTTTATAAGTAGTCAATAACACGATAGTTTATCAATAGTCAATCAATAACATCGGAACTTATACAGATAATAAAATGCAACTTCATATTTTTGTTACCCATTCATAGTACTTCATGTGTAAAAACTCTCTATCCTTTATTGTGGGTTTATGACGTCGCACACTTGTCATTAACAATAGGCTTTGGGACATTAACAAGGTTAATTTTTATACAAAGTTTCATTTCGATCTGAAAAAGCGTTCGATAGTTATCGTGTCCCATTAAAACGTCATACACATACACATGCATACAACACACACACACAGATAATATTATAATAATATATTATATATATATATATAATATATATATTTATATATATAATGTATATATATATATATTATATTATAATATATATATATATATATATATATATATATATATATATATATATATATATTATTCGATTCCTTCCTGCCTGTTCTTTAGAGATTCTTTGACAATCATGGAAGCATCCTAGTATTAGATGAAGTACTTATATTAAGTAAGATTGTATTATAAGAATATGATGAGATCTGAGTTACTGTTTTATTAGATAGAGTTATTAATACGGCTAGTCTGGGACCTTTCTTTTAGATGAGAGACTGTTAGGGCTAGGCCCGGTACTTAGAAGAGGAGTGCTCGTAGGCAGTCTCGGTCTGGATACGGGAGAGTGTTAGTCGTCAGACAGTTAACTATTAATAACTCTAACTGAATCGGCTGCCCTTTGGCCCATGCCAGAAATGGCCTATATTAAACGAGTTTCTAATGATATAAATATATATATATATATATATATATATATAATATATATATATATATATATATATATATATATATATATATAATTACATACATATTGTGAGGTATATATATATTTTTAAATTCTCAATATAAACAATATATTACTTTTTAAATACTTTATTGATACTTTTTTGTAATAAATAAACAACTTTTTATTTACCTGATATCCAATTCGAAAATACTATTTTAAGGTGGGCTATATCCGCCCTATAAGCTCCTTAAGTTACTAACTTAAACTTAAAAACTCAGGGTTAAAAAATATTTAATTTTCTTAATTCTAAACAGGTATTTTAGAAAACATATAATACTTTTTTTCTAAAAAGTAAATTTAAAAATGTATTGATGGTTTCTTTGTTGTAAACTTAAGCTTGAAAGTTGAACAAACTTTTTAGAAAAATAACAATAGAAGAAAAGCTTTTAAAAAGGTTATTTTTCAATAGCCAGTTAAGGTTGTTAGGTCTAAGAGGGCTGAATTTGGGGCGACGCGGATATCTGGGGGCGGTGCAGGTAATAAAAGCGAGAACCATCTTTTCTTTAGATCCTTACTATAGTTCAGCTGATTTGTTACTAGAATTACAATATTTATTTATTTTATATATATCCACATATAGATATAAATTAGGTAAATTATATTGAAAATAAGGACGGCGTTTAAGAAGAAATTAAAAATATATTTCCTAAATGTATGTTTAGATTTGTTGTCAGTTTTTCACAGGAATTATTATTAGACAACCTACATATACGTTATTGTTGGGATCTGAGTAGTTAAGGTAAAAGTCTCTAAGTGGCTTTGTAAATGTTTTCCATTGAATTTTATTTTACTCGGGGTAAGTCAGGAAAATTAAAGTCAGGAAATTCTCTCCTATCGAAATGTAATCAATCAAGTTCCTCTACTAGACTTTAGTAAGTATGGTGGTCCTTAAATCAATCCATTCGGTTTAAAGAAGCTTAGAATGAAAACTATTGATGTCTTTTGATAATAATCTTAACTTTTCTGAGAGAAATTCTGAGATTCTGAGAGAAAAAATTAGATTCCGAATAGAATAAAGTTTTATAAAAAAAAAAACAACTGCCAGTACTCCTTTAACCAAATAATCGTAAGATCCAGATATATCGGATCACAACATTGTCTCTTTTAAAAATGTTTGCCACGAAGGGTCAGAAATACTTCGCGATGATATTTTTTATAAAATAATGAGTTAGAGAAATGTATGAATTGATCTTATTAGCGCTGTGTCACTATATATATATATATATATATATTATATAATATATATATATATATATATATATATATAATATATATATATATATATAATATCCAGCTAAGAAGGACAGACCTTTTTCTCGGAAACTGTACCTTTTTCTGGGAAACTATGACAGCTAGAAGGATGCGGTTTTCGGCGTTGGATTCAATGTAATTGGAGCAGACGTGAAAAATCGTTATCGGGCGCGCTTCGCGCCTGTCATAGAGATGTTAATGCTAACTTTTTTAATTTATAGTTAGGTATAGGAACTTTTTTTGTTCTTTAAAGAATGAAAATAAGGAAGATTAGTGAAACCGCATCAAAATCGGACAATTTTTAATCGAGCTATGATGAAAAAACACTTTTTTTAAATTTAGTTCACTTCGGCGCCATTTTGGATGATGTTGCATTTAAATAAAATTTATTATTGGACATATTTTTAAACTAGAAACATTGCTTTAATAAAAGAATATCAAAAGTTTTAATTCTAACCTTAGTTTTAGGTGTAAAATAGTCGTTAAACATAACAAAAACAAAAAAAATATGGTTTTTCTAAGATACCATGAAAAGTAAGATAGGGAGCTATATTTATGTTGTACAGTTAGCTAACATAAAAAGCAACAAAATGAGTCCAATTTAACAAATTCGCTTCACAATTTCAAAGTTTTTACTAATAATCTCTTAAAATTGCCAAAAAGGAATATTTTTATAGTTTACCACCTATTGTGATATTTAATGGAACTGCAACGTCATCATACATTGTGATCTTTATTGCAGCTTGTATAAGGATTCCAGAACGCCTAAAAACACTTATTTGTTCATTGGTTGTGGAGAATTACGATTATGGTGATTTTCGTCAATCGTAGAATGCAGATTAGAGTACCTTGCAAAAACCAAGTAAAATCCTTCATGAAACGTTAATAAAAAATTGATTTTGATGATAACTACTTCGTTTCTAGAGTTGAAGGACCAATAAATAGCAAATCACAAACTAGACTGTAAAGTGATATTTACTGCTGCGGAAAGTTTATAACGACAATAAAACAGCAACTTTATTTCCGGAGCTATAAATTATCAATTATTTATTATTTACCTTTAGTTGCGCATTTATTAAAAGAGTCGATTTTTTGTATGAATAATTTAATTTAACTTAGTTTAAAGAATTAAAACACAAGATTGATAAATAATCATTCATACTTTTACAAAATTAAGGTAAAATAATATGGGGACCTACGGCTCAATTAGGTGGCCAACAGGGTCACCAGACTTGACCCACGCGATTTTAAATAGCAAATTACACAACTAGACTGTAAAGTAATTTCATTGCTGCGGAAATTTGGTAAAAAAAATTGTATAAATTAAATATGGGTGAACTGAACAGTACTCTACAAATAATAAGACATCTAGTACAATTGAGTGACAAAGAAAGTAATATTTTTGAAAATTCATAAAATAAAATATTATTTAGATTTGCTCAAACTGGCACCACTGCATAAAACAGGTAAATCACTTTATCTCTGCGTCGCTTTATACAGACTCATAGGGAATACTTTGCTCAATGCTCAATTTTTGTAGTCTTCCACACTTCTATAACAGTTCCTACCTTTTTATATACGTTGTCCTTTAAATAGCCCCACCGGAAAAATCGTGTGGGGTCAAGTCTGGTGACCTTGATGGCCACCAGAATGCGCAACTAAACGTAAATAGTATAAATAATGATAATTTATTGCTCCGGAAATAAAATTGGCTGGTTTCATTGTCGTTATTAAACAAATTTCCGCAGCAGTAAAATATCACTTTACAGTCTAGTTGTGTGATTTGCTATTTATTGTCCTTCCCCCTTAGAACGAAGTAGTTATCATCAAAATCAATTTTTTATTAACGTTTATGAATGATTTTACATGGTTTTTGCAAGGTACCTCTAATCTGCATTCTACGATTGACGAAAATCACCATAATCGTAATTTCTCCAAAACCAATGAACAAAAATAAGTGTTTTAGGCGTTCTGGAATCCTTAACAAGCGAAATAAGATCCACAAGGTATGATGACGTTGCAGTTCCATTAAATATCAACAATAGGGTGGTAAAACTATAAAAAATATTCCATTTTTTGGCAATTTTAAGAGATTTATTAGTAATAACTTTTGAAATTGTGAAGCGAATTTGTTAAAATTGGACTCATTTTGTTGCTTTTTATGTTAGCTAACTGTACAAACCATAAAAAACTATAGCTCCCTATCTTACTTTTCATGGTATCTTAGAAAAACCCATATTTTTTTTTGTTTTTGTTATGTTTAACGACTATTTTACACCTAAAACTGAGGCTTATTTTTCATTCTTTAAAGAACAAAAAAAAGTTCCCTATACCTAACTATAAAATTAAAAAAGTTAGCATTAACATCTCTATGACAGGCGCGAAGCGCGCCTGATAACGGATTTTTCTCGTCTGCTCACTATTACATTGAATCCAACGCCCGAAAACCGCATCCTTCTAGCTGTTATAGTTTCCGAGAAAAAGGTCTTGTCCTTCTTAGCTGGACCACCCTGATATATATATATATATATATATATATATATATATATATATATATATATATATATATATATATAATATATATATATATATATATATATATATATCTGTGTGTGTGTGTGTTTATTGCTTTTATCTATTATTAGATATATCCATTAATGCAGTAAATATGGGTTTAGAAGGCAAGGGGCTTAGTGGTTGTATAAGAAGGAACAGATGGTCCAACTGCCTCTACAGCACACTTGTGTGGGGCGGCATATTACCTGCCCCTAGGGTATTATTCCAATTAACTCCCGTCGCATACCAATTTCTAAATTTGTTTCCACATATTAAATTGAGGCTGTTCTAAACTGCCCACTCCAGAAAGTATTAAATTTTATTACTCGGACACTTTTTAATTATTTTCTGCAATCACGGCTTTTCGTTTCGTTCGGTACTTTTAAGCGAATTTTTGAAGAAAATGACGCTCGTGAGATAGTTTTATGACGATTAACTTGGCATTTGTAAAATTGTAGTGCTTTTATAAAATACCATTGTAAGGCAGTACTTTAAACCCTAAGTCAATTAAGTCTGACTTGACTATAATTATCATGATATTATTTTTGCAAAACAGTAAAGTAAGCATCTTATGACTTAATGTGAGCTGTTAAGAGGGCCAAACTCAAAAGGACTTAAGAGTTGTGTCTACCTGCCTGGATTAGAACACGTGCTTTTCCAATTTCCATAAAAACTACTATCACTTCTAGTAAGAAGTGATCCGGGTTTCTATGATGTTTCCAACATAAAATATTTTTTAGTGCCAAATTTTGCAGTTTTTGTTTGTTATAAAAATGTATAAAAATCAAAATCAATTTTGTAAATAAAATTTAGATTTCTTAAGAGAAATATTTATTTTATTTCTCTATGATGAATTAGCCTTTAAGGTTTTCATTATTTTCTTTTATATCTAAAAGTTAAGGAAAAGTCGATTACTTATTGTAAAAATGTTCAAACATGAATTATGTATGATAGGTAATAAAATTGAATCAGAGATAATTACAGATAAAAGAGAGTACCTGAGTACCTGTATGAATCGTATTTTTCTAAGATATGTTGTCTGCAGTGATAATTATAACTCAAAGTGGTTTTGCTGTGTTTTCTTCTTATTTAATGTTTTTTAGACTCTGTTTAAAAGGTCTAGGTATGATCGTTAGCAGCGTAGGATTATCGAATTTGAGCCCTTTTTTTCTAAGTAAAAATTCTTAGGCCCCTTTTTTGAGATTTCTGCCCTACTTATGAATTTTGACTTGGTTTTTCTTTTACCTCGTGGACTTACCCCTCCTTTATTTCGACCTCCTCTGTCGTGAAAATTTTCTCCCTTGCTCAACTTTTTCCGTGTTTACTTTTCTTGTTTAACCTTCTCCCCCCCTTTCTTCTCCCCCCCCCTTTTTTGACCTTTGTTACGTTTTACCATTTTTATTTAACCTTAAAGTTTTTTTTTTCACTTTGAAAAGAATGTTAAAGAAATAAAAGGCTTAGTAATGGTTGTTAAAACTTTAACATTTTCTGTTAAAAGAATGTTTTCAAACTATAAAAAACTGCTACTTTAATATCGCAAGGCATGCAGTTACCAAGCTTGCTTTTAATATCGTAACTAAGGCATTGCCAGGTTACCATCTTGCTACTTTTAATATCGTAACTAAGGCAGCAGGTTACCATGCTTGCTACTTTTAATATCGTACTAAGGCATGGCAGGTTACCATGCTTGCTACTTTTAATATCGTAACTAAGGCATGGCAGGTTACCATGCTTGCTACTTTTACTATCGTAACTAAGGCATGGCAGGTTACCATGCTTGCTACTTTACTATCGTAAACTTAAGCATGGCAGTTACCATGCTTGCTACTTTTACTAATCGTAACTAAGCATGCAGGTTACCATGCTTGCTACTTTTAATATCGTAACTAAGGCATGGCAGGTTACCATGCTTCTACTTTTACTATCGTAACTAAGGCATGGCAGGTTACCATGCTTGCTACTTTTAATATCGTAACTAAGGCATGGCAGGTTACCATGCTTACTACTTTTAATATCGTAACTAAGGCATGGCAGGTTACCATGCTTGCTACTTTTAATATCGTAACTAAGGCATGGCAGGTTACAATGCTTACTACTTTTAATATCGTAACTAAGGCATGGCAGGTTACCATGCTTACTACTTTTAATATCGAACTAAGGCATGGCAAGGATCATGCTTGCTACTTTTATATCGAACTAAGGCATGGCAGGTTACCATGCTTGCTACTTTTAATATCGTAACTAAGGCATGGCAGTTACCATGCTTGCTACTTTTAATATCGTAACTAAGCATGGCAGGTTACCATGCTTGCTACTTTTAATATCGTAACTAAGGCATGGCATTACCATGCTTGCTACTTAATATCGTAACTAAGCATGCCCATGCTTGCTACTTTTAATATCGTAACTAAGACATGACAAGGTTACTTTTAATATCGTAACTAAGGCATGGCAGGATCCATGCTTGCTACTTTAATATCGTAACTAAGCATGGTTACCATGCTGCTACTAAGGCAAGGCATGGCAGGATACCATGCTTGCTACTTTTAATATCGTAACTAAGACATGACAAGATACCATGTTGTTTCTTTTCCTCATTCATGCACTGGCTATAGAAGGATTGTAATGTTAATACTAAATACCCAAAATCTAGTTTCCAACACAATGAACCGTTGCAGGAGTTTTTAATACCTTCTGACCGGTTTTTACCAAATTTTCTGTATGTGTGTGTTTGTATCATTCTAGCTCCCAGTGTGTATGCTAGAGAGTTACATCTTGCAACAAATATCAACTTTTATCTACTCCTTGTATTGTAAGTTCTACTTACAGTCTTGTTATCTCACTCTGCAAATGTACTTTTACTCCCTAGGGAGGTAAAGTGAAAGTGTTGCCAACTTGACAAAATTTTTTATTAAAAATTTAGGTTTTTTAGGAAATGTTTAGGATTTTTTCGGTGTTATGTTGGTACTACGGGTAGAATATACAATATACACACGCTAATGTTTAAATTATAAATATAGTATTACACATTATTCTATTGACAGCTTACAATAAAGTAATGTGAAGATAGTGGCTTTATTGTCTCTTCATCAGAGTAATTGACATGGTAAGAATAAACTAAACTAACACAATAACAATTAAGGAGCTGAAGAATATATTAATAGTTGTTAGTATTAGTTCTCTAGTCGTAGATAAAATTTAATATGCAACAAGGGATGAAAGTTTTCAGCTCTCGTATTATCTCCCTCGTCAAGTCTCGGGAGCCAAAATGTTAGTTAACTCCCTCGGTAAGCCTCGGGAGCTAACTAGTTTATCTCCCTCGGCCTACCGGCCTCGTGAGCTAATGAAGTTTCCTTCTTCAGCGCTGCCTTAGGACGAAACTTAAACTTGGGCTGTAAAACTTACTTTCATCCCTTGTTGCAAAAATAACTATTAATTCTATACGTGCAATCTGGAAAATATTGTATTATGACGTCATTAATGACACTGCAAAATTACCAAATCTAGTCATATGTAAGACTACATGATATTTGCTATGATTTCAATTATTATTGGCAATAGCTCATTTTTTTAAACTTATATGTTTTACGTTAAAAATCATAAATATTAAATAAATAAATAAATAATTTATTATTTATGTATACATCACTTAAAGTGTACTTATTACGAAAATCTTGTTAAGTATTATTCTCAAGTATATACATAATTAGTATCAAGTACAGTAAGTCGTTTATTACAAGCTAAGTAAAAGCATGACAATTTCAATTTTATTTTTAAGCATTTTTATATGAAAGTGCCAAGCCTCATAAATTTCTTTAAATAGCAAGTATTTGCTATAATCGAAATGATAAATAAAGGTTACAAAACAAGCTTAAATCTTGAATTTTTTTAAATAATGCTGAAAATAGTGATAATGCCCTGCGGTGGGATTTATTCGACTTGATTATAAAAACCGAGGAGAAGCTCCAACTTTCCTACTTACTCTTTGTTTATTATGATTTATGCGACGAGTTTTTCTAGTTAATTAAACTTTTTATTTTATGTCTTTCATGAAGTTTTATTTAATGTCATCTATTTAGAGTTCCCTCGTGTCCAATTTTATCATTTTAATTCTACTTAAATTTAGTTGGAGAAAGTGTGAAATGAAAATTATTGCGATGACTTTTGTACATTTTGTTTGATAAGTCGCCTGTGTTGCGTAGGCGAGGGTATTAGATGAGAACCGCAATCTAACTTTTTGAACCGTGGAGGTACAAGGTTCAGAATATATGTTGTGCTCTAAGTTTATTTCAATGGTTCTTTGAAATAAAAGATCTTCAATATTAGTTATTACTTTGTGCAAAGCTGATAGCTATACTACCCGATACCTCTTGCGAGCAATTTGTTTTATATTTAATTAAACTAGAAAATAAAAAAAAACCAGTTAGCGACTAAGTGGTGTAATTTCGTTTTTTTAAGGTAGTACGTAATTGAGCACTTTATTGGACCGTTTTTTAGGATGAGAAGCCAATCATTATTGTTATATGGAGGTATTTAGTAACTTTTCAACCTCCAAGGACAAATAATGAATGTAAAAAACTTCCTAGGACGTAAAAGTAATTCATTATATTGCCGCCATTACTGTAATGTAGCGTGTTCAAAAAAACAATCTGTGTAAACTTTCATGAGGTTTCTTTAAAAACGTTCATTTTGTTTCTGTTTTTTGTTCTTAGACTAAATTTTAAAAGGTGTTCTAATTTGAAAATTTTGTGTGTTTATTTTGTAAAGCTTCTACATTTTTGAGTAAAAAGTGTGGAAGTTATGGATGAATTCAATGACGACGATAATATGGAGTTAATTGGACGTTTGTTTTCAATTAAGTATATATCGCAGTTTATTTAATGAGTGCTACCTCAAAAAAAATAGTGTATGCCATCCGGCTGAGAATGTCTTTATGTCTTGGCAATTTTTCCCGACTCGCTTCGTTCGTCGGTAAATCTAATTGCCGTGACGTAAAGACACACTTCTCAGCCTTATGGCATAAATAACTATTTCCTGCCAATGTTTTTGCTTAGTCACTAACTGAAAAACAAACAGGGTTTTGTAGCAAGTTATTCTGACTAAACCTACAGAGTGAAATATAAGTGTTAATTTAAACCGATGTTTTAACACTCTTAGAAACATACTCCTTAGGTTTATGAAGTTTGCGACTATGCATTGTTTGTGTATCGTACTTACTTCGATATCGAAATTCAGTTCACAGTTACAAATGGTTATGTCATATTTCTATTGGCATTTTAATACTACAATACTACCATAATTTGGTATTTTGGCGAAAACATTTAAAAAGACATACGTTGACAATGTTTCATATTTTTGGAATTAGGGAAGGAAAACCTATCCCCCCTTCTATTTTACTCCCCATATACGAACAACCTATGTTTACCGGTATTTTCAGATTATGATCAGCTTTTCTAATACATTGATTTGTTTGATTTGTTTCAGGTACTTATATCTCTTAAATACTAATTTTTCCTCTACGTTACGTCAGGTAAATTAAATAATATAGTATGTTTTTTTAAAAAATCAACATTTATTTATTTATTTATTTATTTTTAAATTTACACAAGTGGCCAAGACCGATTAAAGCTCCACATAATTGTATTATTAAAGATTACAATAAGAAAAAAACAATAAAATTAAAGTAGACATTATAAAGTTAAAAAAAAAACTAAATGAAAATAAAATACAAGTTTGAGAAAAATTAAATATTAGGTAACAAACACTAATAACAATTAAAGCATGTTTAGGCACATTGCCAGTTTTGTAAAAGCTAAGAAATAACATTTCAAAGTACCAAATAGGAAGTATAGACCGCAATAAATTATCTTTGGCACAATAAAAAAAGATTAAGAGTAAAAAGATTCAATCAGTCCTTATAAAAAAATAATACTAGTAAATAATATAACTATCTAAGACTTCATAATAATGCAAGTAAATAAAATAATTACCAAAGAGTTATGTTAAAAAAATTAAAAAAAAAATATTTATGTTTAAGCTTAATTGCACTTTTTGTTACGTATTGGTATTTAAGACTCTATGTTTAAATATATTTACATTGTCTGCAGAGACAATATTCTGCGCTAAGCTATTCCACTTATTTATAATTCTCTGTGAGAAAAAGTTGGCTCTAAGTGATGTATTAACGTTAAATTTATATAAAGGTAGAGAATGTCCTCGCAAATTATTATTTTGTTTAAGTTTAAATAAACGGAGAGGAGTTGAGTAATAATTTGTCAGAATTTTGTAAGTTTCTATGACATCAATGCGGCTCCTTCTATCCATGAGGGGTTCAAGTTCAAGGGCAACCAATCTATCTGAGTAATTTAGAAATTTTAATTGAAGAGATGACTTAGTGATTCTACGTTGTACTCGCTCCAGTAAGTTAATATCCTTTTTAAGCCAAGGAGAAATGATAACAGAAGCATATTCTAGTATTGGCCTGATGTAGGTTGAGTATAGTGTTTCAATAGATCAGAGTTTAGGGTGGTGAAAGATCTTCTAATTAAAAATAATAATTTACATTTTTATTTATTTTAATTACATTTGGTTGTATGTATACAATTTTATTACATCTTTTCAACGCCTAAAATTCTATCAGCCATATTAGTCTCCTCTTTGTTTATTCGAATCTTAGAATAATACTATATATTACTGAGGAGCATTACTGATAAGACGAAAAACGGTTCACTGGTGCACTTAAGTAATGCTGCCACCCTAACAATATACAATTTTCTAAAAATAAGTTGGCAATACTTCCGGCTGCTGAATTATTATGTTCTATTTTTAATTAATGATTAATTCTTAGCTTTAAATTCCCAAAAATACTCTTGAAAAACTGAATGGCAACACTTGCGATTTCTCTCCACTCTCTTGTCCCTCCACTACATTATAATTAATACTCTATGACGCACCAGGCTACTCTTGTGTTTCCATTACCACCTTTAATTTATATAACGCTTGGTCAGAAAACAGAAAATTTCTACCCTTGCAGAAGTTGGAATAAAATATATTTTAATGAAGAATTTTCCTCTCTGATATTAGAAAGAAAAATTATAAAGTGGAAAATTATTAGGAGCTAAAAGTTTTAGCTCCTGGGAAAGAGAAAATATTTTTTCTTAAGTCTAACCTGGTAATGTCTTAGTGAGACTTAATGCCCCTCATTTCTTTTTCCTTCAGCTTTAATAGTTTTTATTTTTCTTCAGACCCGTTCTCCTAAACAGTTTTTCTTGTCTGCCAATGTTTGGGAAAAATAGAAAAATTATTTGCTTCTCAGGCCACTCATTTTGACGTGGTAGAAATATTTGCTCCTAATCTGCTGTGGTAAAGCTCTTATCAGCGTCTATTGTGGTCTGATAAAAGACTTATTATAGTATAGTATAACGTGATGAGTCATTTAGATGTCATGTCGTCTACTGAAATCATTTTTGTGTTTTTTTGAAGAGAATTTTGCTGATTACCTTTCAGACGAGATATAATTGATGACCGAAACATAATCATGAAATTGCAGCCTCTACTTAATTCAATATTAGGCGATTTACAGTAACCAAGTACTGGGACACTAAATAACCAAGTTTTTACTTTGGATAAATAAAACCTTTTTCTATTGACTTTTGGAATCGTATAACAACGGGCTGAAAATTTTGTTGGAATTATTTATCAGGTAGAAATTTATTTTTAATTGATATATAATTTATTGTTAACATATCAGCTATGTTTTTAACTTTTAAGAGATGCAAATGATTTGTGAAGTCAGGCCATTGGCATGCAATATATGCTCTACTTGCTCTTAGTTACATCATTATTTCATATCAGCTTGAGCTCATTATAAAACATTTATTGGACATTTACTTAAAACATTTAAGTTAAACTCTCCATAGGACATTTATGCCAACAGAATAAATGCGGAAAAGTAACAAAGCATGTGCAAGCATGTGTGTGTGTAACAAGCATGTGTTTGTGTAACAAAGCATTGATGCTTTAAGGATGTAAATAAAAGTCTATCCTCAAATAAATTTCAACCAATGCAATGGTGAAAAAACCGGCTTTTAACCTAATACAGGTGAGAAGAAGCTAATTTTTCCTCTTGAGTCATGTTACCAGATTTGAGACTGGATGCAGACTCAAATCCAGTATCAAATCTGGTAACAAGACTCAAGAGGAAAAATTAGCTTCTTCTCACCGGCACTGAGGATGACCTGTATTAGGTTGAAAGCCGGTTTTGTCATCATTACATTGGTTGAAATTTATTTCTGGATAGACTTTTATTTACATCCTTATGGTATAAAATCCACTAGCGCCTATAATTTAAACATTGATGCTCTATTATATTGATTTACTCCAGTAGCAGAACGTAAATAAATACAAATAATCCATTGTTATTTCCATCCGGCTGTAGAGTGCAGTAGTTGACCAATCCAACTAAACATTTAAACCTCCAACTGCAATTGTCATTAATCTTTCGCTAGTGTCTAACTTCAAAAATATATTTTGACAAAGGATTTATATTACTTTAATGGTAGTTGTAAACTTTTTATGGCTTTCAATTACGCACTACATTTAACTCGTCTCTTCCTACTTTAGTATCTTTTTACATTATACTTACTCCTTTATTTATACTTTTACTCATTCTACTGTAAGTATAAAGGAAAAGTATTGTGTTTAGAATTAACTCGGAAACTAGGATTTCCCCGGAACTAGGATTTCCCCGGAACGAGGATTTCCCCGGAACTGGGTTTATCCGTTTAAGGTAATTTAAAGCTGTATATTGGTTTATTGTTTGTATATTTGACCGTATGTGTTTTCTGCATTCATCCGAGCCGTATAGCATCACAACTTGTTATTTTTATTTTTTATTTTTTTAAAAAAGCGCATTACACTGTACGTTACTGCATTATTTCCAGTCTATTAAAGCTCAGTTTATGGTATGCAGCGCATTTCTTTAAAAAAAGTAAAAAAACTTAATTATAAGTTGTGACGTTACTGCTCGGGTTATTGGATTTATTATTTATATTTAGGGAGCAATAATTTTTTTTTTAAATTTATTTATTTTCCATATTTACATTAAAATTATTTAAGCAACACAAACAAATTATTAACAATTAAACATGACGGTTAAATATATATAGAACTTAGGATTAAATATTTATGAACCATTGACACCGTCAATCAAAAACTGGTGACCATTCTGCTGCTGTGATAAACTACAGGAATCTTTCCACTTTTAAGGCAGAGAGCCCTGTGTTGTGGAATGATTGTCTGTGTACTTATTTTACTTAACAAAACATCTATTTAAACCATGTATAGAATTTTATATACCATGTGATTTATATGAGTGAACTAGATAAAAATTTCTGTTTATAGCTTTAGTGGTTTGTATAATAAAAAACGACCTTAGACCATGGATTTAAACACACCTGTTTAATTAGATTTATAAGCAGAAAAGCGCGCATTTAAAAAAACCGCCTAAATTGCCGGCTTCCACAACAAAATTATTTTGAAGTTATAATATTCTAAATAAGACGATAAAATATTAGCGACAGTACCAAGATTCGCACGAATCTTGGTACTGTCACCGTACTGTACCAAGATTTTTTAACGAATCTTGTACTGTTCACCGTACTGTACCAAGATTCGCACGAATCTTGGTACAGTACGGTGACAGTACCAAGATTCGCACGAATCTTGGTACTTTCACCACACGAGCCATCTCACTAGCGAATATTTTCAAAGAAAATTCGCTAAACGTAAGGGCTTAACATGTTCAAAGTTCAGAATTATTCGAGATCCCAATGGACATGTAAGGATTTGCAAGCAAGGCATGAGAATGCTAGAAACACTGCCCGGGATCGAACCCTGCCTGATTGGGTGACAAGCACACTTGCTAAGTATTACACCACTGAGACTTCCTTTATTGGACACACAATAACATTGTTAAAGCAGTGTTGAATGTGTTGCATCAAACTGTAAACATTAGGGCTTATTAAAGTATTTATTATGAAGCAGGTTCAAACCTTGAGAGATTATTTCCTCTGTTTAAGCTAAAAAATGAAGACATTTTATAAAAAAAAATCATTAAAAACAAAAACATTTTTTGATATTACAATACTTTTACGTCTTTAAGAGCAATGAATAATACATACAAGATAAATAAAATTCACTTTATCAGTTTTGATAAACGTAAAATACGATAGATAATTCAGCACAAAAACGAAAGAGGAAAAATATGTAGTAGAAGAATGAAAGAGAAGAGAATAGAACGTAGCGAACATAAATCCTTCACAGAGCAACTGAACGTATTGACTTTAGAGAACGATAAGGTTTGGGGCACAGCTACTCTGTGGGGCATCCACTCGCTAGGGTATCCAGCCCTTTGTAAGGCATTTCACAACACTAGACAAAGCCTCCAAATTTTACTTGGACCAATAACAAGCGGAATTCTTTATCTAAGACTCAACAATCGACCGGGGGTTCAATTTTTCTCTTTCTTTCACCTCAACATGAGCTTGGTTTCAGATGAAAAGAAAATAAAACAGAAAACCTCGGAACACTTTTTGTGGAAATTCAATATTCAATAAGTTGGTTTTTTATTGTTTAAGACTCTTGTATAAACATGCTATACACGCCATACATGTGTAAAATTGGTTTTACATTTTCTTTTATATATTTATCGAAATGTTTTCCTTTGAATCGCCTCAGGAGTAAGTAACTATTTTATCATGAAAAAAGTTAAAGAATATGTTTAAAAATATAAAATCAATGCTAAATGTTCATGACTTGTGTTAATGCTTTGCTTATAATGCATGACTTGGAAAAGTGTTTTATCACTTACTGAGGGCTATCACATCAGTACAATGTTCATCATCAATTCATCAGTTCAATGTATCAGCAGTACAATGTATCAGCAGTACAATGTATCATCAGTACAATGTTTCATCTGTACAATGTATCATTAGTACAATGTGCTTTAACAATTCTATGCTCAGTACAATGTATCATCAGTAACATGTATCATCATTATAATGTGCTGTAACAATTCTATGCTCAGTACAATGTATCATCAGTTACATGTATCATCATTATAATGTGCTGTAACAATTCTATGCTCAGAACAATGTATCATCAGTAACATGTATCATTATTATAATGTGCTGTAACAATTCTATGCTCAGTAACAATGTATCATCATTACATGTATCATCATTTAATGCTGCTGTAACAATTCTTATGCTCAGCACAATGTATCATCAGTACATGTATATCAATGTCTGTAACAATTCTATGCTCATACCATGTATCATCATAACCTGTACATCATTATATTCTGTAAAATCTATGCTCAGTACAATGATCATCAGTAACATGTACATCATTATAATGCTGTAACAATTCTATGCTCAGAACAATGTATCATCAGTTACATGTATCATCATTATAATGTGCTGTAACAATTCATGCTCAGAACAATTATCATCAGTAATGTATCATCTTATATTGCTGTAACAATTCTATGCTCAGAACAATGTATCATCGCATGTATTCAGTACAATGTATCATCATTATAATGTGCTGTAACAATTATGCTCAGTACAATGTATCATCATTATAATGTGCTGTGTATCATCATTACAATGTGCGTAACAATTCTATCTCAAAATGTGCTGTAACAATTCTATGCTTAGTTTGTAACATGTTCTCTACCTGATCATTTTCGTGTTCGAAGTATCTTAACACATTGGTGCTCTTTGATGATATTGGACTTAAATTCATAAATTTAAATTTATTCTTAAAATTTTAAAGAATAATTAGAAAATTCTATAAATTGATTAAATTATAACACATAACTATTTATGTAGGAAATGGAATTATTAGATATAGAAATATTTAATAACTAAAACTACATCTCCAGGTTCAAGCAGTATTGCTTTTTGGAGACGCAGAAAAGGAGCAGTTTTATAATCATTCAATCATCAACAAGATTAAATAGAGCGATAAAAAAATGTAAAATGTATTAATTTATTATATTTAATGTAATAATTTTGATGAAATAAAGATATTATATTTATTATTATATTTAAAAATATAATATACCTAATGTCTTTAAATCTACATATCACAGCTTGTAGAAACGTCCCATTTTAAGGAGGGCTATTAATTTATAATAATTACTATCAACCCCCCCCCACAGGCATATACTTACTAACATTTGGTAAGCTATAGCATTTCTAATTTGTATATTCAGTATAAAAAATTCATTAATATTCGTTTTGATAATAAACATTATTCAAGATAAAATCTCCTGAACAATACGTATAATAACTTGCGTAATAATTTGCTGTTTTCATGCAAAGCGTCATATTTTATTTCAAAGAAAAAAGCTCTATTAATATTTTTTGTTGTTGTCAACCTGCTAGAATATATATTTTGTTTCGAGTAATTTAACAAAACATAGAGAAAAAAAGGTCAGATAATGACTGTTATTCAGCGCCTCTCTTCGCCTCTCTGCCTTTTTATCTCCCATTAATTGGGGGGGATGCATTTTTATGTTGGGCGAGTCATTATCATGGAAAGCTAATGTTAATTAAAACTCATATACTTTTCTTGCCTCGTATTATTTTAATGTTAAACAAGCAATTAAAAAAGATCTGGAGCGGTGGCTGTAAGCCGGGCGAATTTCATTGGGATGCTTGCTTTCTTGCGCACCGTTCAGTTGCTCAGGTTTTCGGTTTACGCTTTATAGTCGGAATTATTAAATAAAATAGAAATTTAATTTTTATATTTATGTTGAAGGAGAAATGGATTATTTTAAAATTTATTTTTTTGAGGTATACGTAAATTGAGCACTTATTGACCGTTTATAGGATGAAAGCCAATCATAGGTTATATACAGAAGACAATAATGAATGTAAAAAAAACTCTAAGACTAAAAAGTAATTCATAATTGCCGCCATTACTGTAATGTAGTGTTTCAAAAAAACAATCTGTGAAAAAATCTTCATGAGGTTTCTTTAAAAACGTTCATTTTTTTTGTTTTTGTTTTTGTTCGTAGACTAATTTTTTGTCCGTGTTCTAATTGACAATTTTTGTGTGTTTATTTGTAAAGCTTTTACATTTGTGATAAAAGGTGAAGCTATGATAATTCAATGACGACGATAATCATGGAGTTTATTGGACGTTTTTGTTTTTTTTTTTTTTCAATAAGTATATAGCGCAGTTATTTAAAAGTGCTACCTCAAAACAAATAGTGTATGCCACCGGCTGAGAATCTGGCAAATTTTCCCGACTCGCTCGCTCGGTAATTCTAATTGCCGTACATAAAGACACACTTCTCAGCCTTATGGCATAAATAATTTAACCATAAAACAGAGCATTTTAATTTTAATTTTAAAAGGAAATATATAAATATATCCTCCCACCCTTTAGGGTGCCTCCATTAAATCCGATTGGGAAAATATTTTTAAAAATATATTTAATCTGTGAAATTGTAAATTTAATTTTTGTAACTAATGTAATTTCCAATCAAAGCTATTATGTTATATAAAATAGTCGAACAGTAGCAATTTTACTTTTCTTTAATTAGTTTGGGTCTTTAAAGAATGGAAATTCTTCCCGAATAGCACAACCACAGCGTAAGTCATTTTGTGCCAATTCAACTCTCCAGCATAAATACACTGGGTGCTACGATGATAACAGACACATACACCACACATACCGACAGACTACTTTGCGAAAACCATCAGGAGCCTTAGAAACGCCTGAAAAACAATGTTTACGTTCATCCCGGTTTCGTATTTTTGCAAACACAATACTTTCCTATATACTACGCTATAAATAGGAAAAGTAAAATTTAATCTACTCGACTCCCAACTTAAAGACAGCCAAACAATAATAAATTAAAGTATTAAAAGCGAAGAAAAAAACTCGCTAAATCTTCATTTTGATTAAAAATAAATAATTAATATATAATTTTTATTTAAATTAGAGTTAAAGGTAACTTTGTCTTGAAAAATTAAACTTTTTTTAGTAACATATTAACTTTGGTTTTATTATTAGTGAAAAAAAACTAAAATTCTCGCCATATTAGTTCAGTTCAGTCAATAGTAATTTGTATTTTGTTTTAGCGAATTTCCTTGGTTTTCTTTTAAAAAATACTATTTTGATGTTGCACTTTAAGAGTTTTGTTTGTTTTTAAACATAAACATAAACCTATTTTTAATACATACAACAGACACACACACAATAATATATATAATATATCTATATATATATGTATTATAATATATATATAATAGATATACTATATATATATATATATATATATATATATATATATATATATATATATATATATATATATATATATGTATATATATATATAATATATATAATATATAATATTATATATATATATATATATTACAATATATATAATATGATGATATATAATAATAACATATTATATTAATATATATATATATATATATATATAATATATATATATATATATATAACTATACTAATTATAATGCCCCCCCCCCTAAAGGCAAACCTGGCTACGCCCATGTAATGCGTATGTAAATCAGCTAGATTAGATTGTTTATTTTATTATTATCTCATAGGTATTTTAGCTTAATATTATTTAGAAGAGACAGAGATAGTTTATTCTAAGCGAGTTTAGTCTGCATTCGCTCACGGTACAGTGCGTTATTGTTTCTATCATATGAATCAAACCGCTTATATTTTCTATTAAAATAATTACTTAATTACCGCCACGCTCGTCATTATATACTAAATTTCATTAATTAATAGCCAACTGACTCCTTTCAATCTTCCTTTCACCTCCTACCCAAAATACAACTCCTCCTTTTAAATATCGTTTTATATAAAGTACGTCAAGATTTCAACAAACTTAAGTAGCATCTTTTATTATATTACCACTAACAATACAGTCCTCTTTATACTCTGCTTTATCAGTGTATATGTGTGTGTCTATGAATGTGTGTAAGCGTATATACGTACGCTTTATCAATAAGCAAAATTAAAAAACAAATTGATAAAAAATATAAATTTATTAATTACTAATATTATCGTCTTAATTCTAATTATCGTCTTACCTATAATATTAGATAGGTATTTTCAATCAAATACTTTGACTAATATATAAAAAAATATGTAAAACAAAATATATATGGCAGCTACCTAATGTAAAATTTATAATTTTACCACGTCTTTATGGCAATATAAATGCAATTGAAAGGGTGAAATTCAATACTGCCCTCCACGACACAAGAATATATCTTATTCTTTAGTAGAGGGATTTTCTGATCTCTATGCAGAATTAAAATATAAATTATTGTATTATGAACTTAGAATAATACTATATATAGAAGGAGCACAGGACCGTAAACACTGCTGCACTGGTGCACTTCAGTAATGCTGCCAACCTGACAACAAAAACATTATTTTTAAATATTTGTCATAAAATATCTATAATGAAGACAGATCGTAAAGAACAAATATAATAACTCAAAACACCTGCTGAGTATTAATTAAACCGTCTTAGATGGCAAAAAGTTGCGAGTTATGACGAGGATATTTTTAATAATTACGTTAAACTACAATTTAAAATGCTTTAAATATTGTAATGCACCGATATTATATTAGTATTTTATAAATAATCAAATCATTAATTAATAATAGAACAAAATAATTCAGCAGCCGAAGTATTGCAACTTTTTTAGAAAATTGTATATTGTTAGGGTGGCAGCATTACTTAAGTCCACCAGTGAACCTTTCGTGTTATCAGTAGTGCTCCTTCTATATATACTTAGAATAATACTATATATATAGAAGGAGCACTACTGATAACACGAAAGCCGGTTCACTGGTGCAACTAAGTAACAATATACAATTTTCTAAAAAAAAGTTGGCAATACT
Organism: Microvelia longipes; assembly: GCA_018340805.1. Classification (NCBI taxonomy): domain Eukaryota; kingdom Metazoa; phylum Arthropoda; class Insecta; order Hemiptera; family Veliidae; genus Microvelia; species Microvelia longipes. Next base: position 59,116,818 of record JACMZG010001863.1, read on the forward strand.
TCCGGTTGCTTAATTATTATGTTCTATTATTAATTAATGATTGATTATTCATAAAATACTAATATAAATATCGGTGCAGTACAATATTTTATGCATTTTAAATTGTAGTTAACGTATTTATTAAAATTATATATAAAAAGTAGTCCTCGTCAACTAAATGTAGATTCTTGTATTCCGCCACCCTTTTGCCATCTAAGACCAGTTTTATTAAATACTCAGCAGGTGTTTTAAGTTATTATATTTGTTCTTTACGATCTTTCTTCATAAATAGATATTTATGTCGAATATTTAAAATAATGTTTTGTTGTCAGGTTGGTAGCATTACTTAGTTGCACCAGTCAACCGGCTTTCGTGTTATCAGTGGAACAGATGTGTTTACGGTCCTGTGCTCCTTCTATATATAGTATATTAAGTCATATATTATTCTAAGATTATAAACAAATAAAGGTTTAAGAAAAATAAGGCGTGGCTGTGAAAGTGTTGCAGCTTGTGTTGCATTGCTTGGTATTTAGAGCCGCTTAGTCATGTATATTTAACTTTTTTTCAGTTTTATCTGAAACCAGTGGGAAAATTGTCTGTTCCTTCTTTACTTCCTGATCTACTTAAAACTTTCCCAAGTCCCATTGACATTTATACCGAGAATTTCTTAGTCTGTGATAATCTGTATCTTACATAAGTGTTAGTGTGCTATCCTCGTTTAGTGGTCTGTCCGGTTCCAGATAAAACTTTTACTTATAATTGCTTAATATTCGTTGTTACAGTAATCATCATTAGTTAGGCGAGCAAAAACATAGGGAAATTGGTAAAAGAAAACATCTTAAGATGAAAGTTTTTGCGTTTAAACTTTTGCAAAATCATTACGTGTTATCTTGTTACAGCGAGGAAGGTGTTTTTGTATTAATATCTTGTCTTTTATCTTCTGCGCATTTAATCAAAACATTGCGGATGACTTGTAAATAATTCCTTCATCTTCTAGACTACATATACTAAAAAGATGGACGAATAAAAAAATTCATATTTAATTGGCTCCGGGTTTAATTAAAATAATAAAAAATTCCATAATTATTTATTATGAAATTTCTAAGCTGAAATTTATCCAGCAGTTCAGCTTTATCGTATGACATTTTCATTGATTGCTCAGCATAATGTCGTGGTGCCAAGCTATTTCGTTAAGTCTGTTACCAGAACGCCGACAGAGTCTCGGCTCTATTTACCATTTACTTAAAATCAGCCTGTGTCACCTCCTTATATTACAGTTTAAATTATAATTTACTCCAATATATATATATATATATATATATAAATATATAAATTATATATATATATATATATATATATATAAATATATATATATATATATATAAATATAATATTATATATATATAATAATATATATAAATATATAATATATATATAATATAAATATATATATATATATATATAATATATATATATATATATATATATAATAATATATAAATAACTCAATATATTTTAGAATCAGGGGCCTAAGCGGAATCGATTCCTCTTAATCCTACCGCCCTCTTCTTCCATGCCTATATAAGCGTCATTTCGTATTGAAAATGCGCATAATTAATGACATTTCATTCACATTCAATCTCTTTTAAAACCCCTAACCCTGCACCACCCGAGCTGAGGAGTGAAATTTTTAGTGAAAATGTTGGAAGGTATATATTTATACCTTATACCTTATATATATATGTATAATTTTGCACTTCAAGACATAACCGCTGACGCATCTAGTTTTTTATACTACTTACTTAAAAGCATTAACTAAGCACTTAATGCTTATTGAATAATTATCGATTGTTGGTCAAATGTATGGATTACATAAACAAAATATATAGATAACATAAACAAAAGGTATAGATAATATAAACAACATGTATGGATAACATAATCAAAATATATGGATAATCTTAACAATGCGTATGGATTACATAAATAAAATGTATGGATAATGTTAACAATATGTATGGATTACATAAACAAAATGTATGGATAACCTAAACAAAATGTATGGATAACCTAAACAAAATGTATGGATAACCTAAACAAAATGTATGAGTACACAAACATAATATATGGATTACATAAACAAAATGTATGGATAATCTTAACAATATGTATGGATTACATAAACAAAATGTATGGATAACCTAAACAAAATGTATAGATAACATAAACATAATATGTGGATTACATAAACAAAATGTATGAGTACACAAACAAATATAAGGATACATAAACAAAATTATGAGTACACAAACATAAAGACAGACTAATATAAGGATTACATAAACAAAAATGTATGTACACAAACATAATTAAGGATTACATAAACAATATGTATGAGTACACAAACATAATATGTCGATAAAACCAAATAAAACTATAAAATCAAATGCAAGAGAAATGTTTTCACTATATCGCATTTGCTATGTTTATCCTCATTACTTTTGACTCATTTTTTGTGTCGAATATTAAAAAAATCTGGCGCGGTAGTGCGCATGTCGGGCGAATTTTCTTTAAGATGCGTGTGTCTGCTTAAAAACAATCCTGGTAGGGACGATAATTTTTTTTTTCGTTTTTTACATTACATAAGTTTATAACTTCTAAATAATTCTGGCGCGGTAGTCTGCATGTCGGGCGAATTTCATTTGGAATGCATGTTTCGTGATTCACAACCCATTTCTTGCTTAAGGTTCCGGTTTAGAACCTAAGCAGTTATTCAGTTGTCAAGCACTCCTCGTGACTCATTTTGTCTGTATTTTTCAGAGGAAATGCGCATATTTATCCAGTTGGCTGTACAAAACTATGCCTCTAAAATTAGCAGTAGTTTAAAACTAGCACTATTATTTCCACTAGTTTAAAGCTTAGTTACTTATCTTTAAGATTAGTCAGTTATTTAAAGGTTTTAGCGCATTTTATACATATATATATATATATATATATATATATATATATATATATATATATATATTTGTGTGTGTGTGGCGACATAGACTTACAATAATGACCCCACAAACATTTCAAAAAAATCGCCTCTTGTTTTCCCAGGGGTGACCTATCCAGGTATGATAAGATTAAACATAGCACATTTCTTGTTCTTATATGGTACTACAAGCGCGATTTGAAAGATATGTTAATTTTCTTATGATTCTATTGCTAGGCTCCCAAAACAACTAACCTCATCTGGTTTTTGCTGATTCACTTCGATTATAGTCAATTAAAACCTTTGAGTATAGACTTAAAGCTGTTCTAGCTGATTTTTTTTGTACTAGGAGCTAATTTGAAATATTTTATTAAGAGTTTTAACTAAAAATATAGTACTAAAAAGTTTTTTTTAAGTTAAAACCCTATATAAAATATTTCATATCTTTAATAGCACCACATAAGAAAAAAAAACTTGTCTGGAATATCTTTAAGTACAGCTATAAAAATATGATTGAAAAACTCGGTAGCATTATCTCCGTGTCGTAGTTTTCTAACTAGGTCTCCCTTCTAATAGCTTATAGACAACTTTTCTGGTTAAAACCTTTTTTTGAAAAAAAGATACTAAGTGTACTTAAAGAGAAAACTAGAACCTACTACATTGCTTCCTTTCATTTGTGGGAAGCAATAGGAGAGCGAGGAAGGAGAAAGGACTGAGGAAAGAGACTTTGTATAAGCCCCACTAACAACTGGCTCTTAAGAAACAAAAAAAACTCCTTAGAAAAGCAATTCTTAAAGACTTTTCTCACTCTTCCTGCTCCAGTAAGAAATGGAAAAGTATTGTACCGGCAAGTGAAAAAAATTCTTTAACTTCTTTGTTTAATCTTCAACTTTTTTTCTGTCGATATGACCTATTATTTTTGTATTAAAGCTGAAACTGAAAATGATCATATATAATATATAAACTAAAATAATATGTGAAAATAATAATAACAACCAAAAGAGCATAAGTTCCCTCTATTTCTCTTTGTCTTAATTTACTCCTCACAAATCAATCTTTTATTATTCTTATAATTATTCATTACAGTTCAGTTAATTATTTTTAGCGAATTTTCATTATGAAAATGACGCTTATGAGGTTGTTCGGATGACGGAAGTTGAGGGCGGGAGTGAGCGGAATCGGTTCCTATTGGCTTCCTGATAACAAAAAAATATGTCCGAAAAAAGTTTATATATATATATATATATAATATATATATATTAATATATATATATATAATATATATATGTATAAGTAGAGTTTCTACCTTCGTATGGCGAACGATAACTCTAGAAGGCGTTCTCAAATTGAAACGAAACTTTGCAAATCGCGAGATGTTGAGGAGGTTACGAGGCCTATTGTTTATAAAAACATTATGACGTCATCAATCAAAGTTATGACGTCATGAAAATTTTTTTTTTTTGAAACTTGAAATGGCTTTAAAACAAGGTATTTCGTGTTTAGGTAGACGGCTAGCTAAATCGATTAAGACCAATTTCAGCTGAATCGAACCATCACAAATGGCGCAAACAGTATACACATATATAATGTTGTATATATGTATACGTCCATGTCAAAGACTCGTACGATATCTGTTGGTTCAGTAGTGTTAGAGGTGGGGTTATAGTATAATTGAAGGGCCTCTACCTCTTTCTCCATCCTGGTAACTGCTGTCCTAGAGAGACAGGACAAAAATGGCTTCCACTAAACCACGCAAGCAAAGCAGGCCAGTAAAGCGGAAGAACCTCGAAGTATAGTCTTTATATGGTCGAATTCATTCTAAAACGATTGCGACCGGTTTCAGCTCAATCAGACAATCCTAAGCATAAATAAACAATATTAACATAGATGTTCACTCCCGAGTGTAGTAGGAACACTCAATTGACAAGTTTGTGTTTATGATTTAAGTTGGGGGCTCATCACTAGAGTTTGAATAGCGCTAGTAGTAAAAATATTTGCTCTATTCTCTACTAGATTGTGCTGTAGTATTTTTTTAAATACAAACAGTTGCCAATCGTTAGTAAATAAAATAAAAGTAAACAAAGATCTATGGTATGCTGTAATATTCGCGAATAATTGTTTTTCAAACTTGGGGCCTCATCACGCGAAGCAGCACCATTGTTTCTTAAAAAATAACAAATTCATTTTTTAGTTTTTTAGACTTAACATTTACCGTATTCAAAGACGTTTTCCTAACATTTTTCCTAACATTTAAACTTTTCCTAACATTTCCTAACTTTTTCCTAACATTTCCTAACATTCTCCTAACACCTAACATTTCCCTAACTCCTAACATTTTCCTAACATTCTCCTAACATTTTCCTAACATTCTCCTAACATTTTCCTAACTAACATTCTCCTACACTCCTTAGTTTAGTAAGGGAAATGTTTTAAGCCACGAAATTTAAATGATCGTTCCCCGTGTTTTAAAAGTCATTTAGAGGCTTCGCATGATTTTTTTACTAAGAACCTAAGGTAGTTAAGTCAAAAAGTGATACCATTGTAAATAACGTAATATATCGCAAAATATCAATGTTATTAACTTATTACCTGGATTTACGACACACTTTGTCGTATTAATAACTATCTACTCTAAATGGTGAGAAAAGATGACAGAAGATCCTCGGAGGCTGTGCATAAAAAGAGATCTGAAATAAAGTGCAAAAAAAAGTGTGTTGTGTCTGTGTACTTAAAACTAGACGTAAGTACATGCAAAATTTAATGTGGGAACATTAAGGATGTTACATAAAATATATACAACTGTTTAGCCACAAGCCTAAACAGAACCTCTAATGTCAGAGTTTCAATTTTTGTTTGTTTCCTTTACTTATCCGTTTGCGACAACCCGAGATGTTATATTCAGACAGCAAATTTAAGGCCCGTATTCAAAGACGTTTCCAACATTTCCTAACTTTTTCCTAACATTTTCCTAAACATTTTCCTAAATTCTCCTAATTTTCCTAACATTTTCCTAACTTTTCCTAACATTCTCCTAACTTTTTCCTAACTCCTAACATTTTCCTAACGTTCTCCTATCGTGTTTTAAAAGTCTTTTAGAGGCTTCGCATGATTTTATTTAGTAAGAACCTAAGGTAGTTATGTCAAAAAGTGATACCATTGTAAGTAACGTAATATATATCGCAAAATATCAATGTTATTAACTTATTACCTGGATTTACGACACACTTTGTCATAAACAACAATGCGGCCTTGCTTTGGCGAATGTTAAATATATTAGAAACTTTATTTACATATGTTTTCAGTAAACAGTAGAGTTAATAAAATACAATGTTCAATTTTTGTAACAGCTTTCATAAATAAAGCAGTATCAAGCGTTTCAAGTTTGAACGTGGACCAGGTTGTACGAATCCAAAGGTGTCTAAATGAAGACCTGTTAATCAGTGCAACACTGTTTTCATTTTGCTAAATCATTTACACAATTTTTTTTTTTCGTATTTTGTCATCAAATTCATTTTTGTTTGTGTAAAATTTTTTTGGTATAAATAATGGCTATATTATTCACACCGGACCAACTGAATTTCCTCTTTTGAATCGATAACCGCCACAAACAGACCATAGAAAATAAAAAATCTGATTGTGTTAAAAGAATTTCAGGGTAAACTCCCTAATAGTAAGGTAAGGTAGTAAGGTAATTAACAGTATTATGCAAATTTATGTAGATAGTTATTAATACGACAAAGTGTGTCGTAAATCCAGGTAATAAGTTAATAACATTGATATTTTGCGATATATTACGTTATTTACAATGGTATCACTTTTTGACTTAACTACCTTAGGTTCTTACTAAAAAAAATCATGCGAAGCCTCTAAATGACTTTAAAACACGGGAACGATCATTTAAATTTCGTGGCTTAAAAACATTTCCTTACCTAACCTAAGGTGAGTGTTAGAGTGTTAGGAGTTGTTAGGAGAATGTTAGGAAAATGTTAGGAGAATGTTAGGAAATTTAGGAAAAATGTTAGGAAAAAGTTATGTTAGGAGAATGTTAGGAAATGTTAGGAAAAAGTTAGAAATGTTAGGAAAAGTTAGGAGAATGTTAGGAAAATGTTAGGAAAAGTTTGAATACGGGCCTAAATGTTAAGTCTAAAAAACTAAAAATGAATTATTGTTTTTTTAAGAAAACAATGGTGCTGCTTCGCGTGATGAGGCCCCCAAGTTTTGAAAAACAAAAATACATCGCGAATATTACAGCATACCATAGATCTTTGTTTACTTTTATTTTATTTTACTAAACGATTGGCAACTGTTTGTATTTAAAAAAAATACTACAGCACAATCTAGTAGAGAATAGAGCAAATATATTTTTACTACTAGCGCTATTCAAGACTCTAGTGATGAGGCCCCCAACTTAAATCATAAACACAAACTTGTCAATTGAGTGTTCCTACTACACTCGGGAGTGAACCATCTATGTTAATATTGTTTATTTATGCTTAGGATTGTCTGATTGAGCTGAAACCGGTCGCAATCGTTTTAGAATGAATTCGACCATATAAAGACTATACTTCGAGGTTCTTCCGCTTTACTGGCCTGCTTTGCTTGCCGTGGTTTAGTGGAAGCCATTTTTGTCCTGTCTCTCTAGGACAGCAGGCTTACCAGGATGGAGAAAGAGGTAGAGGCCCTTCAATTATACTATAACCCCACCCTCTAACACTACTGAACCCAACAGATATCGTACGAGTCTTTGACATGGACGTATACATATATACAACATTATATATATGTGTATACTGTTTGCGCCATTTGTGATGGTTCGATTCAGCTGAAATTGGTCTTAATCGATTTAGCTAGCCGTCTACCTAAACACGAAATACCTTGTTTTAAAGCCATTTCAAGTTTCAAAAAAAAAAATTTTCATTTTGTACATGGCAAAATGCCATATAACAAGAACAATAATGAAACAACACATCATACAAAACAACAACAATGTGGCCGCGAAGCGGCCACAGGGAGGCCCCCGGGCCGCGAAGCGGCCCGGTCGGCCGACGCCGCGGAGCGAACGAGGCGCGAAGCGCCGAGGTCGCGTAGCGGCGTCGGCCCACCGGGCCGTATTTAGTAACTCCCTCGTTTACTACCTTATTTATCCTCACGTTTAAAGTTATTTCTCTTTAGTTATTCATAGTTCTCTATCTATCATATTATTCATTTCTTGTTTTTTTTTTGTTCTCGTGGTTCCTTTTTTGTCAATGAAATGAAAAAAGTTTAACGCAAAGGTACATTTTAACATATGTACTGTACATAAAACATCTTTAAATGATAAAGGTAGAACTGAGAACAAGACCGTGTGACATTAGCAGTGTTGTAGAATCTTAGGCCAGAACTCACATATTGTCCTACTCTGGTTTTTATCTACCTCTCTGTATCTCCCCTGTGAAACACCTCCAATGCATTTCAACATTAAATCTTACTTTAACTGCTTGGAAAGCCTTACACTATAGTGTTTACTGTAGTTAAAAGGCAAGAAATTACATTGACACATAAATCAGTCTGAAAAAGCCGTGAAAACTTAGCAATAGATAACACGGAAATTTATTAGTTCAGTTAAGTGGCTTGCACTTATCTTAACGCTAAAAAATCTGGTATTAAGTACCTCGCAACTTTTTCTCAATTTAATTTTTTGCGCTAAAACGTCATAATTTTGACAGATGTGAACAAATGTTTTTCATATAACTTCAAGTGCCTCACCAATAAATATACATGACAACAAATAACTTAAGAACTAAAAGATAAATAGCTATACAATTTACACTAGTTAATATGTAATGATATCCAACTAAATGTCGGAAAACTGAGAGAAAATTAAAAGTTACCGGCTGTCAAAATTCAATATTTTCATAATAGCTACTATCATCAAAATAAGATATGGGGGGTAGATTAACCACCTAAAGATTTTATATTTTTGCCAATTTTAACTCAATCGGTCAAATATTTCACTATCGTTTTTGTTTGCACTACGTTTGATGCTCAACAGAATAGGTCAACACGGCCCAAAAAATATTTTCCGGGCACTATAACAAGACCTGTATGTCTAATTTTTTGAAGCTATCTATCTTAACAAAGCGAGATGCATTTTAACAAAGAAATAACATCATCAAAAAAAAGCTTAACTAAAACTTGGAAATAACGTTTATCAAAGTTATATTCCTGGTTACAGTTACATTACGGCATCAGCATCCGTGGCTTACTCAGTTCTTTAATTACAATTAAATTAATCTCTCTGTTGTCTGACAAATAGATAGAACGTAGACTTCGATACTTGGCTTACCGTGAATTGATTCAATTTAAATAAATGTTTAAATAATATTGAAAACTAAGCCTGGTAAATTCCCAATTATTTAAAGTTATAGGTAACTCTGTTCTTGCAATTATTTTAATTGAAATTCTTTTTCAACATATGTTGCATCTTTAAACTAAACTCCATTTAGATTATTATAAACGGGAATAAGTAATTAACTTTAGCAACAGGAACTAAAAAGGAATATTATACTAATTAATATAAAACGATTAATTACAAGAGATATAAATTTTACGGTGAGGTCTGCAAAATAGGCCAAGAGCCCAGGAATAGACCAAGAGCCCAGGGGTGTTTCGTTAATAAAAAGTGTAATGGCTGGAACCGGTCTCAATTTTTCGTAAATACCTTCCTGAACAAGGATCTGTAATATACCTTGTAATGAAATACCTTCCCATCCGATACGAGTCGCAGAATTGCAGATCCTTGTTCAGGAAGGTGAAATGAAATGAAAAATTGAGACCGGTTCCAGCCATTACACTTTTTATTAACAAAACACCCCCTGGGCTCTTGGTCTAAAACTGATGTAAAATCTTCCACCTATACAGGCGAGAAAAGAAATATCGACTAATGTAAACCAAATAGACGAAAAAGAAAAACTAATAATACAAAGTTAACATGGAAAATTTATGTGAAAATTATTTCCCTAAAAACTATTTTAATCTAATAGGTATGTCGTTTTTAGCTCATTATGCTCTCCTGTGTATCCAGGGAGTTTGGTTTCAGCTTCAAATCCCCCCTTTTTACTTTCCTATATCATTCTGAAGAAGTTTTACCGTTGCATAAAACCCAAACTGTTTTTTAGAGCAACAAAATTTAATAACAAAAGTTTTATCTGTTTAGAAAATATGTGGAAAGTATGTAGAAGCCGAGGAGCGAATATAATACTACAATAGAAATCCATCCATTTTCCGACCGGAAACTTTTGAAATATCTCTTAGTTAGACTATGTTTGAATAAACAATGTTAAATTATTGAACGACTTAACTTAATGAAAATTTAATCGAATTTAATTTGTTCTCGTACATAGTTTGTTTAGTTTAAGAAGTGTGAAAATTTTACCAATTTAAATAAATATTTTTGTTGTTCGTTCGATAATGCTTAACCACTTCGTCCGGTTAGTTCGTTTCAATTAAGGAATTATAATAATGTGAGACAATTAAATTGGTTTTGTTAGTCTATTATTTACATTTTTCTCAAAAATACTGCAGCTATATAGGAAAAGTAATTTGTTAGTAATCAAAATCCGAAACTAAGCATTTCAGCTGAATCTGTTTCAGGTGTTTTAGACTTCCTCTGTGGTTTTCTCCAAGTTTTTTTAAATCATCGCAGCTTACGGAGTTTTAATGCTTGTTTGGCTTTGTTAGCTTTGTATACACGTGTGTGTGTGTGTGGCTGTCAAACACGAATATTATCGCTGGAATTTGAAATTTGACAAGCATTTGCAAAGTGTAGGCCAGAGACTATAGATACATAAACAGTAAGACTGTCGACTCAATGGTGGGAAAATTTGGCTTCCGGGCGACACTAGCGCGGCGGGGGACCTACTTTTCCAATTGAGTGGGCGTGTCTTGATTTCCCCCTTTTTGCCCACAGTCAGTTTGAAATTTAATTTTTATACTTTGTATAGTTATACTTCTAACTAACCCTACCACTTCAATCTTACACAGATCACTTCTGATTATTTTTAAGTTTTTCATTCAAGTATTTTATTAATATAATTGATTCAATCAGGTAATAATGAAATAGTGGCTAAAGTTTACAAGTGGTAGAAGATAGATTTTGGTATTTAATGCAGCCTGTATTTTAATTACATCGGCAAGATGCGCACATGTGATTAAATGTAATTACCTGATAAAATCGACTAAATCAATGAATTAATTAAATGAAATTTACTTATCTGCCATCAGTAAGGTTCTCTGGAAGTTTTAAAAAGTTTCTATTTACTTTTAGTTTCTGAATTTTTGAAATACAGAACATGACAACGGCGAACCGTTTTTGTGAAAAATACATACAGAAAACAATCATTTTATAATAATAATAAATATAGCTGTCATAACCAAGAATTGCCATGGTATTCATAAATTTAAATATAAAAATATAATCAGTCATTTTTGAAAAGCTATTGGTGTTAGTTCATGAGTTGTCTGCACCGGTCCGCCGCAGCGCTATTTTTAGTAGCTTGCGATAATCGAATCCAAACTTTTCCTCATTTAAGTTAACCCCCCCCCCCTCTGGTGTAGGCTAACACTTAGCACATACCTGTCAAATTTCATTTTATGATCAGCATTAGTTATTTTTTTTATTAAATGGCAGGTTTCGTAACCGTATACGAAACCTTGTCTATTGAGTTAAAAATCGGGACGACTTTTCATCCTTATTTGTTAGTCAATGAATAAGTATACTAAGTTTTAAATCAATATGACTAGTATATTTATGGTGTTAGGCATCATCGAGTAAGGTCAGTACATGGATGGGTGGTCCTAACTGAAACTGATTTTTCCCGTATGGAAAAATTCAACTGGGTCTGAAAATTATGAATTGGACGTTTCGGGCTCGCCGGGAACAGCGTAGCGAGTCAGAAGCGGTACGTATGAGTGTAGCTAATCCAACAAGGAGAGGAAAAGTTTTTGAGTTACCCTGTACCTGAACTTTGAAGATGTCCACAAATTTTACGTAATGGAATTGTTTGTTTTATTTTTAAAGAGTGAATATTTAACCACTTTATGAAGATTTTTAGCTGAATTTATTTTTAAAATGACATCAATTTAACCAAATTATGTCTGCATTTTTACTTTTCATCACCTTCTTATACAGAATATAGAGGAAAAGTATTGGTTTCACCAAAAATTTTTAACCCGAGATTTCACTTGAATTATCCATTTTAGATGTTTTTAGGACCATCTGAACCGATTTCAGTTTGATGTCTGTCTGTGTGTGTGTCTGTGTCATGCATAACTCCTACTGTGTTTATGCTGGATAGTTGAAACTTGATACAAAAATCAGTCTTTGGGCCTAGTTGTGCTGCCCGGAATTTTATGTCACCATTAACCCTATTTGCTTAGTCAGCAAAAATTTTAAAAAAATCGTAAAAATCGAAAAATAACTTGATGAACTTGAAATTTGGCAGGAACATACCTCTCAATATAACAAACAAATCTTACGAATTTCGTTTTGATATTGGCCGCCATTTTAAAATTATTTACTTTTGAAATTTAAAATTTTGACGCTTAATAATACTAAAAGTATACACGTGTTTTTGACATATGACACGTCGTTGGACTGACTGCCAGCCCTGTAAAATAAATATATTAACATTTATTTTATTAAAATTGTCTGATTTGACATTTTTGTTTGTAAAATCGAATTTAAAAAGTTCTTTAAAGGCCTAATAAAAAAGAGTTCATATTCTAATGAAGTGTAACCATAAATAAATTAATAATAATATAGTATGAAGAATGTGACGTCATTAACTTACAGAAATAAAACAAAAAATTTAAATGTTACCCAATATTTAGAAGTTATTTCATACACTGCTTCGAAAGTTAGACAAATAGACAAAGTTTTTTTAGCATTACTTTAGATTTATCTTTTGCCATATATGTATAGCTTTATTTTAGGTTTATCTTTTGCTATATATATCTTTATTTTAGATTTATCTTTTGCTGTATATAGCTTTATTTTAGATTTATCTTTTGCTATATATAGCTATACTTTAGATTTATCTTTTGCTGTACATAGTTTTATTTTAAATTCACTAATATGGTGGGAGTATGCCGATTACAAAACTGCTGGAACGACAAACTGCTACATAACTTCATCCATATGGCAGCGAAGTAGCATCAAAGAGGTACGGGGCAACGAAGCGGCCCCCGTGTCAAGTCCTCGGAACCCCAAATAGACCCGGGCCTCTTGTTCATCTTATCAACTAACTGGAAAACTCTTATTTCCATGAATGTTTCCCTTTAATGTTATTTTACCTATAAGTTCTTTTTACAGACGAAAAAATAGTAATTTTGTTTTTATAATTGTTGCAGTTGGTTTGAATTGTACGGGAGATGAAGATGGAGGGTGTCAGGAAGTCATTTGTCCTGGTGATAGCGAACCACTGTCGCCAGATGGAGGATGCACGTGTTCACCGGCGAGGTGTCATGAACCTCCACCTTGTCCCGACGGACAACAGCCTATTCTTAAGAAACAAGCCTCCATGAATCCGGGAGACTGTTGCGATGTGTACGAGTGCCCTTCTGTAGACACGGAAAGTGAGTTTATTATTCCCTTTCCATTCTAATAGTCTTCTATTCTAACAAGAGAAATGAGTTGTCAAGTCGAATTTGAACTGAGGAAAGTTTAGAACTGAAAACTCAATTTAGCATGAGAATTTTACAGGGGCGGGAAAGAATAACTCATCGAACTCGAGTTAGTACTTCCTATTTCCGATGTATCCCTTTATGGATTTAGTAGAATACTATTGCAGAACACAATGTGTTGTGGAAACGAGAGAAAAAAATATCGCCTGAACGGTATTCGAGCCCCGACCGGAAAAAACAGTAGCAGCCGTTGGTTAGCAGAGAACGTATATAGATTTGCGCAACAGACGTATCTGCCATTGTTTTGGCCCATTTATTATGGCTGCAACATTTTTGAGCTGTTAGCTAATACTTCAGATTGTCCTAATAAAGAAATATAGCTGTTAGGTTACTTTTCCTAACCGGTCATCTTGAAATTTTATAAAAAAATTTAGTTCTTTATTAACTTTAATTTATAATTATTGTAATTATTTTTATCTTCATTATGGCATAATAATAATTAACCTAAAAACTCGGGTGCGGGTACCTCGGTACTTTTCCTCACAACTTGGCACTTGCTTCCACAGGATGTCACATTTACCCACAGCATAAGTTAGTGTTACTTTGCCATTTACCAGGGTAGAGACAGTAAAAGTGGCCTTATGGTCTTAAGTTTCACATGTCGTGCTGATAGTTTTCTTCGACTAGAGGCAAGGATCTTGAATAAAGGGGATGTCGCATTAAGGAACTTTTCTGACCCCATGGAAATTGTATGGGATAGAGAATTAGAAGCAAACTTACCCCTTCCCCTTGATTATAATTAAAAAAGCGCCAAACGCAGGTTATGTAGCATGGTTGTCGAGTTTGCTTCTCATCTTTCTTCTGTGCTTCTTGTGATTGTTACATTTGTGGTGCTTGTTAAGTCATTTGTGCTTATATAATTTTAAATTTTGGAATATACTTTGCCTCTTCAGTGAGTGATAATTTAAGCGTGTTTTGTTATGACCTTCTCAAGCAATAAACAATGGAAACCATTGTGACGTAAGTTTGCCTCTAAATTTTAGGACCTGCGCTGTTTTAAGAATTGTAAGCATGCGCAGTTTGTACCAAGCATGTGCAGTTGGTTTTTGACGTGTGTTTCGTGTTGAATTCTCTCTATTTTCTGGTTTTCGATTGGGTCACTTGGTTGTATGGCAAATCAACTTAGTGCGTCATCCCCTTTATTCAAGATCCTTGACCAGAGGGGACCCCGCAACTAGGTTTTTGAACAGGTGGGTCTCTTTTCATCTCCAATCTAATTTACCTCTTAGACTCTTGCTCTGTTGAATAATGATATCGATAGTAGGCACCATTTCGATTAATTTCCCATTATCCACCATTTCGATTAATTTCCCACTATCCCTCTTTCTATTTTATTTCAGAAGAGCAAGACTGTTCGTGGGTGATTTGTCCGGAAGAAGAGAGCAGCTCGCCGTGTCCTTCGGACTCCTACAAACTTCCCATAGTTCACATAGAAGGCGAATGTTGTCCTCGACCCCCGGGGTGTTCGTGTTTTCCAACACCTTGCACCAAGCCGACGTGTACACCGCCCCAACAGCTGACAATACTTGCCAAGGGGGACGGCAGACCCGGCTCGTGTTGCCCTATATATCAATGTACATCACATACGGGTAAATATATGATATAATAGTAACCTGTGTCTATATATTGTTGTATTTTATCTTTGCCCGTATTTACCGAATATGTTGAACATTCCAGGTTTAGACTGATTTTACCATTTTTTATTTACATACTTAAGCTTACTTTATTACAATGTGTCTCAATTGTAAAAATTTTACAATGAAATTAAGAAAAAAACTTGATTCTAAATAATTACACGGACTGCATAAACATAGATAGCATAACATGGATAAACATTCAACTTCATGTTTCAACTTCATGAAACATTACATGAAAAACACTAAACATTTAGGGTGGGAATACTAATTTATCAGGTAAAAACTCTTTAACATTATACTAGGCTTTCTCAAGCTACAAATTTTTATGCTTTTTCAAGTTTTAATGGAAAGTTCATTTCAGAAATAATCCATTTCATATACAATAGAGGAAAATTTAGCGTTAATCTCCTTATACTATTCTAAATAGTTTTGTATTAAAATTTGGCTCTAGCAATTTGAACTTTTTCCAATTTCTTCATCTATACAATAATTCTGTTATGTGTTTTAATAAATGAACACTAATTTGTATAATTTTTTAATTTGGATGGTTTGCAGGTTCGAATAGAACATGTTTAGAAGATGGAAGAGTGATAGAAGACGGAGGTAAGTGGTCGCCCAACAAGTGCAGTGAGTGCAGATGTGATAAGGGACTAGCATTGTGCACTACACTGTCTGACTGCCCTCCTATAGACTGTGAGGACCAATACACGCCTCAGGGCTCATGCTGTCCTCTATGTAAAACAGCGCAAAATATTGACAATAATATAGGTGAGTAAGAATGGCTCTTTATCATTACTTATGAGAGCGCAGTGATTCAATAGAAAAATAATTAGATTATGGAAGGTAAATTAGAACAGGTTCCTTCAGGATATCTTATTTAATGGAGATCTGTTTTTCGGTTTTTATCCCTGAAACTGCACTAAAGTAAGTGAGAGTTGGTTGTCTCACTACTGCCTATTTGTAACTTGAACTCGATCAACTGCTTATTCTCTTTGTGACCTATTGGCCATTACTCACTGAGCGAATTTCAAGTCAAATCATCCATTAAAGTCCTAGAAGACCTGTGCCCTGTAAAGCAAAAAACGTTTGATATACTTTTTGTGTAAAAGTTTCTCGGGACTTTTATTGTACGTATTGTTTTGATGTTTGATTTCAGCTGATGTTGCAAAGCCACTAGGTTGCAAAGCAGCTAACGGGAGTTATCACGAGCACGGCTCTCACTGGAAACTTGACGATTGCACAAACTGTACATGTTTCGACGGCAGGCAAGAGTGTCATGCTGCCTTATGCTATCATAACTGCGCTAATGCGACATTTATTAAGGGAGAATGCTGCCCTGTTTGCGAAGGTATTTCATTTATGTACCATCTTCATCATTACCAAGGATGTTGAATAAAGGGGATGACGCACTAAGTCGAATTGCCATTCAACAAAGTGACCCCATCGAAAATCAAAACATAGAGATGAATGCAACACGAAACACACGTCAAAAACCAACTGCACATGCTTGGTACGAACTGCGCATGATTATGATCCTTATAACAGCGCAGGTCTTAAAATTTAGAGGCAAACTTATAACCTAAGGGGAGGTAAGTTTGCTCCTATTTCTCTATCTCATAAACTTCCATGGGGTCAGAAATGTTCCTTAATGCGTCATCCCCTTTATTCAACATCCTTGATCATTACCTAGTATCAGGTTTAGTATAATGTATTGTCTAGTATCGTGAAAGGTATTTATACTCATGGCTTGAGTGACTGTACTTGGTTGAGCCTTGTAGTAGAAGTAAGAATGTGAAGTTCAAGCCTGGTAGATTCGTGTGCATTGGATCCTTTTCATCGACCTTTAAACCAATGACCCATTACCACATCACCGTTACTAAAGTGATGTAGAAATTCATACAGTAGGGGTGGGGGCGCGGGACACAGTGGTCTAACTCCCCCGAAATAAGCTGCTTTAGATGGACCTGCCCTAAGTTCACCCTTTCTCCGCTAGTGGCAGGTCGGTTCACCTTGTACCCCATATATAAAATAATTATTTCTTCATTTCCAAGATTAAAATTATTTAAAAGGGTCTTTAACAATAGTAAAAATTGTATTAATTATTTTAAAGGTATAATTTTCAAAAACGCTTTTATAAAAATATAAACGCTGTGTTAATTTTAAGTAGACCTGATATCGTGATAACCACGATTTGTAGACAAACATCAAAAATGTTTGTAAACAAACATCAAACCGGGAAATTATAAATTTAATTTACGTCTTCGTTATCTCATTATAACACACCTTTCGTAACACACGTTATCCTATTTTCTAAAAAAATTATCTTATAAGCTACTAAAAAAGAAAAAAGTCAATGAATAAGATAAAAATCGTCTTGTTTACATTTTTATAAACATAAATAGAAGTATCGATTTAAAACTGATAACAATAGTGATAAGGGCACAAGGTGAAAACTAGCGCTCGGTGCGGTAGTTGATGCAACTAATCCCTGTTTTTTTCGGAACCACCTAAAACCAGGGAGTTAGACCATTGTGTCCCCCCGCCCCGACTGAATGAATTTCTACATCTCTTTAACCGTTACCTTGTCCTATTTAGAGCTCCTACTATGATGGATGAAGGTCAGAAGGTCCTATCACCTAAGAGACTCCATTTCTTCCTCGGGTAGCTCTCCTTCTCTAACCCTGATGTACTTTCAGAGTTCGCCTCGCTGCCATCTCTTGGTACTATATCTCTCTGCGCATAGTAGTTATGCTCGTCCCCAGTCATTTTCTCTTGATATATTCTAGCTTATACTTTTCAACTTGAAATAAAAATAAACTTTATATGTAATCGTAAAATTAAAACTTAAAAAAATAACTAAATATAAACTATATAATAAACTTAAATATAAAAAAAAAAATAAATAAAAATAAAATTTGCAAAAATACTACAATCCAAATTAAAAAATATTATGTACGCAACTCTGAACCTTGAAAAAGGTAACCACGGTGGTAACCACCGATTTGCAGATAACTATATCTATGTAAAGTATGCACAATTGTTACTGTAAAATTGTATAACTTTCTGCAATAAATGGTTTATTTATTTATTTATTTATTTATATTCTAGCGTCGTGTATGCTTTTATTATAGGCACTCTATCTAGCTTACAGTATTTAGTAGGCTCGCGATTTACCTTTGTAATCCCACAGTATTTACTTTGATTTCAGAATCAACTATGTTCTCTCTGCCCAAACACTGTCCATCACTAGAAGACTGCCCTCTTAAATGTAAGAATGGTTTCGTCAAAGATGACTCGGACTGCTTTACTTGCCGTTGTAAAGGTTCGTATGCAGAAATCGTAATTTGTTTACTTTATCCAATCAAACCATAGGATAGACGAGTAAGACAGAGTAACCTAGTCCTCGTAAAGAGCTTAACAGTTGGTCCGTTAGAGCCGAAACCGGTCTTAAGATATTCAGGAGACCAAAAACCCTAAATTAACGCATATAACTCGACAAGAAATTATCCCCTGTCTTGTCGAGAGTACAAAATCCTGGAAGGATTCCTTATACTACTGGGGACATGTGTGGGACAAGTTCAACCCTAAGTCCCTGTTGATGATATTTCTATGCTTAGCCCTCACCATCACCATCACCATGGCTTCCTCATTTATTGATTAGACATTTCAAAGCAATCTGAAAGCCTTTTACTATTATTTTCTTAATTAAAAAGGTTTGTATTTACCGCAAGTTGAAGAAGCAATCGAAGAATCAGCTACCGTCGATACTTGCTGTTGGATATAAATATCCCTGAACCGGTTTCGGCATAACGCCATCATCAGCAGGCGGGGCAACACTCGAGCTCTCAACTAATAAAGTTAAATCAGTGATTAACTTCTAGTCTCAATGAGCACGACGATCATCTTCAGAGGGCTCGTCGTGCTCATTGAGACTAGAAGTTAATCACTGATTTAACTTTATTAGTTGAGAGCTCGAGTGTTGCCCCGCCTGCTGATGACGGCGTTATGCCGAAACCGGTCCAGGGATATTTATATCCAAAAGCAAGTATCGACGGTAGCTGATTCTTCGATATTATTTTCTTATTGAACATTGAACCCATTCTCTATTTTGTAAATATTAAACCTGTATTATTACTTTTCCTCATTTATACTGTAGGTATACAGGAAAAGTATTGTGTTTGCAAAAAAATACGAAACCGGGATGAAATTTTTAAGGCTTTCTGAATGGTTTTTACAAAGTCGTCTGTATGTATGTGTGTGTCTGTTATCATCGTAGCGCCCAGTGTATTTATGCTAGAGAGTTGAAACTTTGTGAAAAAATATCTACTGCTGTAGTTGTGCTGTTCAGAAAATTTTCTTTATGACGTCATTAACCCGCAATAATGACTTAGTGAAATTTTCGAATAAGCATAAAACGTGGTAAAATTATGCGATCGAATTAAAATTCGGCACGCATGTGACTATGTATAAGTTTCATCGCATTATCAGTATTAGTTCTATTTTTTCTATTGGGAAATGGTCCAATTAAGTTGAAATTTAGTACAAGTGTATATTATTACCTAATAAATACGTACACTAAGTTTTGTTTTAATACAACAAGTACATCCATGATTTTGTTGGACAGTTATAGGCTTCTTATCAGTTAATTTAAATACCTGTTACAACTAATTTAAACACTTTAATGCAATTAAATGGTAATATTTTGTGTTTGTGCAAACTAAAATTATTTAAAAGTAACATCAATTAACAATAAATAAAATAAAACACTGTATTATGATCTTCATCTTCTTATCACTCAATTTAAATACTCGTGACAACCCATTAAAACGCTATTTTTCAATGAAATTGTGATTTTACTGAGTTCATACGCCCTAAAATTAGTTAAATTAAAGCACTTTGATAAAAAATTTAAAGAAATAATCGTCACAAATAAGAAAAACCAGAAAATCCCCGTAAGGCATTTAACAACGATCACCCTTTCGTTATCAATTTCTTATCAGCGACGGTGGCGCTGCTACGCATAGAGATATATACTAGAGGGGGCATAGCCTATCTTAATACATTGAGAGGCCTGAAACATTTTTAGTGGGGCTCTCAGGGGCTCTGTGTAACCTCATTGAAACCTCCTATAAGAGGGAGTTAAGGTTATAATTAATAAATTGTTTTCGGCTTCACGGAGATTGTTTGTGTTGTGATTTGTATTTTAAACATTCTACTATATAATTTACTGTTTTTGTTATGTTTATTTGATGATAATGATAATCGAATGTGGTCAGGTTACTTTTTCGATGTTTCAAAATTCAACCGATAGGGCTCCTCTAGTAATATATCTCTATGCTGCTACGGACTTTGAATCGCGAATTTCTAAGGACGAGCAAAAACGAGTCCAAAGCAGGGAGAATGTGCGTAGCGAATCCGATGTAATGAGGAAAAGTTCCGAGGTACGCCGTACCGTAGTTTCAAATATACGTTTCATAAAGATAATGTCATGAAAAAATGCTCATTGTATGCTTCCTCAAATTGTGAAATTTATTGATGAGACATTTCTAATCGAGCTGAAACTTTCTACTAATATTGAACTAAACATTGAAGCAGCCTCAACTTATAGTGGAGATACTTGTTAAACGCCTTAGGCGCTGGAAATATTAAATTCAATAGAGCAGGCGACGACAATCAAGGATTTGAAAAAAGAAACGGCTCTGTAGCCTTCATCAGAGCACTTTAAATATTTTAACAATCTCTCAAAAACATCGATGAGCCAACAAGTCAAGTTGAAAAATCTTGTTTTTATTTTTTTAGAACGAATTCTCAAGAGAATAAATAAATAGAGAAAATGAAAACATAATTTAGGTTTTACGTAATGTTTGTTTAGAAATCGGCTAAAACTGTTATTTTTGGATTGATTCTTTTGAAGGTTCGAACAAAACTTGCATAGTGGAGGGAGAAGTGATAGAAGACGGAGGTAAGTGGTCGCCTAACAAGTGCAGTGAGTGCAGATGTGATAAGGGACTAGCATTGTGCACTACACTGTCTGACTGCCCTCCTATAGACTGTGAGGACCAGTACACGCCTCAGGGCTCCTGCTGTCCTTTATGTGCTGACTCAGCAGAAATAACATCTCAAAAAAATGGTAAGTGTTTCCTAGCAAGTTATGGAATCCTCTTAAATCTGCATTGCCGCACTCATCCTCTCTACATACTTCTGATTTGCTTTACTCATAATAATAAAATTATTTATTTCATACAAATATTGCATTACAATAAATATTATAAAAATGCATTTTACAAAGCAAAATTGCAAATTTGTTTAGCAGTACATTTTTGTCAAAGCATTAAAGTGATACGTTAGATCAATGGCGGTCACCCACCCATGTACTACGCTTTATGCTGCTGAAAGCTAACAGTCTGACAATAATGGTTGTGGCAGATGATAATAAAATGAACTTTAAGAATTAGTTTACAAATTCCATAAAACAAAAATAACAACTACTGTCCATAAAAGAAAAATAAATATTAAAAAAAGTATTTATATTTTAAATTGACCTTGGATCATCAAGTTCGTTATCTTATCTTGTTTTTACTTAATATTGTATATCTAGTGACCTTGTGATGTTTTACAGCTCTATTTTTATTTCACAAACTCTATTTTATTTGCCAAACGACAAATGCAATTTTCATTAGAATCTCTCCAAATTTAGTAGGGCGTAGACCAATTTTTTGTGATTATTAGTTCTGCAAAATATGTCTAGCAGAGTTAGATTTTTTAAGAAAGAGTAAGAAGGAAAATTTTTCGCTAGATTTACAAACCCCACCTCTTATTTTGTAAATTTTTGATATCCTCTGGTCCTGTGCATTGTGTGCATCATTCCATATTTCTCTTTAATATCTTGCCAACCTCTTTAATATCTACTATATTATTATCTCTAACTTCCTTATGATTTTCTTTAAAAATTAGCAAAAAATAAATCTTTATGGTATTGTTTTGGTCCTATTGCAGATGAGTCTGCAAAGTTAAAAAGCTGTGAGGGTAGCAACGGAGTGGTTTACGAGCATGATTCCCACTGGAAGATAGATGATTGTACAAACTGCACTTGCTATGATGGCAAACAAGTGTGTCACGCAGCTTTCTGCTACCATACGTGTGTCAATCCTGTAATTGTCGAAGGTGAATGCTGCCCTGTCTGTAACGGTGAGTTCACCACTCTTCACTTCTTTGTTTTACTGCTTCATTACATGAAGCTTAGAGACCAGCCACTCAGACAGTCAGCATTGCATTATGATCAGGGCCTGTAGAGTTGATATTGTATAGTATAGTATAGTAATATGGGGGGAGTGGTAGTAACTACCAGGCAAGTAGGGCACATTGTTGTGCCCTTTTTGCCAGCTCCCTAAGATAGTGTTCTACCCTTTTAATTTCAAGTGTAGGTATATTTCATCTAATCTAGACAGAAGAGCCGTGAATTTCTATGGTTCCTCTCATGCTATATTCAAGCAATCATATATATTTTCACTGA
Organism: Microvelia longipes; assembly: GCA_018340805.1. NCBI lineage: Eukaryota > Metazoa > Arthropoda > Insecta > Hemiptera > Veliidae > Microvelia > Microvelia longipes. Next base: position 59,139,646 of record JACMZG010001863.1, read on the forward strand.
ATCTTATAGTCTAGTGAAAACTAGGAACTACACGTGCCCTCACTGTTAAACCAAACCTCCATACACTTAAACTCCTACAACTAAACTCCATAAACTACAAGGCAGACACACTATAGTATTATAATGAATCTACTATGAGGGTCTTAAATTTTGCCTATACCCAGTTTCATTTAGGGTAAGGGATCTTTAACGAGTACCTGACAACTCACAGGCTCGAGACCACCGGCTTTACGTCCCTTCTGAAGGACGTTGTTCGCAGAATTTTTATCCCTCTCATAAAAATCCCTGAGGCCTGTGCTGGGGATTGAACCCATGACTAATTAAACTCGGAAGTTTAAAGTCCATTCATTCTGTGTGGCCACGTACCTTAACAACTACACCATGGGTGACTGTTAGAGTTAATATGTGAGGAATAGAATTACCTCAATGTGCCTGTAAAAGAGTATTAACCCAATAAACCTGGTATCAGGCAAACTTAACGCCCTCAATTGTAGCTTGTATAAAATATAAGAAATAGCTTTTCCTACAGTGTATCGACAACTTTAAAAATCTTGACAGCTCAGTTTAGGCACCACCGATTCTAAAAAAAAAAATCCCTACAAAAAGGCAGCGGGAAAAAAACTTTGTAAACAAATCAGGTTATGTTACCCGTGTTTTCTTGGCGATGTTTCTACATTTCTTTTGTGTAGGTTTATTATTTAGGAAGTATGCAAATGTGGAAAAAATGAATTGTGAAGGGAAATAATAAAGACAAGAAGAACCACAAACGAAGTGAACGAATGCCGGGAAGGAGGTTATTTCCCTACAGGGGTTATGGGAGTAGGGATTTTTTTTTCTCTTTCAAGAGAGGGGTTGGCAGCGGCTTCTCTGATTGGTCGATCTCCAAAATGCTTATGACCTTGGGGATTTTTAAACTTAACGATACACTGTAATGGTTTTGAGTGCCAGAAAGATTACTATGGCTGTGACGCATGTGTTGTTTCTTGTTGAATCTATAGAAATTTATTCTAAGTTCTTCTGTAGATTAGATCCTTGCACTAGCCAGGGATAAGGGAGGACCTATAACATGGGCTATTTGCTGGGTGATTCATCACCTCTCATTAATTACTATCACTTACCATCACTATCTCTAAATGAAGTGATTAAATAAAGTTATAAAATTGCAAAACATATTGCAACTCCGATATTAACTCTATTTCTTAGTATGTAAGTTAAGTTAGTAGTTAATATATGTTGTTTTTAACAAAGCTGTCATTATTTTTAATATTTCAATTTAACATCATCAACAGTAGACAGCTCTCTTTTTGAATTTTGAACATTGAATATTGTTGTTCTAGATACGACAACATTCGCCCTGCCGCAACACTGTCCTTCTTTGTCCAACTGCCCGTTGAAATGTAAAAATGGATTTGTTAAGGACGAATCTAACTGCTTCCTCTGTCAGTGCAAAGGTTTGCATTTTAATATACTTACAGATAACACTTATTTATATTTATTATAAGAAAAACTAAATAATTACTTTTGAATAAGTAAATAATGAATATTGTTAGACCCCATATTTATAAAAACATAAAAAGTTAAAAAAAAACATATAGGAAAGAATGCTTTAATTACAATCAGAATTAAATATAGATTCGTCATATTTTTAGGGTTAAAATAAATTAGAGCTAAAAGTAGTTGTCATCAGACTCAATGATATCAGTTATCACCGTGTTAATATATTTATATACCAAAGTATAATAATCTAAGTAAATATTTATCAATTAGGTTTATATACATAAATTCAGCATATACCACATCAATATATACATATCACACACACACACAGATATAACACACACACACACACACACACACACACACACACATATATAATATATATATATATATATATATGTGTTGTGTGTGTGTGTGTGTGTGTGTGTGTGTTATATCTGTGTGTGTGTGTGATATGTATATATGATGTGGTATATGCTGAATTTATGTATATAAACCTAATTGATAAATATTTACTTTAGATTATTATACTTTGGTATATAAATATATTAACACGGTGATAACTGATATCATTGAGTCTGATGACAACTACTTTTAGCTCTAATTTATTTTAACCCTAAAAATATGACGAATCTATATTTAATTCTGATTGTAATTAAAGCATTCTTTCCTATATGTTTTTTTTTAACTTTTTGTTTTTATATGTTTCCTGTTTATTTTATTTTTTTTTTTTTTTTTTTTTTTTAAGAGGGTTAAGTATTCTTTTGTAAAAAAAAACAAATACTATACAAACGCTCCAGCCATCCTCGAGCACGAGCTTTGCTCTTGAGAAGATATGCTATTATGATTTTTAGTTTTTAATGAATAAGTGTGTACCTTTTTTTATTGCAGAATAAACTATTTTTATTTTTTTCTTTTTATATGTATATATGTGCATACATATACATACATATTTATGTTAAAGTAATAAATCTGGTTATAGAAGATGTATGCAAGCTTAGCTGTAGCGATGGTTTCAAGAGAGACAGTAATGGAAAGGAACTGTGTGAATGTCAAACCACGAGTAGATGTATCGATATAACCACGTGCAATAGAAAGTGCAAACATGGTTATCGCACAAACTCGGCCGGCTGTCAGATTTGTAAATGCTGCAAACCTTTAGACAGCTGTAACAAGATCTGTCCTCATGGCTTCAAAGTCAAAGCAGGCTGCCCTGTTTGTAGTTGTCAAGGTATTTGTGAACTTTAGTTTTTTCATGATTTTTTAAAGGTTTATTTTTGGTTAAAATAACCTTTGGATTTCACCTTTAGTTAAAGTAACGTTTGGTTTTAACCTTTGGTTAAAATAACCCTTGAATTTAACCTTTGGTTAAAGTAACCTTTGAATTTAACCTTTGGTTAAAGTAACCTGTGAATTTAACCTTTGGTTAAAATAACCTTTGAATTTAACCTTTGGTTAAAATAACCTTTGAATTTAACCTTTGGTTAAAGCAACCTTTAAATTTCACCTTTGGTTAAAGTAAATGTGGTTATATATAAGACTAACATATTTGCCAAATTTTATCTCATTATCAGCATTAGTTCAATTTTTATCAAATGACTTGTGTACGTTTTTTAAAAACTTGTAAAAAATCAGAAAATGATTCAATTGAGCTTAAATTTGGTACAAGTGTGTACCTTTACTTAATAAATAAGTACACTACAGTCTATCGTTTAGTTTAAAAATCTTGACAGGTCAGTTTACACACCACTGATTCTTAAGAAAAAAAATCCCTGCAAGAAAGGAGCGGGAAAAAACTTGTAAACAAATCAGTTATTTTACCCGTATTTTCTTGGCAATGTTTTTACATTTCTTTTGTAGTTTTTATTTTAAAATATCATTTTTAAGAATACTTTGTAAGTAGCTTTCAAAACGATGTAATCAAAAGAAGAACCATAAACAAAGTGAACGATTGCCGGGAAGAAGGTTTTTTCCCTACAGCGGTTATTGTGGTAGGTATTTTTTCCTCTTTTTAAGTGAGAGGTTGGCAGCGGCACCTCTGATTGGTCAATCCCCAAAATACTTATGACCTTGGGGATTTTTAAAGTAAACGATAGAGTAAGTTTCATGTCAATAGAGTAGAATGTGTCAGTAGAGTGTATTATATAGTCATCTAATCTATGTTATGTCGTTTATGTACAGGTGCTAGTGATTCATCAGAACACCTCATAGACTTGCACTGTTCTACAGGTCAGTCTACATCAGCTTTACAATACACTATTCACTTTTTTATTTATTTATTTATAATTTACGGCGTGAGCCAATATACAAAAATCAAGAAACAAAAATTTACAAAATTAAGATAAAAAAAAAATAAGTTACAGTATAAATTAGTGGTAAATATCAAAATGGAAAATTTGACAAGACTATAAAATAAAAATAAAATATTCCATTCATAAAGGAGGAAAGTAAATGGGGAAAAAAGAAAAAAAAAGCTATAACATCAAAGTAATAGTGACACAAAGTGATAGCTTGCGATAATCGAATCCAAACTTTTCCTTATTTAATTTCCCCCCCCCCCCCTGGTCTAGAGTTCTTTCAACTGTGTGACAGAGAGAGGTCAATGGAATTTTAAAAATCAGCTTATTTGTAACAGTAATAGTTTATTTTGTTACAAAATTCTGCCTATGATATTACCATGTGAAAATCACACCCAAGTGAATGATTTTAAATAATAGATGCACTCTTACATGTTATGAAAAGAGTTGCAACTGTTGCATAATTTGACATTTTTCAGTATTGATGCTCACTGCAGTGCCTGAACCCTCTCTGACCTTCAATTAATATTCCAAAGAATATAAATCAAAATATTTACCATAGTTATCTTGTGTCTACTATTGATGTTTTGCAAAGTGACTTACACTACTAGAGGGAGGACTAGAGTTGAATAGCACAGTGATAAGGGGTCTGGTAGTGTGATTATATCCATTGGTTGCTATAACTGTACTTACACCTACTCTAGGGAGACTAGACACTCCCCACCTGTCTACAGCTCTTATTGGGGACACAGATTTATAATGCACCCTACAAACTGCACTTCTAGGATATGTAAGTAAATATTTATCGTTTCTGTGGTATTGTGTAGAGTCAGGAGGGAAGAGAGATGATGGAGAGAGCTGGGAGGATCACTGCAGACAGTGCTACTGCAGTCAAGGCAAAGAAATGTGCACACTCATTGTCTGTCCCAAGATAGACTGTCCTGTACCGCTTGTTTTTCATAAGAACAGCTGTTGTCCACAGTGTCCTGGTATGTAGACTATACTCACTTCGCTATTCGCGATTCAAAGAGATAGTTGTCAGGTTGGCAATACCAATGGTGGGAAAACGAAAGGGTGATCAAAAACATTTATCATAGGATTAGCATAGGAGCTAATAAAAATTCTTATTTTATATCTTTATTGTTAAAATTTATAGAACGACCAACGGTGCTAAAAACATTGCCAATATTTCATAGATATATACTTTGATTATTCCAGGATTTCAAATATAGAATCAGGCTCTTATCACTACAGACTTGGATTTTTCCGATTTTAGCCAGAAATAATAAAACCTAAACAGATAATTTAAACAAACATTTTACAAAAAGTGAATTTATTGAGATTAATTATTTTAGTATGTAAATAACATTTTTTTAAAGAAAATAATATTCCTTTATTTAATAAATGTACATGCAATAAAATGTTTACAAAAAAATATAGTGGAAAAATATAGACCGAGGAGAATAGTAGTTTTAGGTGTCTCGATTGCTGGCTCCTGTAAATATTTTGTGGCAGAAAAGCTTTGAATAAATTGACTTAACAATTTTTATGTCACAACTCTAGATGGGACGAATTTTAACACACGACGGTCATCCATAAGGGTCAAACATCTTGACTTTTACTAAACTCTTTACTAAATTTTGTATATATTTTCTCTTGTTTAGGTGGTGGGAGTGGTGCAAGCAGTGGTGGAGGTGAAGGAGTTTGTTTTGGTGACAATGGAAGTTTGAAGAGGGAAGGAGAGGAATGGGATTTGGGTAACTGTGTCAAGTGCAGGTGTCTAGGTGGGGGGAAAGTAGTTTGTATGAGAGAACCTTGTCCCCCAGCTCCGTGTTTACATCCGATACATCCTCCGCAAGGATCATGTTGTCCGTATTGTCCTCCTATACCTCAGTCCTATGAGAACGCTCCGAGGTAATCACCACTTATTTACAGTTGTATTTTATAGCAAGAAAATATAAATGCAAAAATTAAAAAGTTTCTTCTTGTGGACTTATAAAAAAAATAAATAAATAAAAACGGATTAATAACACAAAAGTCCTATATTTTTTTAATATATAATAATAACTAAGCTTTCGACTAAAAATTAGTCATCATCAGAGTTTAACAAATATAAAATATAAAATAAAAATACAATTTTACAAACTACTTCATATTGCACCTTGGTATGGTTTGGTAAGCTATGCTTAAAAAAAAAACTTCATCGATATATGTTTTGCTTGCCATGCATGATGGCGGTAAGAAAGCACCGCTCGTCTCTGGTAAGTACTTCACATTATATTCTTCGGAATTAATTGAAGGTCAGAGTGAGTTCAGGCTCTGTCGGCGCCCTGATGAGTTAGACATAACGAAACAGAGTGGGACATGAGATTATGTCGAGCCATCAATGATGACGAATGTCGAATGATGGAACAGTTCCCAGATGTAACATTGCATTTTGCTTGTTACATTTCCTAGGTGTCTCTCGCACAATTATATTGTGTCAACTATTCATGTTTTGCAAAACTCTGTAGTATCAAATGATATTTAAATTTTATAGACTGTTTTTCTTTTAAATTTTATTTTATTGTACATTCTATTTGTTTCTATTTTGTATGTAAATGGATCTCAAGGTCCTTTTACTTATGCAAGTCTTTTACTTATGCAAGTCTTTTACTTATGCAAGTCTTTTACATATGCAAGTCTTTTACATATGCAAGTCCTTAACTTGGTGGGAAGTTTTCACCCAGGCCTACAAACTGATTTTACTCATTAGTATTCATTTATTCAAGAGTTTATTTAGTATTAATAAAACACCCAAGTCTCTCCACGTATAATATTACAACAACAGCCTACAACAACAGATTCTATTATTCCAGCCTCATCATTCCACCCTTGGTCCCAAAAGTTGGCTTCATTTCATTTTCTTGTCAATCGTTTGCTAAGAGTGCCTATGACTCCCGAAGCCTTTAATAAGGAAAGGAATACTATTTATAGTATGTAGGCTAATGGTTACACAATAAGGGTAGTTGACAAGATTATAGAAAAGAAGCAACATAAGGAAATAATAAATAGATTCTACAGTAATCCTGACCCAGCTTCATCAATTCGTTGGTGCACTATATCTTACATTGGCCCTTCGTCCGAGAAAATTGCTAGAGTGTTGAGAAATCAAGGATATAACACTGCTTTTCAATCTTCTGGATCCTTGAGAAGTATTGTATCTAAGCCAAAGGATAGTACGCATACTCTAGACAAAAGTGGTGTATATTTAATGAAATGTAGCGTTTGTGATGCATCGTACATCGGCCAATCAGGAAGGAAAATAGGTGAGAGGGCATTAGAGCACCTGAAGGGACCGGACAGTCGGTTTTACGATCATATAAAAGAAAAAGGCCATGAGAATAACAACACTCACGAAATAGCTTTGCTGCATGAAGTTAGAAAGGGTCCGAAACTTACGTTTTTAGAAGCTCTTGAAATTAAAAGGAATAACGCCCTGTTTGGGCCCTCCGCCAGAGGAGAGGGAGGCTCTTCAGTTTTACTAGATGAACTAATAAAAATAAAGAGACCACCAGTCCGATTTGTCAAAGCTAACAAGTGACTCCTTACTACTTTTATACATCGTTCGCCGGTTTGTTTTTTATTTTTTATTCTGTTGACTTATTGTATGTTTTTATTATTTTTTTTTGGTTTATTTATTTATTTTCTCTCTTTCTTATTTTTTACTAGGTGTAGTCATTGATTTATTTTTTCATTGTTCAGGCACTGATGATGACCGAAAGGTTGAAAGCTGGCTCTGTCAATAAATATTATATGTGGAGAGACTTGGGTATTTTATTAATACTATATACTTCACTTGCTCTTCTTCTTTGTCTGAGTTTATTTAGTCTAAGAAAACTTACATGTTTATTGAATCTTTAGTGGGCGGATGAATAAAACTAATGCTTATGAACCCCCTCCCACCCCCCCCTCCTGACTGAGTAGAAATTAGAACCTCAAGGAACAATAAAAATTAATTTTTAGCCAATTTTTTGATTAAATTTATTATTGATTCTACAGAAACATTAAAATCTTGTCTCTTCATAAGCAATTTTCAATGTATTGACCAATAGTTTACATTTGCAAGTATCATTGCAGTGAGCGAGAATGGCCTGTCTAGTTATTCATACTAAAAGAATCTTAGTACAGCTGGTACTGAGATATTGCAAGCAATTTTAGCAAAGTTTCATCTGAAAATGTTACATATAAGACTTTGTTTCGGAAGTGGAGGGGGAATTGATTACAATAATATATATACTCAAAGTTTATATATATATATACACACACACACACACACACACATACATATATATATATATATATATATATAATATATATATATATATATATGTGTGTGTGTGTGTGTGTATGTGTATATATATATATATATATATATATATTATATATATATATATATATATATTAATATATATATTATAAATATATATATATATATAATATATATTATATATATACATATTATATATTGTTGTTGTTAATATAGTTGCAGTGATAACAGAGAGGCAGGCATGGAGTGGAGAGAGTCAGAGTGCAAGAGCTGTGTCTGCATCAACGGTGTGTCTGAGTGTTTTGATGAAAATTGCGATGACTCACCATGTGATACACCTGTTATCGTAAAGAATCAGTGTTGCCCTGTTTGTACTGGTAAGTCATACCGACAATCACAATGTTATGGTTTTAGTACATATATTTTTATATACAAAAAGAGATCATTCCTTAGAGGGAGGATACAACAGCTCTTATGATTCCCTTGGTGGCTTACTACCATAACTGTGCATTGAGAAATATAATAGTTACTACCATAACTGTGCATTGAGAAATATAATAGTTACTACCATAACTGTGCATTGAGAAATATAATAGTTACTACCATAACTGTGCATTGAGAAATATAATAGTTACTACCATAACTGTGCATTGAGAAATATAATAGTACTACCATAACTGTGCATTGAGTACTACCATAACTGTGCATTGAGAAATATAATAGTTACTACCATAACTGTGCATTGAGAAATATAATAGAACTGTGCGAAAATATAATAGTTACTACCATAACTGTGCATTGAGAAATATAACTATATCTTGCTATTTACTTGAAGACCAAAACATTTTATCTGTCTCACATACCAGAAAAATTATCTGTTCAATAATTAAATCAAATCCTACCCTCATAGTTCTTAAACAAGAAATGTATTAGCTCTAAAATATTAAGTTGTATTGGTTGTGTTCAGTCCTTGGATAGGTGACCACTAATGCTATAATTGAAAGTAAACGGTTGCCAAAGGGATTATTACTATAGTAGTAGTAGTAGTAATATGGGGGGAGTGGTAGTAACTACCAGGCAAGTAGGCCACGTTGTTGGGCCCTTTTTGCCAGCTCCCTAAGATAGTGTTCTACTCCTTTTAATTCCAAGTGTAGGTGTATTTCATCTAATCTAGACAGAAGAGCTGTGAATTTCTATGGTTCCTCTCATGCTATATTCAAGCAATCATATATATTTTCACTGAAGCTTATAGTCTAGTGAAAACTAGGAACAACACGTGCCCTTGCTGATAAACCAAACCTCCATACACTTTAAACTACAAGGCAGACACACTATAGTATTATAATGAATCTACTATGAGGGTCCTAAATTTTGTCTATACCCAGTTTCATTTAGGGTAAGGGATCTTTAACGAGTACCTGACAACTCACAGGCTCGAGATCACTGGTTTTACGTCCCTTCTGAAGGATGTGGTTCGCAGAATTTTTATCCCTCTCATAAAAATCCCAGGCGCGTGCTAGGATTGAACCCATGTCTAAAAAAACTCGGGAGTTTAAAGTCCATTCATTCTGTATATTGGCCGCGTACCTTAACCACTACACCATGGGTGACTTGTTTTAATTATTACTAATATATATATATTATATATATAATATATATATATTATATATATATATATATATATATATATATATATTAATATATATATATATATATATATATATATATATATAATATATATATATATATATATATATATATATATATATATATATATATAATATATATATATATATATATACAAATACTAAAATGGATGTCATAAACTTGTTTGATTTAGATGGATGGATGAAACCCATTGGTAAATGCAGGTTAGGCAACATTACATTTGCTATAGGAGCAGAATTAGATGTAGAGCCTTGTCTCAGGTGCTCTTGCTTACCAGGGCCATCTATGTCTTGCTCTAGGAATCATTGTAGTAAAGGTACTCTGTAATATTATTTTCCTCTGTATTTAAATATTGTTTACTATTGGATACATTTTCTTAATTAAATTAATCTGATCTTAGAATAATATTTGCATGGTAACAATATGAGACTGCACCACATAGGCATCCTGTTAATCTTATGAAAGCCAGTTTTCTGGTGATCTTAAGTATAGGTTCTTACTATGGGTACCTACATTATGGGTACATACTATGGGTACAGTATGTACATTAGGGTACTCAGGATATGTACATTATGGGTACCCAGGTATGTACATTATGGGTACCCAGGTACATTATGGGTACCCAGGATATGTACATTATGGGTACTCAGGATATGTACATTATGGGTACCCAGGGTATGTACATTATGGGTACCCAGGGTATGTACATTGATAAGGAAAGTTTTTTTATTAAAAAACAGTGTTTATAACATAAGACAAATATACATATGTAAGCATCTAATCCTGAACTAATATTTTTTGACTTATCTGTTTCCTTTATGTCATTTACTTTAATGTAAATGTTTAAATTTTGGTGTCTAGATATCCGTCTTATTTATAAATTTTTCAGATTTATAAAAAACTATAATTTATTGTTGTTGATCTATTGATATAATAGTAGTTTCAGTAATAGTTTTGTTTCAAATTTATGATTACTGATCATTGATTACTAGTTTACTATATTACTCAATGTTACTAAGTTATATGTCTGGGAATCAGATGACCAGGGGGTCCTCAAACTCAACTCCCTTAATTTAATGATATATTAATATGTTCCAGGTATTGAAGAGGAGGGATGGGTGGTGAAAAAAGAAGGATTTCTGTGTTTACTCGGAGTATTTGTTTTCTGTGTTGGTATCATTGCTGCTTTGGTAATAAGGTATTTCTGTGCTCGACGCAGGGATCGACTCAAACTCGGCCAGTCATATCAGTCTCAAACTGCTGCATATCATCAGTATAAATACGTGCCCACATATGAAATCAAACCCCCCATATGAGTTGATATTATCACTTAGTGCTTGCAGCATTGGTAAATCTATTCAGGATATTTACCAGATTTTTTTAGTAAAATTTGGAAGAGGTTCCAAAATATACAGTGTTACCCAGGGAGTACAAATTTAAATGTTTAAGTTCCGATTTTTATTAAATATTTTTTATTTACTATTTAATGGGGACTAAAAACAGAAAAACAAATTATAATAATCTGAGACACCAGAGGCATTTCTGAGAGCCAGAGAACATGACTCACCAGGAGGCATTTCTGAGAGCCAGACACAAACATGACTTACCAGAAGGCATTTCTTGACTGCACTACATGACTCACCAGGAGGCATTTCTGAGAGCAGACACAAACATGACTCACCAGGAGGCATTTCTGAGAGCCAGACACAGACTCACAGGCAAACAGACCAAACTCACCAGGAGGCATTTTTGAGAGCCAGACACAAACATGACTCACCAGGAGGCATTTCTGAGACCAGACACAAACATGACCACCAGGAGGCATTTTCTGAGAGCCAGACACAAACATGACTCACAGGGAGGCATTCTGAGAGCCAGACACAAACATGACTCACCAGGAGGCATTTCTGAGAGCCAGACACAAACATGACTACCAGAAGGCATTTTTGAGAGCCAGACACAAACATGACTCACCAGGAGGCATTTCTGAGAGCCAGACACAAACATGACTCACCAGGAGGCATTTTTGAGAGCCAGACACAAACATGACTCACCAGGAGGCATCTCTGAGAGCCAGACACAAACATAACTAACCAGGAGGAATTTTGGTTCCGGGTCCCTTTCGAAGTCCAGGAAATGGTCCCGAATTCAATGTCACCCTATAGTGGCGTTCCTTTTGATTTTATTAAATAAAACAAATGACCCTTTTTTAAGTTTATTAAATTTCAGACAAACTGATTTTTTTAACCATCAAAACTGGTTCAATAGAAGCAGAGACATTTCTGATAAATATTAAACTGTTACTGTGATTAATGTACTTCTTATGTAAGAAGAATCTATTTATCTATCAAAAATCACTGTATTAAGTCCATAGAGTAAGGAACTGAAACAACAAGAGTTCCCAGTAACCTGTCAATATCATTCACCAAGTTTGGTCTGCAGTGCACTCGTTTGTTTTATCAGAGCTCGTTGTTAACTAACAAAGCAAAGCTGACCAATGGAATTGCTTGTGTTGTATTAAAGTATGCTTAACATCGTTTGCATTTTTATTTTCATATTTTACTTTTATTTTAACAAAGCCCCAGGGATATTAATTTAAAATAAAAAAAACATCACTTGGTAACCTCTTCAAATTAAATTGTCTTCCCGGCTCCCTGACAATATCGTCTTGTCGGAAGCCTTTTGGAAATTAATTTTTAAAACAAAGAAAAAATACGATACATTTAGTAAACAATGTAATAAATCGTCTTGATATTTGTTTATTTAAGCGACCCTTGATGTGGATAGCTATTATTTTTTGAACAAAAAGTATTATTTATTGCAAGAAATGAACGGAAATAAGTTTACAATTGAAGGATCTGTTTTACTTTTTGATTTCAGAATTTGTGAGAAATATTAATAGAATACTAAAACATTAATTTGGTTTGAATCAAGAGTTTGGTTTAAGCCAGGTGATCTGTGCTCTTTAAGCCAGTGTGAGTTAATCCAGTGTGATCTTGCTCTGTTTAATCCAGTGTGATCTGTGCTCTGGTTTAAGCCAGTGTGTGCTGGTTTAAGCCAGTGTATCTGTGCTCTGGTTTAAGCCAGTGTGATCTGTGCTCTGGTTTAAGCCAGTGTGATCTGTGCTCTGGTTTAAGCCAGTGTGATCTGTGCTCTGGTTTAAGTGTTTTGTTTGAGGCTGATTGAATGGTCTACAGAGCTTCAAGTACTTTTTCTTACAGTTGATTACTGGGGAACATTTAGTACAAAGTTTTGTAAATATGAGAGACTTTTCTGTGGTAATAAACCTTATCACCAGTGAATTATTTGCAAATTAGTTGTATTCAACTTGTTTGTTTTTTATAATATTAATCTCAACATCACAGGTTTAAAACTCTAAATAGATGAGTCACTGTTTTAGGGCCTTCTGGTCTCTCAGGGCTTCACCCTGTGGAAACACCATATCATTTTTTATCAAATTAATTGCTTTGTTAAAACAATGTATGACAAATCAAACATAATTCAAACACAATGAAGAATAAATGCCTCACGCGCGGCATTCACCTAATATTTGAACTTATAAAATTATTGTAAATAAAAAAAACTAAGAGCATAGCCTGGGCTTTGAACCCTGCATATTGGCTGTGATGTGATTTTGAATATACTTGAGAGTAATTTATGAGAGCATTGGAGTAATCTGTTATATATTTACAGTGAAAATTAGTAGGGAATGTACCACAAATATTGTTGCTATGTATTTCCCAGTGAAACAAAGGTAAGTTAAATTTACCTCCTTCCAGCTGGATCGACTTATGTTTTAGTTATAAAATTAATCCAATAACATAATATCTAAGGATGTAAATAAAAGTCTATCCACAAATAAATTTCAACCAATGTAATGATGACAAAACCGGCTTTCAACCTAATACAGGTCATCCTCAGTGCCAGTGAGAAGAAGCTAATTTTTCCTCTTGAGTCTTGTTGTTAGATTTGAGACTGGATGCAGACTCAAATCTAACAACAAGACTCAAGAGGAAAAATTAGCTTCTTCTCACCGGCACTGAGGATGACCTGTATTAGGTTGAAAGCCGGTTTTGTCATCATTACATTGGTTGAAATTTATTTGTGGATAGACTTTTATTTACATCCTTATGGTAGAAAATCCACTAGCGCTTATAATTTAAATATAATATCTAAATTTAAACTTAATCGTGTCTAGATATGACGACACTCATCTCATCCCGACACTTGTAAACTTATTCCAGTTAAAATTATAAGATGTTTAATAATTTTATTTATAACCTACATATCTTAAGTATTAATCTGAAGAAAGTTTTGTGATTTTCATTTAATGTCCTTTATAATTTATAATAAATAATAATATTGATAATTGTAAGATATAAGAAAAAAAGTCTATTTTTGTACATTCTGTTTTTATGTTGTTTTATTATGTTTCGTTGTACTGATTTAATTTTTGAAGTTGAGCTCTTAATTAAGTATTGTTTTTTATAAAGGGGCTGCGATAAAATCATAATAAGTTTGGTAATTAAATTCATTTGAATTTTGATATTAATTAAATGAATTTAATTAATATCTGAAAATGTTTTTAAACAAATTGTTGAAAAGGTAATATTTGGTAAAGAAATCATGTATTTAGAACTCTTAATAAGACCGAAATTAAGATATTGAGCCAGATAGGGATAAAAGCCAACTTGACATTTGTCCAATGTTTATCTGATTTTTCAAGAAAATATAATCCACAAGTTTTAAACAGTATATGATTACAATACAAGAGAAACACTTTATTTACATTATAAAGGGAGCTGTCATTCTTTAAAAGATTGCTAAAACACACAGCATACTTAATCCATCTTAAAGACAATTTTTTTATCAAATCATAAATTTATACATACATCATTTAATGAGATATTCTAATTATCTCATACTGTTACATACATAACGGTTTTAAAATTTTATGGTTTCATACCTTATGGTAGGATCGACTGTTAAAGCAGTTTTATTGCTTGGATGAAACGTAATGATGTCGGAATACCTTGGTGATCCATCCAAGTCCAATATAATACTGATATGATTACAATATCATACAAATGGAAATGAGGAACAGTAATAATGTGTCAAAAATCAAAGAAACTTGTATCTTACTGTGTGACTTTGGTTTCAGTAGGTGAAGAGGCAAAGCCTGATAAGGCTTCTTTACAGCAAAGTCCTCAGTGCCATGATATCAATTTTGTGTTTTTACACCAAAACTTCACTGCTTCAAATAAAATCACATTGCCTTTAGAAAAGTGCTAAACTGGCTTGCTATATTATCAAGGTCATAATGGCTTCAGTAGCCCCTTTGGCTATATTATCAGGTCATCATCTTCAGTAGCCCTTTTGGCTATATTATCTCATACATGGCTTCAGTATTGGTCATGGCTTCAGTAGCCCTTTGGCTATATTATCAAGGCTGGCTCAGTAGCCTCTCCTTGGCTATATTATCAAGGTCATACATGGCTTCAGTAGCCCTTTGGCTATATTATCAAGGTCATACATGGCTTCAGTAGCCCTTTGGCTATTATTTATCAGTACCCTTTGGCTATATTATAGGGTCATCATCTTCAGTTACTTTGGCTATATTATCAAGGTCATACATGGCTTCAGTGCCCTTTGGCTATATTATCAAAAGTCATACATGGCTTCTGTAGCCCTTTTCAGAAATCAATAATTACTTTAACTTTGTGATTTAATTATCTTTCCCTTTTTCACTTTAATAATGTTTTTATTTGTTTTTATTATCATTATTATTTTAAAATAATATTTTATGAAAATAATTGTCTTATATGTTGAAAAAAAGAAAAAAATTGAAACTATTTTTATTATGTACATAGCATACCTTGTCCCAATTTATATTTGTATGTATTCATAAATAAATAAAATAAATAAAAGTTTGTTAAAATAATAATGTTGTAAGGTGATATATTATAATAAATGCTAAATAAATATGTTTGTTATGAGAGTAAAAATAAATAATTCAAATAAGTTATTATTTGTTTGTTTGAAAGAATCAAAAACAGCTTTGTCTGTCACTATTGATCTTCTTTTTTTTAATTCCAAAGTTTTTAGTTTACAAAAAATAGCTGCTAATTTAAACAAACTGCTGCACATTGTTTTTTTTTCGTTTGAGGTCAAACAGACAAAAATTTAGGCTTAAACGTTAATTATTTAAATATTTGATTTTTTTTTTTATTATTTAATGTGATCCGTATTGTCAAAAAATTAACTTATTGCTTTTATTAATTTTTAATGCATGGAGGTAAAAATACCTTAGATAGAGTAAGAAGCGTAATACTTGCACTTTTTTATGATTGAATAAACTACCCCTGGCCTATACTTCATCTTTCATAATAGCACATCCAGGGGCGTACAACTACATCATTGGGGGCCCCCCACAAATTTATATATTATATATATTATGATATATATATATATATATATATATATTATATTATAATATATATATATATATATAATATAGATATGTATAAACTAAAACTCAAACTAGGGGGCCCCGCGACTGGATGCCCTTTTAGAAAGACTATACTAAGATTACACTCAGGCCCTATTTTTAGGTGAAAAGATGTATACAAATCTTTTAGAGAGCCCCGTGACTTAATAATGTTATGACAGACTTTACTTATCTCTACTGGGGCATGGAACCATTTTATTAATATTTACTTTTTTTACTTTATCTTTTTGGGGGCCTCTTACCGTTGACCCCCCCCCCCCCGCATTGCGGGTCCGAGCAAGCCCATAGTTACGCCACTGGGCACATCATATATATCTGGGTCATTTCATATGAAATAAACTCACATGATTCGCTGTGTTATTCCTCCACACTTCAGAATCTCTCTTCGCTCCTCCTCAAAATATAAAAACCACCTTTATATATTGCAGTCCTATTTAAACCACACAGGAGGTCTTAAAAACACCTGAAATGGATTCAGATGAAGTAATCCCTGAAAACAGTATGCTTTTCCTATATACCTTTCAGTATAGATAAGAAAAAATAAAAAGTACATTTTTTGGATTTAAATTATTTTAATAAAATTTGGCTTACAGGTAGGCATCTTAAAAAGAAGAAAAAAATCTATACTTTTAGTTTCTTATAGCAGGCATATTAGGGCAATAACATGAATTTCATAAGAACAATGCTTGTATCTAAAATTCTGGTTGGAGTATTTTTCTTTTTTGACATTTAATAGCTTCAACTTAGAGCTTTCAATGGATTCTTCATACTTTTGAATAATTAGTAACAAGTTTTAATTACAAGCAAATATGAAATAAAGTGAAAATAAACAATTTTTTATACTTTTCAAAAAAAAATCCTAAAAAGAACTTAAACAAATAGTAAAATGTTTACAAAGTTTCATTTTGGGACCGCCATGGGATTGGACACAGCAGCACATAACATGGGGTTGCTGTGTCAAAGTAAAAAAAAAAATCTTGATTTTACCTGTGATGGTTTTATATGGAATGACTTATAAAAATATGAGCTATCTAGATATAAAAATGAGCTTCTTGATTTTAAAATAATTTTGGAATAAGGGTTTTTTTATTATTATTGGCATTGACCTGATGATCAAAGTGAAAAATAAGTGGAATAAGGTTAGTTCCGTTACTATCAGGCCCAATTAAAACACCTTATATTCACTTTGAATTCAATTTATATTAAGTGTATCTATTATAATATTATGTATATATATATATATAATATATATATATATATAATATATATATATATATATATATATATATAATATATATATATATATAATATATTTGGATGAAAAGTAATATAAAAGAGAGTTGTGCCTACTGAAGGAAACCTCCCCTTCCATTCACATATCAAAACATCATTCATATCTGAACTCTTTATAATTTATTAATAATTTACATTTTAATTTTATAATTGTTTGAGTACAAATTGATTTGGATTGTTTAACATAAAAATTACAAATCTATATGTAAAATAAACAATAATAACTTATTTTCTATTATAAAATAATTGCTAATAATATGATTATATTGTATACAATAATATTTAATAACCTTTTGCATTACTGTGAAATTTAATTTATAAACTTGTAGTTCCTGTATATTTTTTTAATTGATAAGCAAACGATCGAACTTCTATAGTTATAGATGTTTAATAAGAGTGAATATTTGCTATAGGGCTGGTCCACAATGCCTTTCTCACAATTTTACTTTCCATTCTAACCTAATTAGATGGTTTATATTAATGTCAAAGAATATTCACTTAAAATATTATTATAACATCAAATATTGTAAACTATATTCTTGAGATATAAATATTACGTTAAATGTATGTATCCTCACTGATCTAAAACATGTATGTATCATATATTTTTATAACCTTTGAGGAAGGTCTATTTTGTTCTACTTTTACATATACATTTTTCTTTTCTCTTCTGCTATAACCAATCCATAACCTATTGTTATTAATATCTGTCATACTCCACGCACAGGTCCATGTGGACCTTGTGGGATTGCTGTAAATTATATTATTTTTTTATGTAATTATTATTGGCAATAAAGTGTTTTTTGAATTGTATTGAAAAAATTGAAGGTTATAATGGAAGGTGTAATGTGGACTACCCTGAAAGTATTAAACAACTCCTGGTCTTGTTCAGGTTATCACCCTGTATACAACTCCTGGTCTGTTGTTGTCACCCTGTATGTACAACCCTGGTCTTGTCAGGTTGTCCACCCTGTATTACAACTCCTGGTCTTTCACCCTGTGGTTGTCACCCTGTATTACAACGGTTGTCGGTCTGTTGAACTCCTGGTCTTGTTCAGGTTGTCACCCTGTATTACAACTCCTGGTCTTGTTCAGGTTGTCACCCTGTATTACAACTCCTGGTCTTGTTCAGGTTGTCACCCTGTATTACAACTCCTGGTCTTGTTCAGGTTGTCACCCCTGTATTACAACTCCTGGTCTTGTTCAGGTTGTCACCTTGTATTACAACTCCTGTCTTGTCTGTTCAGGTTTCACCCTTGTTCATACCAACTCCTGGTCTTGTTCAGGTTGTCACCCTGTATTACAACTCCTGTCTTGTTCAGGTTGTCACCCTGTATTACAACTCCTGTCTTGTTCAGGTTGTCACCCTGTATTACAACTCCCTTGTCAGGTTGTCACCTGTATTACTCTTGGTCTTGTTCAGGTTGTCACCCTGTATTACAACTCCTGGTCTTGTTCAGGTTGTCACCCTGTATTACAACTCCTGGTCTTGTTCAGGTTGTCACCCTGTATTACAACATAAACATTTGTATATTATTATTATTTGTACTGCTTTAAGTGTACCTATATGATCTCAATGTATTCAAAACAGTAGAACCAGCTCTACTATTATCAAGATTTTAATTATTTCTTAAATAATTGTAAAAAATAAATACTTATAATTTAATTTTGTAAATATATTTGTATTTTTGTTTAGTCATATTATTTTTTCATTAGTATTTAGCTTTAATATTGTAAATATATATATATATATATATATATATATATATATATATATATTTATTTATATATATATATATATATATATATATATATATATAATATATATATTATATAATATATATAATATATATATATATATATAATATATCAGTATATTTTAATTTATTTTGTATTTTTTTTCGTTTAATTAATATAAATGTCAAAGCATTTAACATGTATATATTCTCTGTGAAAATAATAAGATTAGAATTTTGTATTATTTATTTAGTTTTATTTCGCTTGGACTTATTTATCTTTTAAAGAATGAAATTCTATAAAGGGTACAAAGAAGAATGATTACGAAAACAAGTAATAGGATACTAAAAAGAAAAAAAGTATAAATATAATTATATATTTCTAATATTATAATTATTATTTTGTACAACGTTAAGCTCATAATGTGTGAAAGACAAAATCATGGAGTATATAGTATATCTAGAGAGGCCTCTTTCTAAGTTGTTTGCACATGATGACAACCATACTGGTGGTATCAACAGGGCAACTATCACAATTGCCAACCTTCAATATCGTAATCCTTATTTGAGTAGAATACTCCTTATAATTAAAATTAGTATCTTATTAACCTGTCTAGATACACAATTTATTAACCGAGGCATTCAAACATCTCTCTTTATTTCTCTTTTAGTTTACAGCAATGTCAATTAGTGAGGAGAAAAATGAATCGGAGGAAGTTAAGTCTACACATGGGGGGGGGGGGGGGTCCGCCCCCACAGTTTTTTATATAACAGTTCAACCAGTTATATAAAAAATATTTTAAAACGACATTACTAAATGATGTTAATTAGGCATTTATTCTAATATTTCGTTAAGATGTAAAGTATGGATTTTTTTTATCTCCTTTTTTACCTCTCCTAAATATTTCAGCATCTTAAAACTTGACTTTTATCTACCTGATGTTATCAATGTTTTGTATTCCTTATTAGGAACAATAACTTAGGGGAGTTGCAGATAAAAAAAATTGAAAAGAATCGATTTTGATACAACTTTTTTGTTCCTTTTTATTTACACCTTATCAGGGTATGATAAATATTTGATTTTTTGTGTTTAACATTAAACACTTTAAACATATTAAAATGTGTAAAAGAAAGATTGCGATAAGCGATGTTTCCGGTTCCAAAACAATTTGAACCCCATCACTGTCTATAGCTCTGACTTTACCTCAACTAGGGCAATTAATTTTGTCATAGTTGGTAGCAGTGTGCTCCCATCATATGATATTGGCTGGAACCGACCGGGGCCCAGAGATCTTCCGCAATCCCTGCATTGAAAGCTTCTAGATTTACATTTTAATTTTAAGCAGGTATGGAAATCTCTAAGTGTAATAATTATTTTAGAAGTTTGTCATTATAAGGCGCGGTCGAATATCCACGGCCTTCTAGAACGTTGGATCACCAACAAACTTTTTTTATAACTTTTTTTTCAAAATTTTCAGTAATTAGCCGGATTTGTGATAAATGAAGCTTATTTCCGTAATCTGCACGCTCTTTTGGTTAATCTCAAAGAGTATTTATATTCACTCAACGATTTATTTTTAATCTAACTTGGTACATACATAACTACTGTTAGACGTCAATGTTAACAAATATGACATGTCAAAATATAACACAAAATATTGACGTCTAACAGTAATTATGTATGTACCAAGTTAGATTAAAAATAAATCGTTGAGTGAATGTAAATACTCTTTGAGATTAAACAAAAGGGCGTGCAGATTACGGAAATAGGCTTCATTTATCACAAATCCGGCTAATTACTGAAAATTTTGAAAAAAAAGTTTAAAAAAAGTTTGTTGGTGATCCAACGTTCTAGAAGGCCGTGGATATTCGACCGCGCCTTATAATTATGTATTTTTTTTAATAAAGGAAATATTATAAAAAAAATCCCATAACAACTTTTAAATTGGAAATAAATAATTTAATTAACTAGATAAGTAAAATAATTGAAAAACAAACTGTTTTTTCGGATGGCTGCCAACCATAATGACATTTAAAAATATCTAATGAATAGTTTGGTGCTAAGTCTTGAAACAATTATATCCTAAGTTTCAGCTTAAAATTGAATAAGATCTGTGAGCTCTGATTGGTTGCTGCCAATACTTTGTGGCAGGATATCACTGCTGCCAACATGACGAGTTGAACTGACATCATAGAGGTCTCTTTAATAAAGGAGTTGGCTAGCCTACCATTTTTTACTCAAATATGGCGCTGAATGACTAAATCAAGATTAGATATATTTTAGCTCTGTCACAGAATTAGATATATTTTAGCTCTGTCACAGAATTAGATATATTTTAGCTCTGTCACAGAATTAGATATATTTTAGCTCTGTCACAAAATTAGATATATTTTAGCTCTGTCACAGAAAAACCTAACTCTGAGCTCTCTATGCATAACTGAGTTAAAATAGTTAGATAGTACTTTCTATTTGATCTGGAAAAATATTCATACAAAATAAAAGTATGTATCAATTTTTTTTCTTTCTTTATTTAAGTAGAAAAAAATAAAATGTTATTTTACTTTTCAGACAAAAAACTTTATAGGGACCTCTATTTTAAATATTCAAGCTTTTGAGGAAGCTTTTTTATTAATTTATTATTTATTAAACCTATTCCTCCTCAAAAGCTTGAATATTTTACTTTTCCTCATACAGCAGAGCAGGTTTGTAGGAAAAGAATTGTGGTTGCCCTCTAAACTGCAAACCAGCGTTTCAAATTAATTATCTGTTTTGGGGGTATTTTAAGACCTTCTGAGTGGTATTGTGGAGGTGTATGTGTGTGTCTGTTTAGCTCTCAATGTGTTCGTATTAGAGACTTGGACCTTGGTAACAAAATCAATTTTTAGATCAAGTTGTGTTAATAATTCAATCAGCAAAAATTTTTGAAACAAAAATGTTTAGATCGATTTTAAATTTAGTATGGCTTTATCAGATGTAGTCCTATATCAGAACAAAAATTTTGCCAAGTTTTGTTTCATTATCAGCGTTAAATCAAGTTTTATCCAATAGCATGTATTCATTGGTTAAAAAATGATAAAGTATGCAGTTAAGTTGAAATTTGGCACAAGTGTTTGCCTTATGTAATAAATATGTCTCTATGTTTCATTGCAATACACCTAGTGTACCTACATTTCTTGTTCAATTTCTTTTGTTCAGCAGCATCAAGCAAAATCACCTAAATGGGTGACCGCTAAGAATGAAAAAGGTGCTTTATTGTCAGGGGACAAGCATAGTGTGTCTGAGCGTAGAAATCTGATATAGTGAGGAAAAGTTTTGAGGTTCCCCGTACCCTCTTCTTTGTATAAAAAATGTGCCTTTAGTTCTTTTTTGTTATATGTTAGATAGAAATATTATTCAATATTTCTAAACAATACAGAGACAAATAATTTATTCTAAAAAAATGATATCGTAAATGATATATTTGTTTAATTTATATCGACATGTTAGTGGAAAATGTAGACTAGACATTCCTTATTACCCGACTTAGCTTGCGCTCTCTTCAAAATTTTCCAAAATAGAAGTTGAACTAATTTAGACCAGAGTTTTCTGCTGATGCTATTCCTTTATTTTATTGTATTTTTTGAATTATTTAATTGTTGTCTGATTAAAAATATTGTCAAATAAACCAATCAAAGAAATTTGCTAAATTGTTGAATTTATAATATTTCTAATTTATGATTAATAATATTTATTATTAATCGTTTGGATATTATTAAATAAATAAATAACAATTATATTTATTTTTGATTGCTAAATAAATGAACAATATTTATTCATATTTTTATTACTAACACAACTCATAGTTACATAAGAAAACTGGTGGAGTTCATCTTAATAAATATAAATGTCTGTACTAAATATTAATGGAGAGTCATACCATATCTGTTACTCCTAAATATTAGGGGTTTTTTGAAAGGATTGCTTCTATTCTACTAGGTTTATTCTCAATAAACCTTGAAGACTACAGTCTATCGTTTAGTTTAAAAATCTTGACAGGTCAGTTTAGACACCACTGATTCTTAAGAAAAAAAATCCCTGCAAGAAGGGAGCGGGAAAAAACTATGTAAACAAATCAGATGTTTTTTTTACATTTCTTTTGTGTAGTTTTATTTTAAAATATCATTTTTAAGATTAATTTGAAAGTAGTTTTCAAAACGATGTAATCAAAAGAAGAACCACAAACAAAGTGAACTATTTCCAGGAAAAATATTTTTTCCCTACAGCGGTTATTGTAGTAGGGATTTTTTTTCTCTTTTTAAGTGAGAGGTTGGCAGCGGCTTCTCTGATTGGTCAATCCCCAAAATACTTATGACCTTGGGGATTTTTAAACTAAACAATAGACTGTAGGAACCATTCTTTTAAAACACCATGCTATGAAATTCTATAAAAAAGATCACCAGTTAACTCTTAAATATTTAAAAGTTAGGATTTAAGTTGAATAAAGACTCCTTCTTGAAATTAAGTCAAGCCATGTTTATATGATTGACAAAAAAATAAATGAAGTTTGTCTTTCCCCAGATGATTTATTATTATAAAACAAAGCCAGCTTTGAACCTGAACGGTCATCATCAGTACCTAGAACCCAATAAATAAGAAGAATAAAAAATAAGAATAAAATAACAAAACAAAAATGTACAAAAAACGTATAAAATGAAAGTTTATTTTATACGTTTTTTGTACATTTTTGTTTTGTTATTTTAGTTTTTGAATTCTTATTTTTTATTCTTCTAATTTATTGGGTTCTAGGCACTGATGATGACCGTTCAGGTTGAAAGCTGGCTTTGTTTTATAATAATAAATCATCTGTGGAAAGACAAACTTTATTTATTTATAAGCTTATTCCACATCTCAGTATTTATCGGATTGACAAAAAAGTTTTGAGAGGGAAAAGGTATTTATATGAGAGCCAAGCTCCAAATACATTCACTTGATTGTGCTCTTTTAGTTGATTTTGTTTATAGTAAAGTGATGTAGAAATTCATACAGTAGGGGTAGGGCCCGGGACACAGTGGTCCAACTCCTTGGTTTGAGGTGGTCCTAAAAAAAACAGGGGCTAGTTGCATCAACTACCACACCAAGTGCTAGTTTTCACCTTGTACAACTGTTCAGTCAGTTTTAAATCGAGACGTCTATAAACTAGAATGTAAACAAGACAAATTTTCTGAACATTTTTACTTGTTTATAAGATTCAATATAATTGTGCGAGAGACACCTAGGAAATGTAACAAGCAAAATGCATCGCCGACAAACTCATCAGGGCGCCGACAGAGCCTAAAGTTTTAGGCTCTGTCGGCGCCCTGATGAGTTAGACGTAACGAAACAGAGTGGGACATGACATTATGTCGAGCCATCAATGATGACGAATGTCGAATGATGATGATGAACAGTTCCCAGATGTAGCATTGCATTTTGCTTGTTACATTTCCAAGGTGTCTCTCGCACAATTATATTGTGTCAACTATTCATGTTTTGCAAAACTCGGTAGTATCAAATGATATATGTTTATAAGATTATTTGTTTAGAAAATAAGATAAATTTAGCATTTCTTCCATTAAAAGAACAAATAAAAAAGCAATAAACATGCAAATTAATTTCTATTTCTGCACATCATGGTTATCATGATATCAGGTCTAGTTTAAAATAACACAGCGTTTATATTTTTATAAAATTTTGTGAAAGTTATATTTAAAATAAATAATAAGATTTATAACATTGTTAAAGAACCCTTTAAATAATTTAAATCCTGAAAATGAAGAACTAATTATTTTATATATGCCGTACAAGGTGAACCGACCTGCCTCTAGTGGAGAAACGGCAAACTTAAAGCAGGCCCGTCTAAAACAGCTTATTCCGGGGGAGTTGGACCACTCTGTCCCGCGCCCCCACCCCTACTGTATGAATTTCTACATGACTTTAGTTTATAGCGTTTTAATACCATTCAGGATTAAATGCAGCATCCCAAAATACCATACGGGGTGCTAGAAAATTGCAAATAATTTAAGCACTTCTTCTCCTTTGAGCTCTAATTACTTCTTTGGGGCCAACATGTTAACAAGGCTTACATTTATTTATTGAAAATATTTTAAAAACAAGTCTGGTTCTGGATTTGTTGATACATGGCTTCCAGCTAAAAATATGATTAATTGATAAGTTTTCAATAAATAAATGAAATAAAATACATTGATTCCCTTATTATATATTGACCCTACACAATATTAGCAGAAAGGTGTTAAACTCTAACTAAAACTATGATTAGTCATGGTCTGTATTTACCTTTACTTGATGAGTTGCTAAGGTAAGCGATGGTCTTTACTATTTATCAATTTTTATTTTTCCTCATTTATACCATATAGGTATACAGGGAATTTTTTATGGGCATCTGGATATTTATGCTAGAGAGATAAAACTTGATGCATAAATCAGTCTTTAGTTGTGCTAATATTATTATGATGTCATTGACAGTTATATATGATTCCGCTTGGCTTTCCGATTCCATAACAATTGACATATATATTAAAATATTTATGTTGCCAAGGTTTGTGTAAAAAGTCACCACTCGCCAAGCCCTGCTTTACTTTTTACTGACCAAGATAGATAGATAGATAGATAAGGCCCTGCTTTACTTTTTACTGGCCAAGGTCCTGCTTTACTTTTTACTGGACAAGGTCCTGCTTTACTGTTTACTTGCCAAGGCCCTGCTTTACTGTCAATGATATTCCAGAGCATATTTATTCCTCTTATAGAGATGACAGTGACATACATTGTCAAAGAATAATCAGCACATGTTGGGTTTGACCTTAAGCCTTCCCAGTGCTAATGGTGTGAGATAAACAATTACATCCTTGAGTGCTGATATCTCTGTATACTTGTAGGCCTGTTAGGTCACAGTTTGTTGAGCTTTTGATGGCTTTTCCTTCTTTTATTTGTTAAATTGCTTGTAGTCATCAGGTGCATTCTAAATTCCAGAAGTAGTGAGTTTTCAATTTCTAAATGTTATGTTATAATCTATTTACAAATTTTTTACAATATTGAGTAAGGCAGATAAATTTGCCAATATATTTTCCTTTAAATGACTATTATTCTCTTAGTATTTATATTATTATTTATATAAATTATTTTACCTATTGTAATAATCAGCATGTGTATAATATTAAATAATTGAAAATTATAATTTAAAAAAAAAAAAATATTAAAGTAAAAGAAATCTATTTTAGCTGTAAATATGAGAGTGAGTGTAAACTTGATATAATCTTCTATTTCATTACTAATATTATTTTTTATTTCTTAAAAAATGAAAAATAAACTGAATAAAAAAAGTCAATAATTACATTGTGGTGGTTTTATTTATTTGTGTCCTAAGTACCCCTGTGTCTATTATTTGTGTCCTAAGTACCCTGTGTCTATTATTTGTGTCCTAAGTACCCTGTGTCTATTATTGTGTCTAAGGTACCCCTGTGTCTATTATTTGTGTCCTAAGTACCTCTGTGTCTATTATTTGTGTCCTAAGTACCCCTGTGTCTATTATTGTGAACCCTGTGTCTATTATGCCTCACTCAAAATTCAGAAAAATGTTTCTCATTTATATATAAGGAGTTCATGACTATGGTCATCAGGTTCACGGCCTATAGATTCAAATAGTAGTTTACAGTCTATCGTTTAGTTTAAAAATCTTGACAGGTCAGTTTAGACACCACTGATTCTTAAGAAAAAAAATCCCTGCAAGAAAGGAGCGGGAAAAAACTATGTAAACAAATCAGGTTATTTTACCCGTATTTTCTTGGCGATGTTTTTTACATTTCTTTTGTGTAGTTTTATTTTAAAATATCATTTTTAAGAATACTTTGTAAGTAGTTTTCGAAACAATGTAATCAAAAGAAGAACCACAAACAAAGTGAACGATTGCCGGGAAGAAGGTGTTTTCCCTACAGCGGTTATTGTTGTAGGAATTTTTTTGTCTTTTTAAGTGAGAGGTTGGCAACGGCTTCTCTGATTGGTCAATCCCCAAAATACTTATGACCTTGGGGATTTTTAAACTAAACGATAGACTGTAGTTTCCCTGAGGCCTTCTCTATAGAATTATGCTATCTCACTTATTGTTAAAAAGTAAGAAAGCTAAAAAATTATACCAAACATAGCTCTCCATGTAGAACTGTACCAAATGTACCTCTCCACTTTACAAATGGACCCAAAAAAACTTTAAATTTTGATGTCTGAGCATGTTGACTTTGGAATTAATAAATATAGGCTAGTTTTTTCTTCTCCATTTCAAGATTTTAGACCAATTACATACAATAGCATTATTTTTTTAATTTTGGAAGAGAAAAAGTAAATTTAATAACATTTGCTTATTATCAGAATAATAAAATAAGTCACTCCACTGATGTATTATTTATTTAAAATAAAGCATAACAGGTTTTCAACCAACTAAAGGTCATCATCAGTGCCTAACAAACAAATAAGGATTCATACTTTGAATCCTATCTGCTTATTATGCTTAATAAAATAAGACGGAGGGGCTAAACTTATAATTGGTAGCCACCCCCCCCCCCCCCAACTCCAACTATGATTATATATTATTAGAATTTAGGTCCTAACATCCTAGGAGGCTAGATTGTATAAGCAAACTATACGAACTTATATTAAATTGACAATACGTCAAACAGTAATAAAAAATGATAATAAATAAGTTATGTCAAGTTGACACCTGAAGTGCTATCCGGACACTCCCCCTCACAAAGGTGTCTCTATCAGCCCAAGTCTCAATCTAATGCTATTGTGTCTAGGACTGCTAAGCGATTTGGTCAAGATGTCAGCATCCATATCTTCTGATGGTTTGTACTCTATACGGATAAGCTTTTGAGCAACTGCATCACGAATAAAGTACTCCCTTACTGAAATGTGTTTAGACTTGGAACTAACCATCGGACTTGTAGCTAAGTGTTTTGCTGCTTGGTTGTCGCTGATTAAAGTTATAGTGGCCTGAGGATGACCCATGTCTTCAGCAAGCATTCTCTGGTTAATAGCTTCTTTCCCCGCTTCTGTCATGGCCATATATTCGGACTCTGCAATAGACAAGGCAACGGTTCGTTGCTTTCGTGATTCCCAACTGATGGGAGCACCACCGTATATGACCTCCTATCGATAGTGCAGGCTACATAGTCAGCGGCAGCCATACCGATTATTGGCTCTCCTGTTTGTCTATAAGTAATCTGGAAGTCAAGTGTTCCCTTCAAATATTTGAGGACACGTTTTGCCACGGTCCAGGTTGGTGGTTTTGCTCCAATGCTCAGTAGCATAACAAGAGTTGAACTGACTCAGGTAGCTCACCAAATGTGCAATGTTTGGGCGTGTCGCTACAGACAGATGCATTAATGATCCAATTAAGTTTTGATAGGGCTGGTTCGGATCTGGTGTTGTTTTAGATTTTTCTAACTTTAAATTTATTTCCATAGGAGTCTTTATGCTTTTGCAATTTTCCATGTTAAAATTTGACAAAATTTCTTTGATATACTTAGCCTGACTCATCAAAAAGGTTTCTTCTGTTCGTTTAAATTCTATTCCTAAACAGTACATCATTTTTCCAATATCTCGCATATAAATACTTTTTGCAATGTGTCCTCGGTAGATTTTAATGCTGCGTCACAGGTAGTTGCTACAACCAGGTCATCAACATACACTGCTATTAGCACCGTGTCCCCCCCGACGTCCTGATGTACAGGAAGGGGAAAATATGGTAATACATACAATTTCAATGACATTTAATAAAAGGAGAAATCTTTATTTAACCCTAAGTAATGACACCTTGGACTTTGGGTTACTCAGAGTAAAGTATAGTGAGACTCAGTAATGACATCTTGGACATTGGGTTACTCAGAGGAAGTATAGTGAGTGAGACTCAAGTATAGTGAGATAATGACACCTTGGACATTGGGTTACTCAGAGGTAAAGTATAGTGAGACTCAAGTAATGACACCTTGGACATTGGGTTACTCAGAGGTAAGTATAGTGAGACTCAAGTAATGACACCTTGGACATTGGGATACTCAGAGGTAAAGTATAGTGAACAAGTAATGACACCTTGGACATTGGGTTACTCAGAGGTGAGTATAGTGAGACTCAAGTAATGACACCTTGGACATTGGGTTACTCAGAGGTAAAGTATAGTGAGACTCAAGTAAATGACACCTTGGACATTGGATACTCAGAGTAAAGTATAGTGAGACTCAAGTAATGACACCTTGGACATTGGGTTACTCAGAGGTAAAGTATAGTGAGACTCAAGTAATGACACCTTGGACATTGGGATACTCAGAGGTAAAGTATAGTGAGACTCAAGTAATGACACCTTGGACATTGGGATACTCAGAGGTAAAGTATAGTGAGACTCAAGTAATGACACCTTGGACATTGGGATACTCAGAGGTAAAGTATAGTGAGACTCAAGTAATGACACCTTGGACATTGGGTTACTCAGAGGTAAGTATAGTGAGACTCTAATGTGGACATACAGACTCAAGTAATGACACCATTGGGTTACTCAGAGGTAGAGTATTGAGACTCAAGTAATGACACCTTGGACAGTTACTCAGGTAGAGTATAGTGAGACTCAAGTAATGACACCTTGGACATTGGGTTACTCAGAGGTAGAGTATAGTGACTCAAGTAATGACACCTTGGACATTGGGTTACTCAGAGGTAGAGTATAGTGAGACTCAAGTAATGACACTTGACATTGGTACTCAGAGGTAGAGTATAGTGAGACTCAAGTAATGACACCTTGGACATTGGGTTACTCAGAGGTAAAGTATAGTGAGACTCAAGTAATGACACCTTGGACATTGGTTACTCAGAGGTAAAGTATAGTGAGACTCAAGTAATGACACTTGGACATTGGGTTACTCAGAGTGTATAGTGACTCAAGTAATGACACCTTGACATTGGTTACTCAGAGGTAAAGTATAGTGAGACTCAAGTAATGGACACCTTGGACATTGGTTACTCAGAGGTAGAGTATAGTGAGACTCAAGTAATGACATCTTGGACATTGGTTACTCAGAGTAGAGTATAGTGAGACTCAAGTAATGACACCCTTGGACATTGGGTTACTCAGAGGTAAAGTATAGTGAGACTCAAGTAATGACACCTTGGACATTGGGTACTCAGAGGTAAAGTATAGTGAGACTCAAGTAATGACACCTTGGACATTGGATACTCAGAGGTAAAGTATAGTGAGACTCAAGTAATGACACCTTGGACATTGGGTTACTCAGAGGTAAAGTATAGTGAGACTCAAGTAATGACACCCTTGGACATTGGGTTACTCAGAGGTAAAGTATAGTGAGACTCAAGTAATGACACCTTGGACATTGGGTTACTCAGAGGTAGAGTATAGTGAGACTCAAGTAATGACACCTTGGACATTGGTTACTCAGAGGTAAATATAGTGAGACTCAAGTAATGACACCTTGGACATTGGGTACTCAGAGGTAAGTATAGTGAGACTCAAGTAATGACACCTTGGACATTGGGTTACTCAGAGGTAAAGTATAGTGAGACTCAAGTAATGACACTTGGACATTGGATACTCAGAGGTAAAGTAGTGAGACTCAAGTAATGACACCTTGGACATTGGGTTACTCAGAGTAAA
Organism: Microvelia longipes; assembly: GCA_018340805.1. NCBI lineage: Eukaryota > Metazoa > Arthropoda > Insecta > Hemiptera > Veliidae > Microvelia > Microvelia longipes. Next base: position 59,170,641 of record JACMZG010001863.1, read on the forward strand.
GTATAGTGAGACTCAAGTAATGACACCTTGGACATTGGATACTCAGAGGTAAAGTATAGGAGACTCAAGTAATGACACCTTGGACATTGGGTTACTCAGAGGTAAAGTATAGTGAGACTCAAGTAATGACACCTTGGACATTGGGTACTCAGAGGTAAAGTATAGTGAGACTCAAGTAATGACACCTTGGACATTGGGTTACTCAGAGTAGAGTATAGTGAGACTCAATAATGACACTTGGACATTGGGATACTCAGAGGTAGAGTATGGTGAGAATCAAGTAATGACACCTTGGACATTGGATACTCAGAGGTAAAGTATAGTGAGACTCAAGTAATGACACCTTGGACATTGGATACTCAGAGGTAAAGTATAGGAGACTCAAGTAATGACACCTTGGACATTGGGTTACTCAGAGTAAGAGTATAGTGAGACTCAAGTAATGACACCTTGGACATTGGGATACTCAGAGGTAAAGTATAGTGAGACTCAAGTAATGACACCTTGGACATTGGGATACTCAGAGGTAAAGTATAGTGAACTCAAGTAATGACACCTTGGACATTGGGATACTCAGAGGTAAGTATAGTGAGACTCAAGTAATGACAGACATTGGGTTACTCAGAGTAAAGTATAGTGAGACTCAAGTAATGACACTTGGACATTGGGTTACTCAGAGGTAAAGTATAGTGAGACTCAAGTAATGACACTTGGACATTGGGTTACTCAGAGGTAAAGTATAGTGAGACTCAAGTAATGACACCTTGGACATTGGGTTACTCAGAGGAAAAGTATAGTGAGACTCAAGTAATGACACCTTGGACATTGGTTACTCAGAGGTAAAGTATAGTGAGACTCAAGTAATGACACCTTTGGACATTGGTTACTCAGAGAGGTACTCAAGTAATGACAGATTGGTACTCAGTGAGACTCAAGTAATGACACCTTGGACATTGGGTTACTCAGAGGTAAAGTATAGTGAGACTCAAGTAATGACACCTTGGACATTGGGATACTCAGAGGTAAAGTATAGTGAGACTCAAAATGAACTCTTGGACATTGGGTTACTCAGAGGTAGAGTATAGTGAGACTCAAGTAATGACACCTTGGACATTGGGTTACTCAGAGGTAAAGTATAGTGAGACTCAAGTAATGACACCTTGGACATTGGGTTACTCAGAGGTAAAGTATAGTGAGACTCAAGTAATGACACCTTGGACATTGGGATACTCAGAGGTAAAGTATAGTGAGAACTCAAGTAATGACACCTTGGGACATTGGGTTAATCAGAGGTAGAGTATAGTGAGACTCAAGTAATGACACCTTGGACATGGGTTACTCAGAGGTAAAGTATAGTGAGACTCAAGTAATGACCACCTTGGACATTGGGTTACTCAGAGGTAGAGTAATAGTGAGACTCAAGTAATGGACACCTTGGACATTGGGATACTCAGAGTAAAGTATAAGTGAGACTCAAGTAATGACACCTTGGACATTGGGATACTCAGAGGTAAAGTATAGTGAGACTCAATAATGACACCTTGGACATTGGATACTCAGAGGAAGTATAGTGAGACTCAATAATGAACCTTGGACATTGGTTACTCAGTTAGTAAAGTAATGACATGACATTGGACTCCAAGTAATGACACCTTGGACATTGGGTTACTCAGAGGTAAAGTATAGTGAGACTCAAGTAATGACACTTGGACATTGGGATTACTCAGAGGTACTTATAGTGAGACTCAAGTAATGAGCACCTTGGACATTGGCTCAGAGGATAAGTATAGTGAGTAATGTACCTTTACTTCACATAACATGAGACTCACTTGGACATTGGGTTACTCAGAGGAAGTATAGTGAGAACTCAAGTAATGACACCTTGGACATTGGGTTACTCATAGTGAGACTCAAGTAATTGGACACTCAGAGGTAAAGTATAGTGAGACTCAAGTAATGACAACCTTGGACATTGGGTTACTCAGTAAAGTAAAGTAAAGTAATGTGGATTGGTGACACCTTGGACATTGGGTTACTCGATAAGTATAGTGAGACTCAAGTAATGACACCTTGGACATTGGGTTACTCAGAGGTAGAGTATAGTGAGACTCAAGTAATGAACCTTGACATTGGGTTACTCAGAGGTAAAGTATAGTGAGACTCAAGTAATACACCTTGGACATTGGGATACTCAGAGGTAAAAAGTATAGTGAGACTCAAGTAATGACACCTTGGACATTGGGATACTCAGAGGTAAAGTAGTGAGACTCAAGTAATGACACCTTGACACTCCTAGTGACTCAAGTAATGACACCTTGGACATACTTGAGACTCACAGAGGTAAAGTATAGTGAGACTCAAGTAATGACACTTGGACATTGGGTTACTCAGAGTAGAGTATAGTGAGACTCAAGTAATGACACCTTGGACATTGGGTTCTCAGGTAAAGTAGTGAGACTCAAGTATGACACCTTGGACATTGGTTACTCAGAGGTAAAGTATAGTGAGACTCAAGTAATGACACCTTGGACATTGGGTTACTCAGAGGTAAAGTATAGTGAGACTCAAGTAATGACACTTGACATTGGGTTACTCAGAGTAAGTATAGTGAGACTCAAAGTAATGACAACCAATTGGACATTGGGTTACTCAGAGGTAAAGTATAGTGAGACTCAGTAGATGACAAATGACATAGTCAGGGAGAGTGATGGGTCAAGATAATGGGGTTATAACGTCATTGGAATTGGGTTCCAAGTAGAGTGAAGACTGACTCAAGTTAATGACACCTTGGACATTGGTTACTCAGAGGGAGAGTGAGACTCAGTGACACCTTGGACATTGGTACTCAGAGGTAAAGTATAGTGAGACTCATGACACCTTGGACATTGGTTACTCAAGAGTTAAGTATAGTGAGACTCAATGACACCTTGGACATTTACTCAGAGGTAGAGTATAGTGAGACTCTGACATTGGAGTTACCTCAATAAAGTATAGTGAGACTCAAAATGACACCTTGACATTGGGTTACTCAGAGGTAAAGTATAGTGAGACTCAAGTAATGACACCTGGACATTGGTACTCAGAGTATAGTGAGAACTCAAGTAATGACACTTGGACATTGGGACTCAGAGTAAAGTATAGTGAGACTCAAGTAATGACCACCTTGGGCTTGGTTACTCAGAGGTAAAGTATAGTGAGGACTCAAGTAATGACACCTTGGACATTGGACTCACTCAAAGTAATGACACCTTGACATTGGGTTACTCAGAGGTAAAGTATAAGACTCAAGTAATGGTGGACAGTATAGTGAGACAAGTAAATCAAGTAGTTAGTGAGACTCAAGTAATGACACCTTGGACATACTGGGTTACTCAGAGTCAGAGAGTAATAGTGAGACTCAAGTAATGACACCTTGACATTGGGTTACTCAGAGTAAAGTATAGTGAGACTCAAGTAATGGACACCTTGGACATTGGGTTACTCAGAGGTAAAGTATAGTGAGACTCAAGTAATGACACCTTGGACATTGGGTACTCAGAGGTTAAGTATAGTGAGACTCAGTAAGACACCGGGACATTGGGTACTCAGAGGTAAAGTATAGTGAGACTCAAGTAATGACACCTTGGACATTGGGTTACTCAGAGGTAAAGTATAGTGAGACTCAAGTAATGACACCTTGGACATTGGTTACTCAGAGTCATATAGTGAGACTCAAGTAATGACACCTTGGACATTGGGTACTCAGAGGTAAAGTATAGTGAGGACTCAAGTAATGACACCTGGACATTGGGTTACTCAGAGTAAAGTATAGTGAGACCAAGTAATGATGACACTAAAGTATAGTGAACTCAAGGACACCTTGGACATGGTTACTCAGAGGTAAGTATAGTGAGACTAAGTAATGACACCTTGGACATGGGTTACTCAGAGGTAGTAGGAGTGAGACTCAAGTAATGACACCTTGGACATTGGGTTACTCAGAGGTAAAGTATAGGAGACTCAAGTAATGACACCTTGGACATTGGGTTACTTAGGTAGTATAGTGAGACTCAAGAATGACAGACAGGTACTCAGAGTAGAGTATAGTGAGACTCAGTAATGACACCTTGGACATTGGGTTACTCAGAGGTAGAGTATAGTGAGACTCAAGTAATGACACCTTGGACATTGGGTTACTCAGTATAAGATCACCTTGGACATTGGGTTACTCAGAGGTAAGTATAGTGAGACTCAAGTAATGGACACCTTGGACATTGGGTAACTCAGAGGTAAAGTATAGTGGACTCAAGTAATGACACCTTGGACATTGGGTTACTCAGAGGTAAAGTATAGTGAGACTCAAGTAATGTGTTGCGATTCTCAGATGGTCAAGAAAGTAATAGTGAGACTCACGACATTGGACACTCTTGGTTATATGGGACTCAGAGGTAAAGTAGTGAGACTCAAATGACACCTTGACAGTTACTCAGACTCAAGTAATGACACCTTGGACCTTGGGAATAGTTACTTTGGACATTGGGTTACTCAGAGAAGTATAGTGAGACTCAAGTAATGACACCTTGGACATTGGGTTACTGTATAGTGAGACTCAAAGTAATGTGAGCAGTGAGACTCAAGTAATGACACCTGACAATTGGTTGAACTCAGTATAGTGGATACCTACTCAGAGGTAAAGTATAGTGAGACTCAAGTAATGCACCTTGGACATTGGGTTACTCAGAGGTAAAGTATAGTGAGACTCAAGTAATGACACCTTGGACATTGGGTTACTCAGAGTAAAGTATAGTGAGACTCAAGTAATGACACCTTGGACTCATTGTTACTCGAGGTAAAGTAGTATGTGAGACTCTAATGACATTGACATTGGCATACTCCAGGGTAAAGTATAGTGAGACTCAAGTAATGACATTGGACATTGGTTACTCAGAGGTAAAAGTATAGTGAGACTCAAGTATGACAGACATTGGATCATAGTGGACTCAAGTAATGACACCTTGGACATTGGTTATCAGAGGTAAGTAGTGAGACTTAATTTGGACATTGGGTTACTGGGTATAGTGAGACAACCTGGACACTCACTTCAAGTAATGACACCTTGGACATCAGAGGGTATAGTGAGAAGTAATGACACTTGGACATTGGGTTACTCAGTGAGACTCAAGTAAGACACCTTGGACATTGGGTTACTCAGAGTAGGTATAGTGAGACTTCAAGTAATAATGACACCTTGGACATTGGGGACTCATAGTGAACTCAAGTAATGACACCTTGGACTTGGGTTAACCTTGAGACAAGTTGTGGTTCAGCCAAGTCAAGTAATGACACTTGGACATTGGGTTACTCAGAGTAAAGTATAGTGAGACTCAAGTAATGACACACTCAGAGGTAAAGTATAGTGAGACTCAAGTAATGACACCTTGGACAAGTCTTAGACACTCAAGTATAGTGACATTAGGTTACTCAGAGTAGTATAGTGAGACAAGTAATGACACCTTGGACATTGGTTAACTCAGAGGTAAGTATAGTGAGACTCAAGTAATAATGACACTCACTTGGACATTGGGTTACTCAGTACTCAAGTATGACAGATACTCAGAGGTAGAGTATAGTGAGACTCAAGTATGTGGACATGGGACTTCAGAGTAAGTAAGTGAGACAAGACACCGGCTGGGACAGGGTAAAGTATAGTGAGACTCAAGTAATGACAACACAGACAGTGGAGACTCAATGTTTTACTCAGAGGTACAGAGATACTAGTATTGACTCAAGTAATGACAACACCTGATGACATTGGGAGACTCCTCAAGTGAGACTCACTCAAGTAATGGACACCCATTGGGTTACTCTCAACAGGTAAAGTATATAGTGAGACTCAAGTAATGACATCTTGGACATCTTTGGACAGAGGTAGGTACATGGGTTTTACTCATAGTGAGACTCAAGTAATGACACCTTGGACATTGGTTCAAGTAATCCATTGGAGGGAGTTAAGTAGTCAGACTCAAAGTGACATGACACTGGGGACATTGGGTTACTCAGAGGTAAAGTATAGTGAGACTCAAGTATAAAGACTCGACTCAGTAATGACATGGCTTACTCAGAGGTAAAGTATAGTGAGACTCAGTAATGGACATTGGGTTACTCAGAGGTGATACTCAGAGTAATGTACTTGGTACTCACTGATGACACCTTGGACATGGACTCATAGTGGGTCAGCAACAAAGTAAGTACCTTGACATTGGGTTACTCAAGTAATGTGACACTCCTTGGACACTTTGGGTACTCAGAGGTAAAGTATAGTGAGACTCCAGACGGAGAGTAAAAGTATAGTGAGACTCAAGTAATGACACCCTTGGACATTTTTACTCTAGTTAGTGAGACGTCAAGTTAAGACCAAGTAACACCTTGGACACCTTGGACTCATTGGTTACTCAGAGGTAAGTATAGTGAGACTTCAGGTAACTGAGACCTTTGGAACTCACCTTGGGACACACTAGTAATGTGTTGGACTCAAGTATAAGTGAGACTCAAGAATGACTTGGACATACTTCTGTGAAGTTGGATTTAAAGTAGTGAGACTAAGTAATTTTATCTCATCAATTTATTGTTACATTTATTTATTTTACGTTTATACCTATACTAAAGTTTTATAACTCAACATGTGTGTTGCTGTTGTGTAAGTTGATATTGTTACTCAATATATTTTGACTACCTTAACTGTAGGATAATGACACTGGACATTGGGTTACTCAGAGTAGAGGTTAGTGATAGTGAGACTAAAGTAATTCCAAAAACATTGAAAAATGATAGACCAAGACTGCCTGGGACACCCATCCGATGCGAGTCGGCAGAATTGCAGATCCTTGTTTAGGAAGGTATTTACGAAAAATTGAGACCGGTTCCAGCCATTACACTGTTTGTTAACTTGGGTGGTAAATGTGACCTGTAAAGTGCGTTCTGCCTGGGACACCCACCCGATACGAGTCGGCAGAATTGCAGATCCTTGTTCAGGAAGGTATTTACGAAAAAATTAGACCGGTTCCAGCCATTACACTGCTTGTTAACTTGGTTGGTAAATGTGACCTGTAAAGTGCGTTCTCCCTGGGACACCCATCCGATACGAGTCTGCAGAATTGCAGAGCCTTGTTCAGGAAGGTATTTACGAATAATTGAGACCAGTTCCAGCCATTACACTTTTTATTAACCTAACACCCCTGGGCTCTTGGTCTAATATCAAACACTAATGGTATTGCTTCATAGACTGGCCCGTTTGCAGGCATTTCAATAAAAATGCATAATACATAACCATTTGATACTACTGAGTGTTACAAAACATGAATAGTTTACAACACAATATAATTGTTTGAGAGACACCTAGGAAAAGAGTAAAGGAACAATGGGGCAACCTTGAGGTACTCCCTATGTCACAAATAACATATTTGATAAGATGCCAAAGAGTAAAACACACTGAGATTAATAATAACCAATAGCATAGACATATTGCACATAAAACAAACAGGAGGGTATTGAGAGTGGAACCTCTAAGAGATTCTACTGCCATTCATCATAGTGGCCTGAGGATACTACTTTGAACAGCAAAGGCAGAACTCTAGAATTTTATATAATTAAAAACAATGACTTTAATTCTATAATTTCGTAAGCTATAAAATTAAGCTATGGCCATTTCACCCAACACTGTGGGCATCATCAGGCTAATAAACTAAACACTACATTAACAACTAAAAATCACAGAAAACAAATAAAGCACATATACATAAGACTAGAATAAATAAATAAAAAATCACAGAATTAGCTAAAACTTAACTTCGTCAACAAAAAAAAAAAATCTTTTTTTTTGTTTAGCTAATTCTGTGATTTTTTATTTATTTATTCTAGTCTTATGTATATGTGCTTTATTTGTTTTCTGTGATTTTTAGTTGTTATTGTAGTGTTTAGTTTATTAGCCTGATGATGCCCACAGTGTTGGGTGAAATGGCCATAGCTTAATTTTATAGCTTATGAAATTATAGAATTAAAGTCATTGTTTTTAATTTATATAAAATGTGTGAATTCTATAAACTTAAAAGTGAGACTAAGGATAAATTACTTAGAACTCTAGAACATGAAATAAAAACAAACTATAAAAATAAGTGATTTTATTAGTGATTTTAAAGCTATACAATCATTATAAACTTGTTCGTTTTTAGGCTGTAGGCCTGTTTTTTAAAAAAATAAAATAAAGCACACCTCAAAATCAAGTTATAACTTTAATGAAATAGAACTTTAACAAAATAAGAACTAGAAATTTACTATTAACTTTAATTGCAAAACTCATATTTTTTCTAGAAAACATACAAATTCAAAACACATATATTTTTATACTATTAATAAATTTTCCTTTTTTAAAACAAAATTCATACAAGATTTATATGCAATTTAAACATGAAATCCAGTAAGTATACAATTTAATTCAAAGAGTATGTATCATACCTAGAGAGGTAGGTGGGATGTTAAGACATCTCCTTAAAACATTGACTACAATGTTTTAAGGAGATTCAGGTGTTAGCTAAAAATAAAGAGTGTCAAAGCCATTGGGATGGAATAACAGTCGTGGTCCTTCCATCTATGATTAGTACCTAATAATGCTCGACTACTTACTAAAAATACTACAATACCAGTAATAATACTACTATACTGGTAATAATACTAAATAGAAATACTTGGTAACTATTAAGAAAAAGACTAACAGTGAACCCTCCAGGTAAATTACATACACTTGTTTGATCATTATTACATAAAGATATAATTACTAGATCTGACAAAGCCTTGGGATGCTTTATATCATCTTATCAGAGTTTCCTGGGCCCCTCGAAAGTTAAAGATCTATACAAATATCATTTTCCCAGAGATGTAAGTAAAGTTATAAGATTTTACCCCAATGTCTGCTCTAGAAATTACATCACACATCTTTATTATTTAAATTTATATTTACAATGAAATGATTTAAATAAAAGTCCATTCACAAGATATATATATATATATATTATATATATATATAATATATATATATATATATATATATATATATATATATATATATATATATATAATATATACACACATCTTTGTGTGTAATAAGACATACATTTTTGGAATGAGGAAGTCAAGGGGAATGGAACCCCTCCACATACAACTAACCTCATAAGAGACATTTTCTGATGAAAACTCCTTAACGATAAGATAAGGCTACAAAACCTACAGCCTTCACATCATAACATAACAATGAGTCTTAAGAGCAACAGGTGGGGTTTTACTGTAAAATCATCACCTGTTGATCAAATCCCTTTTGGCATCTGGGCACAGTATACACCAATATTGTTTTTAATGTCATTAGCAAGGGTTTTGTCAAATTTTATAAATGCAAGTGTAACATGCTTACAGTAAAGGGGGCTAGGTAGTAACCCTGAGTTTACATATCAGTATTGACAAGTAAAATAGGGGGATGTAAACCAAGTCGTCATTATAACATGACACTAAGTAAAACATTAGTAAAAACTTGTGTGCTAAATGCAAGGTAAAACTGTCACACCAAACTAAATTACTTCATTCTGTCAACTATACCAATAGAAAAATAAGTCTCTTTACAGAAAATATATCTTTAATAGGAAAGTGCATCCAAGGGAACAAGAGAACACCAGCAGTCTGTACTGTCATAATAAAGACAAGGGTCATGTATGAAGGCCCATCTACAACCTTAAGTTAAGTTAGGAAGAATTAAAGAATTCCTCAGGAAGAATTGAAGAATTTCTCACTTAAAACAAACCATTTTGAAATTCCCGCTCTTTTGACTTAAGAGATCCGTAAACACGTCTACAACCTCTAAGTTGTTAAGTCAAGTTTTAAAGTTACAATTACACATATAGCTGTATTTAGACTACTTTTCTTTCTACTGTCTACACACATTGCTTTTTTAATTGTCTTTCCTTCTGTTTTTTAAAGACTTTTAGCAAATATTTTTTTACTTTACTTCTAAAATTTTCTAAAATCGACCGTGTTTTATTTATTTTAATTAATAAATAAAATCAAAATGGATGAGGTAATTGTTGGGATCGTTATTTTCCTTATCTCTAGTTTATTTAATTATTATATAATTTTATAATAATTGATATATAATTCTATATAATTCAAAAATAAAAAGAAAAAATATATATTATATAAAAAATATTCAAACAACAAAACAATCAATTACATCACATTGTTTACAAAATATTGTAATCGTTCAAAAACAGATAACGTTGTACATTCTTCTTTAAAAAACTTATAAAAAACCATTTCTATGGTTTTCTTAAGTCAAAAGAGCGGGAAAAAGAATTATTTAAGAAGAAAAAGAGATTTTGAAAAATTCTTCACTTCTTCCTAACTTAACTTAAGGTTGTAGACGGGCCTTGAGTCTTATAGATATAACTCATATCTATCTTTAATATTTCTATTAAACATAGACTCAATCTGATCTGTACCACTCATATATCAGTCAATTGTTTATTTAAAGGCTCAAGCACTGATGGTCTCTTGTTAGTTTGTTAACCAATTACTTATTTACTAGGACCAAAGACCTGCAACCTAGGGTGCATGACCTTGGTCAACCTCAAAATATAATATTCGAGACACAGCAATGGTAAATTTATGATTATTATGGGAAACTGTAAAAAGTGACAAAGTCCGACAATTTAAATTGACAATTATTAAATATTGTATCAATCAATTATATATAACTTTTACGTAGTTATTGTTTAACACTATTTTAACAAAACATATAAATATAATTTTTTATTTAATATTATTTTTTACAATACGTATATCAGGTATCATAGTAAATTTAAATGCCTTTTTACTTGTGCACAACAGAAATCAGTAAGGTATAAAAATTATAAACAAATTAATTAAAATAATCAGGTAAGGTGTACCTAGGAAGTTTTCCTTACCTTCCCACCTCATCAGGTGGGGTGTACCTGGGACACTTTAAAACCTTTTTTAAACAAAGAACATATTTTAATTAAGTTAAACATTTTAGTGGCAGTGTATATTTGATTGCTTATTTAAAGTAAAAATTTTATAATTTTAAAAACAAATCGTATACATTTAAATTAATACTAAAACAGTGAAATTAATACTGTACAACTAATACAAAATGTATGTGTAAACAACATAAATAAATTAAAATGACACAACAATAAAACTATTTTTTTATTATATTATTTATAATTATATTATAAATTATATTAGTGATTATTAATTATATTATATAATTAACTTGTTTATTTTATTCATTGATTTGTACAGCAGTGATATTATTGAGCATTTTAAGTATATTTTTAAAAATGTTTTTAAATCAAGTCTGGTACAAAAACATTTACTACTTTGCCAAGGAGAAGAAGCTCATGGTTACCTCTTAATTCAAACAACGATTAGGAAACAGCGACTTGACGACAGAAAAGTTTTTTTGGAGCAATGACTTGGCGGGGTGTGATAATCTGACAGTCTGATACATTGCAATGACTTGGCATCGACAGTCTGATACATGCAATAACTTGCGGGGTGTGATAATCTGACAGTCTGATACATTGCAATGACTTGGCGGGGTGTGATAATCTGACAGTCTGATACATTGCAATGACTTGGCGGGGTGTGATAATCTGACAGTCTGATACATTGCAATGACTTGGCGGGGTGTGATAATCTGACAGTCTGATACATTGATGACTTGGCGCAATAATCTGACAGTCTGATACATTGCAATGACTTGGCTCTGTTGAGGGGTGTGAAGTCTGATACATTTGCAATGACTTGGGGGGTGTGATAATATGACAGTCTGATACATTGCAATGACTTGGCGGGGTGTGATAATCTGACAGTCTGATAATTGCATGACTTGGCGGTGTGATAATCTGACAGTCTGATACATTGTAAATAACATCTCTATAATGCAAACAGATTTATCTCTCACTAGTGGTTGGTTGAAATAATACAAGCCCGGTTCATATTTTAATTCTTATTATAAATCAATGAAATGGGTTCAATCTATTAAATTTTCTACAGTTTTATTAAGAAATAAAGCTGTCAGACAAATGTTCACTTAATTTTTTTACTTGACTTTGACTTGTTATGTACCTACGATGTAAATTAAGAAAAGTAATAAACAACAAAAGATAAACAAAGAAATATCAGAATAATATTTTGAGTATTAATATTTTGAATCTAAACAAAGAAAGTCTTAAAAATTAATATTTTACCAGACTGTCAATTCTAATCTATAAGAAGGGATTTAAGTAAAAAGTTAATTTTTTGTCGTGATGTTAAATTGTTACTTATAAATTGATCTAACATAAAGCTAAGTGATAACTAATCAAACTATAATAAAACAACTACTAATGAAACAAAAAATATAAAAATTAATTCAAAGATAAAACTAAAAAAAAACTAAAATCATAAAAAACTAAAAAAAAACAATCTAAAAACAGAATAACAACAACTACACATAATAATATGCAATTACAACTAATATATACTGACCAAACATAAAAATAAACATCTGAGGCTTCTAATCAGATCAACAAGCAAGATAACAGTCCGTCAATTCAATGCCTTTCCCCATTAGAAATATTCACAATTCTAAGCACAGTTGTTAGGATGTTAACACGTCCAATGAGTTTGAAACATAAAAATGATCTAAGTAGCAATGGAAAACAAGTTTTTTAGACTATCAGATCAGATATCCTGACACTTTCATCAGTTAAGTTTCTATCAGATCAGTTATCCTGACACTTTCATCAGTTAAGTTTCTATCAGATCAGTTATCCTGACACTTTCATCAGTTAAGTTCTATCAGATCAGTTATCCTGACACTTTCATCAGTTAAGTCTATCAAATCAGTTATGACACTTTCATCAGTTAAGTTCTATCAGATCAGTTATCCTGACACTTTCATCAGTTAAGTTTCTATCAGATCAGTTATCCTGACATTTTAATCAGTTAAGTTTCAATCAGATCAGTTATCCTGACATATTCATCAGTTAACTTTCTATCAGATCAGTTATCCTGACATATTCATCAGTTAACTTTCTATCAGATCAGTTATCCTGACATATTCATCAGTTAAGTTTCTATCAGATCAGTTATCCTGATATTTTCATCAGTTACGTTTCTATCAAATCAATCCAGTTAATTAAAAAAGCATCCTTAATTATGTTTAAAATGTATTAAATCTTATAAGATTTAATTAATTTTAAGTCTCTAAAGACTTAATGACATCAGTTATAATTAAAAAGGTTGTATTTACCGCAAGTTGAAGAAGCAATCGAAGAATCGGCTACCGTCGATACTTGCTGTTGGATATAAATATCCCTGGACCGGTTTCGGCATAACGCCATCATCAGCAGGCGGGGCAACACTCGAGCTCTCAACTAATATAGTTGAATCAGTGATTAACTTCTAGTCTCAATGAGAACGACGATCTTGATCTTGATCTTCAGAGGGCTCATCGTGCTCATTGAGACTAGAAGTTAATCACTGATTCAACTTTATTAGTTGAGAGCGAGTGTTGCCCCGCCTGCTGATGATGGCGTTATGCCGAAACCGGTCCAGGGATATTTATATCCAACAGCAAGTATCGACGGTAGCTGATTCTTCGATTGACATCAGTTATCATCAAACAGTGCTGCCCTCGTGCCAACTTTGGTTCTCTAGAAATAGAATAAGAGTGGTTTATCTCTTAATTTTGATGAGTATAACTCAGGTTTAATTAACTTCAAGTCAGCTCTGCCACAAAGAGAAACGCATACTTCCGTTACAAAATAAAAAACATTTGTATTCCAATGTACTTGGCATTTATTTCTTAAATTTACTTTGAATTATTAAATCTGTTATCCGTTTTTACTTCATAATGCTTACCCTGTGACGTTAGACAGCTCTATTTTTATTTCACAAAAACAGCCTTAAGTAGTTGGTCAGAGCTGTGTTCAGATACAATAAGATTAAGTTCTTGTACTAGAGATTTTTTTTTTCACTATTTTCACTCATATGCTTGCTATTATTCCAGTTAATTTTTTTTTTTAGCAAAAGGCCTCAGATATTTAAATATTTTAATAAATAAAATACTGCTCAGCTACTAACACAAAAAAACAAAAGTGAATTTCTCCTAGAAATGCACTAAAACAAAAATTAACTTAAAACAAACAAGAAAGAAAAATAAATAAATACAAAGATATAACATTAACAATAAATTTAAAAAGTCAGAGAAAACAAAACCAATCGCAAAATAAATTAAATAACATAACATCATTAACAGAATCAAATGTAAACAACAATTTTAGTTCAATTAAAACAAATGAAATAAAAACTTAAAAAAATGTCAAAAATTCTAAAATAGACAAATGACAGCAAAGCAAATATTATAAACTAATACTTATTTATGCACCAAGGGAGTAAAGAATGTTATTATTTCCCTGAGCGTTAGTTGGTTTCTAAGGCGTAAGCGAGAGAACCAAAGTATTTAACTCCCGAGGTAAAGCCGAGGGATTTATGTGTTTAATTCCCGAGGCAAACCAGAGGGAGTTATGTGTTTAATTTCCGAGGCAAAGCCGGGGGAGTTATGTGTTTAATTCCCGAGGCAAAGCCGAGGAATTTATGTGTTTAATTCCCGAGGCAAATCCGAGGGAGTTATGACTATTAACTCCCGAGGCGAAGCCGAGGGTAATTGCGAGGGGAAAAATAGCATTTTACTCCCAAGGTGCATACAAGATTTTATCTCCAGACGTTGATTTTATTTTAACATGTTTTTTTGTATTTTATTCTTATTGTTTTGAGTCGGACCTCCTTATAAATTTAGGGGGGCTGCCACAAAAAAAAACTTTGCTCCAAATATCTTCTATTGACCTGAAACGGATTTTGAGCCAATAAAAAATTTTTTTTTGGTCGGTCCCCCTTATAAATTTTGGGGGGTGCCACCCCGGGTAAATTACAAAAAATTAATTGGTCACCTTTTTAAATTTTAAGCATACCACTCCCCTAAAAAATTGGTATAATTGGCTCTAATAACCCAATAATAGGAAACACTTTTCACTCCCAAGGGAGAAAAAGTTACTTTTTACTCCCTTGGGAGTGAAAAGTGCTTCTTTACTCCCTACAAACTAGTTAATAAACTTTACATTATACACCGTTTGGAGATAAAAGTAGTTTAAAATAATAATGCCAAAAATGTTCAATTATGACTAAAATTAAAACAAAAATACTAATCTAACACAGCTCAAAATTTACTACATTAGAGTAGTTTTGAATTTCTTTTAAAGCAAACATTTGTCAAGAAATTCAGCAATAAAGTTTAAAATTCTTTTCAAAATACTATCCTAGAATTGTCACTTTATTTTTAATAATTAAGAACTTCCGTTAAAAATAAATAATGTTATAAAATTACTATAAAATAATGTCATTAATTTTTTTAATAATTAACATTATGATTATAATTTATACATAATAACTGCTACTTTACCAAGCTTATAAAGTTTGGATTTGTATAAAGCTGGTTTTATTTTTTCTCGTTAATAAAGATTGACAAACATAGGTCTGGAATAGAACATTAAATGGGAATCACTGAGGTCAGGGTAGTAAGTAGTTTGTTTAGCAGTGTTGATTTAGCAATATGCTGAATCAACAGCCGAAACAGACTATGTTACATAAGATTTTTACATCCATAATGTAAAAATCCAGAAATAGAATAAAATATTTCCAAGGGGACTGACTATATACTATAGAAAAGTAAACCTTTAAGAAGTGCGGATTCATCTGGATAAACTATACGTTTGGATAAGTAGAGTGGTGTTGGGTAAGGAAGGATACAAAGGATAGTAAGGTCACTCCTATATATTTCGAGATGAGGATAGTAAATACTGGTGAGTTTAATAATATTATCTTAGAATAATACTGTATATAGAAGGAGCACTACTGATAACACGAAAGGTGGTTCACTGGTGCACCTAAGTAATGCTGCCACCCTAACAATATACAATTTTTTTTTAAAAAAGTTGGCAATAATTCCGGTTGCTGAATTATTATGTTCTATTATTAATTAATGATTGATTATTCATAAAATACTAATATAATTATCGGTGCATTACAATATTTAAAGCATTTTAAATTGTAGTTTAACGTATTAACGTTTGAAGTATTTATTAAAATTATATTAAAAGTAGTCCTCGTCAAATAAATGTAGATTCTTGTATTCCGCCACCCTTTTGCCATCTAAGACCAGTTTTATTAAATACTCAGCAGGTGTTTTAAGTTATTATATTTGTTCTTTACGATCTTTCTTTATTAATAGATATTTATGACAAATATTTAAAATAATGTTTTGTTGTCAGGTTGGCAGCATTACTTAGTTCCACCAGTCAACCGGCTTTCGTGTTATCAGTGGAATTACATTGTGTTTACGGTCCTGTGCTCCTTCTATATATAGTATTATTCTATTAGAGTAGCTACACTGCAGTAACTAACTCAATCCAAGAAATTGAAAGCACTCCCTACAGCTTACCAGAGGTAGATAGATAAATATAATAATGAGATAAGCCAAAAGTAAACAAAACAATTTTGTAAAAATACTCAAATAAATTATTACTGTGTAAACAATCTTATTTATCAAAGTGCCGCATACCTGGCAACACTGCTTTTATATATTAGATCAGATGTTAGTTCATTTTGTAAAACATGTTTAAGAAAATGTATTTCTTATTTTATTAAAATAAATAATTTTAAAATTATGTAGTTGGCGTTAATATATCACACAAAGATCTTAGAAAAATTTAATCTGTTAAGTAAATAATATTAAGCTTTTGATGTAAGGAGAAATTGTTACATATATATAGATATGTATAGATACCCTATATATATGTAGATATAGATGTATGTGTATACTTAACCCTAGATGCTCCATAATGAAATATTTTAGTTTAAAGAAGAGCAGTGCAGAGTAGAGTAGTGTATAGGTTACAGGTTTGTTCGGCAAACTAAATTTTTAGGTTAATTGGACACTGGATTTTCAGGAATAATTTAAAACATCATTAGTAGTAGTAGTAGTAATAGGGTGGGGAGAAAAGGCTTGGCAAATAGGCCACATAGTTGGACCCTTCTTGCCAGCACCAGCATTACAAATAAACATTATTCAAAATATTATTTAAATCAAAATACAACATTGACAGTTTTTTCCCGAAAATTATTTTCTTTTCCTAAATTACTTGATCCTTTCAACTAATGCTTTTAGCACAAAACATTCTTTAAAATATAAAACAATTACATAAATAATTAAAATAAATATCTAACAATACTAATCATCGTGGCATTGGGCAGTTATGAAAATATAATGAAAGAAGATTAGTGAGATTGGTAAAATGATTGGATTTTGGCAATGGGAAGCAAATGTATGGAAATAGCAAGCAACGTGCAACTTGCTTCAGTTTCCCTGCCACTTAGTATGTCACACACACTTTAGATCCGCGTATCGTATAGAATACGATCTCTCAATACGGTAATTTAAGCTGTATGAACCATGCAGAGGGGATCCGATTGCATACGCTAGAATCTAAATCTAAATGGATCCCCCGATACGCTGTCTTTTTGTGTGTGTACCTTTAGAGACGATCGTATTTAACGGATAACCTTCTCGTCAAACTTTTATTTCACTTCTATATAACCATTTTTGATCAAATAACTTTTGGAATATTATTTTTTTAGTTTAACTTTATTATTATACAAAGAAATCACAATTTAATTAAATATATTTTTTGTTTTAAACTTCCTTATAATCAAAAGTGAAGCTCCACTATACAAGACGCCATGTTTTGGCAGGATCAATTATCAATGGATCGACTAAACAAATACGCTGCAAGAACTGTGAAGTTAGTCGACCGTATTGTATACGTATTCTATACGATCTGCGGATCTAGAGTGTGTGTGAACGTACTAATTGATAGATAAAAATCTCGACATTGAATCCAAAATCTTATTTTCCATTCTTATTGGCATGTCTTTATGACTTTGGATCATCAAGTTCATTATCTTATCTTGTTAGACTCCATAATGTTACCCATTGATCTAGTGAAGTTAATAGGAAAACACTAGACATGGTCAAACAAAAACATTTTATGAAATGGTATGTATGGCACATTGCTTCTCCTTCATTAAAGTACGACACACGACTAAAATCAATTGACAGCGTGTGAAAATAGTGTTGAGGAACCAATCTGGTTGGCCTGATTTGAAATTGAGGGTGTGGTTTAACATCCAGGACTAAACCTCATTGGCTCCCTCGCATTATTTTCCCACGCTGTCAATTGATTTTAGCCGTGTGTAGGGAAACAAAATAATGGAATCTAAATCTGTTCGGTGACTATTCCTCGACATTTCACCATCTCGTTGCACAGCAATCTAATATTATTTTTTATTTTCATAAAAGCCAAAGACCAATTTCATAAACGATAAACGAAGCAATATGCTATGTTATATTCTAATCTTACCGCTAATTATATCTTGATAAATGCTCTGCGTCAGAGCAATGAATGTGTTATTTTGTCTAAACAACAACTCGTGATTAGCCGGAGATATAGAGGGATCAAAACCGAGTTTTTCAACATCGATTTTGCGCAGTTTAAAAGTGGATGTCATGCTGACTGAAGGCATTATGCGGAGGAATAGTGGACGAGCATAGTGGGGTAAACGAGCGTCAATACCAGATGTAAAGGAACTTAAGTCAAATTTATTGTTTCCTTGCACTATGGCAGCCATGCCAGCACGACCTTCATAATCTCCCACCTGTAATAAAAAACCAAATATATATAGCTATAACTTTCCATTATTCAGACATAAATATCAGACTAGAAGTCAAGACGATGAGAGGATAGTTGTGCCTAGCTGCAGAACATCAGCTGCGTGTAATCACAGTGCTTTCACAGCTCCTAGACTGTACAATAACTTGCCCATACATATTCTTTATACTGTCCCTTACAAGACCTTTAAAAATAAGTTAAAAAAATTCTTAGGTACCTAATTAGGCAATACATTTATTTTTTCTCTTTTGTTTGTTTAACTTTGTTGACTTAAATTTATAAAAGTATACTTTTTTATGCTTTTTACTTTATTTAATTAGACGTATGAGTTGATATAAGCATTAGATATAAGGAGTAGACTCGTGTCGCACACAAGCCATGAGCTTATGCGACACAAATGGTTAATATATATTATTTTATTTATTTATAATTTGTAATTTAACCTTTTTAAACAGGTATTTATATATAAATAAACGATTTATTTATTATTTATTTATATTAACACCTAATTGTAACAGCGTGATGATTACAGCACTACAGGTTAGGTAAGGCAATGGTTTCGGGTGCAGGCAATACATGACGGAGGTGTAGAAATTAGCAACAATGGTACATAGCATCAGGTAATTATCATTTGTTTGATTAGAAATACATACATAACATATAATCATATGATAGCAGATAGGGAAGTAGCAACCTCCACCCTTCTTGTAGAGCTAGGGACTCTTTTTAGTCATTTCTTATTCTTAATCTTGGTCTTGTGTAATATTTTAAAAGACAATCCAACTTTTTCATTTGGGATTACAAATCACTTTATCAAAACTTTAAACTGTGCTTGTGTGTATCTGGTCGTTCCTTACTGGGAAAACAACCTCTTACTCTCTTAACTTTCAGTATCTCATACCTTTTGAAATGATTGTTTAACAATATTTATGAAGCCAAGGTACACAGAAAACCAGACTGAGGCCAGAAAATCAAAATAAGGAAATGTGCATCTTTATCACATTGCTCATACAAAACTATGCACACAACTACTCAGTTATAATACAACACACGGCTAAAATCAATTGACAGCGCTCCAAAAATTTGTGAGGGAAAGAATTCTATTGGTTCAGACCGACCACGCTCCTTCCCCCTCCACCTCATGCCAACCTCGGTAAAAAAAATACCTTTTTTGTAAATAAAATCATAAAAAGGCAACACTGGTTGTAAGTATTTGTAACCTCGCGTCGCTTTTATTTCCCTCGTTGTGCACACTGATCTGTTTGAGTTCGTTTCGTTTCATTCCAATCTGTTCAATTCATCCAATTATTGTGGAGTTGTAATATGATCTAAGTGCCTATATTTTACGCATGGAAATTGACGTATTCTTCAAGCATTTCTTGCTATTGGAGTACAGCGCAGGGTCTGATGTCTGTCAACTAAAAGACAGATTTTCTTTGGAAAATGCCATGTCTTTCAATAGATGACAGTTTTGACTTTTTTAAGTCATGAATGCATGTTGTGTCATATTATTCTTATAATATGAAACAATACGCATTCAATTATACAAACCAAAAAAGCAGTTTGTTTTGGAAAAAAGTAATTATGGCTGACGATATATTTAAATCGTCAAACTTAAAGAACTATTATGGTCCATTGCATTACGTAATTCACAACTCCACTTAATTCATACTTTCCGAACAAATTTAAAGCAACACTTAGTTAATAAATTTATAAGATACGACAATATTCCTGCTTAAAAAGTAAATAAATAATTTTTAAAAAATAAAAAAATCAATATCAAATAAAAACAAATAATAAAATTCAAAACATAACCTGACTTACGGTGTTGCCAGAGTAGGGAATTTTTTTGTCACTTAAAAGAAGGGATTTTTTTGTTAATAAAAGAGGGTTGAAAACATTGAGATTTTGGCAGGCTGTCAATTGGCTTAAGCCGTGTGTTACATTATAATGCTTAGTAATCAACAACATTATTTAGCCTATTTCCACTGAAAAAATTGAGTTTTTTATTTTATCAGAAAAAAGAAAAAATTGAATAACGAGTAGTTACGCTACTGAACCACGCATTCCACAGGAAACTCGCCCAGCACGCAGACCAATACACAAGAATTTTTTCTTGTTTTACTATGTAAAGCTAAAGAGATTTTAGATACAATCTCTTTAAATCTAAAATAAAATAAAATAAAAACAAGTAATCTTTAAATTAGAGTAAGAGAGCTAGTGCGGCACAAGCTGATACTGTAACCACTTGGTGTAGCACAATATACAATTAGGAGGTTATTGTTGTGTAATTTAGATGATAACATTATTGTACATAATTGTACAACCAAACTTTGTAATTTAGTTGGTAACATTGTTGTACATAATTGTACAACCAAACTTTGTAATTTAGTTGCTAACATTGTTTTACATAGTTGTACAACCAAACTTTGTAATTTAGTTGCTAACATTGTTTACATAGTGTACTTTAATTCAGTTGGTAACATTGTTGTACATAGTTGTACAACCAAACTTTGTAATTTAGTTGGTAACATTGTTGTACATAGTTGAACAACCAAACTTTGTAATTTAGTTGCTAACATTGTTTTACATAGTTGTACAACCAAACTTTGTATTTTAGTTGGTAACATTGTTTTACATAGTTGTACAACCAAACTTTGTAATTTAGTTGGTAACATTGTTGTACATAGTTGAACAACCAAACTTTGTAATTTAGTTGCTAACATTGTTTTACATAGTTGTACAACCAAACTTTGTATTTTAGTTGGTAACATGTTTTACATAGTTGTACAACCAAACTTTGTAATTTAGTTGCTACATTGTTTTACATAGTTGAACAAACAAACTTTGTAATTTAGTTGGTAACATTGTTGTACATAGTTGAACAACCAAACTTTGTAATTTAGTTGTTTTACATAGTTGTACAACCAAACTTTGTAATTCAGTTGGTAACATTGTTGTACATAGTTGTACAACCAAACTTTGTAATTTAGTTGGTAACATTGTTGTACATAGTTGTACAACCAAACTTTGTAATTTAGTTGCTAACATTGTTTTACATAGTTGTACAACCAAACTTTGTAATTTAGTTGCTAACATTGTTTTACATAGTTGTACAACCAAACTTTGTAATTTAGTTGCTAACATTGTTTTACATAGTTGTACAACCAAACTTTGTAATTTAGTTGCTAACATTGTTTTACATAGTTGTACAACCAAACTTTGTAATTTAGGTTGCTAACATTGTTGTACATAGTTGTACAACCAACTTTGTAATTTAGTTGCTAACATTGTTTTACATAGTTGTACAACCAAACTTTGTAATTTAGTTGCTAACATTGTTTTTACATAGTTGTACAACCAAACTTTGTAATTTAGTTGCTAACATTGTTTTACATAGTTGTACAACCAAACCTTTGTAATTTAGTTGCAACATTGTTACATAGTGTACAACCAAACTTTGTAATTTAGTTGCTAACATTGTTTACATAGTTGTACAACCAAACTTTGTAAAGTTGCTAACATTGTTTTGTGTACAACCAAATTGTAGTTGCTAACATGTTTGTACATAGTTGTACAACCAAACTTTGTAATTCAGTTGGTAACATTGTTGTACATAGTTGTACAACCAAACTTTGTAATTTAGTTGGTAACATTGTTGTACATAGTTGAACAACCAAACTTTGTATTTAGTTGGTAACATTTGTTTACATAGTTGTACAACCAAACTTTGTATTTTTATTGGTAACATTGTTTTACATAGTTGTAACAACCAAACTTTGTAAATTTAGTTGGTAACATTGTTGTACATAGTTGAACAACCAAACTTTGTAATTTAGTTGCTAACATTGTTTTACATAGTTGTACAACCAAACTTTGTATTTTAGTTGGTAACATTGTTTACATAGTTGTACAACAAACTTTGTAATTTAGTTGTAACATTGTAACATAGTTGAACAACCAAACTTTGTTTGGTAACAGTTAGTTGTTGGTAACATAGTTGTTGTACAGTTGTTGTTGTACAACCAAACTTTGTAATTTAGTTGGTAACATTGTTGTACATAGTTGTACAACCAAACTTTGTAATTTAGTTGCTAACATTGTTTTACATAGTTGTACAACCAAACTTTGTAATTTAGTTGCTAACATTGTTTTACATAGTTGTACAACCAAACTTTGTAATTTAGTTGCTAACATTGTTTTACATAGTTGTACAACCAAACTTTGTAATTTAGTTGCTAACATTGTTTTACATAGTTGTACAACCAAACTTTGTAATTTAGTTGCTAACTGTTTTTACATAGTTGTACAACCAAACTTTGTAATTTAGTTGCTAACATTGTTTACATAGTTGTACAACCAAACTTTGTAATTTAGTTGCTAACATTGTTTTACATAGTTGTACAACCAAACTTTGTAATTTAGTTGCTAACATTGTTGTACATAGTTGTACAACCAAACTTTGTAATTTAGTTGCTAACATTGTTGTACATAGTTGTACAACCAAACTTTGTAATTTAGTTGCTAACATTGTTTTACATAGTTGTACCTTTGTAATTTATTGCTAACATTGTTTTACATAGTTGTACAACCAAACTTTGAAATTTAGTTGGTAACATTACATTGGTTATGTTTCATATTATCTTTATTCATGTGGTGTTTTGTCATGTCTTTTAGATGTTATTCTGCTTAAAAATTATATTAAGTTAATATAGTGTTTTGAATAATTGTAAAAGCTGATTTTACAGGAGTTATACAGCATCATTACCTTAACTCCATACACTATACAGTCAGATAGAGATGTGATGCAGCTAATAGTGGACTCAACCTCACATGTAGATACATTCTCTCCTTTCCATCTATATGTATCTCCAGTTCTGTCTTTAAAGTATAAATATCCATAGTCATCCATCACTAGCAGGTCACCTGAGTACCAACACAAACAAACAACAAAAGCCTCATTAAATACACTTATAGTTTTAATTTAAGTCAGTCGACAGACAGAGTAATCCATTCAAATATCACACAATAAGGCAAAGGAATCTGTACTTTTGCTACATTGCAGCATCTATATTTACCTCCTTTATCTACAACAACTGGTCTTTAAGAGGGAGGGATGCAGTATTTTTTTTCTAATCTTGTAAGTTGTCCACTTCTCTAGGACATTTACCCCTACTCTTGCAGTAGGACTCTATTAACATTTACACCTACTCTCTTGCAGTAGGAATCTATTAACATTTACACCTACTCTCTTGCAGTAGGACTCTATTAACATTTACACCTACTCTCTTGCAGTAGGACTCTATTAACATTTACACCTACTCTCTTGCAGTAGGACTCTATTAACATTCACACCTACTCTCTTGCTGTAGGACTTTATTAACATCCCTCATTCCTTCAAAACAATTGAAATAATTCTGGCGCGGTGGTCCGCATGTCGGGCGAATTTATTTTTGATGCGTGTTTCCGTGCTTAACAACAATCCTGGTTGGAATGATAATTTTTATAGTTTTTTACATTATATAAGTTTACAACTACTAAATAAATTATTCCGGGGCGGTGGTCCGCTGTCAGGCGAATTTCATTTAGAATGCGTGTTTCTGTGCTTAACAACCCATTTCTTGTTTAAGGTTCCGGTTCATGCTTTAGAACCTAAGCAGTTACTCAATTGCTAAGCACTGCTCGTAACTCATTTTGTCTGTATTTTCCAAAGGAAATGCGCATAATTATCCAGTTGGTTATACAAAACTATGCCTCTAAAATTAGAAGTACGCACTATTATTTGCACTAGTTTAAAGCTTAGTTACTTATCTTTATATAGTCAGTTATATTTAAAGGCTTTGCGCATTTCTTTTGAAAAATACAGATAAAATGAGTTACGAGCTATGCTTGACAATTGAGTAACTGGTTATGTTCTACAGCATGAACCGGAACATTAAACAAGAAATGGGTTGTTTAGCACGGAAACACGCATTCTAAATGAAATTCGCCCGACAGCGGACCACCGCGCCGGAATTATTTATTTAGTAGTTGTAAACTTATATAATTTAAAAAAAACTATAAAAATTATCATTCCAACCAGGATTGTTGTTAAGCACCGGAAACACGCATCCAAAGGAAATTCGCCCGACATGCGGACCACCGCGCCAGAATTATTCTCTTTCTTTGTTATTTCATAGTGTTAGTGTCGCTTTCAAATAAAATAAAAATTGATTATACAGGCACTCCAGTTTATACAAGTGGCATACTGCCTCGATATAAGCGAATTAGAATAAAATTAGAACTAATACTGCTGATACAATAAAACTTCGTTCTTTTCTTAACCATACATAGTAGTATAATAGTACAAAAAATCAGCCCTATCTAAACACTTTATGAAGATTTGTGATTTTTTAAATGTTTGTGGGGTCATTATTGTGGGTTGATGACGTCACATATTTTATAAACAATATTCTGGACATTAACAAAGTTGATTTTTGCACCAAGTTTCATTTCGATCCGAAAAAGCATTCGATGTCCCTAACGTGTCCCAAAGAAACGCCTAAGAACTATATCGTGCATACTTATAGACACATATATATATATATATATATATATATATATATATATATATATATATATATATATATATATATATATATATATATATATATATATATATATATATATATATATATATATACGTCGGACCTCTATATAACGAACTTAAAGGTTCCAGTGAAAAAATTCGTTATATAGAAACTTCGTTGTATAGAAACTGAAAAAATAAATAACTGAACTATTTTATGATATTTTAATAGATATATAGGATGAATAAGAACCTCGTAGTTGCATATTTAGCAGCTTTTTCTTTTATTAGCGGTACTGTCACAGGCATATTTTTGTCCCTTAACATTGTCACCCATTGTAAAATTGCGTCATCAATGTCTTCGTACTTGCATACTCCAGAACTTTGTTTTAAATCGCCACTCGTTTCGTATAACCTAAGAATAGATTCCTGATTTTTTAAAATCGTTGATATAGAACTAGGAGCGATTTTATACTTCAGACACAAGTCTTTGTTTTTGACTCCATCGTCAGAATCTTTTAATAAATTGATTTTTTCAGAAAGGGACAGCGATTTCCGTTTTGACATTTTAATAAACTCGATTTACAAACAAATAAAAAGTTTTACAAACGAACTGGTCAGACCGAATACCAAATTAAAACTGAAAGATTTTTAGCTCTATGCTGTGTTAATCCTAATTTCATAGAAAATTGTAAAGAAAGAGTTCGCAAAATTAGACAAGGCAGGGCGAGAATCAATAAATAATTGTTCTGGGAAATTACAGAAAAACAGATTTGCTGTTTTGGTCAATTCCTTGAAAGTTTGCGGGTCTTGTCTTCATCTTTATTTCTGGAAATTTTGTTCGTTATATAGAAATTTTTTTCGTTAAATAGAAACACTTTTAAACACAAAATTCAAGGGAACGTAAAAAAAATTCGTTACATAGAGACTTTCGTTGTATAGAAGTTCGTTATATGGAGGTCCGACTGTATATAAATATATTCGTTAGTCTACCTCTCCTCCGAAAAGTCTACCCCCTCCGAGGCCCCGACCTCAAAAACTCATTTTTCTTTTTCTTTGAAAATTTATTAAAAACGGTAGTCAATAACAAGAAACCAAAATAACGTCGGGGAAATATTATTTTCAAGTAGGGTGTCGTTTACAATGTTTTAGGGGCAAAAAACAATAAACTACTTTAAGTGACAAAGAAGTAAAAAAAAACTGCGGAAAATAACCGACATTTTAAAAAAACAATGTGAGAACAACATGTACGAATAGGGTCGTTCTTAAGATTTTAGGAGTTCAAAGTAGAATAAAACTAGTTTAAAGTCGATCCGAGTTCTCAAACCTAGGGGCCTGGGTTCGAATCTTAGAATAATACTATATATAGAAGGAGCACAGGACCGTAAACACAATGTAATTCCACTGATAACACGAAAGCCGGTTGACTGGTGCAACTAAGTAATGCTGCCAACCTGACAACAAAACTTTATTTTAAATATGTGTCATAGATCGTAAAGAACAAATATAATAACTTAAAACACCTGCTGAGTATTTAATAAAACTGGTCTTAGATGGCAAAAGGGTGGGGGAATACAAGAATCTACATTTAGTTGACGAGGACTACTTTTATATATAATTTTAATAAATACGTTAAACTACAATTTAAAATGCATAAAATATTGTAATGCACCGATATTTATATTAGTATTTTATGAATAATCAATCATTAATTAATAACAGAACATAATAATTCAGAAAACGGAAGTATTGCCAACTTTTTTTAAAAAAATTGTATATTGTAAGGGTGGCAGCATTACTTAGTTGCACCAGTGAACCGGCTTTCGTGTTATCAGTAGTGCTCCTTCTATATAAAGTATTATTCTAAGGTTCGAATGATGAATCTGGAATACATTTTTTATCAGTTTATTTTCACTTTGAAAGGTTATAACCTTTAATTAATACTAGCGCGGCGGACAAATTGCTTTGGAACGCTTCACTGTCGATCCAGTTCTTGCTCAGGTTTTGGGTTTATGCCTCGTAGTCAGAAAAGTAGCCCTTTTACTTGTTTGTCAATTTTTCTGCATTTTCAAAAGAAATACGCTAAAACATTTTGTAGATAACATAAAAAACTGAGCTTTGTAGGAGTGTGCAAATTGTAGTACAGTATTCATTATACAAAGGCAAGCATAGTTTTGCACATTGTAGGAGTGTGCAAATTGTAGTACAGTATTCATTATACAAAGGCAAGCATAGTTTTGCACATTGTAGGAGTGTGCAAATTGTAGTACAGTATTCATTATGCAAAGGCGAGCATATTTTTGCACATTGTAGGAGTGTGCAAATTGTAGTACAGTATTCATTATGCAAAGGCGAGCATAGTTTTGCACATTGTAGGAGTGTGCAAATTGTAGTACAGTATTCATTATGCAAAGGCGAGCATAGTTTTGTACATTGTAGGAGTGTGCAAATTGTAGTACAGAATTCATTATGCAAAGGCGAGCATAGTTTTGCACAACCTATAGTATACAAATCGTATTTCCTTTAAAAAAAACCCCATACTATACTTTTTACTATACCCATACTTTGACGGAAAAGTAAAAGTGCAACTGTTCCGACTATAAAGAATAAACCGAAAACTTGAGCAACTGAATGGGGCGCAAGAAAACAAGCATTCCAAAGGAAATTCGCCCGGCTTGCCAACCACCGCGCCAGAATGTTACATAAAGTCCTTATTGCCTTATTTATTTTTTTTTTTTACAAATATACGGGTAAAGGCCAGCTTACTTATACTGCCAGTAAAAAGTTTTCCTTGCATGTTAGCTAGTAACTTACATAAAGTTATATAAAGCGATTACTAGTAACAGTAAATCTATATTTAACTTGACATTTTGTATTACGGTAACACTGCCAAAACCTTGTGCAACCTTCCGTATATTTATAACCTGGCTTAATGTTATTTTGAAGTTTTAAAAAATCTTATTTGTCATTTAATAATTTTATTAAAAAAGTTTTTGATTACTTAATTAATTAATAATAGAGTGTTCAATGAATAAGTTATGAACCCGTGATAAGCGCGCTTTATAAATATGATCGTCATTTTGACGTATCAAGGAACAAACTAATACTTTCAATTGCTTTTAATACATTTTTTAAATAAATAAATCTTTTTAGTGAAATAGTTGATTCTATTTTATTCTTACGTACTCGCTAAAATAAACTTGAAATTAATTTAAGTTGTCCATTGCAACTGTAGTAGGAAAGGGAGATAAAGCTCATGTAAAATGTAAGTCATGTTTAAATAATTTAGAAAAAAGGGATTTCTTTGATATTCCGCAATCAATTTGTAAAATATTTTCCTAAAATGGACTTGACCGATTTACCCGAAGAAATATTTGAATTGATTTCGACCAAATTATCTATAAACGACATTTTGAAATGTAGTTTGGTGAATTCAAAATGGAGAAGTTGCTTTAATTCTGATAGAATTTGGTTCAAATTATGTCGTATAAGAAGACCTCATTTAAAATTCGACCAATTTAATGAGGAAAAAAATGATGAGTCAGTATGTGAAAGTAATGCTGCAGAGTTTACAGGAACACCAAGCGTGTCCAGTCATATCTGTTGTAATAATAGAACAAACAGCTTGCAGGTTGGATCTAAATATGAAGTACGTAATCCTCAGACGAATAAAGAAAACTTTAAATACTGTCCTCTGGAACCATTATGTGATTGGAGAAATGAATACAAAAAACAAAATAAGATCTATAATAATTGGAGAAATTACAATTACGAAACGACTGATATCCCCATCCCCAGTTTCAATCCTATCAAACCAAACAAAATTGTAACTAACAATTATATAGTGTCGACAAATGCAAAAACACTTTACAATTATAAGTATGAGACCCTAGTTATTGATCTTACCAAACAAAACATGCCGTATAAGATAATTAATCACAATTTTCAGAAAGTTATCGTTTCTAACGGCATGTTTGTTGCTTCACAAAACAACATGATTGAAATAGCAAATTTAGAAGATAATCTGTGCTTTATTAAAACAAATTTATACATCAAGTTTGATGAATCTTGCGAAACAAAATATACCTGTTTAAGAAATGTTACTGTTAAAAATGTCGAAAGTGAATTTGACTTCAATGGACAATTTTTTATTGGATATGTTAGCGGAGAAGAAGAAAGTTTCTACTTATGGAAAATTCAAAGAGACAAAAAAATTAATTTTGTAATGAATAAAAAAATCAATGTAGATTTCAATTTTATTGTAAAATTTAAATTTTACAATTTTTTCTTATATATTTTATTAATATCAAAAGAAAAGTCAGAAAAAGAATTAAGAGTTTTCAAATTAAATTTAAATAAATTAGATAATATAATTGAAGTGTTGGAATTCAAAAATGACAATATTGATTCGGAAAAAATGCAATTTTATGTAAATGAATATTACTTTGTTTTGGTATTTGCCAACTTGGGGAATCTCAAGTGTGAGGTAGAATTATTTTTACGCTCAGACGGCTCTCACAATCGCCATTTAGAGTGGTCATTGGAAGATATTAAACATTTTAATTACAATATAAGTAACAATTTAATCATTTTCGTGTACGGTACCAAACAATGGAGAAGAGCGGTACTTGTCATGGAAGCCCTAGATGGATCAGGCTATTATAAAAGAAATATTAAATATTTCGACAAGAGAGTACAATTTACTTACATGACAATACATACTTTCTGTAAGTATTTGTTAATTGGTAATCATGAATGGTTCTTTCTGATTGATTCTCATCAATATCTTAATGATGATATTTCGATATTAGACGTTAAAAAAAGTTCAAATAAAAAAAAATTAACAATTTGTTGGGTGAGTGATGATGGATCGAAAGCTGTCACCAGGAGTAATGATAATTTTTATTTACTGGATTTTACAAGTTAAAGTATGTTTCATTCTCAGCGGTCACCAATACAGCACTGACCACGCTCAATGCTACTTAACTTTTATGACCTAACAAATATTGTGGATATACTTGTATTAAAATGAAACTCAGTGTACTTATTTTTACGTAAAGGTACAAACTTGTACCAAATTTCAACTCAATTGGATTGTTTCCTGATTTTTTACAATTTTTAAAAAATATACACAAGTCATTTGATAAAAATTTAACAAATGCTAATAATTTGATGAAACGTGGCACATATGTTAGTCTTATATATGGGTATATGTGTGCCAAATCTTAAACAGATTGCATCATTTTTACGCATTATATGATATTTCGAAATGTTTACCGAGTCATTATTGCTGGTTTATAATGTCATTACAAAATATTTTCCGAATAGCACAACTACAGTGGTAGACTGATTTTTGTACAAAGTTACAACCCTCTAGCATAAATACACTAGGAGCTACAACAATACTAGACACACATACCTACAGACAGACAACTTTGTGAAAACCACTCAGGAGAACAGAAACAGATAATTCCAGCGACATACTGGTTTCGAATTTTTTTGCAAACACAATACTTTTCCTATTTACCTACAAGATAAATGAGGAAAAGTAAACGAGAAAAATATTTGGTGTTAATTAATATGTTTATTAAAAAAAAAATGTATGGCCTTGGGTCTAATATATTTAAGTAATGTTTAAATAAAAATTGTAGGAATGTGTTTAAA
Organism: Microvelia longipes; assembly: GCA_018340805.1. NCBI lineage: Eukaryota > Metazoa > Arthropoda > Insecta > Hemiptera > Veliidae > Microvelia > Microvelia longipes. The sequence continues at coordinate 59,201,742 of JACMZG010001863.1, forward strand.
ACATATAAACTTACAATGAGTGAACTTCTGTCAACCATTTTATTGTTTTACTGTCCTAAAATTTACATTGTTCATAATAAGGTTCGGAGTACATCAGAACATTTGCTCTCTATTTGCAACTCACTTGACTTGTGTCCAACTAAACGGGAAAAAACCTTCTTCCCGGCAATCGTTAATTTTGTTTGTGGTTCTTCAAATTAATCAAATTAATTTTCAAATTAATCTTAAAAATGATATTTTAAAATAAAACTACACAAAAGAATTGTAAAAAACATCGCTAAAAAAATACGGGTTAAATAACCTGATTTGTTTACATAGTTTTTTCCCGCTCCCTTCTTGCAGGGATTTTTTTCTTAGGAATCAGTGGTGCCTAAACTGACCTGTCAAGATTTTTAAACTAAACAATAGACTGTAGTTGTATTGTAGAAAGAAACTTTACATACTCACTGATTATACATGGGAATGCATTCCTGCAACATTCCAACATCAGTAGCTACATTTGATAGCTTATAGTTATTACTCAGGATTTGAGGCTCAAATAATAGAAACACTGTAAGTGAACAGTAGTAGTAGAGCAGTAGTTATCGACTATACCCACCCTCTCTATGTTCGATGACTCTATGACGTAACCCAAACTATGTCATTGATTGATTTGCAAACTCCATATTAAAAGTGATTTTTTAAAAATGTTTTAAGTCATTATTGAGGGTTAATGCAAATTTCATATACAATAGGTCTACTTCTTTTATAATAATTATTGATTTTTTACCAAGTTTAAGTTTAAGTACCCTAAAGAGACTTATATGACTAGAGGGAGGACTTGGATAGAATAGCACAGTGATAATGTGTCTAGTAGTGTGAAAAAAGAGACTAAAACTATTAGAGGGAGTACAGAACCCGATTAACACAGTGATAAGGGGTCTGGAATAAAGACAGTTTCCATAGGTGCCGTAACTGTACTTACCCCTACTATAGTCTCCCTAGAGAGAGACTAGATACTCCCCCACCCCTCTACAACCCCTATTAAGGCACACACTCTAAAAACGGCGGACATTTTTCAATAATGCCAAATTAAACCACTTTATTCAACACAGATAATTAAATAATACATGCAATAGATAATAATTAAAACTTATTTTAAATTCATTTTACTTGATTTCAAACAAAATAGTCGAAAAATAATGTAACATTTACGTGAAATTGTAATTAGTATGAAAAATAAAAAAAATGACTTCACCAATGTACCGTTAGGGCACCTAGCTACCCAAGGAATGATAAGAACTGTTGTATCCTCCCTCCAATAGTTTTAGTCTCTTTGAGTGTGACTATTTCCATGAGGTAGGATAGTTGTACTGAACCTACTGTGCAGAGACCCCCCCCACCCTCTCCACTATCAGTTCATAAAATATAAACTGGACCCTACAACTGGGGGGCATTGTGACTCACATCACAACACAGATAATTGAACAATATATAAGATGTATAGTGATCAAAACTTATTTTAAATTTAATAATTCAAGAAAAATATTGATTAATTTCACTATTTTTGAATAGTAAAATGATTGAAATAAGTGAAATCATACAAATAATGTCAAAAATGTAGCGTAGTCTCTTTGGACAAGCCCAGGAAAAATATTGAGCAAAATGAAAATTTATACTTTAATAAATCCAGTCGAGTCATTTCCCTGTTCATATCTTTAGTTATATTTATTTAAATTTACGACAAATAATTGTGCTAACTCAAAGAGCCGCTAACAGCAAACTAGTTTATAGTTACCATTTAATTTTGTTAAAACTTTTTTGTTTTTTTATTATTTTTTTAAAATTTTTGTTGAAAAATTATTTGTAAATAAAAAACAATTATTAATTTTTATTAAAAAGTTTCTTTTTGTGGACTTATAAAAAAATGTATAAATAAAAACAGGTTAATTACACAAAAGTCCTTTATTGTTTAATATATTATAATAACTAAGCTTTCGACTAAAAATTGGTCATCATCAGAGTTTATAAAATATAAAATAAAAATACAATTTTACAAACTGTAAAATTGTATTTTTATTTTATATTTTTTAAACTCTGATGATGACTAATTTTTAGTCGAAAGCTTAGTTATTATAATATATTAAACAATAAAGGACTTTTGTGTAATTAACCTGTTTTTATTAATTTTTATCTTCTGATTAAACTTATTTATTAAAATAAATAAATAAGTGTATTTTTATACAAATATAGTGATATATTTTGAGACATGTTTTAACTTACTAACAATTAATGTTGTTATAAATGTGATATTATGCAATAATGATAATATATTCTGGTAATAATTCTTATTAATATGCTCTAAAATGTAACTAGTTTTATTTGTTACCTCTCTAAGCATGTATTTTTGCTATAAATACTGTTTCCTTTCTATTTTTTAAAATTTTATTCAATGATCAGTTGTTTTGACAGAGATTTTGTGGTGTAACATGGTTAATGTTTGATAAACTTGAGTTGAAAAAAAAATATATTTAATTGTGGTTTGACAGTTAAATATATTTTTTTTGAGGTAGTACATAATTGAGCACTTTATTGGACCGTTTTTAGGATGAGAAGCCAATCATTATTGTTATAGGAGGTTATTTAGTACTTTTCACCTCCAAGGACAATAATGAATGTAAAAAAAACTCCTAGGACGTAAAAGTAATTCATATATTGCCGCCATTACTGTTATGTTGCGTGTTCAAAAAACAATCTGTGTAAAACCTTCAAGAGATTTCTATAAAAACGTTCATTTTGTTTCTAATTTTGTTCGTAGACTAATTTTTTTTTCGTTTTTAAAAGGTGTTCTAATTGACAATTTTTGTATGTTTATTTGTAAAGCTTTTACATTTTTGAGTAAAAGTGTGAAGCTATGGATGAATTTAATGACGATGATAATATGGAGTTAATTGGAAGTTTTTTTTTCAACTAAGTATATATCGCAGTTTATTTAATGAGTGCTACCTCAAAAAAAAATAGTGTATGCCATCCGGCTGAGAATGTCTTTATGTCTTGGCAATTTTTCCCGACTCGCTTCGCTTGTCGGTAAATCTAATTGCCGTGACATAAAGACACACTTCTCAGCCTTATGCCATAAATAACTATTAATAAACTCAAGTGTGTTAGATATTAAACATGTTTAATTTTATTACTTAATAATTAGTAATGCCTTTTTCATTCCATTTTAAATTCTATTATTTAATGGTCTCTAAATAAAGGTTTCATAAGAAATTAAATTTTATTGTTTAACAATTCCTTCATTCTATTCTTTGCCTATTTTTAAATTTATCGTTAGTTCATTTCTAAATACTGTATTTAGCTCTTCATTCTCTTTTTAGCTTATCTTAAAGTGCTACTGTTTGATAATTTCTAAATATTGTTTCTTAATTCCTAAATAATGTTATTAGTCTTTAAGTGTTGTTGTTTGATAATTCTACATACTGTTCAGTTAATTTTTTAAATTTTACTGTATAATAATTTATATTCTTGATTCACTTTTTTGATACTTTTTAATGCTCCTCCACTCTCACAGGCTTAGCCTTGTGGTGGCTCTTTTATTCTTAGTATTAAGACAATTTATATGTATATTATATTATAGTTTAAAAAAATGTACTATAAACCAAATAAAGGATTTTTTAATTTGAATTTAATTGAATATACAACTAAAAACAACAGCTCAGAAAGGATGGTTTACACAGCAGAGAGGCATCCAATGGTAGTCCTCAGCCAATTATGCAGATGAGTTCAGTCTTACTCATTTTCAATATCAGCCTTAGAAACTTCTTCTTTTCATTAAAAAAAATAGAGAGTGGGGTAGCTGAGAGCTTTTGCTCATCATATTAAACACACCACTCTCATCCTCACTACTTGAGACTCTTTCCTTCTATAATCCTCAAAATATAGAAAACACATAATTTATAATGAGTCACCTGTGGTGTAGTGGTTAAGGTCCGCGGTCAATACACAGAATGAATGGACTTTAAACTTCCGAGTTTGGTCAACTCTCGACTTTCGAGTCATGGGTTCAATCCCAGCACGGGCCTCTGGGATTTTTATGAGAGGGATAAAAATTCTGCGTACCACGTCCTTCAGAAGGGACGTAAAGCCGGTGGTCTCGAGCCTGTGCGTTGTCAGGTACTCGTTAAAGATCCCTTACCCTAAATGAAACTGGGTATAGACAAAATTTAGGACCCTCATAGTAGATTCATTATAATACTATAGTGTGTCTGCCTTGTAGTTTAAAGTGTATGGAGGTTTAGTTTAACAGTGAGGGCACGTGTTGTTCCTAGTTTTCACTAGACTATAAGAGTCAGGGAAAATATGTATGATTGCTTGAAAAAGCATGAGAGGAACCATAGAAATCCATGGCTCTTCTGTCTAGATTAGATGAAATATACCTACACTTGAAATCAAAAGGAGTAGAACACTATCTTAGGGAGCTGGCAAAAAGGGCCCAACAACGTGGCCTACTTGCCTGGTAGTTACTACCACTCCCCCCCCCATATTACTACTACTACTACTATGCTGAATAAACCTTATGTATTAGCAAAGGACCAAATCTTTACAAGGTGTTTTTTTATTCAAGTTCTTTATTGGAAAAAGTATACAATACTTGCTTTGTGTAAAACGGAGCAATATTTTATTTATTTGTTTGGGGTAATTTGTGCCTCTTTTTATTATTTCATTTATTCATTTTTATTTTATCAAATTTTCATCATGAAAATTATGCTTATGAGGTTGTTCAGATGACGAAAGTTGAGGGGGGGATCAATTCAGATTGGCTTCCTCATACCAAAAATATATGTCTATAAATATACAGGGTGTTTCATATAAAGTGTCCACCAAAGAAGGAGGTGATAGTACTCCGCAAAGGGGACAAAAAATATCCTATAATATAAAACCCGATCTTCAACTGTTTTCCCACAAGGTTAAAATTAATATTTTTTAAAAAATGTTTGACCTCACATCATAAAATTGTTAATAGCGTTTAAACTGTTCAAGGTAGAAAGGTGAAATTGGTCTCGTTGGAAAGCTAAGTAAATTTTCTATAGGACAAATTACTAACTATGTCAAATATTTTAGAACTACTGCCCAAAAAATTTGCATGAAAAATAATTTTTTCAAAAATTGAATTTTATGGAATTTTTATGGTAGGGCATTAGAGGAAGTAAGAGATGAGCAAAAGTTTAGCCAAGAACGGAAAACAATTCTCTTATTATTGCCCTTTAAGGAAATCCAAATATTTTTATACATTCAATAGTCAAAAATGTAAGCTATTGTTGCTAGAAGTTGTCAACACTGATAATTTTTGTCGTATAAAAGTGGAAATAATGTGTTATTTTAACAAAATATTTTTTTTAAAGTGAATAATAAGATTTTTAGACTCCAGGGGGTAAAATAAACTTATGTCATTCTTACACATTTTTCTTTAAAACCCCTCTTCTCCCCGTTTTAGATATTTTTAATAGTTTCATGTAACATTTAATTAACATTAAGAGATATGCTAAAATGCCAAAAATTATCAGTTTTTTCAACTTCTAGGAAAAATATATTAAAATTTTGACTGTGGAATATTATGAAGTTTGGGTTTTCTTAAAGGGCAACTTCTCATAAGAGAAGTTTTTTCTGTTCTTGGCTAAACTTTTGCTCATCTCTTACTTTCTTTAATGCCCTACCATAAAAAATCATTTTTCATGAAAATTTTTGGGCAGTAGTTCTAAAATATTTGACATAGTTAATAGTTCGTCCTATAGGAAATTTACTCAGATTTTCAACGAGACTAATTTCACCTTTCTACTTTGAACAGTTAACAAACTATTAAACACACAGTTAAACACTATTAAGAATTTCATGATGTGAGGTCAAATATATATATTGTATATACTTTTGGTATTATTAAGCGTCAAAATTTTAAATTTCAAAAGTAAATAATTTCAAAATGGCGGCCAATATCAGAACGAAATTCGGAAGATTTGTTTGTCATATTGAGAGGTATGTTCCTGCCAAATTTCAAGTTCATCGAGTCATTTTTAGATTTTTTACGATTTTTTAAAATGTTTGCTGACTAAGCAAATAGGGTTAATGGTGACATAAAATTTTGATATTTAGGGCAGCACAACTAGACACAAAGACTGATTTTTTTACTAAGTTTCAACTATCTAGCATAAACACAGTGGGAGTTATGCGTGACACACACACACAGACAGACATCAAGCTGAAATCGGTTCAGATGGTCTTAAAAACACCTAAAATGGATAATTCAAGTGAAATCTCGGGTTAAATTTTTTGGGTGAAACCAATACTTTTCCTCTATATACCTTCTGTATAAGAAGGTGAGGAAAAGTAAAAAATATTCTTCAAATAGCACAACTACAGCTATACACTGATTTTTGAACAAAGCTTTAACACTCTAGCATAAATACACTAGGAGCTATGATGATAATAGACACACACACATACAGACAGAAAACTTAGTGAAAACCACTCAGGAGATTTCAAAAACACCTGAAACGGGTAATTCCCGTATCATCCCGGTTTCGGATTTTTTTGCAAACACAATATTTTTCCTATTTACCTATCGTAAAAATCAATAAGTGACGAGTTCAAAAAGCATAGATTTCACAACGGTATTTATTTGAAAAAAAAGACAAACAAACTACACTTGTTTTGTTTTCCTTCCAAAAAGTAGATTTCTATCTTTGATTTTATAACAAGTTAACACCTAAATACTACAAATTATATTTTAAATAAACACCTCATAAAGATTTGGCCCTATGCTTGTATATGGGCAATTTTTGCGTATAATATGAGGTAGGTTACAACCAGCTACATGAGGTTGCCAATAAGTTACCCTTGTCCAGTTGTCTATTGATTTATTTTTTTTATAACATATAAAAGTCATTGGATTAAATTTGAACTGATAGTGAGAATGACATAAAACTTGGAACATCTTAGAATCAAAACAAAACATAGCACTCTGTATGCTATGTGCAACATGACCAACTTGACAAACTTACAATGCTTATTATTTAAGAGGCCATCGACCCAAACTTATGCCATTGAACTTTAAAATAGAAGAGCAACCAAGCCTCAAAGACTTCTGTTTCATTTGATCCTGTTTCAACTAAACAGAGAATTATTTTTACTATGGACTTGTTTACTTATTTATCTTAAAACAATTTATAAAATTAAGTAGAAGAGTTACCTGAAGCAAAAGCGGAGTCTCCCAGTGAGTGGACATTAGTTATGATTTTCTTGTCCGAATCTATTTTATTAACATATCCTGAGTAAGTTCTAGTAGCGTCGTTACTGTCTATGATACCCACCAGCATTCCAGCTTCTCCTGCAATATGATACCTCATTAGAAATACTTTAAAACAAAATTAACAACCTATCTCAGTCACATCAAAGACTATATAGCTTCAAGTTACGTAGCTGTGTGTATAAATATCAATGTTGAGTGTTATGCTGAGTACATTGGTCAGACTCAAAGGAAACTAAGCAAGAGATTTTCAGAACATCCAAAAAGAACTAACAGGAGAAAAGCCTCTTATCAACTCACTGCATGCCTCTCTCCTCTTAATATGTCTTTGGTTTCCAGCCTTATTCAAATCTTCTATACAGGATAGAACATTAATAGAACATTTATTTACAACCATTAAGCTAAATACAATTATATACTTAGATATAGATAATTAGATAGTAACCACAGCTTTGACTGAATAAATATTTATTTTTGTGTATTAAAATGTACTAAATGTTAATTTTGTGTTAAAATATTAATAAATGGTTTATTATTATTATTACTCAGACTCTTTAAACTTTACATGGAGAGTTGGAACTTGGAATAAAAATCAAACTTTGGGTCAAGTTGTGCTGCTTGAAAGATGATATTATTCAGACAACAATAACATATTTCGCTGAGTCGTCAAAAATTAAAAAAATACTTGGAAGGACTCACCTGGTTTGCACTTGATGCAGAGCCCGAAGATATCCCTGACAGGCTGTCCCGTCTCCATGTTCACTTTGATGAGAGAGATAGGATTGAGGAATGACGGCACTATATTTGGAATACATCCAACTGCACCTTCCGTGTTGTCTATGTTAGCTGCAGTTTAACAAACAGTTTGACAAATTAAAAGCTAAGTTAGTTGCAAACCAACTAAGACAAAAAGTATCAGTTATATATACAGTGTATCGACTACTATAAAAATCTTGACAGCTCAGTTTAGGCACCACCGATTCTAAAAAAAAATCCCTACAAAAAGGCAGCGGGGAAAAAACTTTGTAAACAAATCAGGTTATGTTACCCGTGTTTTCTTGGCGATGTTTCTACATTTCTTTTGTGTGGTTTTATTATTTAGGAAGTATGCAAATGTGGAAAAAAATGAATTGTGAAGGGAAATAATTAACACAAGAAGAACCACAAACGAAGTTAACGAATGCCGGGAAGGAGGTTATTTCCCTACAGGAGTTATGGGAGTAGGGAATTTTTTTTTCTCTTTCAAGAGAGGGGTTGGCAGCGGCTTCTCTGATTGGTCGATCCCCAAAATGCTTATGACCTTGGGGATTTTTAAACTTAACGATACACTGTAAATGATGAGACTTCAAAATAAGCAAGTACATAAGGTTTAACTTTAGAATAATACTATAAATAGAAGGAGCATTACTAAAAACATGAAACCCGGCCAATACTTACTACAAAGTTACTAAAAACTGCCACCCTTATACACAATTGAAAACCATTAAAAACCGTAGATACACTTGTTTCTTAAAACAAATCTTAAGGTGAACTTAAGTAATGGGACACACTTGCACCAAATTTCAACTAAATTGGACTATTTTTCAATTATCAACATTAAAACTTTAAATTAATCTCTAATTTGATCCTCACTTAGAATAATACTATATATAGAAGGAGCACAGGACTGTAAACACAATGTAATTCCACTGATAACACGAAAGCCGGTTGACTGGTGCAACTAAGTAATGCTGCCAACCTGACAACAAAACATTATTTTAAATATTTGTCATAAATATCTATTAATGAAGAAAGATTGTAAAGAACAAATATGATAACTTAAAACAACTGCAGAGTATTTAATAAAACTGGTCTTAGATGGCAAAAGGGTGGCGGAATACGAGAATCTACATTTAGTTGACGAGGACTACTATTTGTATATTATTTTAATAAATACGTTAAACTACAATTTAAAATGCTTAAAATATTGTAATGCACCGATATTTATATTAGTATTTTATGAATAATCAATAATTAATTAATAATAGAACATAATAATTCAGCAACCGGAAGTATTGCCAACTTTTTTTTTAGAAAATTGTATATTGTTAGGGTGGCAGCATTACTTAGTTGCACCAGTGAACCGCCTTTCGTGTTATCAGTAGTGCTCCTCCTATATATAGCATTATTCTAAGGATCCTCTATTGAATATTGCTCGTCAGTTTATTTTCCTCATCAAAGCACTCTTTGTGGAAAAATTGAGAAAGTTCAGAGGAAATTCCTTAGAATAATTGCTTATAAAAAGAAATTTCAAATTAAGAATGATTCTGATTATGATAATTTACTGAACTCACTAAATATGGTGTCTGTTAATAAGAGAAGAATTTCTCATGATCTCATACTCTTTTTTAAGATTATCAACAGCAAAATAGACTGTTCATATCTATTAAATTGTTTTAGTTTCAATGTACCAACTTACAATACCAGGTCACCAAGAACTTTTTTCATTAACCAACATAATACCAACTATGGACTAAATAGTCCAATAGATAGAATGGCTAGAAACGCAAATGCTCTTCCACAACTTCAATTTTTTTTATCTTCTCTTGAATAATTCAAATTTTTTTGTTTAATGTTTGCATATTCACCTTTTTGCTTTTTATTATTCTAACTTCTTAAATATTGCTTACATTTTACTTTTAGTAATTTTATTTTAATTTAACACTTAATATTTGCATGTACTTTTTAATTTGTAATAATTTATTTGTTTTTAATTTTTATGTTTTGTAACTCATTATTTTGTATGGTATGGTATATCCGTAATAAAAGTCTTAATTCATTTTATTTATTTATTTTTATTTAAAATAACGTCTTTATGTCATTAGTTAAAAATAGAACTAATGCTGATAATGAAATGAAACTTGGCACATATGCTGGTCTTATATGTGACTACATGCCTGTCAAGTTACAACCAAAATATTTTTCTGTGTTTTATGAATTATCTTTTTTTTATTAATAGACCTTTATGGCACATTTATAAAAACAATGTATTGTTGTTAGGGTGGTACCCCTACTTCAGACTACCAAAAACCTGCTATCGTGATGTCAGAGGAATTGCATTTTGTTTACAATCCAATGCTCCTCCTATATTAGGGTTATTATACAAGTCTTAAACTGATATATTGTGTTCTGTCAAACAATGATTTATCTAATTACATTCATGTTATATTTGTTTAAAAATCTGGTAAATAATAAGAGGTGTCTCGTCAGAACAATAATGAAACAAAATGGGATTTGAGCCTGACAGCCGTTATCGATGCTCATAGGGGATCAAAGCAATGATGATACTTATGTTACTTACAATGTTATTTCCTCAGTAACATTTGAGGTTTGGATTGCAGTGCAGGAGATATCAAGGCCATCATTGGTTCAGCATTAATTAATTACCTTTTGCCCATTCTCTCAAGCCACTTAAACCATTTAACTCTAATACTTGTAACAATATTAATTTAATTTTTTTTACGCTTTAACCCATAGGGTCATTCAGCGTTTTCCCCTCACTCAAATCTCACTCAACATTAACACCTGAGTTTGTGCACATCCAATCATCTAGGAACCACCCCCTCCGTACATGGTAGCACATATAACCAGTTCACAGTGTGTCTAGTTAATCCAGCCCAACTAGACTCTATCCAAACTCACTGCTCTGGCTAGTGCCTGCGACTAATTCACAGTGTGCCTAGTTCATCTAGACCAGCTAGACTCTGGCTAGCGCCGACTACTAGTACACTGTGTGCTTGTTTCATCTAGTCTTACTAGCTTCTCTGATCACATTAGTCTCACTTGGCTTCGTCCTTCCAGTCTCACCAATCTCATCATTTCTACTAGCATCACCAGACTCTAGCTAGGCTCACCGCTCTGGCCAGTCCAGCGCCACCTGACAAAGAACTCTAGCACCCAGATGTCAGCGTGCACAAACTCATTCTATAGCCCTGACCTGAAAGTCAAAACTCCGCAGTGCTATTAAGAGACGTCTGTCTTCAAGAACCGAGCACTTTGTTCCTAGTCACTTACATTACTCGTGTCGCCGCCATCACTTTCACTGACTAAGTTTTCAGACATACAAAGGCTCAGTATATCTTTCCGACCTTCATCTCCCCCAGCCCGCAGAACATTAACTTTTCGTAAGCTGGAGACAACGGAAACGTGATCAATAAAATATGTTTTTTTTTTTTAAACAAGTTCTTTATTGGCAAAAGTAATACAATATTTATTTTGTGTATACCGGAGCCATATTATATTTATTGATTAGGGTAATTTGTGCCTCTTTATTTATTTATTTATTTGTTATTTTTGTGGTATAAATTTTGATTATTTTTTGGGGTGTGAGGGGGTTTGTTTGGGTCAAGGATAATTTTATATTTTTTGGTTTGGGTATTTTATTTTTTATTTATTTGTTTATTTTTTTTTTTTTTTGGGGGGATTGTCAAAAGGTATTTTTGGTGGTGTTTTGAATAGGATTATATTGTATAGGTAGTTTGCAGGAGTTTCAAAAAGGTTGCCTATGCAGTCTGTGGACTGACTTTTAATGATTCAACCTGGCATTCGCCTGTAAAATTGAGGGAAACCACAGAAAAACCTCAATCAGGTTGATCGGACACGCGGTCAACCGAGGTTTTTTTAATTAAAAAAAACCTTTTGCCCGTAAAATATAAAGTGTTCATCTTTGAAAATTTGCTTAAAAAATGTATTTACCCATATTAACATTTCCTTCCGTTGCTCCATAGAACTCATATATACAAGGTATATGGAATGTAGAGGAGAACTTGGTCCATATAGCTGGTCTCAGACCGTTGCCTATCATAGCTCTCAGACTGTGTTTATGTTGTTTTGTACCGGCAAGTATGTACCTACACATCTCTCCTATGTACATACCAACCTATAAAACAATGTCAACTTATAAATTATTCAATAAAATGGACAAAGAAATGCACAGAGGGGAGCCAGTATTTGATAGCACATTAGCTTTGAACATGATGCATACACGATTTCACATACCATAATGCATACACGATTTCACATACCAAATACGTCGAGCAAAAAATCAAGTGTTACAAAGAAAATTTGTAGACCTTGTGGAACTCCAAACTAGAAAACTAAATATGAGCACACCTGTAATGCTGTACTGTCATATTTGACTGTTAATTACTTATATTCATTTACATGAAACTGACTGCTATAATGCACAAGGGTACATTTTTTTATTTATTTATATAATTTTACAACCATCAAATTTACAAGCAATTCATGGTTTAGTCAAAAAATTCACTTCACATTACAAATGAGAAAAAAAAACAGAAAAAATTACAAATTATTAAAGTTCAAATTAAAATAATCATTTAGTTCATACATAGGATTAAGCAATAATACTTCTTTGACTTTGTTTAAGCATTTTTGGGATTTTAGAGCTCTTATACCATCTGGTAGGTGATTATATATTTTTATTTCCATGAAACTAGGACCTTTGTAGGTTTTATTAAGTCTTACTGATGGTAGTTTGAGGTCACAACCTCTCCTAGTCTCGTAGCGATGGAGATCCAAATTCCTCAAAACATGCTTTAAACATTCCATAATATATAAGCCATAGACTGTCATAATTCTCCATTTGACAAAGAGAGGTTTGCAAGTTTCTATTTGTTTAACTCCCTCTAGTATATGGATAGCTCTTTTTTGAAGCAGAAAAACATCTTTAGTTGATGAGCAAGAGCCCCATAGTCTTAATCCGTATCGTAATCTGCTTTCAAAGTTAGAGAAGTAAACAATTTTCAAAACTTGCTGAGATATAATACTTTTCAGTCTTACTAGGAGAAATATGACAGTACTAAGCTTATTCGTGAGATTACTTGTATGATGGTTCCACAATAATTTCTGATCTAATGTTACTCCAAGAAGTTTAGCACAATTATTCTGGCTGTGCTCACCAAGATCTTTTCTTAAGGAGAAACAAATAATGCTAGTCTTGTCTTCATTAAGATGAAGACAATTAGCTTGGAACCAATCATTTATTACTTTTTTAGTGTCGTTTACATTTATCAGTGATGATTTTTTAGCTTTCAAGGTAACTGAGGAATCGTCAGCAAATTGATATATTTCAGAGTCATGGTCCAGTTTATTGTAACAATAAACAGATTGTTAACGAAAAGAATGAATAGAACCCCACATGATACACTACATTCTTGTGATCTATTTTAATCAAATTAATAATAAATGTGAAGTATAAATTTCCCATAAAATGTTTAGAGTGCCGCCCAGGATTGAATGCAAGATGATGTAACCACTACACCCAGTGTGATATGCTGTACTCTAGAAAAGCCCTTCCCAACCCTTAGGTCGCGAACAAAATTTTTTGGGTTGCCAAATTTTTTATTATTAACAATCCAAAAAATGACAAAGATTTATGTAAAAAGATTATTATAAGCAAATAACAGATTTGCTTAAACAGATATTATTTTTAGAAATTGATAATACTTTAAACATACGATAACAAAAGAAGCCGTGACCAAAACATTTCTTAGAAGTCCTTTACCGACGAGGCACCCACCTTTATCTAATTCTTGCTAACTTTGATGAATTGTTATACCTATGATAATACTGTGTTTAACAGTTTCTTATTACTTCTTTTAAAGGTTCGGGTTATTAAAATTATAATGTTCAATTATATGTGAATTTGGTTCTAACAAACATCAACGTAGTTTAATATCGCGTACAAGTTTTTTAATTATAATTGTTTCACCAGTTTATTTATTTTATAGTTTTGCGTTTTAATTAAATTAGTTAAATGAATTAACAAAACAATGATGAAAATTATGATTTGACAATGTCTGTAGGGTCATAGCTAGTTCAGCAATAAAAATAAAAACGCCTGCAATTTTCAGGTTATGCAAAATAAATGCATTTGGGTCGTCAAACTTCAGAAAAGCCAATTATAGGGTCGCGGTACTGAAAAGGTTGGGAAACGCTGCTCTAGAATTCAAAAAATGAGTGCTAGTGGAGTTCATCAAAATCAGAGTAATAAAATAAGTCTCTCCACTGGTGTCAAAAATTATATTTAAAATACAGCATAACCGCCTTTCAACCAACTAAATCATTCAGTGCTTGTCTGGTGCGCTGGTACTAGTTCGACTAACCAATGTATTAGAATTAAAAAATGAGTGCTAGTGGAGTTCATCATAATCAGAGTAATAAAATAAGTCTCTCCACTGATGTCAAAAATTATATTTAAAATAAAGCATAACCGGCTTTCAACCAACTAAAGGTCATCATCAGTGCTTGCTTTGTCTGGTGCGCTGGTACTAGTTCGACTAACCAATGTATTAGAATTCAAAAAATGAGGGCTAGAGGAGTTCATCATAATCAGAGTAATAAAATAAGTCTCTCCACTGGTGTCATAAATTTATTTAAAATAAAACATAACTGGCTTTCAACCAACTAAAGGTCATCATCAGTGCTTGCTTTGTCTGGTGCACTGGTTATGTTTTATTTTAAATAATTTTTTTACACCAGTGGAGAAACTTATTTTATAACTCTGATTATGCTGTACTCTGTACTACTATATTAACAGTTTTAAAAAACTAACAATAAGTTCAGTGAGCACTTTGTGTTTATACCAAGTGTTTAAAGCTTATTTGTAGGAAAGATGAAGTACTTAAAAAATTATTATTTACAGTTTTATAATACAGTCGGACCTCCATATAACGAATTTCTATTCAACGAAAGTCTCTATGTAACGAATTTTTATACGTTCCCTTGAATTTTGTGTTTAAAAGTGTTTCTATTTAACGAAAAAAATTTCTATGTAACAACAAAATTTCCAGAAATAAAGATAAAGACAAGACCCGCAAACATTCAAGGAATTGACCAAAACGGCACTTCTGTTTTTCTGTAATTTCCCAGAACAATTATTTATTGATTCTCGCCCTGCCTTATTTAATTTGCGAACTCTTCTTTACAATTTTCTATGAAATTAGGATTTAACACAGCATAGAACTAAAAATCTTTCAGTTTTAATTTGGTATTCGGTCTGACCAGTTCGTTTGTGAAACTTTTTATTTGTTTGTAAATCGAGTTTATTAAAATGTCAATACGGAAATCGCTGTCCCTTTCTGAAAAAAATCATTTTATTAAAAGATTCTGATGATGGAGTCAAAAACAAAGACTTGTCTCTGAAGTATAAAATCGCTCCTAGTTCTATATCAACAATTTTAAAAAATCGGGAATCTATACTTAGGTTATACGAAACGAGTGGCGATTTATAAAAAAGTTCTTGAGTATGCAAGTATGAAGACATTGATGACGCAATTTTACAGTGGGTGAAAATGTTAAGGGACAAAAATATGCCTGTGACAGGATCGCTAATAAAAGAAAAAGCTGCTGAATATGCAACTGCGAGATTATTCACATCTATCATATGGTGTGCAACTCTGGGGCAATGCCCATAATGTAGATAAAATATTTTTACTTCAAAAGAGAGCTATCAGGACTATGTTTAAACTCCCGTCTCGTGTCTCATGCTCAGCATATTTCAAAGAAAATGAAATACTTACAGTTTATTCCCTGTATTGTTTGTTAATTCTTAAATATATTCACTCTAACATTACAAATTATCAAACAGTGGGTCATTATCACTTATATAATACAAGACATAAAAATAACCTTCTAACCAAGTGTTGTAGACTTGATATAACAAAGAGACAAAGCATTATACAATCAGGCTTACGATATTACAATCATTTGCCTCAAAAAATAAAATCCTACTCTGAAAAAAGCTTTAATTTTTATATTAAGAAAATATTAATTGAAAACCCACTGTATGGAGTAGAAGATTTTTATAATATAAAATTTTAATAACAATTCAAAGTGCAATATCAATTTTATGGCATTATTTCTTATGTTACTCTTTCTTTATTTTTGTTTGAAGTTTTGTTTGTACTTGTACATTTACCAAATAAAGTTTATTTATTTATTATTCATCCTATATATCCATTAAAATATCGTAAAATAATACAGAGTTATTTATTTTTTCAATTTCTATACAACGAAATTTCTATATAACGAATTTTTTCTCTTGAACCTTTAAGTTCGTTATATAGAGGTCCGACTGTATATACTTCTAATAAACAACAAATTTTTGAGATAATCTTGTCGGCTGATTTTAGATTTTCTTGTTATTTGAAAGTTGGGCTGCCAGAAGCTGTTGGCACTTACCGTAGCATTATACTTATAACAATCAGAGAAATAGTTGCTAGCAGAGAATTTAGGTTTAATGACAGTCGTGATGCCACTGATTAGGGACAAGCCGGCTCCCAGACACCCTCCAGATGTGTGGCATAGAGGAAGACAGTTATATATGATATCCTTGTCGTTTAAATTACAACAGTATTTAGGAGCCATTCCTGCCAAAATATACCTGCAAAGTAAAAGTATCATTAGAATTGACTAACAAAGGTAAAATATATATAAAAAAACCCCTGTTTTAGGGCCTTGCCTTTTGGCCCATCAGGGTATTCACCCTGCGGGAACCACCTCAAGTGGGTTGCATCTACTACACTCTAAGAATTAATTAAAGTTGGCGAAATCTTTTTAATACAAATACTATTCATAAAATCTTAGAGTATAGCCCGGGCTGCGAACCCCGGACCTCCGGAGCCGAAATCGAACGCCTTTACGATCACGGCCACGGAGGCAGACAGGTAAAATATAAATAGTAATAAATTGAACGGCAATCAATCAGTAAGATATGAATCCTATGGGAGTTTACTTCTCCTTCCAAAAACATTTTATCACAAAATGTTATTGGAGTTGACCCTGTCGCATACCTGTGAGATGAGTCAGGTAGCATTACAACAGACACTCGCACAATGGCTCTATTTCAACTACCACTCCATTTCTCGCTCCAACTTTGCACATAATATGACAATTTTTATTTTTATGTCCACCCATTCTACTACTGACCCCCCCCCCCCCAAGATGCTGCTTGACTCTCATGATGTTAAGGACAGGCCTTATGATACAACCAAGAAGGCAATACGGCAGAATTTGCAAATACTTAAAATACAAATAAAAAAAAACATACTTATATAAAACTATACAGCATACAATAACTTAAGTTTCTATAATCTTTAATTTCAAGTCATGCGACATCCAAAACACTCACCTAAAATGTCTGATGATAGCAGCTTTAGGAAGTCCAGTTGTTCCTGAAGTGTAAATATATAATAATCTATCTCTATAGTTAAACTGATGATCTACGACAGGCATTGCACTGGAAGCTTCTAATATTAGATCATTTAGAATATTATCATTTATACTTTGAACAGAGGTATTGGGCTCATCTAGGAATTTGTACTTTCTTATTAAACCATCACAGACTTCTTCTAGAACTGAAAATTAAATGCAAATAGTTTTAAACCTCTTATTAAGACATCTTGAAGGAGAATGAGAGAACCAATTTCTGAGTATCCCCTTGCTGTTTGTATTCTTGTTTATTTTATTTTCATTCAAAATCTCAATATAGAAATAAGCTAAACAAGCCAAATAAGCTGTGTCTGTCTTTTGATAAAGGCCTTTACAATTGAAGAATCAGCTACCGTCGATACTTGCTGTTGGATATAAATATCCCTGGACCGGTTTCGGCATAACGCCCATCATCAGCAGGCGGGGCAACACTCGAGCTCTCAACTAATAAAGTTAAATCAGTGATTAACTTCTAGTGTCATTACTTCATTACTTTTTCGGTACTCAAACCAGCACTTGACAAAAAACGAAAACGGGAAAACCATGACACCGGTACACATCATAATAAAAGACACAAAGCATCATAACACCAGATGGCTCACACGCACACCTGACTCACACACCTGACTACTCAGGGTCACGGCCTTGACTCAGTACACATTCCCTTTATAAACCCTTTCCTACTTCCTTCCTTATCTTCAGAGGGCTCGTCGTGCTCATTGAGACTAGAAGTTAATCACTGATGTAACTTTATCAGTTGAGAGCTCGAGTGTTGCCCCGCCTGCTGATGTTGGCGTTAAGCCGAAACCGGTCCAGGGATATTTATATCCAACAGCAAGTATCAACGGTAGCTGATTCTTCGATTGCTTCTTCAACTTGAGGTAAATACAACCTTTTTAATTTTAACCTTTGCAATTGTTTAAACACCTAAATATGTTAAAACAATAATAATTAATGTCAGTAAATTTTAACTACAAAAAAAGATATGGAATATTATTTAGTGTAAAACTACACTCTGTCTAACAGTTAGAGGTTCCTCACATATTTAGATGTAAACAAAGAGACTAATACTATTAGAGGGAGGATACAACAGCTCTTATCATTCCTTGGTTAGCTAGGTGCCGTAACGGTACATTGGTGACATCATTTTTTTTTTCCTAATAATTACAATTTCACATAAATATTACATTATTTTTCGATTATTTTGTTTTAAATCAAGTAAAATGAATTTAAAATAAGTTTTAATTATTATCTACTGCATGAATTCTTTAATTTATCATTTGATACTACCGAGTTTTGCAAAACATGAATAGTTGACACAATATAATTGTGCGAGAGACACCAAGGAAATGTAACAAGCAAAATTTTATGCTATATCGGGGAAGTGTTTCATCATTCGACATTCGTCATTATTGATGGCTCGACATAATGTCATGTCCCACTCTGTTTCGTTACATCTAACTCATCAGGGCGCCGACAGAGCCTAAACTCACTCTGACCTTCAATTAATTCCGAAGAATATAATGTGAAGTACTTACCATAGACGCGCGGTGCTTTCTTACCCCCATCATGCATGGCAAGCAAAACATATATCATTTGATGCTACCGAGTTTTGCAAAACATGAATAGTTGACATATTATAATTGTGCGAGAGACACCTAGGAAATGTAACAAGCAAAATACAATGCTACATCTGGGAACTGTTCCATCATTCGACATTTGTCATCATTGATGGCTCGACATAACGTCATGTCCCACTCTGTTTCGTAACGTCTAACTCATCAGGGCGCCGATAGAACCTAAACTCACAGAAGGTCAGAGTGAGTTCAGGCTCTGTCGGCGCCCTGATGAGTTAGATGTAACGAAACAGAGTGGGACATGACATTATGTCGAGCCATCAATGATGACGAATGTCGAATGATGGAACAGTTCCCAGATGTAGCATAGAATTTTGCTAGTTACATTTCCTAGGTGTCTCTCGCACAATTATATTGTGTCAACTATTCTTTAATTGTTAGTGTTGAATAAAGTGATTTAATGTGGCATCACTGAAAAATGTCCACTGTTAGTAGAGTGCATACTACAATAGGAGTTGTAGTGGGGTGGGAGAGTATCTAGTCTCTCTCTAGGGAGACTATAGTAAAGGTAAGTACAGTTATGGCACCTATGGAAACTGTCTCACTTCCAGACCCCTTATCACTGTGTTAATCGGGTTCTGTACTCCTTCTAATAGTATTAGTCTCTTTGGACGTAAAACGTGAATTCAAATCATAAATAGTATAAAACTAAATACACAATATAATTGCCGAGGATAGCAGCCACAGAAAGCTTGACCTAAAGATAAATTCGTGACCATATTTGAAAATAATTTCATAGTTGATAAAAAAAAGTTGATTATTTTTTTAGTTGATACCTGAAAATGTAAAGTTAAGGCTAAATATGAGGAGCCTCAAGTATTTAGGTGTATTTACTTTTATTGTAAATAGAGGTTTGGTCACACTGAGATCTATGAATTGTTAGTTAGGGGAGCTTACAGTCTATCGTTTAGTTTAAAAATCTTTACAGGTCAGTTTAGACATTGCCGATTCTAACAAAAAAAATCCCTGCTCGAAGGGGGCGGGAAAAAACTTAAATAAATCAGGTTATTTTTCCCATATTTTCTTGGTGATGTTTTTTTACATTACATTTGTGTAGTTTTATTTTATAATATCATTTTTAAAATTAATTTAAAAGTAGTTTTCAAAACGATGTAAACACAAGGAGAACCACAAACAAAGTGAACGAAGGTTATTTTCCTACAGTGGTTATGGTGGTAGGGATTTTTTTATCTTTTCAAGTGCGGGGTTGGCAGCGGCTTCTCTGATTGGTCAATTCCCAAAATGCTTATGACCTTAGAGATTTTTAAACTAAACGATAGACTGTAGCTTTAAATTTGGCAGAGTAAGAATAATTTGACTTGATAACTGACCTGAGGTAAACTCGTGATGATAAATAATAGCTTTAGAATTAGCTACTTGTATGGAATGATGTAAAGATGTCCCTTTGAGGTTAGGATTGATAAGGGAAGTGATAACTCCAATCTTGGATCCCAGCCATATGCAGACATACTCGGGACGATTGTGCATTATAAGGGCGATCGTATCACCTGCTGTAAATCCTTGTTTCTTGAAGACATTCCCTACTTTATTACTGTACACATCAACCTAGAAATAAAACTTCATGCACTTTAAATATGTTTATCTCTAGGCGTTATATAATGTGAATTTGAATGACTAGTTTAAGGGAGCAAAGAAACACTTTTCACTACAAATGGAAAATAATATATATATATATATTTTTTACGCTTTAACCCGTAGGGTCATTTAGCGTTTTCCCCTCACTCGAATCTCACTCAACATTAACCCCTGAGTTTGTACACATCCAATCATCTAGGAAGCACCCCCTCCGTACATGGTAGCACATATAACCAGTTCACAGTGTGTCTAGTTCATCTAGCCCAACCAGACTCTATCCAAACTCACTGCTCTGGCTAGTGTCTGCGACTAGTTCACAGTGTGCCTAGTTCATCTAGACCAGCTAGACTCTGGCTAGGCTCACCGCTCTGGCTAGCGCCGACTACTAGTTCACTGTGTGCTTGTTTCATCTAGTCTTACTAGCTCCTCTGATCACATTAGTCTCACTTGACCTCGTCCTTCCAATCTCACCAATCTCATCAGTTCCACTAGCATCACCAGACTCTAGCTAGGCTCACCGCTCTGGCCGGTCCAGCGCCACCCGACAAAGAACTCTAGCACCCAGATGTCAGTGTGCACAAACTCATTCTATAGTCCTGACCTGAAAGTCAAAACTCCGCAGTGCTATTAGGAGACGTCTGTCTTCAAGAACCGAGCACTTTGTTCCTAGTCACTTACATTACTCGTGTCGCCACCATCACTTTCACTGACTAAGTTTTCAGACATACAAAGGCTCAGTATATCTTTCCGACCTTCATCTCCCCCAGCCCGCAGAACATTAACTTATCGTGAGCTGGAGACAACGGAAACGTGGATCCAGACTTGTCTCAGATGAAACTAGATCCAACCCTGCATTTGCGTATTAGTAGCCAAGGAAACCACATAAAACCCTGGCTGGGTTGGCCGGCCTTAAATTCAAGACCTCCCGAGCATACGGTACAAGGGATAACCTCATATTGAGGTCCTCCCCCGGCTGGATTTGAACCCTCGACCTCCAGGTCGAAAGGCGAGCGCTCAACCACTGAGCTACTGGACTCGGTAATAATATATTATACATAAATATACAAGTATCAATTAGTAATTTTACTCTTTGTTATTCATTATTTCTATTTTTTTCATCAATTTTTTTTTTTTTATAAATTATAAATATTATGATTTCTATAAACTTTGCTGTTAGTTTTAATAAAATTAAATTCTAAATAAACTAATATTTCAATTTTGAAAATCAAAGCAATAAAATTAACAGTTTAAAAAAGTGCAGGAACATTTTAAAGAGTGTAGTTTGGGGGCACACCACTAGAAGGCACTAAAAGTACCCAAGAATTATTTTTGAGCTGAAGAGACACATCTATATATTTTCTCTCTTATCTATGATTTAACAATTTAAATTTTAAATAAAATTCAAAAGGCAGTAAAACGTCATGATTTTGACAGATGTAAAAATTTTTTCATATAATTTTTCGTGTTGCACCTAAAAATATATATGTTCACCAATAACTTACAAACTAAAAGTTCAATAGCTATGAAATTTCCACTACTAACTTATTATTATGTTTGAGAATGAGCATAAATGGAGTCCATCGTAATAGAACAAAAGAATAAAAAGTCTCTCCACAGTTTAAAACTGTGGAGATACTTTTTATTCTTTCGTTCTATAACTTATTATTATGTTTGAGAATGAGCATAAATGGAGTCCATCGTAATAGAACGAAAGAATTAAAAGTCTCTCCACAGTTTAAAACTTTGGAGAGACTTTTTATTCTTTCGTTCTATAACTTATTATGAGTTTTGCTATTTGACGATATGTTGAAGGTTGAGAAGCAGTAACAAAAAGTAAAATTTTCAATTTCTAATGAATTTTCTAAAGTTTTGATGACTCCGCAAAATAAGTTATCAGAGTCTGAATAGTATCATTTTCCGAGCAGCACAACAAAAACCTAACTTATGTTCTAACATGAGTTAGAACAGAGTTTTCAGTTCAAACTCTCTAGAGTTTGAACTCTCTAACATAAACACATCGTGAGTAATGCATGACACAAACAGACAGCATGATAAAAACCACTCAGAACATGATGACAATGCCTGAAACGGATAAATATGGTGAAATCTTGGTTTCATATTTTTAGGGTGAACACAATGATTTTCCTTATACCTGTGGGAGCAGTGAGGAAAAGTAAAAATAAAAATACATAACAAAAAATAGTGATGAGGGAAGCAATAATATGACTAATTGAGTGGTGAGGGAAGCAATAATATGAATATATTGCTTCCCTCATAGTGATGAGGGAAGCAATAATATGAATATATTGCTTCCCTCATAGTGGTGAGGGAAGCAATAATATGAATATATTGCTTCCCTCATAGTGGTGAGGGAAGCAATAATATGAATATATTGCTTCTCTCATAGTGGTGAGGGAAGCAATAATGAATATATTGCTCTCATAGTGTGAGGGAAGCAATAATATGACTATATTACTTCCCTCATAGTGATGAGGGAAGCAATAATATGAATATATTGCTTCCCTCATAGTGGTGAGGGAAGCAATAATATGACTATATTGCTTCCCTCATAGTGGTGAGGGAAGCAATAATATGAATATATTGCTTCCCTCATAGGTGAGGGAAGCAATAATAATATTGCTTCCCTCATAGTGGTGAGGAAGCAATAATATGAATATATTGCTTCCCTCATAGTGGCGAGGGAAGCAAAATCACAATGCAAATCATAGAGATTTGAAGGTGAGAAAACAGACTCACTTGTTGATAAGTCCAAGTCTGGTCCTGAAAGAGAAAACATGGTTTGGTGGGAGTGGCAGATACATGCCGCTGGAATACTTCCCACACAGTCGAGTTCTTTCTCTCACATTCCTTTGACTCTCTAATTAATCCACTTATCCGCTTAATATATCTGCAAGTCAAATTATATATTGTTAGAAAGGCTCAGTCTAGGACTTGATTCTAAATAACTGCAGCAATCACAAAACAGTATCAACTTTGGTTGAACTGATAATGTTGAAAATATAGACGGCCTTCTTGTTTCCATTGGTTATGGAAACAACAATTTCCTTTTATGAAACAGGAGCTGCATATGTAAGAAACAGAGACACCAACAATGGTTTTAGGAGCATTTGATGAGACCAAGGATCTTGAATAAAGGGGATGACGCATTAGGAAACTTTTCTGACCCCATGGAAGTTGTATGAGATAGAGAAATAGGAGCAAACTTACCCCTTCCCCTTGATTAATAATGAAAAAAGCGCCAAACGCAGGTTATGTAGCAAGGTTGTCGAGTTTGCTTCTCAACTTTCTTCTGTGCTTCTCGTGATTGTTACATTTGTGGTGCTTGTTAAGTCATTTGTGCTTATTTAATTTTAAATTTTGGAATATACTTTGCCTCTTCAGTGAGTGATAATTTAAGCGTGTTTTGTTATAACCTTCTCAAGCAATAAACAATGGAAACCATTGTGACGTAAGTTTGCCTCTAAATTTTAGGACCTGCGCAGTTTTAAGAATTGTAAGCATGCACAGTTTGTACCAAGCATGTGCAGTTGGTTTTTTACGTGTGTTTCGTGTTGAATTCTCTCTATTTTTTTGTTTAAGATGGGGTCACTTGTTTGTATGGCAAATCGACTTAGTGCGTCATCCCCTTTATTCAAGATCCTTGGATCAGATAAAGTAAACGGAATTGGTTCAAACAGGTTTCATAAGTTATCTAAATATCATAACCACTGTGACAACAAAGGAGCTGAAGGCCAACAATACAGTTTAGCTACACACCTATGAGCAAGTATATCTCGATAAAGCAAGTATATCTCGATAAAGCACCACTTTGTAAGATAACCAGTGCAGCTTAGGGGACACTGAAGACAAGTACATCTTAACTCAAGGTTAGCAGACTGTCTCATAAAAGCTCTACCATAGGATAAAGTCATAAAAGATGCTCAGAAGTTAGGCTTAACAGAGATCACTCATTAAATCGGGATGTTGGAGCATATAATGAGTGCCATAAGTCACTTCAAGGCAAGTGACATATATTATTTATATTACTTTTACATCTTGTGTTAAATACAATATTGTTAGCTTTACATGAAATTTATCTAACTCTATTAGTTAAACATTTTCACTGTGGAGCTGGGTCTTTCTGTTACAGTTTTATACTCTGTGCTCTTAAGTGTCATCTATACTTTTGAAGCTGTCACACGGTTCATGAATAATTAAGATATGACTCCTCTATATATACCAGGCCTGGGCAAACTACAGCCCGCAGGCAACATGCGGCCCGCGGAGCATTTTTATGTGGCCCGTGGGCAAAATTAAAATGTTTGGAAGAAAAAAAAATTAAAAATAAAAAAATATTAGGTATATAAGCAAATAATTTATTTAATTCAAAATTGTTATAAACACGTTAGCACGGAGTACTTAGAACCAGAGGCCCCACCTATATGGGAGATTTTGGTAAGGCTAGTTCTACCCCACCCTCACATTTCTAGAAAATTTTCTTCTGTACAGTGTCGCTCTCAGGTAGCAACATGTTTAACTTTGGATAATAGAAAGAGACAACCAATTTCGCGATATATCCATCTTTGTCTTTAGATGTTCATCACATCAACTACTTTCTTCTACCTGACCCAACCCTACCTTGACAATTTTCACAATAGCATTTAAATGGATTTACTTTAAGTTCCACAAACCTAAGAGATGGTTTTTACAATGATATTATTTTATTTTCATCATAATGGTACATATACAATGATATTAATGTTGTAATTTAATCTTCCTCCAATATTTACTGTTAAAAGATCATAATAATAATTGTCGGGCGAATTTCCTTTGGATGCGTGTTTCCGTGCTTAACAAAAATAATGGTTGGAATGATCATTTTTATAGTTTCTCACATTATATAAGTTTACAACTACTAAATAAATAATTCCGGCGCGGTGGTCCGCTGTTGGGCGAATTTAGAAACAAGTCAAGAGTGATTTATAAAAAAATAAAGAAGTTACATAAAATTAAAAATTTTCAAAATTAATTAAATTGTACGAATATTAAGAACATCTTAGCACGATGCTGCTTGACACTATCCATCTATCATAAACCCTAGATATACCACTTTTTTTGATATCTTCATTAATTGTCGGGACAATGGCCGATTCAAAGATACATTTGAAATTCTGTTTTGAAATTCTCCAGTGCTCTGCGGCTATAATAAATTGAGAGCTGTAATTAAGGTAATATTTTTTTCGAAATTTAACTACATTATATCAAAAAATCATAAGATTTTATCAATTTTACGTGGAGTTATGGTGGTAAAATCAGAATAATATCGTGAAGAAGAAACAATTTTTAGATTGTTTACGTTAAAAAAAAAATGAAATATGGCTTATTTTTAACTTCAAATTCATTGTTAATGATTTTAAATAGAAAGTAAACCAATAGAAATTAATTTTTAGACAATATACCAAGCTTTGAACTTTATTTGCAATGTTTTTATATTTGATGTTTTTATATTGAATGTTTTTATATTTTGTATTTCTACCAAGATATTAACGAAAATATGAAAAAGGGGGTATGTTTTGGTCCACTATGATCGCAGCTTTGTAGCAAATTTAAGGGGCTTTTCTTTGGGTTATCCCTAAACATGTCCAGACAGATTCCCAAAATAAAATGTGAACTATATTGATTTTTTTGCAAAAAAATCGGTCGCTGACTAGACTGTTAAGCGTGTTTTTCAAATATGTTTCTGTTTAATTAACTTATTCAAATAAGTTCCCTTTAATATTCTGCTTATTCATTTTCATTTTTTAAACTCCATTTTCCTACTCTGACCTATAATAATTAATGTAAACCGGGAAAGTATGTATATTTTCGTAAATTCTTAGAAATAAAGCGCGATGTTTTAGATTTGATAATTAATTATTTTTATTACTGTTTCAAAGAAATGAAATGTGCAGTATGATACTTAAACAGTAAGTTATTGATTAAATATGAATTTATTAATAGGGTGAATGCAAAGAGGGTTCCTATCAAGTCTAAATTTTACCTAATGTCCGAAAAATTTTACATGATTTCATTTATCCACCTGAAAGTGTTTCGTAGTCCACTTAAAACCTTTTGAAGGTTGTGAAATACTAACATTTTAAGCAATGAAACCCCTGATAACACCCTTGATATTGGATATCAAAGTTAAAAAATTATCTTAAAATTAAACGTCACAAAGGATATAAATAGGGAATTTGCATGCATTTATTACCATCAGCAACAGTTGACCTATTTTTAAATACAATCTTGTAGTGAAAAGCTAGTGAAGGCCTAAGTTTTTTGTTGGATTTAATAATATATAATTACCAGATTTTTGTCTTTAATAAAAATATTAGTGTCAACATATTTTGATGAAAATCTATTATTTAACAATAACTTAGCAAATAATATTAACCTAGTAAAAAACAGGTAAGGAAATTGTGATTAAAAACTGTTAGAGGGTTAAAAGAAATGCAAGTTATTATTGAAAGTATTAAAATTAGAGATATAAGTTAAAAAGATTAGATCTAACACTTCTTATCTTATATTTTCACAATAATATTTGTGTGAAGGTATTATAGATAAAATTCCCATCCTTAAAAAATTGGTAAAAACCAATATGCAATAATAAATGAAATACAATAGACATAGGTAAGGGGATTAAGGATTAGGGGTATAAGATGTTAACCAGAGAAGTATGGCAGATAAGGGATGGAACCAAGGGTTGTTGACCATTACAGGAGATATCTCAGTGTGAGGTGTGTAGTTTGCTTGTGTGTGTACGGAGTATGAGTCAGTGGCGCAATCCATTGAGGAAGTACGCAACTACTCCATAACGACTGTGCTGCATCCTGGTGCCGAAGTACGAAAATCACCTTTAAACTAGACAAAAAAAAATCCCATGAGGTGGTTCGTCTCTAATAGTCTCTGACGTTAGATACCAAGATAAGGAAATAATGGATTGTTAGTTTAACTTTAAATTTGGAGAAACAAAAACTAGTAAGATAAGAAACAATTACATAAAGAGCGGCCGCCTTTCATATCAATTGTCATCGTCGTTTTTGGCGAATTCTAATTATTTTAGTAAATTTTTATTTTCACAATAATAAGATAAAAAAAGCCTATGAGGGAAAAAGCCTATTTTGCCTCCTGTGAATTGCCGAAAAGGAGTTGATAAAATACAATCTCTTTGATCTTTTATTTCATAGGAATACTTTTTAAAATTATTTTTACACCTAGTATTCAAGCAAAATTTGTCTTCAGTTATACTTCAAGATCTGACAAAGATACTCTGTTTTGTTTTTTCCGATTAGTGCTAAAATTCCCCAATTCCTATTCTTTGAAAATAAATTTGACTTTAGTAAAACACCAGCGTAACAGCAATTTGTTGTGGGTTTAGCATACTTTAAAATTTAAGGAATGCGGCCCGTGACTAGCTGTAAAAAGACTAAGCGGCCCTTTGCTAAAAAAGTTTGCCCAGGCCTGATATATACCTTTGTCATTTATATTGTTTTTATTTATAAATATTAAAACAAAAGGGAAATTTAATCTAAAAAAGGTCTTATTGATTGAGGTGAATTACATTATTTCTTCGATACTTTCTAACCCTTTCAGTTTTATTATTTGGTAAAGCTGAGGTTAAAGGTTTCATTTAATAAGATTAGGGACATATCTTTACACACAAACAGGATTATACTAATACAGGGACGACTTGGGTAGAATAGCACAGGGCTAAGGGTAGCGAACTACTATTACGTATTACTATTTCCATGAGGTACCATTATGGTACTCCTATCTACTCTACAGAAACTCCCCAACCATCTAATACCCCTATCGGTGTACAACATTCAAAATGCACCCTAGAAACAGCAGACTTTTTCAATGAAGTCACATTAAATCATATTATTCAACACAGACAATTACAGAATATGTGAAAGATAATAATTAAAACTTATTTTAAATTTGTGAAATCAATATTATTATTTTTTTTTTTATTTTTTATTTATTAGCACATCAACGGGCTTAAGCCCTTTTTACATCACTACATTTAAAAAAAAAAAAAAAAAAAAAAAAAAAAAAAAAAAAAAAAAAAATTATGTTAAACTTATTGTAAATTAGATTAGGAACCTTTGTAACTTTGCTGTAACTTTCTATTATGGAAAAAATTGACGTCACCACGACTCCCCACGTAGTCTTGACATCACGATGTCTCGACACATATAACTGAACCATGTGTCGATGTTATATTGTGTCGATACAATGTAAAATTATTAAAAAAAATGTTTAGCCCCCATGGGGTACCGACACTATATAGCCTCAACACTATTATAGATGTTAATCTTACATAGAATCAGGACAAGGGTGTCATGTGACATATCTTGTCCAGTACAAACTCTACATTACATCGACAAATGTCATGGTTTAACGATGCCTCAACATGTGATAGTCTCAACCTTAGAAGAATACTATATATAGAAGGAGCACGACTGATAACACGAAAGGCGGTTCACTGGTGCACTTAAGTAATGCTGCCTAATTAATTTTCTAAAAAAAAATTGGCAATACTTCCGGTTGCTGAATTATTATGTTCTATTATTAATTATTGATTAATTATTCATAAAATAATAATATATCAGTGCATTACAATATTTAAAGCATTATAAATTGTAGTTTAACGTATTTATTAAAATTATATATAGAAAGTAGTCCTTGTCAACTAAATGTAGATTCTTGTATTCCGCCACCCTTTTTGCCATCTAAGACCGGTTTATTAAATACTCAGCAGTGTTTTAAGTTATTATATTTGTCCTTTACAATTTTTCTTCATTAATAGATATTTATGACACATATTTAAAAAAATGTTTTGCTGTCAGGTTGGCAGCATTACTTAAGTGCACCAGTCAACCGGCTTTCAGTGGAATGTTATCAGTGGAATTACACTGCGTTTACAGTCCTGTGCTCCTTCTATATATAGTATTATTTTAAGGTCTCGACACTATCACACTAACATTGACAGACAGAGGGACCCACCCTGTAGGGACTAGGAATATTTATTTTTACCCTGGCAGGATTCTACATTGCATCGACACTTGAATTTCCCGACACGAAGTAACATCAACAAATGGTTCAGTCATCAGTATCAGACAAACGAATATTGAGACCACAAAAAGTGTTGACAATTAATAGCGTCGAGAAATTTTTGATGTCTCGACTAAATGGGAACTTGAATGCAGGTCCCTCCATCTCTCAATGCCACATAGTTTTCAGACTATCAGATTTCGAGGCATCGTTAAACTATGATATGTGTTGATGTAATGTTAGAGTTCGTGGTCAAAAGTGTGTCACGTGACACGCCTTGTAATGATTCTACATAAGATTACCACATGTGTCGATGTTAAATAGTGCTGAGACATAGTAATGTCGAGACCCCGGGGTTACCCATGACACCAATGAACCATTGTGGTACCAGCCCATGATAATCCTTTCTCTACTAGTATAAGTCTCTTTGATTGCACAGCAATACTTAAATATTTTATACTGAAGGGAGTAAATGACTCATCAAAAGTATGGTATTACACACTATCCATTTTAAGTAATAGAAAAGACCTATTAGAATGTTTCCATTACCATATTTCCCACTAAATCAATTTTAATATGATTAAAATTAAATTATTAATAATTGATGAAAAATAATTAAAGCATTAATAGTAATAGTTAGATAGAGTCCAACTAAAAATATTTTAAATAAAATGAGAAAAAGTGTAATAACAGGTGTTCTATCAACAAGTGATAAGCATCTATAAAGGTTTTGATAACACCCCATGTGGTCCATAGATAAGACCTTAAAGCCTCTCTACTCGTTACATAACCATAAACGTTACATAATATTAATTAAATACTTACATAACATCTCGCCGAAACGTTTTCCCAATTATATACAGCTTTTTCCAGGAAAATGGTAAGCTGATTAAAAAGACTATGACTATATTTATCCAGCTCAGACAGAAGAAGCTCAGAAATGCCAGTAAAAGTATTAAAAATATATAATCGTTCCTTATTATAACATATATTTTTAATAGAACTTTTGAGTAATTCATTTTTAAACTAAGTAACATGTAACAAGACTAAACAATTAACAAATGAAAATTTAGTCAAGAAATTAAGTCAAGCGATGAATTAATAGATTTCGACACCTACATACTTTTTTATAATTCTGAAAACAGCAATCAATAACAATATTACAATTAATAATTTGAAAATTTAAAACAATTCTTTCGAAATGTAGGCGTAGTCAAATAAAAAGTTCCTACAATTTTAAATTCAAATAAAATAAACAAATAAAAAATTATAACCACTGAACAAAACTTCCAGTAATTATTACAAAATTCTAAACAAAGAACTACAAGTTTGTAATTTTTTAAAGCTGTAAAATGAATTTAAGATTGAAAAATAGGTAAAATTTTATATTTAGTGGTATTATGATATAAAATGGACAAGTTTCGGTCTTAATTTAATTGTAACTAAGGTTTAAAAAAAGCTTCTTTAAGCTTTGTAAAACATTGCGTCATCGTTTATTTTCCCGCCTTTATATGAAATTTCTTACAAATTATTTATGGGCATAGAGATATATTACTAGAGGGGCCCTATTGGTTGAATTTTGAAACATCGAAAAAGTAACCTGACCACATTCGATTATCATTATCATCAAATAAACATGACAAAAAAACAGTAAATTATATAGTAGAATGTTTAAAATACAAATCACAACACAAACAATCTGCGGGAAGCCGAAAACAATTAATTAATTGTAACCTTAACTCCCTCTTAGAGGAGGTTTCAATGAGGTTACACAGAGCCCCTGGGAGCCCCACTAAAAATGTTTCAGGCCTGTCAATGTATTAAGATAGGCTATGCCCCCTCTAGTATATATCTCTATGTTTATGGGTATAAAACAAAATTTATGCAATCGAAAATTGAGAATATCGTAATATGAGTTTCAACGCAAAATTATAAATACAATTGTTATTTCAAGTATTTAAATAAAGTTAAATTTAAAGTTGCGTCGAATTTAATTAAGTTGTGAACATATTGTGCAATAGCATAATACTTCTTACAACTTTACTTCTTTCTTTAGTTTTACAAAAGATCTCCTTAATTAACTATAAAGGAAGTAAATGAATGTATAGGTGAAAAAGGAAACACTATGAATGGCTGTGTAAATAATTTGCATAAAGTTTGTATTCAACTCATTGACATGGCACATTTATTAACTCATTGTAACTAACCATCATATATCATATTAGCCAATTTCCTTTGTGAAACATGTCTGTGAAGGAGCATTAACAACAAACTATTATACAAGAAACAGCGAGAAAGTACAATAAAATATATATTACATTTTAATCTATTAGATGACCAAACTTAATAAATTGATCAAAATTAATATTAGCGGTAGTAATAATAAAACTAATTTAACCAATATTTTTCATTTGATGGTTTCATTAGAAAAACAACCAATAGAATTGCTTTTTAATGTACACAAATAACTTTTCGAAAACAGTATCTATAGGCTCTGGTTTCTAGCTAAGCTTTTAATGAGTATATTATATGAAGTTCACAAATTTAGAAATTCACATTTAAACCATTATACATATGATAAAATTTTGCCACGCTTTCCGGTACCTAAATAAGAGCTCGGATATTGTACACGTTGATCGAAGAAAGATATTCATTTTTTTACTATTACATTCTGCTCAATACGCGCTGATGCACATGTTTCGCACAATTTTTTATGTAAAATAAACGTCAACAAAAAACACATGTTTTAGATAAAGTATTAAAAAAAGTTTTAACTTAAGTGATCGATTATTGGACTAGACGTGTGGAAGTGGAAAACATGAAAGAAGGTGGAAAACTGAGGCAGTGAAAACACGCAACCTGTCCTCTGTTACAGACTAAATAACAGAAAAACTTTATATATTCGTCGTCACGTAACAAAGCTAAGTTTCTAAACAATTCGGTTATGAATTGTTTAAGATGTTATGGACTTGCGCGTCGACAATTTTTGAATTGATGGACTTTTGGCTTTGGACTAGTTACTTTATCAAATGCATTATAAAAGCGGGGAGGGGACCTCTCAGTATCCAAATGTTTCCATATCAAAGGCTTTTATAAAACCAGATTTCAGTTCATTAATTCTAAATGAGAGTGGCACATTTAAGACGCGATAAGTCCCAAATTATTCAAAAACCACGGTATAATAGCGCTCCTAGAGCTCATCACTATTACTAGTCTAGTCGTATATATAACATACTTTCAGTCAATTTAAATTTCCCAAAGCAGTAATACTATCTTTATAATTTCTTATTCCTGGAATGCCTAAATAATCAAACTAAAGGCAATGGATTTGATAAACTGTAAAATATTTTTTTTAACTTTAAAGCTTTTGGACTGCTATAAATTGTAACAACAATTTAATTAATGAAGACTTCAGTCCTTTTTTAAAATTTATTAAAAATAAATTGACGAAGAGCTTTCACCCAGGGATCTTGAGCTTTTTCAGTTCTTGAATTGACAAAAGTGAACAAGTTTGAAAACTAATACAATTTTGCAAGTTGATAATTTTGAATGTTTTTTTATGTCACAGTCTAAGTAAATAAATAAATTTAAAATGAAATTACAAAAACGGGAGGGTAAAGGAAAAATTAGGATTTTAAGATAATTAATAAATACTGCTAAGATTGTTAACGTCTTGTTCATACTGTCTTAGTCAGCTTTTATATAGAGCATTTCTAAACATTTCCTTTTGTCTGTATGTGGTTCTGTATGAAGTATACGACAGTTTTCTTTGTCTGGTCGGTGGTCAAGTTTTGTCATATGTTCTGATAAGGCCGTAAGGTTAGAGTTGTCAAGTATTTGGTTGTTATGTGTGTCAAGTCTTTTTTTGAAATGTTGAGAGGTCTCTCCTGTGTATGCTGGGGGGGGGGGGCAGTCTTTACATAGTATTCTGTATATCACATTGCATCTTTGGGAATTAGTGAGGGGGTGACTGGGAAGAAAGGATTGCGAGAGTGGGACAAAACAGCAAATATGTATCGATAAATGTTAAAAAGAGTTATACTAAGAAAATACTACATCGCAAGCAGGGGCTGAGTAATGCTGCTTTGAATCCCGTCTGAGGCATTCACAATGCCTTCCCGGTCATATTCCCGACAAAAGATATTCATGAATTGCTATTCGTTTTGCTAAAATCTTCTAAAGTATTTGTTATTATTTTACGAGAGTTACACTACATACCATACTGTAAGATGAAACAATAAACGGAATTAGTAAATATATTCTATTACTAATGAAATAGGTTACAACAGAGCGTTACAATACGTGCGTACTAATAATAAATAGCATAGTGCTCACACGCACGCCCAAATATGACTGGTAACAGTTTGAATGAAGTAGACGTTAATTTAACAAAAGGAACAACTTATCAATAATGATAAGAGAGAAGTAATTAGCACACTGTTTTGGTTTATCACATCAGGTAATGGTCATGAAATTATCTCTAGTCTATCACTATAGATAGCTTCATACATTTTAACGTCAATAATTGCTATTATTAACTAAAACATTACGGATGCTTCAGGAATATAGAAACAATTCTTATCAGTATTATACATTCCTGACGAGGCTGGCTTCGTCATGCTTCCTACCTTTTCCCACTAAACCCGAAACGCAGAGGTCCGCATGCCGGGCGAATTTCCTTCGTAATGCGTGTTTCCGTGCTTAATAATACTTTTCTTGCCCAAGGTTCCGATTTATGTTTTATAACTTGACCAGTTACCCAATTTTAAAGCACTACTTGTAACTCATTTTTTTAAAGGAAATGCGCATCATTATCCTGTTGCTTATACAAAACTATGCCTCTAAAATTAACCGTGCACACCATTATTTGCACTAGTTTAGAGCTCAGTTAATGTTTATCTTTAAACTTAGAATAATACTAAACATAGAAGGAGCACAGGGCCGTAAACGCAATGTAATTCCACTGATAACACGAAAGCCGGTAGACTGGTGCACCTAAGTAATCCTGCCAACCTGACAACAAAACATTATTTTAAATATTTGTCATAAATATCTATTAATGAAGAAAGATCGTAAAGAACAAATATAATAACTTAAAACACCTGCTGAGTATTTAATAAAAACCGGTCTTAGATGGCAAAAGGGTGGCGGAATACAAGAATCTACATTTAGTTGACAAGGACTACTTTCTATATATAATTTTAATAAATACGTTAAACTAAAATTTAAAATGCTTTAAATATTGTGATGCACCGATATTTATATTAGTATTTTATGAATAATCAATACATAATTAATAATAGAACATAATAATTCAGCAACCGGAAGTATTGCCAACTTTTTTTAGAAAATTGTATATTGTTAGGGTGGCAGCATTACTTCAGTGCACCAGTGAACCGCCTTTCGTGTTATCAGAAGTGCTTTTTCTATGTATAGTATTATTCTAAGTCTTTAAAGGTTTTAGCGCATTTCCTTTGAAAAATACAAAACAAATAAGTTACGAGTAGTGCTTGATAATTGTAAGCGCATCGCATAATTGAGGACCAGCCCATGATATAACTAATGCGATAAATATACACATTCCTTTTTTTTAAAAATGCTTGTAGTGAAGCCTTTGAGTTTTGATTTGCAGATGCTTCTTCTCCTATGTGGCTTAAATGTACAATTGTACTTATATACCTATATTTCAAGCTGGGGACAAATTTAATGTTAAGAACTAGTTTTATTGTCAAGTCTTTTTTGCGAATTTCCGTCGAATTTTAGCGACGGAAGCCAGACCCAAAAAAGTGCCCGAAATCCGTATCAGCGGTCTCTGATGAGGAATAGTTACGTTCCGCAAAGCTTTATGTGAATATATATATTATATATATATATATATATATATATATATATATTGTGTGTGTGTGTGTGAGTGTGTGTGTGTGTGTGTGTTTATATATTATATATATATATATATATATATATATATATATATATATAAATATATATAAACTCGCTATCTTTTAAACGGAATAATATGTTTTTTTGGTACAAAATAAATAATTGTGTGTCCTATTGAAAACCAGGTATGTATGACGCCATTAACCCGGCTTACTGTGACGGTAAAATTTTTGGAAATTAAGAGTCAAGATTATTCGTCGGGAAAAAGTTTCATATTTATGAGTTAAATTAAAAGCGGTTAAAATTCGATAAGATTACTTTAAGTTGGCATAAAGTCTAGAGGTATAAAGTGACCATAAGGTAAATTATAGGAGACCAAAATAAAGCCGGTGAACATTGGAGTGGGGTGGGGGTGTCGTTTTTAATGTTTTTCGGGGCGCTGAATCGAACGAAACCGATCAGAAGCCAATACGACAACCTAAAGTGACCAAAAAGTCGAAAACAGTAGTATATCACCGGTTAACGTAAAATAGGTCGATAAACATGTGTTAACTCCAATAAAACCGGTCCGGAGTGGATAAGACCTCGCAATTTACTCATATTCGAATGTTGGCATCGGAATAATTTTTTATCGTTATATGTACACAATATAAGTTTACACCGGGCGAATTTTCATTGAATGCGTGCTTTCTTTTTCACGAGTCCAGGTCATGCTGAAGCTTTTGATTTATACCTTAACCTGTGCAATAACATTCATTATTAACTCCTTACAACTTGTTTATTTCGGTTTTTTCAAAGGAAATGCTCTAAAACATTTTAAAATTAACAAACTAAGTATTGTATGAGCGACAACATTGCAGATTTGCCTAGCCTGTGAAATGCATATGCGCATTTCCTATGAAATATATTCGGAAATATGTGCAAGAAGTTATTAGTGCTATTGCTCAGGTTATGAGGCATAAACCGGAAACTTGAGCAAAACCTGGATTGTTGCGAGTAAGAATACATGCATACAAAGGAAATTCGCCCGGCTTGCGCACCTCCGCACCACAATACAAAGGAAATTCGCCCGGCTTGCGCACCTCCACACCACAATACAAAGGAAATTCGCCCGGCTTGCGAACCACAATACAAAGGAAATTCGCCCGGCTCGCGCACCTCCTCAACACAATACAAAGGAAATTCGCCCGGCTTGCGAACCACAATACAAAGGAAATTCGCCCGGCTCGCGCACCTCCTCACCACAATGCAAAGGAAATTCGCCCGGCTCGCGCACCTCCTCTCCACAATGCAAAGGAAATTCGCCCGGCTTGCGCACATCCGCACCCCAATTTGTTATTTTCGACATAATGAAACATGATTTTAAAGCTATTTAAAAAATTATTAAATAAATAAAAATATACCTAAGTCTATTCTTATTAACTGGTTTGACATAATTTTATGTAACGTAAAAACAAAGAAAATATCATAGATAAGAAAATAAATAGATGACGTCATAGATCAGACAACATGTTTCATTTCTTGTTTCCCTTGTTTTTCTGAGACGTCGAACCGAGTTCAGTTTTCTATTTATAATTATTTTACTTAAAAAAATAATCTGACGGGAAAGCCTGCATGCCGGGCAAATTTCCTTTTTAAATCAAGCTTCCTTGCTTATTAAAGCTTTTGAGGAGGAATAGGTCCAAAATAATAAATGAAACTAATTTTGCCGAGCTTTCAATGTAATTTTATCTTTTTAGCGAATTTCCTTTGGAAATTCGCCTAATGGGATAGGCGTCATGGCGAAATTCGAACCTCGGACCAAGCCTCAAATCCGTTTCTGAGGTCCCTAATGACGAAAAAATACGTTTCGCGAAACTTTATATATATATATATATATATATATATATATATATATATATATATATATATATATATATATATTATGTATGTAATGTATGTATTTCTAGACACTTTCTTGTAAACACTGTGTCTTTCGAACGGATTAATATTTTTAACTAAATTTAGTACAAAAATCAACCTTTGGGAGGACACGAACCCTATTGAAAACCAGGTTTTTGTGACGTCATTAACCCGGTTTGCTGAGTCAGCGAAATTTTCAAAAAATCGGCAAAATTCAGGGTTAATATTTTTTGCCGCGAAAATGGTTAATATTTATGTTTTTTGAGACGCTGAATCGAATGATTCAGCGTCCGAGCTGAATCGGTCCGAAGTCGATACGACCACTCTAAGTGACCTAAAAATCGAAAAAACCACAAAAATTATAGAGAACCAAAATTCAAGTAGGGTGTCGTTTTCAATGTTTTTTGGGCCTCTGAGTGAATGCCAGTGGTCCGGAGTCAATACGACCACTCAAACCCAGGGTATCTGGGTTCACATCCAGGAAGGGTCGATAATTTTTTATCTTTTTTTTACCTAATATAAGTTTACAACTAGAAAATAATTCTGGCGCGGTGGTCCGCATGTCGGGCAAATTTCTTTTGGATGCGTGTTTCCGAGCTTTTTACATTATATAAGTTTACAACTACTAAATAAATAATTCCGGCGCGGTGGTCCGCTGTCGGGCGAATTTTATTTAGAATGCGTGTTTCGGTGCTAAACGACCCATTTCTTGCTTATGCAAGAACCATGCCCATTGCGTGGTTCCGGTTCATGCTTTAGAACCTAAGCAGTTACTCAATTGTCAAGCACTGCTCGTAACTCATTTTGTCTGTATTTTCCAAAGGAAATGCGCTAAAACCTTTAAAGATAACTGACTAAGCTTAAAGATAAGTAACTAATCTTTAAACTAGTGCAAATAATAGTGCGTACTTCTGATTTTAGAGGCATAGTTTTGTATAACCAACTGGATAATTATGCGCATTTCCTTTGCCTGAATTTTTAATTAGACCCGTATTTAAAATTTTTGTCACTTAGAGTGACAAAAAAGTGGCAATCTTGACTTTGGAGCGGCATCATTTAATAAGCACCCTAAAAACATTAAAAAATTCATTTTTGTCGGCGAAAAATTGTAATCCTTAATTATACCATTTTTTTAATTGTCATGACTCAGTGTAAAAGGTTCATGTTGTCGTAGAACCTTGATTTCAACAGGACTCGTTGAATTTTGTAGCAAGTTTGATTCAACTCTCTTTATGTATGTATATATATGTATATATATATATTATATATATATATATATATATATATATATATATATATATATATATATATATATATATATATATATATACATGTATAAAGTTTGGCGTAAAACGTATTTTTTCCTGGTTAGGGACGATCCGAACAGCTGTTGACCACAATTCCTGGGCCGACTCCCATACCATTAGCGAATATTTTGAAAGGTAATTCGCAAGAAAAGTGTAGCGAAAGTTTATTTTTAAGATGACAACTAGATACGTTATGAGCTAGGTAAAAATTGAAGCCGAGAGTTGATGGATACTAGACTAAAAGGATGTGGTGTGTACAATGCAAAGTAGTTATGACGTCATTACCTACATTATAGTTAAACCAAGACCATGCCTTTCAAGCAAGTAACATTGTCTTAACCTATAAGTTCTTATTTTCGTTTGACAAGTTAATAGTAAAAATATTTATAATGAAATAGCAGTGATATCGGAGCTTCACTCAGCAAATAATTTATTTATGAAATAACAAATTTTAAATATTTCTTTGATGACTACAAAAACAGCTGTAACAGCAAGAGAATTCTTTGTCTATACGGCGATTCTCAAGCCGCGCTCTTATAATATCTTAGTAAGTTCCTTGTTTCAAAAAGTTGACGATCAAAAATGGAAATCTTAAATCGTTTTTTTTACTTATAGTGAGAATACAAGAATATTCTTAACAAAATAGACATGAATTTAACAATTCTTTGGCAAAATACAAAAATTTAGAATTACATTAGCACATATATATCTCGTTGAGTTAATTATAGAAATATTCTTTCCTATGTATCAATATATAACAAATATTTATTTATTAAGCATGCAAATATATTTGCATAGCTTCCTAAATCATTTTTCAAAATATAATTGTTTTAATAAAACAATTATTACTACATAACTATTAACATTACTAATTAATTTACTTTTATTAATTTATTAATATTACTACTAATTATTTATTACTATTAACTATTACTACTTAAAATCAACTATTTTGTCCTTTAAGTGCTTTAAGTAAAATAATATCTATATAGTCATGATCCATCAAGTTGATTCCGAGCTGTAAACAATAATTCCTGTTATGAGAATGTTATATAACTCTATACCCTATATTATTTAGAAACAGATCTCGGTAGGTATAGAACTTGTCAATCTATTTTTCTAGAGGTCATTAGTATAGATGTATATATATATATATATATATATATATATGCAGATGCTGGCACCTAGCAAAATCATTGTTTATCTAGCAAAATAATACAAATAAAAAAAATCTTGCAATCTTATTTAACTCTATACCCTATATTATTTAGGAACAGATCTCGGTAGGTATAGAACTTGTCAATCTATTTTCCTAGAGGTCATTGGTATAGATGTATATATATATATATATATATATATATATATATATATATATATATATATATATATATATATATATATATGCAGATGCTGGCACCTAGCAAAATAATACAAATAAAAAAAATCTTGCAAGAGTAAAAAGTAATTTATTTTGATCATAAAATCACGCATAAGGTATATTTCTAAGGATAGATTCTGATTCTATAATCAAAATAAATAACTTTTTACTCTTGCCAGATTTTTTTTATTTCTCTTATTTTGGTATTTTTACTACAAAACCTGAAATGTTGGTAAAATAAAAATGAAAGGTAGTTTTAAAAAGTAGACACTTTGCCTCTCACACTCGACTTTACTTTAGTTGTTTTTACTTGTACCCAGAGCCATATGACTTATGGCTTGCTCAACTTGAAAAACCATCAATTTTCGAGACTAATTTCTATCTAACTTCATGAATAATGGTCCGATTTGGACCAAATATGCACCTAGACTTAATACTTTATGCTCTTTTTAGTATACAAGCTTTATAAGGTATTTTAATGTATCCCGCTATCTTATTTTTTGAGCTATGCTCAAACAACCATTTTTTATTCCGGTTTCATTGTTTTTAGTTAGCGTTGAAGTGTTGAAACATAAGTCATAATTTCAAGATATGATATTTTTCCTAAGAACAATCTCAGCAGCTTATACAAACGCTATTTCTACTCAACGTTTCCTCCTTAACTTTTGAGAAAATTGGGGTCATAGAGATGGAAAATACAGAAAATCAGATTTTTTGTTATAACTCAGTGGAAAAATAATCGATTTTTATGCGGTTTTCACAATTATTATTCTTGTTTAGAGCTTTTGCAAATTAAAAAAAAAATCCATGCACCTAACTTTAAAAATATAGAAGTAAGCCTATACAAGTGGGTCAAACCCGCAACTCAACCCCCAAAATCGGACTTTCTTCTGAAACAGCCTGTATATATGTGTGAGTGTGTGTATGACGTTTGAGCCATTAAAGGAAGTTCGATTCAGCTGAAACCGGTCTCAATCGATTAAGCTTGCTATTAACCTTAATATGTGAGCCGTTCCAAAAATGTTCGAGCCGAACCACCTCATAAGCTTCATTTTATGATTAAAATTCCCTTAAATGGTTAATTAAAGCTTTTTAGCCAAATTTCTTTGAAAAAAATCGTTTATGAGGTGGCTCGTGCGGTGAAGGGTAGACCCGGAAGATTGACCAACATTTGTTTCAGAGGTCCACGGAAATATAAGTTTTACTATGTTTGTTTTAATAGATATCACAATATAATTGTGCGAGAGACACCAAGGAAATGTAACAAGCAAAATGCAATGCTACATCTGGGAACTGTTCCATCATTCGACATTCGTCATCATTGATGGCTCGACATAATCTCATGTTCCACTCTGTTTCGTTACGTCTAACTCATCAGGGCGCCGACAGAGCCTGAACTCACTCTGACCTTCAATTAATTCCGAAGAATATAATGTGAAGTACTTACCAGAGACGAGCGGTGCTCTCTTACCGCCATCATGCATGGCAAGCAAAACATATATCATTTTGAAACTACCGAGTTTTGCAAAACATGAATAGTTGACACAATATAATTGTGCGAGAGACACCAAGGAAATGTAACAAGCAAAATGCAATGCTACATCTGGGAACTGTTCCATCATTCGACATTCGTCATCATTAATGGCTCGACATAATGTCATGTCCCACTCTGTTTCGTTACGTCTAACTCATCAGGGCGCCGACAGAGCCTGAACTCACTCTGACCTTCAATTAATTCCAAATAACAAGCATATTGCTTGTTACATTTCCTTGGTGTCTCTCGCACAATTATATTGAGTCAACTATTCATGTTTTGCGAAACTCGGTAGTATCAAAATGGTATTTAATAGATATCTTTTGGACCTATTAAATTTGTATTATATTAAGTTGTGATGCTATCTGACCCAATTTATATATATATATATATATATATATATATATATATATATATATATATATATATATATATATATATATATATTATTATATATATATATTGACGATGTTAATATGGAGTTAATTGGACGTTTTTTTTTGTTTTTTTTTTCAATTACGTATATAGCGTAGTTTATTTAATGAGTGCTACCTCAAAAAAATAGTGTATGCCATCCGGCTGAGAATGTCTTTATGTCTTGGCAATTTTTCCCGACTCGCTTCGCTCGTCGGTAAATCTAATTGCCGTGACATAAAGACACACTTCTCAGCCTTATGGCATAAATAACTATTACTGGCATTAAACTTTACAGCCGCCAAAAAACATACATTGTTTTCGTTTATTAAACAAATTAT
Organism: Microvelia longipes; assembly: GCA_018340805.1. Classification (NCBI taxonomy): domain Eukaryota; kingdom Metazoa; phylum Arthropoda; class Insecta; order Hemiptera; family Veliidae; genus Microvelia; species Microvelia longipes. The sequence continues at coordinate 59,244,381 of JACMZG010001863.1, forward strand.
TTCAATGGCAAGAATAAAACATAGAACAAAACCTAGACCATGCATACATAATATATTAGTATCGTTGGTTTCAGCACATGCGCAGTCTGTTCTCTTCATATCTTACCCCTATAGCTAGTCTCCAGAGCTCAGTACTCGTTGTGTTTGGCCTTCGTATTGATTCTTTTCGCCAGCCGGCTTTTATTACGTATTTTTACAACGTTTTATTTGTTTCTTTACAAAATTGCGCGTAAGATTTATATTTCACGGTAATTGTGCTTAAATATATACTTGAAACAATAACTAATGTTAATTTATATAAATAAAAAAATAAATCATCAAAATTATGTAAAAAATGCGATATCAATAAAATGTGTTATTTAGGCATTTATTAATTATTTTTTATGTGATTTGCAAAACAATTAATTTGCGGATATGATCAAATAGAGCTGCCTAAATATTGGATGTGAAAATGCCGGCGTTTGCGAAATTACTGCCGAGCTCGGAATTACTAAGTATAGTGCATATTGGCCTTTGCTTTACTGTATTGTTTTCAGCTGATTTTACGCTGACTTATATGCAGGTAAGAAACATTTTTGGCGCAGGCAGGCGAATTTTCATTGGAATGCATTTTTCCGAGCTTAACAATCAGTTCTGGTTCATTCTTGAGCAGTTATTCATTACTCAATCACAGTTAGTGTTTATCTTACTTTTCTTAGCGTTTATCTAAACGCTTTTAGCGCATTTTCGTTCAAAATACATAAAAAATGAGTTACGAGCAGTGCTTGATAATTGAGTAACTGCTTAAGTTATAAAACATAAACCGGAGCCTTAAACAAAATATTGATTGTTAAACATGGAAACACGAATCCAAAGGAAATTCGCCTGACATGCGGGTCACCACACCAGAATTATTTTGTATTTATAAACTTAAATATTGAAATTAGAACGATAAAAAATAATCGTCCTTACTTGGATTCGAACCAAGATACCTTAGGTAATTAATCAGCTGATTATAGACTAATCAATGTCACACCAAGTTCGTTCTGTTACTAAGCAAGCTCAAAATGTAAGTGATTATTGTTGTATGGTAATTAGGTAATTAATCAGCAGATTATAGACTAATCAATGTCACATTCAATATTCAACCCTCTTTTGAAACCTTCTAAGGTTGAAACCTTCAAAGCATAATCTTTAATTATGCTTGTGGACTCTGGGTTGAAAGATCAATCCCTGTCAAAGTGAAATAGCATTTAGCAAAATTTCAAAGAAAAAATGAGCTTATGAGATTAAGCTTTTTTCAAAGGGGAGGAGGATTCACTTATACTAACTTTCAAAAACATGAAACTTGGTGCAAAAAACAACCTTATTAATGTTCCGAACCCTATTGTTTATGAAATATGTGTAACGTCATTCCACAAAAATGATCCCACATAATCTATTTGATACCACACGTACCATGTGTGTTAACATGTACTATGTTATGCATGGTTAACAAAAATACAAAGTTAATCTATTATCAGTATTAGCTTCTAGATGTTTCTATGTTTCTATTACCCTGGCTTTGAGTGCTCATAATGACACCAGACCATTTTCATTCAACCCACAGACCCAAAAAACATCGAAAACGACTCCCTACTTGAAATATGTTGTTTAACGGCCGTATTTTAAGACAGTTAGAACGCTTTTATCAGTAGCAGTTAAAGAGAATGTTGGGTTACAGCAGTTTCATGTCAAAACTGCGTTTCTTTATGGTCTGCTAGATGAAGAAATATATTTGTACCAACCTAAAGGTTACAAAGTAGATAATAAGAATGTCGTCTGCAAAGGAGTCTTTATGGCTAAAGGCATGCTTTTCAAGAGATCTTAAAGGCCTTGGACTCAAACAAATACTTGTTCATTATTAAGATCATCACAATGATACTTATAGCACAGTATTTTGATTGTTCATGATGGTTGAGTTACACGCGAATGTAAAGAAACTTTGAATTGTTCTCTAGAAAAGCTAAAGAAATACTTTCAAATAACAGTTGATGCAGTTGCCGTGCATCTTAGAATGGAGGTTAAACAAACTCCACAAAGTATCTGATTATCTCAGAAAAGGCACACAGAAACGCTTTTGAAGAAGTTTAAGAAGTTCGAAGATAATTAGGTAAGCTTATATCTATGAAAGTTAGGAAAGATAGGAAGTAGCGAAAGGAATAATCCTGCGAGTCCTGGCACTGAGGATAAGTACCTCTTATCCTCATTATGTACCTCTTATCCTCATTATGTACCTCTAATCCTCATTAAGTACCTCTTATCCTCATTATGTACCTCTTATCCTCATTAAGTACCTCTTATCCTCATTATGTACCTCTTATCCTCATTATGTACCCATGCTTGCGAGATTAAAACAATTCTTTTTATGACAGGTTTACTCGATAAGCGTAAAATAAATTAATGCCCTAAGACTAAAGGATTTAAATTGTGTACTGAGTCGAAATAGCTAATCTTTTTATTGACAAGAAACAAGTACAAACACAAAGTACAAAGAAATGGCGTATATAATGGGATATAATGAGATATGGCGTAATCTCGTCTCAGACGATGTGAGACTGTTCGTTGCTTCTTGGCTCTAAACTACATGGTAAGACGGAACTTCGAAGACTACATGATTAGGAAACTAAACAAGACTAAATATTCGGTCAAAACAAAAAATTCTGTCGTAGGTTCCGAAGGTTGGGCGAATTTTCTTTAAAAATATTATTCTCTTCTCGCTCATTAGTTCATTGCTTGCTTAGGTTTCCGGTGTATCCTTTATACCCTGAGCTGTAGCCTCACAACTTTTCCAAATTTTAATTTGGATTTTTCCAAATTTTTCAAGTATAGGCGCATATTTATCCCTTAGATAATGCAATGCTCAGCAATATACGCACGCATTTGAAGCTCAGTCTTATGCTTATTTTTAGCGCATTTTCTTTAAACAAAATCGAAAAGATTAAATAACAAGTCGTGACGCTATTGGTCAGGTTATAAAGCATATACAGAGAGCATTCAAAAAAGGAACCATTTACCACAATCTAGCGCGTTTAGCGTATTTCCTTTAGAAAAAATCCCTTTTTTCCTTGTTTTTTGAGAAACATTTCTCTCCTCATTTTAGGAAGAGTACTGTGTTTGTAAAAACTCCGAAACCGGGATGAAACAAGAATTATCCGTTTCAGGTGTTTTTAAGACCTCCTGAGTGGTTTTTGCAAAGTTGCCTGTCTGTATGTGTATGTGTGTGTGTGTGTGTGTGTCTGTTATCATCGTAAGGCCCAGTGTTATCAGCCATTTATGCTAGTGAGTTTATTGTACAAAAATCTGTCTACCATTGTAGTTGTGCTTTTCTTTTTTTTTTTTTTAACTTTATTGATTATTGTCTACAATAAATGTATTTAAATAGTGCTCATGCTGTTAAAGTGACTTGCAGTCTTGATAGGAGGAATCACCCAGTGGTGATACTCCTTGGCGTGGTTAGGTAAATGTTGACATTTTACTTAAAATATAAAATTTGGCTTGAAGTAAATTAGTGGAATAGAAATTAGTTGACTTTTGAATAGTTGAATTTCTGAAATGTTTTGCGTTTTTGAATTTAAATTAATATTGATTATAACAGAATGTCACGCGGCCACTGTCGTCGAAGGCGCCGTGGAGGATTAGAAGGAATGGTTCTGGAATGTAGGGTTTGGACAAGAGGATTAGGATGGGAATCTAAATTGGAATGAAAGGAATTGTATCGAGAGGAAACAATGTTTTTGACGAACGGAATTTTGAGGTTATAGTGGATGGTTAAGTTAGATACGAACCAGGGAGCTTGAACTATTTTGCGGAGAACCTTTGACTCAAGGACTTGAATATGTTTAAGATTTGATGGTTTCGTGGAACCTCTTACTTCAACACCGTATGACCATGATGGTTTTATTATGCTTTTGTAAACGAGTAGTTGTAATCTAGTGTAAGGTAGACCTGTTATCGAGTAAACGTTGGAGGATTCCGACACGACTAAAATTTCGAAAAATGATGCGATCAGGTTGAGATTTGGCACGCATGCGACTAAGTATAAGACAAGTACCAGTGTATAAGTATCATATGTGCCAAGTTTCATCTATTATCAGCATTATCTAATATTTATTAAATGACTTGTGTACGTTTTTTTATAAATTTGGTAAATGGTCCAATTGAGTTAAAATTGGTATAAGTGTAAACCATTACTTGATAAGTAAGTTCACTAAGTTTCGTTTCAATACGAAAAGTATATCCATGTTTTTTGCTGGATCATAAAAAGTAAGCAGCATTGAGTGTGGTCAGTGGTCTATGGGTGACCGCTGAGAATGAAACGGATGCATTTAGGATCTGAGGACGAGTTAAGCGAGTCCGAGAAAATGCTGTGGTATAAATTTGGCGAACTGTTCTGAGGACGAGCGAAGCGAATCCGAAGGATTCGCTACCCTGTAGCGAATCCTATGTGATGAGGAAAAGTTCCGAGGTACCCCGTACCCGAATTTTTTAATTTAGAATCTTCTTTAACAATAATTTCAATAGTCAATTTCACTGGATACATTTTAATATTTTTAGAAATCGATAACGACGAGCATTACAGAAGACGACGCATCGTTCAGCGTAGATGGATATATAACTCTAGCAACCGTTTACGCCGGTGTATGGCATCAGTCTATGGCTGGGACCGTCATTCCTGTTATCAACTGGTCCCAAGTTATGCCTCATATTGGGATCATTTTGCTACATGTGAGTAACAAAGCATTTTGTTTTTAGCCAATTTTTACTTTTCCTCACCTTCTTATACAGAAGGTATATATAGGAAAAGTATTGGTTTTACCCGAAAAATTGTAACCCGAGATTTCACTTGAATTATCCATTTTAGGTGTTTTTAGGAACCATCTGAACCGATTTCACTTGATGTCTGTCTGTGTGTGGTGTCTGTTGGTCAACGCATAACTCCCTCTGTGTGTATGTAGATAGTTGAAAGTGGGTACAAATATCAATCTTTGGGTCTAGTTGTGCTGCCCGGAATATCAAATCATATCAAAAATTTTATGTCACCATTAACCCTATTTGCCTAGTCAGCAAAAATAAAAAAAAAATCATAAAAAATTTAAAAATGACCCGATGAACTTGAATTTTGGCAGAAATCTACCTCTCAATATGGCAAACAAACTTCGAATTTCGTTTTGATATGGCCGCCATTTTGAAATTATTTAGTTTTGAAATTTAAAATTTTGACGCTTAATAATACCAAAAGTACACGTGTTTTTGACTTATAACACGTCGTTGGAACCGCAAAAAAATAGGAACAAATATAAAAAACTCCGATCAAAATCTAGTAATTAGTTAAAAAGTTATAAGCGAACTTAATAATTAATTAGTGCGACACTTTTGTTAAACGTAAAAGTTTGTTTACATTTGTCAAGGTTACAAATTTCCGCCAAAAATTCAAATAATTTAAATAAAACGAGTAAAAATCGGGAACTTTTCTCATTTGAAGATTATGCGAAGTTTAACGTTTCTGTATGTTTTTTAACTAATTAAATTATTATTGTTAAAAATAATCGAAAAAATATGCTTCAATCCTGAAGTGATATCAAGCCGCCATTATTTACTTCGAGAAATGTGTTTTTGTTAAAAAATGACTGGTAACCATCCTATTCTGAAGACGAGTGAAGCGAGTCCGAAGTTAAAAATTCTTAGGCCATCCAATTTCAGGACGAGCGAAGCGAGTCCGAAGTGTGAGGAAAAGTTCGAGGTACCCCGTACCTGATTTTTTATTTGAAAATGTCTCTTATGAGTCTGTTTACATGATAAGTGATGTAAACAGTTATTCCTTGTCTTTATAAAGGCAACTACGATCAAGGCGTTTGCCTTATGGGGGTTTCTCTAAACAATAATTATTGTTAAATAAAATAATATGTATTCATTTTTGTATTTGGAGAAAATAAAAAAAATTATTTATTTATTTATTTATTATACAAGCAATAGTTCTAAGCTTAAAGAGAATAGTTATTTATGCCATAAAGGGCTAAGAAGTGTGTCTTTATGTCAGGCAATTAGATTAACGACGAGCGAAGCGAGTCGGGAAAAATTGCCAAGACATAAAGAACATTCTCCAGCCGGATGGCATACACTATTTTTTTTGAAGGTAGCACTCATTAAATAAAGCACTCATTAAAAAAATCAAAAAAATAGCACTCATTAAACTGCGCATATACTTAATTGAAAAAAACAACGGGTTTCAATTATTATTAACTCCATATATCGCCGTCATTAAATCATCCATAGCTTCACACTTTTACTCAAAATAAAAGCTTTAATAATAAAACACAACAAAAATTGTCAATTAGAACACCTTTTAAGAAACGAAAAAAATAGTCTACGAACAAAAACAGAAACAAATGAACGTTTTTAAAGAAACCACATAAAGCTTTTACACAGATTGTTTTTTGAACACGTGCTACATATAGTTAATGGCGGCAAATATGAAATTAATTTTTACGTCCTAGGAGTTTTTTTACATTCATTATTGTCCTCGGAGGTGAAAAGTACTAAATAACCTCCTATAACAATAATGATTGACTTCTCATCTTAAAAACGGTCCAATAAAGTGCTCAATTACGTACTACCTCAAAAAAAATAATATATGGCTTGACAATCAACAGAGTAGAGTTGAGTGTTAATACGATAACTATACTGACTACGTTATTATTTATCTCTATTGTAATTAGCTTAATGGCCTTATATTTATTTTCCTTTGTCTTTGCCTCTATGACTATTATCACTATTAATCATTGTAAAATATATATTTTACGAGTATATCTAAAATATGCAAGCTTTCTTTAGTACCTGCGATCTGGATTTACTAAGTAGTAAACACAGAAAATAAAATAAATAGCTATAAACTCAGCTGATAGATTACAAAAATGAAATAATATAGAGTGGTTTTTTAAAGTTGGTTTTTACTTTACTTAGCCCACTACTCTAAGTATATAGGAAAATATTGAGTTCACACTAATACTCCAAAAACAACATTTCACCATAATCATTCGTTTTAAATGCCACTAATGACTCAGCAAATATTTGAAAATTTATAAAACAAGGACAAATATTTACATCGCTTGGTGTTGAAGTTGATTTGACACGCATGTTGTCATATGTAAGACCAAGTACGTCCCAAGTAAAGTAATATATAAACCAAGTAGGGAAACAAACGCGATATCTGTCAGACCTGACATGTAGTTCACAATTTGTCCACCAGGGAGTTGCCTCGAATTTTCCTATGGCCGCGGCCATTTTGTTTTACCCAAGTAAATGTAAACAAACTATTTACGGTACTCAAAATTTTTGTTTTTATTGCATTTATTTGAACAGTTTCGTTAAAAATGTTAATAATTTGTGTAAGAAATACATTTTTAGTCAAAATCTTGAAATACTAGGTTTGTTTAAATTACTTAAAACGACAGGCTAATTAAACTTTTTTTTCGTGTGCACTACTTAACTTAGTACATTTTTGCAAAATGTACTAAGTGCTGAAATGTGATTATTGGAGCTTGTAGTGCTCATCCTACAGAGATTAATAGTAAGGAAATGTGAATACTTGGGAGCCGACATTAAGTTAACATAATATTTAGGTCCCCTGACTAAGACCACAAGGCAGTTAGTATCTTATTCAGGCGGTTCCTGCAGAGGCGTTTATTAATAATCTGCGAGGGATTAAAAACGCATTCATTTTTCATGAATAAAAGTACATTGCATTTAGCTTCATTGGTAGGGTGGAGGGGGGGGGTTATGCGCCCTTCGCCTTTGAAAATGCCAGCGGCCTCGAACCATACCCAGTCCGGCCCTACATGAAAATATCGTATTTTTTTCTTTTTTTTTCTTTTTTAATTATCTTTATTAAATAAATTAATTAAAATTACAAAGTAAATTATTTAAAGATAGCCTGTTCATGATGGCCCCTAGGCCTGAGCTGAACAGGCGTTGACTTAATATTACACTTTATAATTATAATGTTTACCTATAATTTTATTTTTTATGTTTTTATTTACTTTTAACATTAATTTGGTTTGTTAATTATATTTTAAAATTATATTATATAATTTATAATATTTAATAAATTTAATATTTATTATCATTATCATTTATCAATCAATTTAATTTAATGATATTATTTAATAGTTATAAATTCTTTATTTACAGAGGTTTTTAAACCTCTGTATTAGTTTCAGCAATCTAGTTTGGTTGATATAAAGAACCAAAATAAAAATAGACATAACCTATGTCATGGTGAATGAAGACAAAAAATAGACAATAACCTATGTCATGGTGAATGAAAGACAAAAAAATAGACAATAACCTATTCATGGTGAATGAAAGACAAAAAATACAATAACCTAGTCATGTGGAATGAAAGACCAAAATGACAATAAGTGATGGTGAATGAAAGACAAAAAATAGACAATAACCTATCATGGTGAATGAAAGACAAAAAATAGACAATAACATATGTCATGGTGAATGAAAGTTCTGTCCTTGAAGAGCTCTCAGCTGTCTTACTTTTTTTTCTCATTGGACTAATTTTAATCTGAAATATCGTTATATTATCTGCCTCCGTAGCCGTGATCGTATAGTACTGGACTTCGGCACCGGAGGTCCGGGGTTCACAGCCCGGGCTATGCTCTCAGTTTTTATGAATAGAATTTGATGTAAAAAGATTTCGCCAACTTTAGCTTTACTTTGAGCATAGTAGATGTGACCCACCCGAGTTGGTTCCCGCAAGGCGAATACCCTGATGGGCCGAAAGGCCCTAAAACGGGTATTATTATTATTATCGTTATATTATACTGTTGTGGTTCTAATGTTGGTTTAATGCGGATTTGTTTTAGTCTTCACCCTCTATCTTTCCTAACTGAGAAGTTATGGGTAACCTTCACAGCCTTGGTCCTTGCTGGTATTGGTGGATCTCTACTTTGGGTAGCTCATGGCAACTATATGGTGAGGATGTCTACTGAAAAAACTATGCCCAGGAATATAGGGATATTCTGGGCGCTTTACTCAGCTGCGTAAGTATATTAAAACTTTATCATCGATGGCGTAGTTAAGATCATTGAATGTAATCATGAATTTGCAAAATCTGGAATGATGTGTCTACATAAATAATGAATGCATTCCGAACCGGAAGGATTGTTTTAGGAAGCATGCGAGACCCCAAATACTTAATAGAAAGGAGTACCAGGATGGTAAGGTAATGGTAAATCTATGAGTCAAATTAAAAATCTTAGAAAAAACACTTTGCTCAAATCATTTGTAAATAATAAAGTGGAAATATAGTCCAAGAGCCCAGAGGGTGTTTTGTTAATAAAAAGTGTAATGGCTCCACTTAATTCATACTTCCCGAACAAATTTAAAGCAACACTTAGTTGGTAAATTTATAAGATACAACAATATTCCTTCTTAAAAAGTAAATAAATAATTTTTAAAAATAAAAAAATACGATATCAAATAATAAAATTCAAAACATAACCTGACTTTCAGTGTTGCCAGAGTAGGGAATTTTTTTTGTTACATAAAAGAAGGGATTTTTTTATTTAAATAAGAGGGTTGAAAGCATTGAGATTTTGGCGGGCTCACGTCAAAAACCAACTGCACATGCTTGGTACAAACTGCGCATGCTTACAATTCTTAAAACAACGCAGGTCTTAAAATTTAGAGGCAAACTTACGTCACAATGGTTTCCATTGTTTATTGCTTGAGAAGGTTATAACAAAACACGCTGATTATCACTCACTGAAGAGGCAAAGTATATTCCAAAATTTAAAATTATATAAGCACAAATGACTTAACAAGCACCACAAATGTAACAATCACGAGAAGCACAGAAGAAAGTTGAGAAGCAAACTCGACAACCTTGATACATAACCTGCGTTTGGCGCTTTTTTCATTATAATCAAGGGGAAGGGGTAAGTTTGCTTCTAATTCTCTATCTCATACAACTTCCATGGGGTCAGAAAAGTTCCTTAATGCGTCATCCCCTTTATTCAAGATCCTTTCTGTAAACCCATAGAAATAACTCTCTTAACTTTCATTATATGTCAGGATAAGAGGCAGATGCCTCTAGTTTGTATTTCTAGCATACCTTCTTGGCCTAACAAGAGAGTTCATTTAATTTTTTGTAACAATCATTTTTTTATCAGAGGAGTAGAAAAACACACCATTAATTGATAGACTTGCAAAAACTATTTAATTTCAAGGTTGACGCTGGGATCCGTGGTGCAGCTGCAATATAGGCAATACACAACTGTATTGCATAGTTAATCTACCCAAAAAAACCTGCAGGCGCACGCAATATCATAAAATTATTAAAACGTAACACTTTTTTCAAATCCGACGAATTTCCAAATTATTATATAAATAATACATTATAAACAACATGAGGTTATATTTACCGCAAGTTGAAGAAGCAATTGAAGAATCAGTAACCGTCGATACTTACTTATGTTATGTGACTCAGCACATTCCCTATATAAACCTTCTTCTAATCCATTCCTTCTTTAGAGAGCTCGTCGTGCTCATTGGGACTACAAGATGTTCACTAATATAACTTTATTAGTTGAGAGCTCGAGTGGTGCCCCTCTTGCTAATGATGGTGTTAAGCCGAAACCGGTCCAGGGATATTAATATCCAACAGCAAGTATCGACGGTAGGATTCTAATTCTAACTTTATTATAAAAACCCTTGAATTATATTAAATTTATAAAATAACATAGGTTAAGTTCTAGAAATTACTAACATAGGTTAAGTTTATGTCTAGATTAAGTATTACTAGTGCTAAAAAACTATCTATGTACAGAGTTAAGGAACTCCCTCTCCGCAGCGCAAAGCGCAAGCTTTATAGCGGAGAGGTAGCCTTGTTTTTAATATATATTATGTATGTAATGTAAATATTGTAAAACTTATTATTTAATAAAGGCATTAAAAAAAAAAAAAAAAAAAAAAAAAAAAAATTTCCTAACAGGCAAATTTAGTTCGTACTTGATACTTGTGTTTAGAATGATCCCGGGAAATATCTACGCAGCCATCAATCTGCACGGGAAATACAGGATAGATCGCAGCACACGGCAAACGTTGCTCATCACTCTGGGAGTAATAGCGACCGTGGCTACAACCCTCTTCTTATTCCTCAGACCACCACCAACACCTCAAGGACCTAACTTGAGATCACCAGGTCCGATACAAGTTTTGAAAACCACCTGGAGAGTCTTCTGGTCTAAAAGCATGATCATATTACTCGCTACCTTCGTCTTTACAGGTAATCAATTAGTTTCCGAGTTGAAAATCAGTAAATGATGACACTTAAGGCAACCTGATAGAGTTAATAAGGTGATTGAGTTATATGAATGCTTAGAATAATACTATATATAGAAGGAGCACTACTGATAACACGAAAGCCGGTTCACTGGTGCAACTAAGTAATGCTGCCACCCTAAAAATATACAATTTTCTACAAAATAGTTGGCAATACTTCCGGTTTCTGAATTATTATGTTCTATTATTAATAAATGATTGATTATTTATAAAATACTAATATAAATATTGGTGCATTACAATATTTGAAGCATTTTTAATTGTAGTTTAACGTATTTATTAAAATTATATTAATAGTAGTTCTTGTCAACTAAATGTAGATTCTTGTAATCCGCCACCCTTTTGCCATCTAAGACAGGTTTTATTAAATACTCAGCAGGTGTTTTAAGTTATAGTATTTGTTCTTTACAATCTTTCTTCATTAATAGGTATTTATGACAAATATTTAAAATAATGTTTTGTTGTCAGGTTGGCAGCATTACTTAGGTGCACCAGTCAACCGGCTTTCGTGATATCAATGGAATTAAATTGTGTTTACGGTCCTGTGCTCCTTCTATACACAGTATTATTCTAAGTATGAATGAAACCATTTTTTCAAGTTAGGTTATTGTCCAGCGGTGACGTCATGGAAGGAATAAACAGAATTTTCAATGAAAGTCGCCTATAATCTGTAACGAGTCCCGCAACGACGTCACACGACATTCATAAAAATCGAGTTCGGGGTATCTCGAAACTTTTCCCCGTCACATCGGATTCGCTAAGCCCATACTACCTACTTCAGACTTACTTCGCTCGTCCTCAGAATATACAATTCGTCAAATATACTGCAAAACCTCTTCGTACTCGCTTCGCTCGTCAATCAGATAGTAAATACATTCGTTTCAGTCTCGGCGGTCACCCAACCAGGGACTGATTATGCTCGATGCTGCATAACTTTTTTGATCCAACAAAAATCATAGATATACTTGTCATATTGAAACGATACTTGGTGTGCATATTTTTGACGTAATGGCCACACTTGTGTAAAATAAAAAATAAAAGTGCCCGTTTTAGGGCCTTTCGGCCCATCAGGGTATTCACCCTGCGGGAACCACCTCAGGTGGGTTGCATCTACTACACTCTAAGAATTAATTAAAGTTGGCGAAATCATTTTAATACAAATACTATTCATAAAATCTTAGAGCATAGCCCAGGCTGCGAACTCCGGACCTCCGGTGCCGAAATCGAACGCCTTTACGATCACGGCCACGGAGGCAGACTTGTGTATTGTACCGAATTTCATCTTGACTGGATTATTTGCCGATTTTTTTTACAATTTTTAAAAAACGTACACAAGTCATTTGATAAAAATTGAACTAATGCTGATAATGATATGAAACTTAGCACATATGTTAGTCTTATACATATGTACAAGACTAACAAGTATAAGACATATGTACATGGCTCCATGTGTGCCAAATCTCAATCATAATCGCACCATTTTTCCGCATTTTATGGTTTTTCGTAATGTTTGCCGAGTCATTTTTGCGGGGTTAATGACGTCATAAAAAAATATTTTCTGAATAGCACAACTACAGCAGTAGACTAATTTTTGTGCGACGTTTCAACTCCCTAGCATAAATACACTGGGTGCTACGATGATAACACACACACTCACACACAGACAGACAACTTTGCAAAAACCTATCAGGAGGTCATGAAACCACTTTTAAAGACCACTTTTAAAAACCAGATTTTTCCTTTGCAAAAATTGTTTGCAAAGGAAATTTGTTACTGATAGCGTTTTACTTTGATAATAAAACAATTAAAGTTTGCAGGATTTCAGCAAGCATTTGGAAGCGGTGTGTATGGACCGACTATCGGCTTCTCAAAGCAGTTCGGTGAACAGAGTAAAGAGCTTATACCCATATCTGGATTATGCTATGGTGTAGGAGAGATTACAGGTAATAAAACAATATTAACAAGTGATGGATTGAGCTGTGGAGTGCTATGATAAAAAGAAATAAATAAACAAGTTTTCGTCTCTCCCACTCATTATAATTACTAATAACAAGCCGACTTTCAACCGTTAACAGTCATCATCAGTGCCGGTGATTATTAAAAAAGTAGGTCAGTAGTCTACCAGTGAGTCTAATTGTACAAACTTGACCATTATTAACTTGTCAAGTTTGTACCATTAGACTCACTGGTAGACTACTGATCTACTTTTTTAATAATCACCGGCACTGATGATGACCGTTAACGGTTGAAAGTCGGCTTTGTTATTAGTAATTATAATGAGTGGAGAGACGAAAACTTGTTTAGTTATATTTCTTCTTCTCTTAATATTAACAAGGTTACCTGCTTGCGTAAAGCTTATATCAGGTTAAAGCTGCTTGCGTTAAGCTTATACCAGGTTACCTGCTTGCGTTAAGCTTATACCAGGTTACCTGCTTGCGTTAAGCTATAACACGTTACCTGCTTGCGTACTACTGCTTGCGTTAAGCTTATACCAGTTACCTGCTTGCGTTAAGCTTATACCAGGTTCTGCTTGCGTTTAGCTTATACCAGGTTACCTGCTGCGTTAACTTATATACCAGGTTACCTGCTTGCGTTAAGCTTATACCAGGTTACCTGCTGCGTTAAGCTTAAAGCGTATACCAGGTTACTGCTTGCGTTAAGCTTATACCAGGTTACCTGCTTGCGTTAAGCTTATACCAGGTTACCTGCTTGCGTTAAGCTTATACCAGGTTACCTGCTTGCGTTAAGCTTATACCAGGTTACCTGCTTGCGTTAAGCTTATACCAGGTTATCTGCTTGCGTTAAGCTGATACCAGTTACCTGCTTGCGTTAAACTTTATACTAGTTACCTGCTTGCGTTAAGCTTATACCAGGTTAGTGCTTGCGTTAAGCTTATACCAGGTTACCTTGCGTTTAGCTTATACCAGGTTACCTGCTTGCGTTAATATACCAGGTTACTGCTTGCGTTAAGCTGATACCAGGTTACCTGCTTGCGTTAAACTTATACTAGGTTACCTGCTTGCGTTAAGCTTATACCAGGTTACCTGCTGCGTTAAGCTTTACGTTATCTGCTTGCGTTTAGCCAGTTACCTGCTTTGCGTTAAGCTTTACAAGTTTACCTGCTTGCGTTAAGCATACCAGGTTACCTGCTTTGCGTTGCTTTATACCAGGTTACCTGCTTCGTTAAGCTTATACAGGTTACCCTGCTTGGCGTTAAATCCTTATACAAGGTTACCGCTTGCCGTTAGCTTATACATGTTACCTGCTTGCGTTAATCTTATACAAGGTTACCTGCTTGCGTTAAGCTTATACCATGTTACCTACATATATACCTTCCTCCACTGTCTGTTTAGGATTTTCAGTGCCGAAAAAACTTAACTCCTTATAAAAGCATTTAGAAGCTAAATGTATTGCAAGCAATACAGTTAGGAATTTGGAAACTCATGCAGCACGGATCTAAAATCTTTCTTTGTGCTTTAAAAACTCCACTAAGGGAAAGGGCGGCGTGTGACCAATTCTATTTCACAAGTCCTTGATGCTTGGTTTTAATACATATACGTGATAATACCATTATATTTTTCCTTTTCCTCATTTATACCGTAGGTATATAGGGAAAGTATTGTCTTTGCAAAAAAATCCAAAAACCGGGATGAAACCAGAATTATCTGTTTCAGGCCTTTTTATGGCCTCCTGAGTGGTTTTCGCGAAGTTGTCTCTTTGTATGTGTGTCTGTTATTATCCTAGCGCCCAG
Organism: Microvelia longipes; assembly: GCA_018340805.1. NCBI lineage: Eukaryota > Metazoa > Arthropoda > Insecta > Hemiptera > Veliidae > Microvelia > Microvelia longipes. The sequence continues at coordinate 59,259,505 of JACMZG010001863.1, forward strand.
TAAATTTAAACTGGAGGTTTGAAATTTTGTACAAAAATCAGACTACCGCTATAGTTGTACTATTCGGAATTTTTTTTATAACGTCATTAACCTGCAATAATGACTCAGCAAAAATTTTGAAAAATCATAAAACGCGGAAAAATGATGCGTTCAGATTGAGATTTAGCCCGCATGCGACTATGTCTAAGACAAATATACCCATGATTTTTTATGGATCGTAAAAATTAAGAAGCATTGAGCGTGGTCAGTGTGTTATGGGTGGCATTTACTATCTAAAGACGAGCGAAGCGAGTCCAAAGCATGTTACATTATATGTTATATGTATGTTTACTGCATGTTGTTTGCATGTTAAAAAAATGTTTTAAGTACTAAATTACAAAAAAATAAATAAATAAATAAAAAAAAAATAATAATAATAATTTAATCAAACAATAATTAACAAACACATTATTATAAAATAAAGATAAAACAAAATAAAAATGTATAAATATATTTATATTATAAATATATTATAAATATATTATAAATATATTTTTTATCAATTTGACCATCTGACCTTTAAATAACTTCTTTTATAACTTCTAAATTTTAAATATGACTAATGTTCCATAAGAATTAACGACGGCTAATCTCGGAATACGAGGACAAAGATATTCATCCAACCAATAAACCTGTTAATTTGGACATGATGGAGAGGAGAGCAACTGTGAGCCAGCTCAAGTGGGTGTGGAGACTAGGAGTATGGTACGCAATAACTTAACTTAATATCCCTTCTGTAGGAGAAACAGTTCTAGTCTTCAGAAAGTCAGGCTACAATCAGCAGGCTGTAGTGACGGAAATATTAAAGACAAAATCTTCTATTCAGCAAAAAAGATAATATTACAATCAACGTGGAATGGATGGAAGAGGACGGTTCTATTAAAGGAAATCTGTTGACATCAGCAGAATAACTCGTATCAATCTACAACCTTCTAATAGAACAATGACAACAATATAATGAACAAGTGAAAATATTCCTGACTGCATACATGTAAGCGAATTCTCCACCAAACAACAATAAATTCACCTAGTACTGAGAGCAATAGTAATAATATTTGATAATAACGCTGAACCTTATGTAAACCTCAACCAGAT